>CM020230.1:9522460-10177960 GCA_009819775.1 Phoenicopterus ruber ruber
GCTTTTTATCATAATGGGAAAAAAATGAAACAGCAGATAGAAGAGGAAGGGAAAAAACCCCAATCTGGGTCAGGATCTCACACTGGCTAGTTCACTTCACAGTTTAAGTAAATAGTTCTCATCCCAAAACCCTTCAGGGTCATATAAATGTGCCTCTTCGCATGGAAGAGACTATTTTGATAGTAGCTGGGTGCCTGATGAATTTGCAACTTTCCCAAACTGTCGGTGTCTAGAATGTGACTCGGTTTTTCACAGTGAGATATAAAATCCTATCAATTAATCTAACTTTTATTGCACCTCTGGGGCATGAACGTGATGTTATTTAAACAAATGGTTCCCATTACCTTCAATTATTTTATAAATGCTTTTCAGTGATTTATAGGCTTCTATTAAATGGACAATATACTTCTGTGCTCCTCGAGGGGGTAAACAGTAATCTAAGGGCTCGGGCTTGCTGATCTTTTTTTCTTTTTCTCCTTCCTTTTCCACATGCATAAGAGGCTGCCGTTTAATTAACGGGGAGGTGGGGAAGAGCCCGGCCAGACGCCTTGCTGACGGCTGCCTTCACCAAAGCCCCGTCCCCCCGTGGCGAGGCAGCAGCTCCCTGCGCTGACACCCCATTTGCACCGTACCCCGAGGGTGCTGCCCCCCCCGGTTACCCGGCCGGGCCCCCCATCCGCCCTCCTCGGGAAGTCTCCCACCTTCCCCCTCCGAAAACCCTCACGCTGTGACGGGCCTAAGCAGGGGGATGGTTATCCTTGATTTTTTCCAGCGTCTTTGCCCGCCAGCTGACTCGAGCAGCGTGCGAAAGGGACGCAGCCGGCTCTGGCAGGGCTGGGCGTCCGCCTGGGGCTGCCGGGATTGTTCTGCAGCACACGAGTGATACAGCTCTGCTTCTGCTCAAGAAGCGACAGGGGGGTTAATATTTTGTTCCTCTTATATAGGACTGAAGGAATTTCTCCTGCCCGAGGTATCTCCCCGGCTGAAGGAGAAAGCTCCTGGCCAGCCGCTCCGCGGTGCCTCGTGCTCTGGGGACACACGACGCTGCTGTCGGCAGCCGCTACACCCCTGTTCCCCTCCGCAGCCCGCGGGGACCAGCAGCCCTGAGCCCCAGCAAGGCCAACCCCCCCAGCTGCGCTGGGAAGGGAACGCGGATCGTTTTTGCAAACCCAGGCCCTTCTCCCAGCGTCTTCATTCTGGGCTGGATTTCGGGGGAGGCCAGCGAGGGTCAGAGCAGCAGGACGAGCCAGCGATGGGGACGGCACAGAGACCGCTTATCTCGGCGGGGGTCACGCCGGGACGTGGTTTCTGGAGCAGTGACCCCGGCTGCCACCCCGGCGCAGGACCCCATCCATCTCCCTGCCACAGCACTCCCCTGCGAACCCTCAGCGCCGCACGCTGACAGACAGGACGGCAATTAAGTCCTCGCTGAACTAATTCACTTGAGCCTGTCTACATTTCAAACAGCTTTGGAGATAGGCTCTGTTTACAGAGCCTGCCGCCGTTTATTATTTTTCAGGGGGTGTTGCATGGAGCGGGGAGGGGAGATGTCATTTGGGGAAGATAAATAGGGCAGAAGACCCTGTAAAGACAAAGGGCTGAGCACGGCCCCGCGCGGCCTTGGGACAGGGCGGCTCTCTGCAGAGGGAGCAAGGAGAGGATTTCCCTGCTCCCAGCTCTAGCTGAGGACATGCAAAGCTCGGTGCATGCACCCAGGGGCTGCTCCCAGCCGTACCCTGGGCCATCATCTGGGCCACCCCAGTGTCAGTGGAGGCAGGAACTGCTCCAGCACGGGAGTACTTGGACGAGCTAATGAGGATGATGATCATTTATAGGCACCCCCCCGGTACAGCAGGGCCCTGGCTCCTTCCTGCCAGTGCAGCGGGGCCATAGCACAGGACAGAGCCGCGGGAAGGAGCCTTTCCAACACGGGAATTCAAACCCCCTGGCACACGCATTGCTGGGGATCACGGCGTGCGCCGCACGTCCCTCCCTGCTGGGATTCAGCGCCTCTCTGCCAGCCACAGCGCTGGGGCCACCGCTCACCATCACCACCCTGTTCCCGTAAGTCCTGCCAGGCACAAGACACGGCTCGACCCCCTCTGAACCAGTCAGGAAAGTGCGGCCGGGAGCCAAGGCAGAGAACAGTGCGGCGTGACCACAGCTACCCTCTACGCGTGTCCCGGGAGGGATGCCAGGGAGACGGGAGGGCAGAAGCAGAGGAAACCCCTATGGGAGAGCCACCAGGTTCAGGGAAGGGGCCTTTCCTGCAAGGGCAGGTTTGTGGAGCCCTGCAAGGGCACAGCCATGGAGGTTTCACCCCCCAGCATCTCTTTGCAGGAGGGTCACTGGGAGGAGGAGATCTGGGCAGGCCTCTGCCCCGCGGGTATGGGGATGCTGCAGCACCACGAGTGAGCAGGGAAGCCCGGACTTGCCCCTGCGCTGGCAGGGAAACCACAGCACGTGCCCTACGGACACGGGAGAGGGAGACGGGACAAGCTGCTGGGACCACACGGGAGGTGCCCGTCCGAAACCCCACAGGGCTCCCGGCATGAACCTCGACCCCGGGACCCGGGTACCACACGTGCTCGGCCCCTCCACTGCCCAGCGAGCCCTGCGGCCGCTCTGCCACCCCCCAAAGCCCTGCCGGGGGGTCCCACCGGCCGCAGGGGGCCGGCCCCCTCCCCAAGCGTTGTGTTACCATCCTGCAGTTCTCCAAAAACAAACCCTTGTTTTTCCGAAAGGCAGATACCTGCCTCCGACCCAGGGCAGCATTTTTCCAGCAGCCGGCCCCGGATTCCTGCCTCGAACTACAGGCACGAGGAGCCTGCCTCGGCTGCCGGCAGAACCGTCTGATTATTTTTCTTGGCAAACGACGACTCCCTCGAAGCTGTTAAACCATTGAAAATAGCTAATAAGGTTTTACTTAATTAAATGGCGCAAGGCCTCACAATGCCGATCGTCACTTTTTCCCTTCGCCTCGCGCCGCTGCAGCATCCCAGATGGGAATTACTCAGCCCCTGCTCAGAACGGGGCGTACGCTGAGGAGGGCTGCAGAGGCACAGATAAATAATAATAATAAAAAAAAAATCTTTACCTACCCCCTTGTCTTTCCTTTGCTTAAATCAGGTCATGTCTGGAAGACAAAAACACTGCTTGGAAGTCAGGGTTTGGAGCGATACAAAGGGGAGTCTTGTCTAAAAAGACTGGCCGGGAGTCAAAGCGGTGAAGCGATCGCTGTCCGGGGCTGTTTGCACAGCAGCGACTCCGAAATCGTATTTCACTGCAGCAGCAGAGAGTCTTCATCGGGTTTCTCCAGATTTCAGCTCGGGTCTATTTCTCGCTGCAAGGTTATTAAAAACACTTGAACCTGAAACAGTCTCATTGTGTCCACACGTTCGCTATTTATTATTATAAACAAGGGTGTCAGGGCCATTAAAAATAAACCGAAATGGGTAAAAAATGAGCAAGAAATACAAGGGAACGGAATGATTGAAAACACCCATCCCGGCATCCAGGACCGACAATTCCCACTCGCAGGAATGCCTTCTGTGCTACAGAGAGGGAAAATAACTTCTCATTTTTCTTTTCAACCAAACTGCATCCTTTTCCCAGTCGGGGATGCCGAGCTGCAGGGAATGGAAAGAGGAATGGATCCAGCTCCCAGCCCCAGATCCGACCGCTCCTGGACTCTGTCCGGGATTAGTGGCGGCACACGATCGCTCCCACCAAGGGACGCGAGTGCAGCGTCTCACGGGCACATCGCCCGTTGCAAACCAGCCAGCCACCGAGCAAAAGCCAGCACGTTTCGTGTGCCCACGAGGGCGTTGGAAAACCCCACCTCACTTACTCAATATTCTTAAAAATCTTTAAAAACAGAGAAGCTGCATTCTGGTCTTGTTCACACCAGGACATGTCAAAAATACAGGTGTTATCGTACACAAATGCTAAAAAAATTGCGTTTGTGGAATTAAGTTAGAATTGTTCCCAAAAGCAAGACCTCTCGGCTCCTACACGGGAAGGCACGAAGTGCGAGTTACAGCGAAGCATCTGGTGAGATCAGGCTCGCGGGCACACACGGGTGGGCACGCTGACAAGCAACTGGTGACCCGCTGCCAGCAGGGGTGGGTTGGCCCCGAGCACCCCTGCGCTCTGGCAGCCCCCCACCTCCCCCCCTCGGTGTCCCTGCAGCGGAGCCTGCCCGGGGGCTGGCGGTGGGCTCCCACCCCCTCCTTCACACCCCCCTTCTTGGAGCACAGGCTTCCACATGGCTAAAAAGCAGTCAGCCAGCCCATCGCCCAGCTCTCCCCTCCTTTCCCTGCAAGTTACTGGTGAGAGCATTAATGGGCTGGAGGGCAGAGGGTTAGGGACACCCCAAAGCAGAGCCCCCCCCCCCATTAGTAACGTCGGGGGCCAACGACACAGGTTTCAGTCCAGTCCCTTGCCGACGGTGGGACACTCAAGACGGTCGGGCAAGAAACTGCACGAGCCGGGGCACGTTATCTCAGCACTGCTGCCTCTACCAGCTGATCCGATAATCTCATTAAAAACATCGCTTGACAATTTCTCCGCTCCACAAACCCCGGGCAGCTCACACCCACTGCAACAGCCGCCCTCACCCTCTATTAATGAGCTCCCGTAGCCACTCTCCCGTCTCCAGACCGACACCGGAATCGCACTACTCCATGCCGCGGAGTCCACGACCAGCATGGTCGTACGCAAGCGTTGGACTTTGACGCCAAAGAGAAACGATTCGGCAACAGGGCAGGCACGGCAGGAGGAGCAGCGCGGCGGGTGCAGGAGCTCTCTGCCCCGTTGAACGTCACGGCTGTAAAGCAACTTGAGGATGTTTTTAGAAGCAGCAGGTCGATTTGTCTGGATCATGTGTCCTCCAGGTGGTCTCCGTGAAGAAAACAGGGACGGTCTTTGCAAGGAGTAACAAATCCACACTTTGACATTAGCTGAATACTTGGTAATAAGAAAGAGGGTGTTGAGCACCCATTCCCACACTGCTGCTTCTCAGGATACAGAAGAAACCCATGCTTTCACCAAGGTAACAACCGGAATCTTCACTTTGTCAACATTGATCTCATTATTTTGCAGGTTTCACCCAAAATACAACCTTACAGTCCCTCGTTTCCTTTCCCTTCCGACCGGCACACACAGCTGTCATAGTTGCATTGCATCAAGCCAGCAAAGCGATCCTGAAAACCGCGCTCCGAAGGGGATGCAGCGAGGCGTGTGCCAGCGACGGGGGACCACAGCCGGGCGCAGGGGCGAGCGGTGCCCGGGCGGCAGCCGCGGCCCCGGCCGGCAGAGCCCACCCACCCGCTGGTGCCCCACAGCGCAGACCGTGTCACGTCGTGAACGCTGAGCAGACTCGCGCCTTTTGCCCTTTGACAGGCCACCACCGGCTTCTGCTTACGTGAGCAACCTCTGGTTGGGGCGAACTGCTGCACAAGGAGAGAAAGAGGCGTCCCCAGCCCGGCCGCGTTGTCGGCAGACGGACGGAAGGACACGGGCTCACGGACATATGCTTCCTGGCCAAGCGAGGCAGAGGTGTGAAACCACCTCCTCGGGCACAAATCCCCGCCGTGCCCTCTGCCAGTTCCTCAGCTGTGTGTCAGCACGGTCCTCGTGCCTCCGACCCCACGACGCTGCCTGGCTCCGGGCTGTGCGTGGCTCACACTTGGACACGGGCACAGACGGAGCTGGCTCGTGGCAGGGCACGAACAACACGGGAACACAGTAAGGGAAAAACCAACACGAAAAGCCCGGGGTAGCAACAGCCATCTCTGGTCCAAGATTCGCACTTAGAAGCAGTGTGACTGTGGATCATACAATAAAAGCCACACGCGGGGCTTATCAGAGTCACTCCAGCCCCAAACCTGAAAAATTGTAGGTTATAACGGCACATTTCTGCCTTACAAAATGTCACTGCTTGTAAACAGAGATAACTGATCTAAACCACAGCACGCAAACTGAGGGGACACCACCTTACTCTGAGAAGCTGGTTTAAGTCTTATTTCCCAAACTTTGTTAGTACTGTTACAGGTAATTATACAGCCCGGGTAGGAATGCCACGAGGCTGTCAGACGGATGGATTCAACCTGCGGATCACGCACAGGCTGTGCAAACAACCCAAAACCTGGCAGGGGGAGGCAGGGCCGTGCCTCCCCGGGCGGGAGCAGAGGGCACCGAAGGGAGCAGCCGATGGGAGCACAGCCTTCCCGAGGGAACGCCATTCGTTAATTAAGAGCCTTTTCCCCCATGGCTCCGCAGCGACAGGGAGGGTTTTAACAAGTGAGAAGCAAAGGCTGCCCTGGCCTTTGCAGGTTTGGATTTTTTGGCTGTCGGTAAATCAAATTATGGGCCCGATTTCAGGAGCTCCCATTCAGTGCCCAATACAGCAAACATCTCCCATGGTGATATTTTTGGGTTTTTCGACCACAGCTATAAATAAGCTACGTGTTTTGGGGGTTCGTTCTTTCAGCGCGCGTTTGGCCAGGTTGACTGTCCCCAGTGAAGCTGCCAGGCGCTGGATGAAGGCGCCTTACATGAACCCTTCCACTCTAAATGCCAGAATTATTTTTGTTAAACCCTCCCTTTTCACCCGTGTCCTTAACACCTGTGGCTTTCACACCTTTCCTAAGAAAAACCACCTCCATAAGGTGAACTCCCGGCTGCATCTCGCCCCGAGCAGCTCCGGCAGCGATCCCAGGTAGGAGATAATTCGGAGCAGGGTCTGTTGGGGGACGTGGAGGCACCACAGCACGGGCCCGCGTGTCGCCGTCCCCACGCACACCCTCCTCGCGCCGCTGCGGCAGCGGCTCGCGCCGGCGAGAACCCCAGCAGACCCGTGACGGCTTCTCGTGTTCTGATGCAGCAACTAAGGCAGGAGACCGAGGTTGGCTGCTGCACTCGCCGCAGGCACCAGCCCCGAGGTGCAAACTCATCCCCTGGGACCCGGCCCCAGCGCGCTCACATCTGTGGAACAGCATCTGCCTCTGCAAATAAATACCCCTCACCTCCAGTGGGACCCAGCTTTGGTGTAAAATGCTATTCAGTTTAGGGCGAGAGCAGGCCAGGTCTTGCAGAACCGCACCAAAACCCGATGAAAGTGATGGAGAGCGTTAGAGGGGTCTCGTTTCGCGCCAGGGGGAGACCAGAGAGGGTCATTTCCCATCGCTCATGTTCGAACACCAACGCTCACGGGGGGCATTAGGAATATTTCAGGAGAGGAACCATGCATTAAAAACTCATTCTGTTTTTTTTAAATACATGTAATAATTAAAAACGTGGCTCTACGTGCTGGATTTAAATAAAATCCTCCCGTTCTGGCAGGCCTGCACAAGCCAAAACCAAGCTTAAAACGAGTGGACAGTGACCCTGCAGAAGAAGGGATGTTGAAAGTGTTTTTGTTGTACTTGTGGGGCAAGGGGAGGGGAAGGGACACAGGACCCGGGACTGTGTTTTGCTGGGAAGCATGACGACATCCAGGGAAGGAAGGGAACACTCTCAGCCTTCTGGCCTAAATTATCTGCTAACACAAATAATCAAATTCCAGGGACCACACTGCTCTGGCGCCACTAAAACAAGGGGGAGGCCCGGCCCCAGCGCTGCACGAGCAGGTGGCAGCCCGCGTCTGACCCGCTCAGGATATTCAAGCGCGATATACAAAATACTGATGCTCTCTAAGGAAGCCAGCATCGCTCACAGTATCGTGGGAAGTTTTTAATGGCTGGCTCAAGGCAAGGCCTCTAAAATGTTTATATTAATACTTACATGTTGGATAGCCACTCATTTGGTCTCAGCTGGAAACCAGTCCAAACAGCTGAGAAACATCTGGCCGCTAACCTTGGACAACGTCTAATCTGGTAGCCCAGGGATTTAAGAGGTCTCTTTGGAGGGACAGAAGTTTGGCAGATACCTTACCGAGATCTCTGTTCTGCTGCGGTTGTTTCTCAAGTCCCGCTCACCGCTCCGCGATGACACGTACAGCCGGCGTACATCCCGATCCCATTTACACAGCATCCGAGTGTCAATGATTGCAAAAAGCTGTAATTAAATATTACTCCTGATTTCCAGGAATACTCCTGAAGGCGTGTGACTGTGTGCGCTCCCCCTGCCCCGAGGGGAGAGAAAGCAGCTGTTTGCCAGCTCACAAAAACACACCGCTCTCCATCGCCCGGCCCCAGTCTGCGCGCGCAGGATCGGTGCCGCCAGCCCTCCAGCCTTCCCTCCGCTCCATCTTCCCTCTGCCTGCGCTTACTGCTGACAAATAAGCACGCATCTGCCCCAGAAAGCCTCCGTAAGGCAAAGAAAACTCCTGTTCTCTGTAAATCTGGAGACCACTATCAGGCCAATTATGAACACGTGGTTTTAAGGCAGCTCTATAAAAAGAGCGAGTAGAAGGGAAAACAGACTCATCATTTCTCATGAAGATGGCTCAAAAGTTCGCTTGCCTTTTCTTTCCAAAACTCCTGCTTGTTTTTCTTCCAAAAGAAACTTCAGCATTGGTGATCCTGAAAATATTCGTCGGTGAGTGGAGAGCCAATGAAATAATACAACATAAAAGAATAAACGTTGAGCCACGGAGAGGGGAAAGGGACTCGTAACAGACCATTTGACATTTATTCTCCCCTCCTACTACCGCAAGGTACCGCAGGGCTTTCTAGACACGTCAGGGCAAAGCCACCAACAACCTGGCTCGAGAGGCAGAAAATTAGGACAGGACCCACATTTCTGAAAACCCTTTGTAGGCTTTATTTAAAAGGAGATAAGGATGAAAAAGGCGACAAGATGCTTGACAGATATAAAATGATGAGAATTTAGCTTATCTCCTTATCTTCCACGTCGTCTTCTGCTCTTTGCTTTTTTGTTACAACAAATGTGGGAGACATCGGGGGGGGGGGGAATGTAAAGGCACAAGCACCAGGGACATAGCACCAAGAAGATTCCTCAGACTAGGAAGAAGATGCTCAAAAAAGGCTAAAAAAGCCTCTTTCCTAGCAGAGGCTGAGTGTGCTGGCTCTGGTCCAACAAAGCACTTAAGCATGCACCTAACTTAAATTTGACTTCACTGGGGCTCTTCACAGGCTTAGAAGTTAAGCACATGCTCCAGCAATCTGCTACAGCAAGACCAAAGAAAACGAGAAGCTATTAAGGGACCTGAATCTTAGTCACCAGCAAGGTTAGCATGCTTTTGGAAAGCATCCTAGCCAAAGGTTAATGCAATATGGCAATTTCCACCGACTTAGGAAAACTCTAAGGCATCAGAAAAAGCTCCTTAAATTTAAATTAATACGTATAAAAATTAGGTATTAACAATATCGCTATCAAATTCTCTTCACCTTCTTTCAGGTCTAGGCAGGTAAAGCTTGAAGCAGACACTTATTTACAGGTACGCGCAGAACTGGAACTCCCTTGTTTCAGTGTAAGCTGATGCCAGCTTGAAAAAAATATTGAATTCACTGTGCTGTTTCATGATGTAGGAACCACTGTCCTGTAGGTAAAGCACTGACCTCAAACGCCTAACGGCCCGTTCCCACAAACAGCAAGCTAAGCCACAAGCAGCTCCTACAACGCTGGCAAGACGCTACAAAGGCTGGTATTCGGCAAAGGAGGAAGAGCACGTCCCGCCGCATCTCTCTGCTGGGTTTGTTTCCCCCGTTAGAACCGGCATAACTTAACACCGTCCCTCTACATCGCGTCTGCCCGGCAGCGCCACGGGGAGCGCGGGTACCACGGCTCCGGAGCGGCGCTAGGATAAAGCGCTCGGAGCAGCCCGCGCCCCGCTCCGGCTGCCTGCGCCGGGCCGAGGGCACGGCCGCGCACCGGCTGCCCTTGCTGCCCTGCGCCCCTGCACGGCGCGAGGGGCCCCGCGGGCAGCGCCGGCGCCTCGCACCGCAGCTGGCGACACTCGCTGCCTTGGAAATTATTACTCTGACGATAGCGGGAGAAACTTAAATTTTAAATCCAAAGCGCTGCAAGAAGTTGTAAGAGTACAGAAAAGGCGTATTTAAGCATACAATCCCTACATACACACAGAGAGCTTAATTACAACAAAGCAAGAAGCAAACAATTAGTCTTTATTAACAATTAAAATCTCACCGCAGTGCTGGTTTTCCCCCTAGCAAGTTAATGCCTGTACAGTGAGAAAGTCACGATAAACAGGCCTTTAAAATTGAAATTGATTCAGGATAAATATGAGAAGTGGTTCCCACAAGAGGACTTAACATTCAAACTGAGCAGCATCTGCACCCTCCTCCGACCCAGGCCTTGTAAAGCTTGCTAGCTCCCTCTACCGTCTTCACGCTACGAGCCGAGCCAAAAGCTCGCTCCACGCCCACTGAAGCCCGGGCAGGTGAGGGGTTTTATCCCAAGCGTCCAGTCCATTTGGCGCAAGGACGGCCCGTATAACCTCTGGAGGAAGCAGGAAGGGGCGGCCGCACGGCGAGCTCCTGCTCAAACCAGTCTGAGCGCTGCTTCAGCCACCTCCAGCAGCACCTGCTCCAAGAACAGCAGCTATTTTATGGCAAATACACTTGTTTTATTTATTATCCCTTCATATACTTTCTCTTAAGAGACACTGGTTCAGGACATAAACTGAGGGTCAGCGGGGATCGCTGACTAAGCACTTTCCCTTTACACTGCCAGAGGTAGGATAAACACAGGTAAGACACGGTTTCGTTTCCCCATCTCATTTCTGAAGCGTGAACAAGCAACCAGGCTGTGGGATGACTGGTCTCTCCCACTGCGTAGTCTGTAGGTCGCATACACTGACAAAGCTACAACACGTAGATTCAATGGCAGCTGACTCTTACTGCATTATTTTTCCATACGCTCCTACTCGGTTGAGAGTGGAACAGCAGCGCGCTGGAGCACTGACGTGTTCAAAGAGTGCAACGCCTACGTGAGAAAATTTACAGGGAACCCCATTTTTAAAGCACCACCCAACTTCATATGGCAAATGTTAACACACGGCTCACGCCAGCACAGCTCCCGGCGCAGCACGGCCTGGGTCAGGGTGGGATGCTCCAACCTGTACAACTCGCAGAGCAAAACAGACAGTTTCAAGGTTTTAAAACTGTTACTTGAAGTACAAAGGTTGGGGGAGGCCCCAAACATGAACCAGCCATATCCTCCTGAAGAGGGCAAGGGCACTCTTACAACAGCTCTGAAAAACAGAGATAACCAAGCAGCACGCTATAATTATCAAGCATTGTTCCGATTCCCATTTAACATCTTTAGATACTAAGCTATTTTAAATAAACACACACACACACGATGTTGACAAAGTATTAGTTGCATTGTCTTCACAGACACCCTCCGAGCTACCAAAGGACTGAGTAGTAGTTCAGGCTAGAAGCCAGCAGCAAGTTTCACAAAGTTTCACAAAAGGTCATTCCCTTTTTCCTCCCTAACCCAGGAAGAACCTTGTTTCACCACAGCGCTGAAGTGAATGCACAACGAGGACCTTCTGGCAATCCTCTGGAGACGCTTTACACTTGGCAGGGCCAAAATTTCACAGCCCCGTTTTTAATCCAGGTTTGGAGAGAAAGTCAGCTTTTTACACTTCACTATTTGAGGGAAAACAGGTAAAATTTCAGGTTGCAAAGTTCTCCTTGAACTTGACAGACAGCAACACGCAACTGTACGGGGATTTGTTTTCCTCAGGACTACAGCACTTAAAGGTCACTGCAATACCAGAGCACCTTCAGACAGCACACGTATCTAGAAATTCGTTTCAGCAGTTCCTTAGCATCACGTAACGTTACCAACTGCCAAGTCTATGCGAGTCTGAGGTTTAAACTAGAACTAAAGATTCCCCTTGGCACAGCAGCAGCAGCTGGATAAAGACAATTGCCTTTCGCCACCAGTTTACGTACTGTTAGCTAAATGTGATCTGTAGGAAGATACTTCCAACAAATCAAGAATTCCATAAGGGATCAAAATTCTAAACATAAATACAATTAAAGCCTTCTAATATTAATGCACACTTTTTATTATATTAAAATCAGGCAATGGTCTGATACAATAAAAAGGCTGCTTATGGAATACTGTTATGTTAAACTTTAATTACAGAGGATGTTAAATCCTTACAACTAATATTTTCCTTAAAAGAGTTAATGGAAACATCAATTGTTCATTGACTTGATAGCTGCTGCTTTAAAATGTGTTTATTTTTACTTTTTCTTTTTTTTTCTTTTTTTCTTTTTTTTTTTTTCCTTTTTTTTTTACACAAACACTGAATTTGTCATAAAACTTAGGACACACTAGGTCGGTTGTATGTAAGCTTGCATCCACATTTCAGCAGTTAGTGGTCCAAAACAGTAAACCAGAAAAGGCAGTGATTTGCCAGGATGCAAAGCCAATTAAGGTCCTTAATCTGCTGTATGCACCACTTCCCCAAAATCTTCACTGAAGAGATTTCTCTTCTAAGACTTACAGAATCCTAATAAAATCTACTACACTGATTTGATTTGTCTGTAGTCGTCACATCTTTAGAAGGGCCAAACATAAGTGCAACATTTCGTTAATTAACATTCTTGGGTCAATCCAAAGCACCAAAATACAACTATTTGAGCTGGAGTGTGTGTTCAGAATCTCTACGTGCAGAGTTTCCCCATTAAAGTTTGGCAGCAGAAGATTTCGGCAATCCTGGTAAATTACTGCTCTTTTCACCACGTCAAAAGCCCATCTAATAACATCAGCCGTGGCCAGCTTGGCGGTGTGGCAGCAGTGCTGGAGGGACAGGGAAAATCCAAGTTTGCGAGCAGAATAGATACTCTTGTTTCCCAGGCTGGTGAAGACTAGATTCGTTGCAAAACCAAAATGATAAGCAGGAGGGAACAGGTCAAGTTATTGCCCCAACGCTTACCCCCGGTGGCCAGGGGTGAGAAGAGTCACAAAGAGGGGCAAAAAGAAAGCAGCACTCCCACTAAAAAGAGGGGAAGAGGGAAGAGATTAAAAGAACCCTGAATCCCTCACCCAAAGCCCACGTCACCAGTGAGGGGGACCAGGAAGAGAAATACAATCTATGCCTCGGCCAAAGGGAAGAAGGAAAGCTTGCCCCAGATTATCAGGGCATTTAAAAAAATAATAAAAAACCAAAAACGACCACAGTCACATTCAGCCTTTACTAGAGATAGCACAAAGGGAGGGATGACTGAGGTTAGCACACATCCCCAGTAGTAGTCCATAAAGCCCAGTGTAGTACTGGAAGCAAAAACCTTTGTGTCTACTCTAATAAATAGCCCTGAGCTTCGACTCTATTGCAAAAGACAGAAAAAGAAAAAAAAAAAACCCAGGCCAGACACACAGCAAGGTGATTGTGGGACGTATGCTTTCACAGTTAAGTTAGGTGTGCCACACTGGTCTTGACAGTAATAAATTTAAATAGACTTTTCCTGATACCAGAAGTTCAGCTATGTGGACAGTGGTTACACGACAGGATTATTTGTTATAGCACAACTTATATTTCAAATGAAAAAAAAATTAGTATCGTTTACAGTATCTCAAGAAAAACTTCCTTTGAATGGGAACTTCCTTTCCAGTATTTTGAGGTCTATAAGATGCATCTAGAAAATTTACTACTGTGGAAAATGAAGACAGCTTAAATTGAATAAGGGGGGCATGTTTTGTTTTTTTTTTTTTTAATTAATTGCTGTAACATTGTCCTTCAGGTGGCTGAGGAAGTTTCATATTTTCTTTAGACATCATTAGACGCCGAAGCTCTTGCAGAACAACTTTGATACTATAAGAATTCTGCCATTTTGCTAGGACTGATATGGCTCTGGGGTCCACCTAAAATAGACAAAAACACCATTCCTGTCAGAATCGGTACTTTTGAAACACTTAACTCCTCCCCACACCCTCCAACTAAAGATCCTATAAGGAATCTGAGTGGGAGAAACCAAAGAAAGCAAAAGCAAGCAAGTAGTTTCCTAAAAGCGTAACAAATCCCCGCATGATGCAACTATTTGTGAGTTGCAAAAGGGCAGGAAAAGTAAATTCCATGTTTTGATTGCAGAACAGACTTGGCTCATACACTTCCCTTCTACCCCCCTTTCCTTCTACTCAAAGAAACCGGCACCAGCAAGCAGTAAGTAGTTAAGCAAGTTGCAAGTATAAACAAAGCATTAATTCAAAGCTGCACATGAAAAACATGTTAAAATGAATAAAAACCAAAAACTTACCACTCCATTAGAACTATTTACTCCATTCATATTAATTTTTGTTACAAATCTTACAAATGGAGGTGCTTCTGGATACTTAGGCCCACATTCTATTTTAAGGCTGTATATTCTGTTTTCATAAATGGTCTGAGGGGAAAAGAAAGTGGGGAACAATTACATCAGGCAGTTCAATAAGCATTTGGTTAAAGCAATGGTTACTTTAGGGATATGTAAACTACTAAAACATAAGGGCAGCCACTTATATACTATGCTGGCTACTTCTGGTTTGGGTTTATTTTATAATATTCAGAGTATCAAATGTTACCTCTTCAGGGTAGTAAATTCTACTGGTCTTTTAAGCATCCATCAAATTTTCATGTAAGGAATGAAACTGGCATTGCTTCCCATTCACCAACTGAACTGATTTTTTTAATCATCAGATAGCTCAGACACCTACTTTTCAACCAATCTTTATAAAGCAGCTTTGTTTTATCAGTTTACTAACCAGACACACTACCTTGAAATTGAATCCACAGCTTTAGCTTAGGTAACTATCTAAAGTCAGCCTGTCCTAGAACTGCACTTGAAAAATATTCTTTGGTCATAAAGCAATGTGCCGGTTCTCAGAAAAGGGAAGGCTCCAAGATTCAACACATTGCAAAGTACATCCTGATCCCAAACAGCATTATCACTTTGCCTCCACCGCAGTAACGCTCTGTTACGCTTAACAGCTAATAGACAGAAATCCTGGATCACGAGTTTTTAACTAACCCATCAATGGGTATAGAAGAGAGACAAGTGTACCTAGGCTACATTGATTCTTCAATATTTAAAATTAATTAAAAACCCAACAACAGTTAATGTTATTCTGCATTCTGAGAATAACTATTTTTGAGGTGCTGATCTGGTGCAGCCTTGTGTGGAGCTCCAGCTAAGCTGGGCAATGCAGACAGTCAGCAGAAGCATACAACAGGAACAGGATTGTCATGGGGAAGTTTAAGCAGACAAGCTCTCCAGATTTAGAGCTTCTGACACAATTTCCTGCACCTTCAACATTGCAGTGAACATTAAACTCACAAGGCAAAGACTGTGAGCAAAAATCCAGGCACGTGTGTGAGCACAGAAGCCCAGAAGCAGCCAGCAGCTCCAGAAGGGCACCACAGCTCCACCAGGATCTTAAGAACAGTTGCCCAACATACAAAAAATTCTCAATATAAAACTGTGTGCAGTTCCTTTCAAAGGCCTGTTATACCCCTGAACATCTTAATATTTCCTTTAATATTAATAAGCGTTTTGATGCAAACCACTACCAAAAATATGAGACCTGACTTCCTGATTCAGCTGCTTCTCATCTGTGCAAATGAAGCGGCTTTACACCAGGCTGCAGCCACCTGCGGCAGGGCCAGCCCCTGGCCAGCGCTGGCCGGCAGCGCTGCCTCGCAGTCACTCCTCCAGCGCCTCGGCCAGGCAGCCTTTCAGACGCCCGGCCAGGGCGGTGACAAACTGAATGCTGTCACAAAGTTTTAGGGAAAAAAAAGTCATCCGTGAGCTCTGCTTGGACTGCCCAGGTCTCCTGAGCGAGTCCCTGAGCGTGCCTTGTGTGCAAAGCAATTAACAGCCCAGAGGCCATGCAGGTTTTTAGGGTCTTTGCAAATAACTGCACATTAAGACTAGTGAATGGAAAGCCTCGACCATGCACATGTCTATAGCCAATATAAAATATGTGCAGATAAAGCTGAAGTTTTGACAGGGCCACTGTTTTTAAATAGCTTGTATAAACAAGATGAATCACTGGCTGCGAAACCATCTGCATAAAGTCTGGGAAGGAGAAGCATGCTTCCATGTATGGTAGCAGGGACACTCAGAGCAGCGGCACGTATCTAACTCGGCACCACAGTTCATTTTTCCCTCCGGGATGCCCAACAAAAGGTTCTTCCACCTGCTACAAGTGTGACTACTTTCTACGCAGAGGAAAAGAGGATTTTAATTTTTTTTTTTCCACAGACAGTATTCCCACATCCTATTAAGAAAAAAAATGGTAATAACTGAACAGTGCTAAAAGCAGGACAGCCACTTAGCAAACAAGAATGACTGAAAGTTCCCAGAATCTCTCTCAATACAGCCTGTTGCTTTCAAGCAATAAGCTCAAAAGAAGTCAAGACACTTTTGGAAAAAAACTGTATTCATAAATGTGTCAGAAAGACAAAAGAGGCACAGCTGAATCATCTCCTGTGACAGTCTTGTAGGCTTGGTTAGCAGTATGACATGAACTACAAATTTCTATCACTGCTGACAAGTCAGCATATGCCTGTTTGCACATTTCAGTTTCTATTTAATTTTCTAAATTAGATTTCAAGGTTGCTTAAATTTTCCATAAAGTGTATGCACACAGTGAGCTTTCTTCACAGTCTTAATGCAGACTCATGAACGCTCTCCTAACGTTCTAAAATCAAATGCTGTTCTAGAAAATGATGTGGGTATATCATAAACAAGTGAAATGATCACGAATGGGGAGATGTTAACAATGGCAGACAAAAAGTAAACAACACTTCTGGGTGAGATAGAAAATACTGCACACGTAATGCCATTATAATATAAATTCTTGTACAACCCCATCATGTGTCAGAAAAGGCAACTGATAGAATGGAAACACAGGGCAGCAGCATGATTAACGGTCTGCAAAGGTTTCCATATAATAGAACACTGGAATTACTGAGAAGTGATACGGAGGCCAGATATAGAAGACAACATCTACTATTGCAGGATGGGGAATCAGTTACTTGCACTTCATGGTAAGGACGGTAAGGAAACAGAACAGGGATACACAGTGAAACTGGATACAACAGACAAGCTGTGTTTTTAGAATACATGCATACATACGACACACAATTTAAGGCCTCAAGTTCACTACCAGAGAGTGGAGACCCGCAGTTTAGTAGGGTTTGGGGAGGAGGGAAGACGACAGAGAACGCAACGATACTACCGCGAAGACTAGCAGCATTATAAGAAGCTACTTTGGGAGAGAACATCCAGAGAAGAAAGTGAATTCATTAAAATTTGAGTTTCCTGAGTTAGGTGAAACTCTACAAGAGCAAGTCAGTACTGCTGCAATAAAAACAAACCCATAAACTCAACAAGAAACAGCAGAAAGACTAGCAGTACTGAACAAAACATCCACGTTTTACCTACATCAGCTCCATATGTAATCTCACTAGCCGAAGGATTTTAAACCTTGCTGTATTCAAGAGTACAGGATACTAGAATCCTGGAATCTCAAAAGTTATGTCTTAATGAATCTGTAAATATAAAGCAGACATGTAACAGAACTAACCAGAGAAAGGCACTACAAAAATTCCAAATCATAAGCAAAAAGACATATAGATACATGAAACCCATTATTATACGGAACTTGAACCTTCAACATAAATCACTTGCTAAAGTGTTTTTTCACTCATTTGCGTTTTGTTTTCTACTTCAGTGGTTAGATTCAGAGAAGAAAAGGGGGAAGAAAAAGAAATTAACAGTACTATTTTAATATTTAAGCGGATACTTACTCTTGGAGGCCCAATAATCATTCCTGTCCATCTTGTAAGTGTCATATCTTCATCATCTTCAAGGCCCCAGCTAACTGTTCCATCACCTACTCCTTTCTGACCTTCTTCAAGTTCTTCCAACAGACGAAAATTACGAGGAACTTTTACTCCTGAAAATAATGAGAAAAATATTATGAGTTGAGAAATCTAGTAAAGAAATAAAGCTAGAGTAATTTCACTGATACTTTCGGTCATTCTACAGAAAGCATTTTGGGTAAAACCATAAAAATACCACTGTTTTTTGAATTACAGTATTTCAACACTATGAAGAAGATATCCCCATATTTAGCTTGGATTTTTCAAGCAAAATCAAGGTATCCACAATTAAACACGCTAGAAGGCTGACAGGCAGTAAAATGAAAGGAAATCTCTGTCCATTCAGAGATCCACAGGGTATTATGGAGCTCTAATTAGCACTTGTCTATATGATTTATAGTATAAAAATTTAGAAAATTCTACAAAATGACACCATAAGAGGCTTGACACCACTCAACTCACTCAGAGCTTTTAAAAATACCATTCAAAGCAAATAAAACTCTTTCATAACATTAGTAGGTTAATCTGATGTTAATTTAAGTGGGCTTTGTCAGCAGCAATAGCATCCTTTGTACTTATGACCTCGACCACCAAGGAATTCCAGCACTTCTTAATCACTGGCACATTAATCCTCAAAACACACAGCAAAACAGGGAAATTTTCTTATCCTCATTACATTAATGGAAAACAATGGCACAGAGAGCTTAGGTGACACATCCAAGGTCACAGACTAAGTCTGTAGTGAAGGATCTTGAACCCAGGCCACAGGGGACTTAATCACTCGTTCTACGTCAAGGTATCCCTGCCTCAGCCACCACAAAACATAATGCACTCTAGGTCACCACTTCTCCCTCAAGGTACCTGTGTGAAGTGTATCTCTCTCCAACAGCAACAAAATTATTGCCAGGATATATTTAACAAAGTTATTTTCACCTGACATGCAAAAAAGGTTGGATTTGGGGTTTGGAGGTTTTTTTCCCCCTCAATAGTACGAAGTTAACTATTCACCAGTACATCGTAACAGAAAATCATAATTAATCCACTTCTTCACTGTCGCTTGTTTAGTACATGTACTGGGTTTGCGTGCCCAGGTTTGGGTAGCCGGGCGGCTACAGGGGTGGCTCCGGTGAGAAGCTGCCAGAAGCTTCCCCCATGTCCGACAGAGCCAATGCAGCCGGCTCCAAGATGGACCCGCTGCTGGCCAAGGCCGAGCCCGTCAGCAACAGTGGTAGCGCCTCTGGGGTAACAGAGTTAAGAAGGGGAAAAAAAAAACCTGCTGTGGGAATGCAGCAGCGAGAAGATGTGAGAGCAACAACTCTGCAGACCCCAAGGTCAGTGAATAAGAAGGGGCAGGAGGAGCTCCAGGCACCGGAGCAGAGGTTCCCCGGCAGCCCGTGGCGCAGCCCATGGTGAGGCAGGCTGTCCCCCTGCACCCATGGAGGCCCACGGTGGAGCAGACACCCACTTGCAGCCCGGGGAGGACCCCACGCTGGGGCAGGGGGATGCCCGAAGGAGGCTGTGACCCCATGGGAAGCCCGTGCTGGAACAGGCTCCTGGCAGGACCTGTGGCCCCGGGGAGAGGAGCCCAGGCTGGAGCAGGTTTGCCGGCAGGACTTGTGACCCCACGGGGACCCACACTGGAGGTGTCTGTTCCTGAGGGACTGCACCCTGTGGAAAGGACCCACGCTGGAGCAGGTCTTGAAGAACTGCAGTCCATGGGAAGGACTCATGTTGGAGAAGTCCGTGGGGGACTGTCTCCCGTGGGGGACTGTCTCCCGTGGGAGGGACCCCACGCTGGAGCAGGGGCAGAGTGTGAGGAGTCCTCCCCCTGAGGAGGAAGGAGCGGCAGAGACAACGTGTGATGAACTGACCACAACCCCCATTCCCCGTCCCCCTGCGCCGCTCGGGGGGGAAGGCAGAGAACTTGAGAGTGAAGTTGAGCCAGGGAAGAAGGGAGGGGTGGGGGGAAGGTGTTTTAAGATTTGGTTTTATTTCTCATTGTCCTACTCTGATTTGATTGGCAATAAATTAAATTAATTTTTCCCCAAGTCAAGTCTGTTTTGCCTGTGACAGTAATTGCTGAGTGATCTCCCTGTCCTCATCTCGACCCATGAGCCTTTTGTTATATCCTCTCCGCTGTCCAGCTGAGGAGGGGAGCGATAGAGCGGCTTTGGTGGGCACCACATGGGTCAAACCACAACAGTACAGCAGAAAGAGAATGGGAAATCAGCCTTGCAGTGTATAAAGTGAACCCAGCAAACCTCTTGCTCAGAAGCCAGCGCTTCCAGCGTGCCCGGGGCACCGCACGCAGAGGACGTCAGGAAGGGACCAAGTAAGGCTTGGAAAACCATCTCTCTTGCTGCTTGAAAATGTGGAAAATACAGAGGATCCAAGGCTTTGTGAAATGTAGCAGTGCTTAAAATCTATTAACTCTGGTAACTTTAAAATCCCTTTAAAATATATTAATGACCTAAAGAAACTAAATGTCAGTGATGATTTTGCTGTGGAATCAGGAGTTGCCCAAATTTCATTCACTACAAAGCAAGCATAAAAGAAACCAAAATAGAAAATTACTAAAGGAATTAGCTTGTTGGCTAGTTTGACACACATCTAACACAACCATGTCCCAGAATATTTTGGGAAAACATGATTCAGTAACACAGCTGTAGCGACAGTATGAAGAGAAACCCGGAATCAGAAAAGCGGCATCAGGAGACGCAAGACCTGCCCTGGCTACGCCAAACCACACGTATGGGGGCTGCTGAGCACGACTCAACTGCAGCTCCATGGCAAATCTACATCTCCAGCTCCCAGCGAGACCGTGCTGTTACCATGGCTGCTGAGTAATACAAGTCTTTGGCTGCAAAAGGAAATGAGTCAGTTGGGGCTGGTGAAGCCATTGCCATGAGATTAACCGAGCCCCAAACCCGCAGCGGTAACAGGACCTCTTGGGGACCACCGTCACTTCCCCTGCACAAAAAACTCCAGCATTTCCCCTCCTGCTATGTCTTAAATGTAAGTAGTATGTATCTTGTGTACCTCAGGCATATGAAGGTTCAAGCATGCTGTTCATACCTGAATCATGACAGACTAGCCACCCCATTTTTAATTACATTCCCAATGCTCTCCTTACTGTAGTTAGGGGAGGCAGAGAAGAGAGCAGCCTAGCTCCAATGCAGGGGATAAGAGAGCTGGGGGACAAGAGAAACAGATGGAGCACAAGTTGAAGGACAAGGTGCCACCTGTACTTACACACACTACCTATTTCACAATTTTTGCTGCAGCGGATGCACAGGCGAGCTGGTGATGGGGAATGACTCATGGCTGCGCGATGCCTGAAGCTGCTGCCTGGGCTTCAGCCCTGCCTGCTGGCACCCCGGGGAAAGAGACAGCCAGGGAAGGAGGACAAACAAAAGACAAACAAAAGGTCCTTCTGGAGGGTGAACTCCACCCTTCAGTCTGACACAGCAGCTCTTCCACAATGCAGGTGACGCTGCAAAGGAAACCGTCGGTGGCTATTATTAGAAACCCAACCTGAGCCCCTCCCCGCTCACAGAAGCAGTAAGCCAAAGCCAGCGGAAGACCTGCCTCGAATGTGTCATCTTGCCAAAAAATATTCTCTCTTCTGGACCACATCATCACGACACTTAACAAGTGTCATCTCAGTCTCTTACTTCAGTACTTGATAATACCACTTCATATTTTATTAGTGGTGCAAAGATAATTTACTGATATTCACTTAGACGAAAACAAATGACCTAGGAGGAATCAGCTTTACAGTAAGCAGACCCAGGCCACACACCAAAGAAGGAAACCAAAAATATTCCCTGTCTACCTTTCCTCTGAGCATCACGCACCCTGTTCACCAAGTGAGGCGGGAATCCTGTGTGAAGAAAATTATGTGATCGTGTAATTAAAAGTTACATCATCACATATTTATTTGAGGAGGTCAACCCAGGCTGAAAGGCAGCCTTAATTCTGACATTTGCTAACCAGAGCTAGGCTTGGCTTTACAACCTGACAGGAAGAGAAGGCAACTTTATTTCCGAGCTCTCCCAAGATACAGCTGCTCTGATTCAGCATGAATCAGAGCCATAAGAGAGTCACACAGGACTTCAGAGTTCTCTGACAAGCGTGAGGTCTACAGAGAACTAGCTAGTCCTATTGTGCACTGGCTCCTATCACACGGAAAAAGTTAACATAAATTATTATGAATTCCACAGCACCTGCTCACTTGTGAGCACTACAGGAGCATCAGTGGCAAAGAGGTGGGAAAAGTAAAGTACATATATTTGAGCTTTTATGCACTTCACAGAAAATAAAATTATCATGGGAGACGGTTGGTCATTTCATAACAAATCACCCTGTCCAACAGCATCGTTGCCTTCTAAAAATGTTTTATCCCTATGCTAAAGCTCAGAGGTGTAACATGGAAGACCAGCACCTCAGCCACTACAGAAGGCAAGTTCAGAGTCACGTCAAAGACGGTAATTCAGCTCCCTCCCCGACACGTTCTCAGGAGATTCGATGGGAAGAAAAACACACATATACACATAAAAGACTATGGCCATATGATCATAAATGCTTTAAATAGTTTCTAAATAACCTGCCCTTAAGAAAGGCAGAATAAAAGACCACATTGACCCTTCTGGTCAGCCTGGAAAGATGCACAAAGCCATTAAACCAACCCCGTCTCCTCTTCATTTGCAATGGCCTGGAGCACTCATGGTCAGCCACCACATCCTGCTGGGACTCAAACCTCAGAAACCACACAAACTTTATCGTTTGTGGTCATACGCAAACGTATCATCATCATGTTTGCTGTCCACCAAGATTCCTAGAAAGTGATCTGATCTGTTCTAGGCATACACAGTATTTGCTAAATAACTTCCATGGCTAAACCATGGCAGATTCAGAGTTAGGAGACGTCCTGTGCCAGCTGACACAGCCATGAGTCAACTGCATGTTGTCTTCCCGCCCCCCAATAAATGCCTTGCATAATCTTTTCATGTACCAATGGAGACTTTCAAGGCAGTAACCAAACCAACCTGTTTTTCTGAGAGTTCTTCATTTAACACAAGAAAACCGAAATAAAGTAAGAGGCAATTAAAAAGTAATCAGGTTGTCGAAAGTACTTTCAGTTATGCATTTTAATTTGCCTTTGCTATGGTTCAAGACTCTCAAATAGCAGCTTCATTTGATACAAAAATACAATAGTATCTAGATAATTGCTTCACTTGAGCTTGCCTGACCGCACAAAAATACTCCCAGAAATGGAACTGAAAAAACATTTGAGAGTAAAAGGAGATATTTACTATTAATTGCAACAGCAAACCTATGAAAGCTAAATTGTAACTGCATTGACAAGGTAAGATCTCCAATGACACAGGCTGGTACAGTCTTTCTAAAAGTTGACCTTTTAGTAAGTGTGCATTTGTGAAGCCTCAACTCCGCACACTAGTTCACCAGTTCCAAAAGTTCATGAACTATTTTTATGGCAAACTAGAGAACAAAACTAAACCACCGACGGAGTTTTCCAGAAAGTCTGGATGTGTACTTTACGGAGTTTAAAGTTGCAGTTAAGAAGCTGCTAGGTTTTGGGTGGCATCCTCTTCAGCCTTCAAACAGAATCAGGACCTTCTGTTTTCCTTGTCAAAAACTTCACCTAATACCAGTGCCGCCAGGTGGACCCACTGACGAGCCTTTGCTACCACGGCACCTCACAACCCAGCTGTCTTCTAGGCACCGAGCTGCAAGGCTGAGAGACAGCAAGCTGAAATGAGGACAAAAGGAGCCTGACCATGCCTGGTCAGAATCTCACCAAGGAAGGTTCTGCACTAGGAAAGAACAGAATTATCCCTGGAAGACAGTTAAGTGCCAACTTGGACTTTTAAAGCACTCTCAGATTTACTTTGTATCACAGTACTACTAAAGATACGCAGATACACAACTGAATGTTCTTACAATAGTTTTAAGAGTGATCTTACCAGTCTCAGATTTTTCTCATCTTAAGTTTACATCCATGTGAAGTATACAGTATGTTTTTAACAAGTTAAATCCAACGCTTTCTGACAGACTATACTTTTTAATCTTTTAATTTTCCCCAGTTATATAGTAGAAGCAATTCCAAATTCAGAAACCTTATCAAGCTGAAAACAGCACAGCGAAACCAGTGAAACAAGGTGGACAATATGCCTTTGAGAGCAGATCTTCTTCTTGAATCTTCTTCATCAGTGTCAGAAGAACAAAATATACGCCTCTCAAAAACGTCAAGAATACATTTCTCTTTCCTTTCTAAAGTGAAATCAAATTACAAGCATTTCTCTTCAGGATTAAAGCACAAATATACCGCACAGAACACCTCAGCAAAGCACACGGAAAATGCACTTCACTCGTTAGGGGCTCTAAAAAGAGGAACCGTCTCTTTGCTGAAGGTTTCTTGACATCTTGTCGTGGTTTAACCCCAGCCGGCAACTCAGCACCACACAGCTGCCCACTCACATCCCCCCCACTCCCGGTGGGATGCGGGAGAGAATCGGAAAAGTAAAAGTGAGAATACTTGTGGGTTGAGATAAGAACAGTTTAATAATTGAAATATAATAATAATAAAATTGTAATGAAAAGGAAAATAACAAAAAGAGAGAGAAATAAAACTCAAGACAGACAAGTGATGCAAACGAAAAACAATTGCTCACCACCCACTGACCGTTGTCCAGCCCATCCCCAACCAGCAGCCAGCCCCCCGCCAACCCCCCCCAGTTTCTATACTGAGCACGACGTTACGTGGTATGGAATATCCCCTCGGCCAGTCGGGGTCAGCTGTCCCGGCTGTGCCCCCTCCCAGTTCCTTGTGCACCCCCAGCCTTCTCCTCGCTGGCAGAGCACGGGAAGCTGAAAGGCCCTTGACTCGGTGTAAGCACAGCTCAGCAACAACTGAAACATCAGTGTGTTACCAACATTATTCTCACCCTAAATCCAAAACACAGCCCTGTGCCAGCTACTAGGAAGAAAACTCTATCCCAGCCAAAACCAGGACACATCTTCACAGATAACAGGCAACTTCTCAACTTGGCCTTTCAGGCCAATTTTAACTCTGCCTTCTGTACTAGCTCCTGATTTACAGTAACTCATGTGAACTGAAGTCCAACAGCTTTGAACACCTCTGTTGCTTAGTATGTTAAAGCCCCTTCTGTTGCCTGTTTTTGTGTATTTGATATTCGGCCTTAATTACATCTTTTCCAATATATTTCTCATCTCTTTGCAGAGATTGCAACTACTGAAAATTTGATAGCTTACCCTTGCAGCACTGCAGTTGTAAAAAATACATAAATTACTCCTTGTCACAGTGGTACATAAAGTTTCTGAAGTGATGGAATATTTAAAATTGAATAAAAGGCTTTCAGCAACTGTCACAAAAACTTTCAGGAGACAGGAACTTTAGATTTCTTGCACCGTCTTTACAGTCATGATTTCCACTCTGGTAATGCAGACAGGTACTGAGACATTTTGCAGATCCAAAATAACATCCTGAGCACTTGAAACAATCTGAAGTGTTTTCTGTTCTGTGTAAGCTAGAGTGCTGGTTCTGTCTTTCAATACTTTAAGCATGTTACTTGGAAAGAGATCACTTCAAAACACTTGTCCGAGGCAGACTGGCAGTACCATTGAGGCCTGAAGCCAAGTAAAGCTTTCCAGCAGCAGAAGAGTTAAAATCAGATGCATTCTGTGGCTTGTATCGCAGCTGAAAAGCAAAACGTTTCCAGCTCAGCTAGAAGTTACTCTAGAAAATAAGTCACCCTGAACTAGCGCCCTGGACAAAATCTTTACACTAAATCTCACCAGGGAAAAACCCACCATTTCCTCTTTCTTTGTGAAAAGAAACGGTTGTTACTGACCGAGAGCTGAGCGCTCTCCTCCAGCTGCCTCTTCTACCCACAAAGTATCGCTCAGTTTTCTTCAATTCACACCACCCACCAAAAGGTGAATGCACAAGTAGGTTCACTGATTTTAAGATAAGCTCTGCAGAGCAAGACGCCACACCAACAGACTAAGGCAAAGCTACCTGTTCGGTACGGGACTCCAGTTTTAATGCCAGAGCTGACAAGCACAGGCGGGGAGCGGCAGAGGCGGGATGCACGCCACCCCGGGCTTTGCTTCTGGGCCAGGCCCAGGTCAGGCTTGGGAGGAAAGTGCACAAACTAATCAGTAGTAATTTCATCTTGACTTGCAATAGTTAAAAAACACCTTTACAACGTGAAAATCCCAACCTTCGTACACCTTACAAAATTTGTCAGTATTGTATCTTCTATGATCCTTACCCACTTACATATTTAATACCCTAATGAATCATTTTATGTTCTCAGTCAGAATGGCATTTTTCAAATATATTATGTAATTTATATCATTATACATGAAAAGATTCAACTATCTTCTTGTAAGAGTTTTGAACTATTTACCTTTTTATTTAATCTACTGCATCCTTCCACTACAATACACAAAGAAGCTCTGCAATCAACTCCTTTAGCACCTGCTATTTCATGCGCTCTTATAGTCCATCTTATTTAAGAAGGCATAATTTATCTTCCCATTTTCTCTTCAATTACTTTTTCCCTACCCTTGACGATTTTACTTACAGACTTAGAAAGTACTTGGTGGCTGGTAATATTTGTTTTGAGATAACAATGACTATTGTGTGCAGTGCACTCCAAAGGAGACATCACGGTCCATTTGCAGAGGCAGGGTACACCTTCTATATCCTTCAATACGCAGTTTCTTCTTCATTGTAATGTCTCATTTGTTTTTCACAAGCATAACTTTGAGTTTACAGTGACGTTATGGGTCCCCCAACAATTACAAATATACACTTTTAATATACTGTACTAAAACCGATCTGCACTCTTCTCTCTGTTAGGAGTATTAAGCCACAGGCATTATCACGACCATACATCTAATGAATCGTCTTTCTGGAGTTTGTCACATTACTCTGACTTTGCATAACTTAAATCTGGGCAAATCATTTTACTGCTCAGTTCTTCCAGGCTGTTGGCAAACACCATGTCTACCACAGCCCTGCAACAGACCCCCTAAACAGACCTATGAGAGAAAAGTGGGCTAAATGAGGTCGTTAAACTTTTCCCAGGATGAAAGTTAGAGAAACAGATTCCGCAGGCCAACATGGTCAGGTTTTGACCCATTATAATACCGGTGTCTGCAGGACAGCAACGCGGAGCAAGCTCCTGTAGTCTAACTCCAACACAGACCCCACGCAGCCCAGCTTCCCTGCGGGGCCGCGGAGTACATGAGCCTCTGAGGAGCCCTTGATGTCTCGGGTAGATCACCTCTGGTACCTGAGCCAGCCAAGCGTTCCTGCATGACATTTCAGTCTGAAGGATGGGCAGACACACGCTTACAGTTCGGGTATTTGCAGTCTCCTATGAAGAGCCTTACTAGAATGATTAAAGTCAACCCTTTATTTTTATTCATGTTAATTGTGCGTGTGGGAAACCCATATCAGCAACACAGAACTCTCCTCTAGGTAAGTGATACTGGTGGACCTTGCAATATAATATTTCTTCCAGGTGAGGGTTGTTTTTTTCCCTGTTAATTATTTCTACCTGTTTATTAGATACAAACATAAGGCTTACCTGTCTAATTCCCAGGACCAGCCCTATGACTTTTTTTAAGTCACAGGGACATTTGCTACCATTTCTTCCTCTGGGTCAGCAGCTGCTTTTAAAGAAAGACTGAGTATTTTTCATCCTCAACCTCTGTTTAAGCTCCTTTGCTGAACCACTATAAACTCAGGATATCAAACATATTCAAGTGTTTTATAAACAAATATGAATACACTAAGATTCCATGAAACAAGTATTAGCAAAATCTGTTTTACGTACGAGCAAAGACACTACTAAGCTACTTGCCCCAAGCCCCACAGCAAATCAATCAGCAGCAGAGAACAAGGAGGTGTCACTTCCAGGAGCTATTTTACGTGCTAGGCAATGCCTTCAGTGCAGTGTCAAGAAGGAACCACACAAACTGCATTGCAGTGCCACCACCACGATCAGTAACTGGACACTATGTTGTTCTCTTTACCACAAGAGGAAAATCTCCATTTTTACTAACGCCACAAGAGAACGCAGACCACTGCTGGCAGGGCAGCCTATGATTTACAGCCGGACAAAGCTCTAAGGCTCCCGTCAGCGTAAGCTGCTGGTCTGCATCTGAAGGTTCTCCAATACCGAATTTAGGGTTTACTGCAAAAGTTCAGTGCTACTGCAACACATGTTTATAAGTCACACACTGATTTTTTTTTTTTCCTCCCCCTCCGCCCCACCAGAAGCAGTTAAACACACAGGATCTCACGTGCAGTGCTTGTCAAATGCCCACACTGTAAAGACAAGCAACTGAGGCCCCTACTCACATCTACCTGGCTGCGTACTGCTTCACGCTTCCAGCACTGAAGAAACAAGACAGCTTTCAGAAATCCAGGAAATAACAGGAAGCAATCCAAAAGACACAATGTGGCTAGCAGATGATGGTTAACGACAGCTTATCACAAAGACTGTTTGCTGCAAAAGGAAAGCTGTGCAGTAGGACTAGCTTTGGACTTTATCACCGCAGTCCAAGTCCCTTTCCACACACATCCCTCCGTGACCACCCAGACAATTAATTCATGAAGCTGCACTGGCTTAAGAAGAAAAATATTTGCCTTGTTCTTCCAGCCAAATACAAAATGAAAAGTCAGGAGCTTGAAAGGATTATTGAGAAAGTATGGTAGCCAGAATAATGTGACGTAAGAGGGGGAAGAAGGCTCCGCTACATTTTTTGTGTATTTTAATCAAGTGTTCCAACACCTCACAATCACGTACACTCAAACACAGATCTGTAAAACATACTTCTCAGGACAGCATCCACTACATTTTAAAAGTGTTTTTATAAACTTGATTACTATGAATTATCTGCATTGTGATGGTTATTCTTCAAAGTTGGAAGTGGTCATTGACAGAGTCCTATCCACAAAAAAAAAATTCCAAAACACTTTTGTGTATCTTCAAGAGCAGTCTTCTGGTGAGCTCATATTTAAACTTCAAAGGAAGTAATTTGAAAACAAGCATTGCAGTGGCACATTTGAAACCCTATATGGACTTATGAAAACAGGAAAATGAAATTGGCTAAACAGAAGTGAAACTAATTTATTCGATCTGTCGAAGTTCATTAGAGGATGTCAGCAGAAAAAAACCCATTCAAAATCTAGTTGCAGTATTTTTGTTTAATGCGCAATGAGGAATGCAAAGATAGGATTTGTTCAACTACTCAAAGCAGGCAAGGGGCAATTTTAATGGGAAAAAAAAATATACTGACTTCTTGCAGCACACACGTCCTGACAAGGAAGTTATATCCTTCTGATGTAACAGGAAGATATTACTAGTGAAAAAGATTTTTAAAGCAGCAAATTTCACCCACGTAACTCCAGTGATGGCTCAGTGACTACCAAGACCGGAGAGCCGAGGGTCAGCTCCGACCGCACAGAGCTCGCCACAAGAGAGGCACGTTGGGAAAAGCGCCCGCACGGCGGCTGCGGGAGGACGGGCGCACCGCCGCGCCCGGGGCGCTCACCCGGCGGCCAGCGGCCGGGCCGCCCCGGCCCCCGCTCCCCACCTCGGGACCGCGCCAAGGGCTGCGGGCCCGGCCGGCCCCGGGCAGGGGTCCCAGTGCCGGCAGCCTGGCCCAGCGCGCCGCCCCAGCGCCGCTTCCAGGTACCAGCTCGCAGAGAGCCGGGGCAGGCTCCCACAGGGCCCGGGCCGGCTCCACGCACCCCTCCCGGCCCCGGACCGGACTCGCCCCGCCGCGGCCGCTCCCACCGCGAGGCCTCGGCAGCCCCCGGGGAGGCGCCGGCTGGGCCCGCCCGGGAGCCCCGGCGAAGGAGCGGGGACCGGCTCCACCACCATCCCCGGCCAGGCACCAGGGCCCCCTCCGGGCCGCGCCCCTCCGGCCGGCCCCGCCGCCGCCCCCTCCCCCGCGGCCGCCGCCGCCCTCGCCCCTCCGCCGGGCGCCTCCCGGCCTAGCGCCCGCCGCCGCCCCTCCAGCCCCGACACACCCAGCCGGGCCTCCCGGCCGCCGGCAGCCCGCCGCACCGCCGCCCGCGGGGGCCGTGGCTGCCCCGCGGCGAGGAGCGGCCCCGCTCGGCCCCCCCCCGGCCCGCGGCCCCGCCGCCCCGGCGCCCGCTCACCCGCACCCGTGGTGGCCGCCATCTTGCGCCGCTGCCGCTGGAGCCCCGCCCCCTCCCACCACGTCAACACAACGCGGGAAGTGCGGCTCCGAGGGCGCGGCGCGGGCGGGCGCGCTAAGGGGAGGCCGCGGCGGGGCGGGGCGGCTGCACAGAGAGCTCTGTGGTGCACGCAGGGCGCCTCCAGAGCGCCGTCGCGCGGGCGGGCGCCCCGGAAGGGGCAGAGCCCCAGGGGGGTCGGACGAGGCCCCCGGCCGGGGCAGCCTCCGCCCCGCTCCGGCAGGCAACCCTGGGGAAAGCAACCCCAGCCTGCTCCCCGGGGAGCTCTGAAGCACCAGCACACTCTCAAGCATTTAACAGCCTATAAAACTCAAATGCAATTAATATGAAAAATTGGCGAACTACGTTCATTACGGCCAGAACACGAGCAGCATTAGCTCTCCTACCGCTTTACACATATTCATAGTCACTTTGCAATAATCTGATGCTCTTTATGCATTTGCATGCCCAAGCTCTTCCTGCGATGCTTGAGCGAGGGGACGCAGCGGTGCGCCGAGCAGGGTAATTTAATTTGCTGCCTTCTGCTTGTCGCCCTCCAACATTTACAGACGTACAGCAGTCTCTGCTCCAGCGGCACACAGCCCGAGCCCGGCGTGCGGGAACGTGCAAACGGGGGGCAAGGGGCTTCAGCCTGGTGGGGTCACAGCCCAGGATCAGAGTGCAGCAGCACAGACAGACACACGGACTGAGGGCAGGGGCTAAGACATCCTCTCTGCAGAATAGAGGACATGAAACACATCCACATATTGCTTATTGTGTTTTGGGAGGTCGCTGCCGTCTGATACACGGCAATGAAAAATATTTTCAGGCCTAAACTAGCTGATATGAATCTAGAAGAGCCGTAACCAGAAGAGACATAAGAACTACAGGAAGATCTACAATGCTGTGTTTTAATCAACAGTACATCTTCCCTCATCCCTCTCCAGTTAATACAGTAGTAAGAGGAAAAAAAAAAAAAATAGGAGGAGGGAGACGAATTCTGCTTTGTCCTGTAACACATACTCCAAAAACCGTGCCCAAAGACATCACATGAAACTTTGCAGAAACAATTACAAAGCAAAATGTTTTAGAGACCCATTGCATTTTAAGCCATTTACACAGTTAAGTCAACTTTAACGTACTCAGCTTTCAGCAGCGCACAGAGCCACGGTACTGGTTCTAGCAATTATTCTTTGAAGCGTCTTTAAAACAGCAATGTGGCTCTTACTGGTTGGACTTCATTTCATTCAATTCTAATACTGCAGTTCAGACACGGCAGACGAAGACAACCGCAAAGCAGCTAGGTGGCACGAGAGCTCAGCGCACCCGGCCCGCGAGTCCCTGTGCCGCTGCCGAGCACACCGGGGCGACCGCGTCGCCAGCTTCGGGGGGCAAGGTGGGTGACTAGTTTAACCCCCTACCAACCACAGCTCCCCTTCCGCTTTTCAGGCCTGCTGCTGGTCAAGTTCCAGGAGGACTACAGACAGACAGACAGACAGACAGACAGCACCTGAGCCAAGACCTCCTAGTTTGGCCCTGTCTTGTATCGGCAAGTCTGCTGATGCCGGCCCTGCTGTCTTGTGCGAACAGCTGCGGGCCAAACCAGTTCTTGAGCTTTATTTTTTTTCTTTCTTTTTTTAAATAGTGCAGAACAAATACATGCCAGAAAGACGCGTCTGTCAATGCACGCGTGGTCTGTAGGCTGGCCTAAAGAGCACCCCCTTTCCTCGTGCGGCGCGACTGCCTCCCGTTTGTTCCAGCAAACGCTAGCTCTGAGCAGGGTTTCCCCCCGTTTGTCCCCAGTATTTCAGAGGCAGCACACAGGTCAAGGCTGCAGGCCAGCAGAGATAACTTGATCCAGCAGCAAAATGAAACAAAACTGGAGAAGTCGAGAGAGAGCAGAAAGCTGAGCAGTTTGAAACGCATCCATGGGAACTTCCAAGCAAACACCAAACCCAAGCCCATCAGCCTGTCCCGAAGACTGGCTTAAGAAAAGGCCGAGCAGGATTTTAAGGCACTTTGCAGTAATTTTCCTCAGTGTACCACAGTGCAATGCTTCCCCTCAGAGATGAGTCCCCAGACAGCTCTGCTTGTAGGACCTCTGCAACGCCACAGGTAACACACACAGAAATACACCTCCTGCTGCTGGGCCCTCGCGCCACCACGAGTAGCCGGCTCGGTGGAGGGCAACTGCAGACTTGGCAGAAGCCGAGGGCCTGACAGACCTTCTCCTGAAGGCCCAGGGAGCAGGAGACCGACCAGATCTTTCTGTGGAGGTGAGAGTGAAATCAAATAGCTTTTAAAAGCATTTAGTTAAACTGAAATGCAGGCCATCTCTGTGGAGTTTAAAAGGAGTGCCTTATGCTGCTTTAGCTCTAATCTGTTCCTAATCAACTTAAGACAAATTTATCTTAAGCCAGATTTACATCTGTTAAGAAGGATCCACATAGCCTTTTGCTCCAGAAGTGCCGTATTGATTTTATGGAAGCATCCACTGCTTTAAATGGGTGGAACAGTTTCCAGAAACCAACCGAAGATGGAAGAACAAGCCGATTCATACAGGTATTCATTAACCCTCTTCCAAGGAGTAGGAAGCTTTAAGATACACCTCAACTCACAGGAGGGAGGGAACGATCAAGGATTACAAAACCAGAGCTTGCTCACGGACCATGCCCCTCGCCACTGCCTTACGAGCAGCGACACCAATACGGGACCCTGGGAGATGTCGGATGCGTTGAGTCACCGAGCGAGAGCTGCCTCAGGAGTCGAGCACAGCATCAGCACGTAAAACAGCACCGAGAGATTAACTGCTGTCCTAGTTTCTCATAATTAAGCAAGATTAACAGATAGATAGTCCCAGCTGCCACCAGCATTAGTAGCTCAGCTTTGTTTCTAATAAAACTATAGATCAAGTGACGGAGAGGTTTGGGCAACAGCAATTGCCCGTAACAGCACCTGAAGTACAAATTCTAATAATTTACATGCTTCAAATCCATTTGTTATATACACTGCACCACTGCTGTTCACTTGGCATTTAAACTTGCAGTGAGAGACGAGCTCTCACAGGACTTTACTTAAGGTGGTTTTACACAGGAGTCCTGAGCACCCACCCAGTTCTGTACTGGGCTTTGACACCGGTTTACTTAACTCAAACCGGGGCCGAGGGTGAGGGAAAGGGAAGAAAGGGATGAGGGGAGAAGGGACAGACAACCAAGGACTACAAATCTGTCAGAATAGGGATTATGGAAGTCTCAAGGTAGAAGCAGGGGTGAATTTAAACTTTTGTCAAGATGGCAGAAATAACTACTGCAGCTCTTTGTACTCACAGCAATAGGTGTTGTTTCCTAAGCACTCCTACACCTCTAACACTGCAGGACACTCACACTGGAAGGGGAGAAGAGGAAGAAGCATTCTTTGCTCTGGACACATGGTAGTTTGCATCCTCACCTCACCAGCATTCAGCATATATTCAGTTCAACACCTGTCACGCCAAAGAAATTTAAAATAAGTTTTGGCCACAAACAGCAAATATTAACAGATGTAACTCCACTGATTCAGAGTAATGATCGCCACACCGACTTCCTCGATAGTGGAAGTTACGTTTCTTCCCACCCAAATTTATATTCACATCTCATTTTTTTAATATAAAGCTAAACAGTCAGTGCCTGGAAATTAAAACAAGTAGAGATAAAACTACGTCTAGGAACAACTCTGAGGCAACAGGTTTGGCACAGAATCGCACCTCTTAAACACCCAGATCTGGCAGAAGCGGGCAATAATTAACAAAGAACCCGCCAGCTTGCAACAATCTTCCATAACCAAGCCTGCAACCTCCTGGCTGCTCCCCCCAGTGCTGCGTTCTTATACACGCTGTGTTCTTATACGCAGCGTGTTCTTTGCAAGGCTTTTGACGGCATGGGTGGGAGAAAAAGGGGAAAACCTGCTCTTTTCACCAAAGATAGTATGGAATTGCACGCCCATCTTCCACAATAACAGCATTAAAGGAGTATTCCTCCCGTTTCAACTAAATGCATTTTGAGACTCCTACTGAAGTGGAAGCATTCTTGCCTGTCAAAGCTACACGGAGACCTGATATTGACTGTGACAACTGGAATAGACAATAGCTTCATGTAATGGTATAAAATTCTCCAAGGGTCTGAATCATTTAAACACATTAAATAGTTCGTAACCAAGGTACCAACTGCAATTTTAATCTGCAGAACCCAGCTCAGAGACGTCTGCATTCAGCAGTTTCCACTGAAGGAGAGTTGCCAAGTCCCAACCCTTTCAGAAGTTGTGGTCCATCATATCTGAAGAAGTTGAGATCAAGGGCAGTCTAAACCCATGACTCAAAAACACCTTACCGGGCTCTTCACGAAAAGACAGTTTGAATTCAACACAATTTAAAACTAGGGAAGGGAAAATAGTCTTAGATTTGACCATCAGTAAGATTTTCCTTCATTTAGGAAAGAATTAAGATTCAAATCACATTAACTTGATAAAGTGCCTGTTGGATGTTCTTAGGGGAACTTCTCCCCCCTCAATCCAGCAGTTACTCCTCAGCATCCAAAGCAGAATTACTTGCACTTCTTGGAAGGTGTTGAAGTCTGGCATAATGTAGCGGCAAGCTCCTACAACGCTGACAAACAATTGATCACTTTGACCTAAACAAGACTTAACAGGCTGCAAAGTGTTTTAGGTGGCTGGAATAGCATGAAGCATTTTGCAACCAGTGACCAAGTTCTTGGACTAAGTGCTGACAATGCATGAACGAAGAACAGCAACAAGACTTAACAAACGTGATTAGTATTATCCAACTGCTTTGTTATAAATATATTATATACATTCAAACATCACATTAAAATATTATTCCATTACACCAGAAGAGATTAAGGCTTTATATTATTTACAGAAACAAGCAAGCACCTTAAAAAAAAAAGAACAAAATACCAGTCATTGACATTTCCCTTCTAACATTACACATGTGATACCTTGAGCTCTTGAATACAGCTATTTGCAATGTGCCCAATGCTAGAACTATTTTAAACATTTATTGTCAGGGTAGGAAACACTTAATAGAAGACTCATCAGTGAGCACTCCACATGAACAAAACGCGACCATGTGTTGTACTGGGTGCCTGCGCTCTCCTCAGAGGCTTGTTAAGTTGAAGGCTTATGCAGAAACGTTTTGCTCAATTCCACGTAGAGAGTAGAACAATTTTATTTTAAGGGTAACTGAAGACACTTGAGGATTCGTGGCCCACTGGTGGAGTGGGATTCTCGAAGTCTGTTCCACATTACATCAATTAGATTTAACATGATAGCGAAGATAGAGCTGTAAGTTTATCAGTCACTAAGTGCATTGAACAGCGATGATTTTATAGGCTTCCATTACTCTGACACACTGTTTTCATGCAGTGTATTTGGACTCAAACATGAAGTGACAAACTGTTGTCACCATTCTCCCTATAGGTCTTAGGCAACAACCTATTTCTGAAGTGTTAAATAATGTTGATACAACACATGTTTACTACGCCACCATGTACCAATGGAGTGACTGTCCCGCCTTCTGGCTTGCCCGATAGCCTGATGAGATACAGTGAGGCAGTATTTTCTAAGATGTAAGCAGACATGGCTAAACGAAAAGGTGCTCAGTAAGAGTAATCATCTTCATTTCAAGTATTGTTTTAAAGAATTAGTTCTTTTCATTACAGTCTGTGTTAGCACTTTTTAGTTTGTGCTTTAGAGTCTGTTATTTCTTTGCAGGTCTTGAATTTGGCTGATGGCTTTATTTATTTTTTTTTTAAAAAAACAAACATTGGCAACAAGTTAAGGATTGCAGAAGGCTGGCAAAAGTTATTTCATTTTCTGAGCCCATTTCATGTCATCTGCTCTTGGCTTCTCCCCAGTAACTCCTTGGATAATGTTCTCCAAACACCTCCAGAATCTTATCTTCTCTAATGGATAGTTCAGCCAACCTAAGTGATTGCAAAGGAAAAAAGGATTAGTTTGTCATAGCATCCAAAGTTCAATGTCTTGCAATGTTTAGTTAATAACATTCTTTAAATTAAACACAAGGTAAATGTATGGGGAGTTCAGAGGTGGACTACTCTATTGCCATTGCAAAGCTGTCAGAAAAGGGACCATGAAATCGAATCATTTGTGGTAGAAGCAACACATTTGTATTAGTAGCACCTTAGATTTAATATTGAAATTTAAGCAACCAAACAAAAACCCCAACCCAACAATTTCAGCTATTTTCCCCCCATGAGTTGCCCCATCAACAAAGCCAGCTCAGCTTTTCCCCGTGTTTCTCATTAGGTAGGACAGCAAGTAAATACACACAACACTGCTCTGAAATCTCAAATACATTATCAATGCCACAGTTTCTAGAAAAAAAGTAGTAATTAAAAAAAATAAAATCAAGATTTCTGTTTGGGATCTAAACACCATTAACTAAGGCTCAAAGTTTTTTCTTAACTAAAGCCTCAAGTTTAGATAGCTCCAACATCAGTTTTCATTTTTAAGGTACTTAAATGTGTTATGCTCTCCCTGGGCAAAATTAATGTTTGCATAACTGATTGCTAATGAAGCCTGTGATGGGGAAATCTTGTAGTACCGTGCTGCATTTAACGGCAGCTGACGTTGGGCACTCCCAGGATTAAAAGGGCAGCACCAACAGCGACACACTCCCCAAGGCGTGCAGCTCTGCTAACGGAGCACCCAGGCTTCCCAGTAACCAGAAGGGCTGCAACAGGTTAATACGGGACAGGCTTTTATCATTTTCTGTAAAAACGGCAATAAGTGCCATCATGTTCTGCATGCAACAGGAGTTTAATGCATCCTTCCTAGTCCACAGATTTGGGGTATTTTGAACGCTTTGTAGAAATGTTGCACTGTACAGACTGAGGCTGGAACTCAGACCAGCTTAGTGAGCCTCACCCTGAATTCAGAAGGGCTGTGTGTCTCACTTTTAGGACATTAATTAGTACATTAATTTGATTTTCTGATACTGTATTTTGATGCCAACCTAACTACATATAACTGACAGGAGAGCGCACGAAGACACAAATTTCACAGGGTTTTATTACAACGTATTATATAGTAACTTTGGGCCTCTGTTTTACTAAATATTGTAAAACTAGGAAAACCAAAAAAAAAAAAATCGGCACCAGGAAATGTTATCTCCCTGTAGAAGTTTTCCTACAACCAGGAAGAGCTGGATGTACACAGGGTTCCATAGGTTATCCCACACTTACAGAACTGTTCTGTAAGCACACATGCTATACTTTACTCCATGTACATTTCTGGAAAAGGGAAAAAAGCGTAAAAAAACAAAACCAAAGGAGAGGCAGGAATGAAGTTGTTAGTACGATGGAAATGGTGAGCTAGCAGCAGCAGCTGTTCACATTAGAGGAAAGAGCTAAAACGCAGGATAGCACGAGCAAGGCTGGAACACGGAAAAGCTGCCGCAGAGCCAGCTCTGCCAGGTCCGAGCACCATCCCTACAGCGGTGGCACAGCCAGCAGAAGGAAAACAACCGTTCTTCCTGGTGATGTCTCAGACTATGTGTATAGCTATTATGGGACAGAAACACTAAAGGGAGAGAACATTCAGGATATTCACTGCTGAAAAATACCATATTTCTAGAGAGCTAGAGCATTCCTAACCAGACACAACTACAGCTTTAACGATCTGTTGAAACAGGCAGTGTGTTCAGGCACCTTCTGTAGTTGGACACGACCTTTCCTAGCTCACCTGCGATCCTGCAGCTCCACTCAACTCACGGTATGCTGATGCCCTTTAGGAAGTCAGCCCACGCAATTCTCATTAACAGCCACCACCCCTCAAGGAATGGGCACTCCCTTCCTGGTGTCTAAAAGTGGCAGTCAGTCCGAAAGCTTTAACACTGGGAAGGCCAGAAAGCTCCATTACCTGACACCTCCCTGGCAATGAGACAGTGGTGGACCTGTACGTACACAGTTCAGCTCTGACACCAAGTATACTCTTTGGACTTGGCTGCCTACTCTTAAGTCAAGTCACTAACAAATGCATTACAATAACTAGTCCTGTTTTACTCAGTAAAGGCCCCTTTTAAATAGCACATTGATTGCATATTTCTGTCCTCCTCCTCACTTCTACCCTAGAAGAAAGAATCAGGGCTGCAGAAACACTTTGCTCCACTGGGAAATCCAAGTATACAATCTATCATGCTGTGCTATGTCAGACTAGTATGGTATGAACACTTACAGAAAGCATGGAGTGAACAGAAGCACGTACTCTTTTTTGTAATGCGAATAAAAGCAACTAGCCCAAGACTGCTAATAATGATCAGGCTTAAACTTTCAGGACATAGTAAGACTGAAAAAAAGCTCCTAGGGTGGCAAGATTTCTGCCATCATCTGTCAAGTGCGGCTTCTTAATTGTACCGAGTTTTCACGTGACATTCTGGTCATGAGAACTAGATTTGTTTCTTGGCAGAGATTTCAAAACCAACATAAACTGTTTGTCAAAGCCAATGACAGCATGAAGAACCAGAGTGGTTGATTTCCAGCTGTCTGATTAACCTGATAACTTATTCAGGATTGTGCAACTCTGGTGACTGAGTATACCCACCTGTACAGTGGGCATAAAACTGAGTATAGATAAAAGAGGAACCTAAGGCCAGTTTTCTGCAAGCCTGTCCACTCCTCTGCCCCAAATCAGAATGAATGAATGTGGAAAGTCTAGAAGCGTTGCTTTAGAAATAAGCATTCAAGGTAAGCTGCACTTGCAGATGATATGCTCTTTTGAAGGAACAGCAGCTTTAAGACTTTAATGAACAAAATCCATTACTAGCGTGAGATTACCAAGATACCATGCAATCGGATCTCAGTACCACTGACTACCCCATCAGGCTGAAAGTTACCTCTTAGCCAGTCACGAATCTTCTTCCCCCATTTTTTTAAGCAACAAAACCAACGATAGTTTTGCCAAGAGCTTGTGCAGCTCAGAGCTCAGTTAACTTCACCATGTCATTTTCTAGGTTTTTAATAGGCTGTCACTAAATTACATCTTGCCAGGTGAACTGCACTAGACTAACGAGAGCTTGCAGTATGAACCAGATAGCAGTACCAGTTGTAATGCAGAAGTACGTCTCGTGTGGAGACACATGATGGATCCTGTGATGCTTCCGTGGCAGGATAACATGCCAGTCCTGTAGAAATATGACCCAGCGTGGAAGACCAAAGTACGTGTGAGACCACTTGTGAATCTGGTTCGTCATGGTTATGAAGATGATAAGGGCAAAGACATAGCACTCCCAAGGACATGTTTCATATAATGCCTCTGCAAAACAAGACGTGTATCTTTAAGTACCACTTATGAAAAGGTAAATTTCTACTAGGAAAACGATGCCTTGCCCAGACAGAGCTGCCTGGTGCTGCAGGAACTAACAAAGGCCTCAACGAAGCTGCTTTGGCAGAAGTGTCATGAGAGCCAGTGAGTCATAAGCAATTCCAGAATGTCACAAGACAGGCTGGTAAGTGCCCACGTCTGTCACCTCGCCATTCACAGGAAGTTAAACTCTGAGTTTACCATCTATAAAATTAAATTTGGCACTTCTAGTTTGCAGATAAAGTACTTCTACACAAAACTGAAGCATTTTTATACACTTTAGAACAATGAGCTTCCCTATATACACACAGTTTCATCCCTCTTATAAAAAGAACATTTACTGTAACTTCTAATGCTTCCTTGCAAGACTCTTCAGCCACAGATTCTCAGTTGAGCTAGAGAATGTCGCTCTCCCACCTTCTACTTGCCCCACCTTCAAGAAAAAAAAAAGCTTCCCTCCTTCCTCCCAGGAGCATCATACTTCCAACAGCTATTACTTGTCATCTCGCATTCGTTGATTTCTCCTAGCTTCACACAGACAAATGTTCATTGAACCATCAACAAAAACACCAAATCCACGTAAGTCAGAAGCAACAGCTTACCTGGGGAAAAAGAAACAAATTTGTATGCCATGTTTGCCAACGGGACTAGCGTCATAAAGCAGTTGTCTCCATTGGTCTCTATAAAATCATGTCTGGTAATTGCTGTGGGGTCAATATGATGTTCTCTAAAAGGTCTGATGAAAGCCTGAAAAAACAAATTGATAAACATGACACCATGGCTCAATACTGATCTTGGAAAGAAAAATATAAAACACCCCCAAAACCTTGCATGCATTCAAACCTGATGACTGAGTTTAAGAGAGTTCCATAGTACAAAGCATGTAAGCAGGATTCAAACTTTTGCGATGACAACACTTCAAATAATTTGATTTACATTTGCAAAGCAATTCAGTTCCCGGATTCAAATTCAGTTTTTGATTGCTCTTCAGTTTTATTCTTCTTAATTTTCACATAGGACCTTTAATCTCTAGGTCTCAAAAGCAAAGCATCAGCATCCTAATTTCACAGACAAAATAAGTCTGTGAAATTCACAAATGTAAGTCCCTTGCTAAGCAACATAAACCAAGAAAAGACTAAAAAAAATGAAAATTCAGCCTAACATTTTGTATGGGCTACAGATGGCAGCATTAACAGACTAAATGCAAGTTAAATGACTAGACAAACCAATGTAAGTCAAACAGACTACACAAAAGTCTCCTGTAGAAGTTGCATCTGAATACACAATCCCAGAGGAGACAGAGCAAATGTGACAGGTTGGACTGGGACAGTAAAACAAGTTACTTACTTGCCTTTAACACATACATCATGTACAGTCTATGCAAAGGTGTCCTGATCAGTCTGACTCTTGTTTATTTAGTGCATAGTCTCCTGCCACGCTTTTTTTTTTTTTGAACTATGGTCCACAGATACAGGGATTCAAGGACTACTAAGTCGACTGAAGGTGAACAAAAATAAGCCTAAAACCAACAGTCTTAATTCTGCTCTTCTAGTTCATGTATTTCTGGATCATTAAAAGGAATATCACATATAAATTTTTTTTTTTTTTTAGAGAGATCCTTCTAATATTGCACTGTGAGGAGTAATTAATGGTAGCTATGAAGAAGTTTATTTTTAAAAAAACAGATTATTGCTTATTATAGAAGTCAGTGCACCTTCCACTAAGCACCTGGCATTTGTAGCTGCAGATGTATCACACATCTCAAATCTACATCTTCAGTCATCACCGTTCTAATACTACCACACTTACAACAGGGGCCAGTAGCACAGAGAACTGGAGTGCTTTCTTACTGGAGCGTCTTCATGTTTTACAAAACAGATTTTGGAGAGTTCAGCTACAGGAACGATTCTCCACATCTCTGTGTTTATTGGCCTTCTGGAAGATCTACACAAGTCTAGCCAGGTTTCTACACTTGTGGTGTCACCGGCCATTCCCACAGTGCCTTGGGAGGGCGGGCGAACACTGGGATTGCAAAACTGTGTGCAAACCTTAAACAAGGCGATAAAACAGAACAGTGTCACCTTGCACATGTCACCTAGGCCAAGCGTAAACACGGCACTTTACCAGCAATACACCGTGCCCTTTAGTGGAGGAAGGCTCTGGGGGTGGGGGAGCTGGTGACATTGGCAAGACTGCAAGGAAGGTACAGCTTACATACACTGTCCACCACAGCTGGGAATACTGGAAGTCTTTCAGAAAGTATTTAATAACTTTTTCAAGCTTAAGGATAAGAATCTCAAACCTTTCCAACTATGGGTAGCTCCACAGATCCCCAGGTGTCTGCTCCCCAGTGAAATAATCCTGATAGAAAGTCAGCCGTAATAACTCCTGCAACTTGAATGAAGAGACAGTTAGATATACACAAGCATTTCTACTGATGTAGTCACATTTTATACTTGTTTTACAAGTTTACTTGTTACCTACCTCTAACTTAAATACCTATCACATGAGATCTACCCAATCTGAGTAACATAAGGTCAGGCAACTAGAAGCAGTTAACAAGACACCATTTGGATGCTTACAATCTTCATTAAGTCGATAGATTTTGTGTTTAACCCATCTTCTACAGAAGAGCTCGACAAATCTTTACACTTGCTACTATGGAAAATACTAATAAATTAGAACTGAGTCACTTAAATCTGCCTACCCTCTTCTTCAGTAGTGTTTAACGGACTACTTGGCTATAAAATAGCTGCTAAAGCCATCCCAACAGATAATAGTCTCTACAGACCCTTCCTCTTCTTCCTTGGTCCCTTATGTCTGTAAACAAGAAGCATTGAACTCCCGTGACTACAGATAAGCACTAGTTAAGAAGCCACTCCTGGGTACAGCAATACTATTTACAAAATAAGATCGGAACAAACAACTTCAAGACTGTGGCATCTGCAAAGCTATAGGCAAGGCCCCAGAAACCACGCTAACGATTCTCTGTGAAGGACATTGCACACTTGTCATATTTCCATACTAAGTTAGTGTCCTGGTTTAACCCCAGCCAGCAACTCAGCCCCACACAGCCACTCGCTCACTCCCCCCCAGTGGGATGGGGGAGAGAATCAGAAGGGTAAAAGTGAAAAAACTCCTGGATTGAGACAGACAGTTTAATAGGTAAAGCAGAAGCTGCCTGCGCAAGCACAGCAAAACAAGGAATTCATTCGCTCCTTCCCACGGGCAGGCAGGTGTGCAGCCATCTCCAGGAGAGCAGGGCTCCATCACGCGGAACAGCTACTTGGGAAGACAAACGCCATCCCTCTAAATGTCCCCCCCCCCCTTCCTCGTCCTTCCCCCAGCTTTATATGCTAGGCATGACATCATATGGTGTGGAATGTCCCTTTGGTCAGTCGGGGTCAGCTGTCCTGGCTGTGTCCCCTCCCAACTCCTTGTGCCCCCCCAGCCCACTCGCTGGTGGGGTGGGGTGAGGAGCAGAAAAAGCCTTGACTCTGTGTGAGCCCTGCTCAGCAGTAACGAAAACATCCCTGTGTTATCAACACTGCTTCCAGCACAAATCCAAACCACAGCCCCATAGTAGCTACCATGAAGGAAATTAACTCTACCCCAGCCAAGCCCAGCACAGTTAGATACACCGTTAAACAGAGGTTGTTGCAACAAGTGTAAAGATTTTTCTAGCTGCCAACCACAATAACTTTAAAACTGCAGCCAAGTAAAGGCAATTTTCAGTTCTTGCATGTAAAGCCCTATTTTTGCCTTCATGTTCTGGATAATCCACCTATCCAAGTTTCTGGCTAATCCTGACATTTAGAAGTGAGGACGTAAGAGATGTTATTTGATCAGAACAGCTGTATCCTTTCCAGTTAGTCACAGATCTGTCAGACAGTGTTTAACACCTATCATTCTTCGCCTGCAGCAGTCGTCCTACTCCCACGTTCCCAATCCCTCTAGCAATGAAGTCTCCAACACAGTTTGAGACACCCCCCTGCATGAGCTCCGCTGCCAGGTTCTTTATGCTTTTGAGGAAGAAAATTCAGAGAAGACTGCAGAAGAAGTTCCCTTGTTTTTAAAGGGGAAGCTGGCGGAATACGGCATACATCATAGCAATATGGATATAGCAACACAGCAAAGAAGGAGACACTGCCTTGGGACCTCTATGCTTGAGGGACTTAGGACGGTCAGATCCTGCCCTTGAAAGAACAGCGACATCAAGAGGTACCAGTTCTAGCCTGCACATCTTGCTCTGAGCAGGTTTTGAGAGAGATTAACCAGGTCTGGTTAGAGTCTAGATTTGCTGAAGAATGAACCAGAATGAGAACTGGGATCCTTTTTCACTGCAGTGCCATGCCTTCAGGTTAATATAAACATCAGACAGATCTTTCTGTTCAGCAATTCTGAGATCGACCACCCGGTGAATAAGCACGCAAGCGTACTTGGTGATTCTCTATGGAGCCAGCATTCAAGGTCTGAAAGGGGAAGGCAGCACACACCTACCTGGAGGTCTGGTTAAAAGAATTCAGCAGAAGCACGACCCAAATTGCAAAATAGCTACTGCGTACTGGGCAAATACAATATACCTGGGAACTGACAGCATCTGATCTCAGCGCACATGCCTCAAAATAATATACGAAGTTCATGAGAATTAAAGCTCTATATACTGATCTTGCAGTCTACTGTTAATGAGTCACAGCAACAGAAATACAAAGATTATGTTTTGAAAACATATGCTTCGAAGCAGCTCAGTTAGCAATTCCCTACTCTCACTTGATGCTCAGAGTATAAGGCTCAGTCACTTACTGTTGGCATGCCTGGCAGTTCTCAGAGAAGGCTGCGAGTCCACGTAAACCAGAAGAGTAGTCACAGGGCCAGGTCAGAGCAGCTGGAACATAGTTCTTTAGTTTTCCCGACCAATATTTACAAAAACTGGGCTGTTTACAGAAGTTGCCCATCGTAACACAGTCTTTGCACCAGAAACAGCAGGGAGTTGCAAAACCAGAGGTGATGCAGGAAACTTATTTTTTGCTCTGCCTGCCTCACCAACTCTTCTTCAGATGTCTGCGAAGCTAGGAGAACTCCTGGCTGTCTCCTTCACTAGCCAGCACTTGTTTCTCTAAGTGTCTGAAGATTGTCTTCAAGTAGAGCTTCTCATTTATAGTATTGAGGCTTTTTGTGATGGGCAGATACCCCTCTGCCTGCTAAGATGTTATGCAAGACAATTCCAACCCACTTGTAATCCAAACCAAAAGTTAAAATTGTTGGTATACTGGTTCATCTTGCTTTGCCTCCAAGACATCTTGTTACTCTTCCCTCTCTCACAGAAACTCAAAGCAATCTGAGATATGCCAGACACAAAACAGCGGATGTGCATCTTTCCCCATAAATCACACAACTTTTGTTTACCCTGGTCAGGATCTGGACTTTGCCTGATTTTCCTACTCCAACCAGGCCGCTTAGGTCAGCTGCCTTGAGAGTCCAGTTTAATGAAGTTCTTGTAGCATTAGCAGGATGGCTAAAGAGCAGGTATTTTTTAGAACATGGAAGAGGACTGGGTTGTTGAGCAAATGCTCTTCATCTTCGGGGCACAGCAGTTGCCTACAGTGCATGCAGCACAGCTTATTTCAGATACACCCCTCTGTATAGGGTTTGCGCGGCCAGGTTTTGGTAGCGGGGGGGCTACAGGGGTGGCTTCTGTGAGAAGCTGCCAGAAGCTTCCCCCATGTCCGACAGAGCCAATGCAGCCGGCTCCAAGACAGACCCGCCGCTGGCCAAGGCCGAGCCCGTCAGCAACGGTGGTAGCGCCTCTGGGGTAATAGAGTTAAGAAGGGGAAAAAAACCTGCTGCGGTAATACAGGAGCGGAGAGAGGTGTGAGAAGATGCGAGAGCAACAACTCTGCAGACCCCAAGGTCAGCGGAGAAGGAGGGGGAGGAGGTGCTCCAGGCGCCAGAGCAGAGGTTCCCCTGCAGCCTGTGATGAAGACCATGGTGAGGCAGGCTGTCCCCCTGCACCCATGAAGGCCCACGGGGGAGCAGATCTCCACCCGCAGCCTGTGAGGACCCCACGCCAGGGCAAGGGGATGCCCGAAGGAGGCGCTGATCCCGTGGGAAGCCCGTGCTGGAGCAGGCTCCTGGCAGGACCTGTGGCCCCGGGGAGAGGAGCCCAGGCTGGAGCAGGTTTCCTGGCAGGACTTGTGACCCCGCGGGGGACCCACGCTGGAGGTGTCTGTTCCTGAGGGACTGCACCCCGTGGGGGGACCCACGCTGGAGCAGTTCGTGAAGAACTGCAGCCCGTGGGAAGGACTCACATTGGAGAAGTCCGTGGAGGACTGTCTCCCGTGGGAGGGACCCCACGCTGGAGCAGTGGAACAGTGTGAGGAGTCCTCCCCCTGAGGAGGAAGGAGCAGCAGAGACAACGTGTGATGAACTGAGCACAACCCCCATTCCCCTGTCCCCCTGCACCGCTCGGGGGGAGGTAGAGAAATTGGGAGTGAAGTTGACCCCGGGAAGAAGGGAAGGGTGGGGGGAAGGTGTTTTAGGATTTGGTTTTATTTCTCATTGTCCTACTCTGATTTGATTGGCAATAAATTAAATTAATTTTTCCCCAAGTCAAGTCTGTTTTGCCTGTGACAGTAATTGCTGAGTGATCTCCCCGTCCTCATCTCGACCCACAAGCCTTCTGTTGTATTTTCTCTCCCCTGTCCAGCTGAGGAGGGGAGCAATAGAGCAGCTTTGGTGGGCGCCTGGTGTCCAGCCAGGGTCAACCCACCACTCCCTCCTTGTGGTTGCCTTTTGCTTAGCTGATCACTCACCTCTACAGGCCTCCCTCATGCCTTTCATTTTGAAAAAGGGAGAAAAAATATCAGATTAGTGTGGCACCTACTACCCCAAAATGTTTTCTTTTCATGTTATAAATCAATCCCCACTGCTGAATCCAATATCTAGTTGACCTAAACTCTTAAAAACAGCAGGAGACACTTCATGCTTTATGTATCACCTGTTGTGCTGAAGACAGCTTATTTTTTATAAGCAGTAAATTCTGTACTCTTGAGTTTGTTTCAGACCGCACACGCAAGCTGCAGTGAGACAGGGTGGAGCACAATAGCTTTTAGGTCTGCACCTAGCAGCTGAACGAGCAAACAGCCTTGATTTCAGGGGGAAGATATCCAAACAACACTTCACTTTGCAACAACTAAAATACCATTCTTGCTGAGGTAATCACCCTATTAACCCGCATTCCCTCCGGCACACTGCATTATCAGAGCTTGAAATAACAGCAGGAAGAACAACAAAAATAGAGGCAAAATACTGACAGTTCAATAGATACTTTGCATGTTACTTTTATGTCAGCTGGTACAAAGCTAAGAGGAAAGAATGCAGGGTGCCCGAAGCACTGCATTATACTAAGGCATCTGAAAAACCGAACTACTAGAAAACAAATTTCAGCCGTATTGCAGAAGGGCTTGCTCACTCCTCAGCAGTTGTCTATGACGAGCTGTAATAAGAGAGCAAGAACTGTACCGCAGGTTGGACGTGACTAGCATCGTAACACTTTGTTTGCACCCTGTCTCCACATCACACGGCATCGAACTGATTGAACTCAATATTCTCATACACTTAGTGCTGTCTTTAGTTAAAATGGGAAAACCAAGGTACAGGTGTTCAGCTGCTTCTCCAAAGTGGTATAAGGTTGGAAGGGTGAAATAAGATTGACAGCCCTGAACGTGAATTAAGAGTTATTCATAAAGTCAAAAAAGCAGGATATTCACAGTATAGATATATATGAACTGCAAACGGTGGATTCATACTCATTAGAAGCAAGATCAGTAAAACATTAAAGAAATACTGCTCTGTACACATTAGTTTTACTCCAGCCTGCTGGGCGGTGGGACAGAGGATCACCTCACCCAGGGGTTCTACCTGAGGAGGAGGCAAGTGCTCAGAAAACACGGGAGGAGAGGGAAGAAGGCATTGCAGTTAAGCAGCGAGCTGCAGAACTTGCTCAAACCACCAGGATTTGTTTTGAAAGTAGACTGCTGACTCAGGAGAAAAAAAAAAAGGCCTAGCATACAGAGAGAGCAAAGGTGTACAAATGAACTTCAACCAGTAGCAGATGTTTTAAAGTAAGCGAAGACATGACCGACACGCACATTTGCTAGAATGGCTGTTCTCCCCCACCACCCCATACGTGTGACCCATTGCTCAGGCACAGCAGCACCCTCGGGACACCGCCGAGGAAGCGAGTGCCCCTCATCTGAGCCAGGACCACACCAGAGCACGACGCCGGCGCTCAGCCGGGCAGCGGGTCGCAGGGCTGGAAGCGCAGCCGACCCGAACATACAATCGACACAAGACCGTTTTGCTCTCGCTCATGTTCTGTTCAGAAACCGGGCAATATGTAGGGGTTTGCATCGCCGAAGAGCCCCCACTCCTCCTCTTCCTTGCTTAAGCACCAAATTGAGAGATGACAACTTGCAACCTTAACGAAGGGCCACTCTTGCAAGTCACACACCACTCCCTGCAACCCGGCTGCTCCCGAGGGAGGGAGGCGGGGAGGAAGGAAGGAAGGAAGGAAGCCGAACGGGCGCGGGACATTTGAGGTGCAAGGTGTCAAAAAGATAAAACCATTTTGCATGTTCGCAACAAAGTTGTACTTCACCGAAATTTTACAGAGCCAAGCGTAGGTCTGGCTTTGCCTAGATATAATTCTCAAATTGTAACCCAGAAGCCTCACAGTCGAGTATATAAAGTTTCATATGTACTGTAAAAATCCAGTTAGAGTCTCTGGAGAGGAAAAAAAACAGCATAAGATGTTATTTAATAACTTGATGCTATTGTGTAACATTGTTGAGAAGTACAATCATTTTCAACCAGCGACTGCAGGAACGAGTTGAATGTTGCAGCGCTAGCGTCGGGGGAGCGGCTAATTCCACAACTGAGAAGATTTCTGCTTTCTAAAAGTCAATATGCTAAAGTATCGGTTGTTTCTTACTTATACACTTATAACAATAAAATGTCTCCGTCATCTGCATTGTACATTTAGTGGTTTTCAGTACAGAGTCGCTTATATCACAGAGAAGGCAGGAGTTTGGTACTACCGCAAGTTATGAGACTCAGAAAATAATCCCCAAGCACTTCAACAAGGATAAAGCACAGCAGCTTAAACGCAGAAAGAGTTAATAGTTTTGGCTATTTGAAGCTGAGAAACATTTAGTCAGAGCTGGACCTAACAGTGCAAGTAAGCAGAGAACACAGCTGGACTATGAAATAAAAGAAGGGCCTGGATGTTATATATACTATTATATATAATAGTTATATTACATTATAGCTGGGTTTTCAAATAAGCCACGTCTATAATATATGCACTCCAGAGATGGGAAAAGCCTATCCTAAGTCACACAAGCTGACTTTGCGAGGTCGGCAAGCTACTCTAGAGCAGACGTCTCTTCTCCTTCCCCGGCGTACGCCAGCCACTCCCCGCCATGGGAAAGCCGCACAACCCGGCGCGTCCCGGCGGTGCCGCCTGGGCACGGGGCACACCTCGGGGCAGAGCCACGCACCTCGTGACCTGCCAGAAGCTACCGGGACAAGGAGATCCCCAAGGAATCAGGGCACCGCCTCCCCAGAGTCAAACAGTGGCAGATCCTAAAGCAAGTATTCATCTACCAAAAGCATGACCTGGCTAAGAATCACTACGCGATAAACTTAATGATAGGAACCGCCAAATTTTGTTTTCCTATCTTTAATCTTAGCCTATTAGCACAAAGTAAGCTATTCCTACTGTTTCTCCAGCTGACAGAATGCTTGCGAAGCACCTCGTCACATTTAAATGACAAAATCCTGACAACTTTACCTAGGCCTCAGATTCTTAAACAAAAAGTACGATTGCGTGTACTTTTCCCTGAAAACACATTACTAGAAAAAGCAATTAAGCCATCCCAGAAGAAAATGATTAAAAAAAAAAAAAGAGAACAATGGATACTAAATGAAAACCAAGAGCAAATTTTCCCTCGCTAAAAAAAAAAAATCCAATACTTGCATTAGTATGACTAATCAAACTAATCCTCCACGCATTTAAAACGCTCCCAGGAACCAGGCAGGGTGAGCTCAGCTCTCGGGAGCGCCGGGCGGTTTTGTGCGCGCAGGCTGGCACCCAGAGGAGACCTAATACCTGAGCATTTGGCTGGCGCGGGACACGAGCAGCACTAACGCTGGTTTTGTTCGAGGCCTGCACACTCTGACCGAAGCGGATCACTGTCACCTCTCACTACAGCCCACTCCTCCATCAGGGCAACGCTCCAGCGCGCGTTGGTGCCTTCAAGTGCAAGAGGCACTATTCTGAGTGAACCAGGGCCACCGAGACCTATACTCCTTAAATCCTCGAGCCAAAGTCCCCTGCAACTTTAAGGAGCCCCTGACAACTCGGCAGGCACACAGAGCTTTCTTTGTCCCAGTTGCCGCTGCTGATATAAAGAGCAATAGCACGTCCACTGTGCACGCAAGCGGGAAAGCACAGACGGGCCGTGCCACCAGCTTCCCTCCGCTACCAGGGCAAGCGGTGTCAGGCCGGGAGGGTCACCTCTCCCCCATCAGGGTATAGCCTTCCTCCACCCTGCCCGGGAACAGCTGCTACCACGCTGGGGAACCTCATCCCCTAATCCAAGCTACGTGAAGAACAGGTAACTGGTGTCAGCATCACCTGCCCGGGCACAACCAGCAATTGTACTCCGTAATTCCTCTTTCAAGAACAGCAGCCGCCGGGATCCTTTGGCGCCAGAAAGGCCTGGAGCTCCTAAGTTAACACACACACCTGCTACAACAGGGATTAACTGAAGAGGATATAACACAAATTGTTAATGCAATGCAATTTTATTTGCGCAATACAAAGCGCAGAGTGTAGAACCAAAGTTTTGCCTATTTAATCACAACTTGTGGAGTCTCTATCTTTAAGAGATAACACAGATTAGGATGGAAAACACCAAGTTACCCACAGCTATGAAGTAACTGACAGTTACATCAGGTGGGGTGAGACAGCGGGCGACAAAGATTTGACTTATATGGACCAACACTGAAGTAAAGGATAATTTTCCTTTAACTGAGGTTTCCCTGGCGTAATTTCAAGGACCTGTTAAATCAAAATTTCAAGTGGAAACTCATTTTAATGTACCAAGTAAATCCAAAACAAGGTGACATCGTTACAGCTGTGTCTTGCTGCGAGGCAGCGGGACTTTGAAGCGGCTGACCCACGTGCACAGCAGCCAGTTTCATAAAGCGTCCGTGGTCTCTAGAGTGTTTTACTCCAGCGCGTGCCAGAGCTTTCAGATGTATTAGACACTCATCATTCGGCTCTGCAATGCAGCTAACCAAGGGCAGCTCTGCAGAGCTGCTCGAGCTTGAAACAAAAAGGTTCAGGGCCTTGATCAGAGCAAGTTTCTATTTTGGAAGCGAACTAAGCGGTTCCTTTCTGCGTGCTCTCTCCGGCCAACCGCAACACCTGCAACAATGAAACGCGTACCTCAGACAGGTTCAAAAAAATTAGTTCCCCATCTCTCAAGTCAGCAATGATTAATTGTATCTTGTGTTGAGTCACAAGATGTTTCTAAAGATATCTGCCCTACACAGGCAGTTCTTTTGAATATAAACAGCTCACAACACAAACAACTATTTTTTTTTTAAGACCGCAATAAACAGTATCTATCAAGAACACAACGTGGCTGCAGATAAAAGTCAAACGTCAGAAACAAGTCAACCCATCTGGCAAAAAGGCTTTAAAACCAAAGGCAAGAGGAGGGAAGGAAAAATGAAGACCAGGATCCATAGTGTAACTTGCCAGACTTTTTATCTAGATGCTATTAATATACCACCTATATATACACAGCTCGTGTATGCTGAATAATATGCTGGACACCACAAACTTGCCTGAAGGTGTAAGAGCTTTCAAGCCTTATCTTACATGTTTTGTGAGGCGTTTCTGCCTGTCACAAATGGAATAGCTATGTCAGCCTTGTCCCCAGCGCTACTGAGCTTCTACGGAGCGGCAGAGGCTGCTGGGGTTCCGCCGGGCTGCCAGGACCGTGTCCCGCTGCAGCTGGAGAACTGGGGGTGTTAAACCTCCACCACACCCAGCCTTCCTAACCACGCCGACCCCGGAGTTAACCGTGTGCAGGCAAATAAAACACCAAATTCAAGTATACATAATTGTCAGCTTGCACGAAAAGGAAAATGTTCATAGCTCCTCAGCAGCTGAAGACATTCAGAACAGGGCATGACTGGATTTAACACAGAAACAACAACAACAACCCATCCTCTGCCTACTCTCTCTTTTTTTCTTTCTTTTTTTTTTTGGGGGGGGGGGGAATGGGGGACAGGACACCACAAGGAGGGGAAGGGAATGGTCTTCCAGGCTGGTTTAGCAGAGACATAAGACAAGCCACTCACTCGGGTTCCTCTTCCTTTCCGGCACGATCACCTTTAGTCAAGAGAAAACCACCCAGTTCAAAAGCTATTCTAAAACCACGCCATGAAGTTCTCGCCTGCCTTCCCTCGCTCCACAGCGTGCGTACCCGCAGGTGATTCAGCGCAGCAAATGACAGCACGCCACGTGAGCTGGTTCCTTAGCAGGCTGCCAGCTCACATCGCACAAGGAAGTGCGTGCTTTCGGACTGACAGTAAGAGGAGGATCAGATCTTTTTTGTCCCAAGAATTTAGAGATTAAGATATTTACAGTATTACTTGCGTTACAATTATGTGTGCCTTTCAAGGCATGAAAAAAGAAGATAAAGGCTGTGTTATAATTACAGATACAGAGTATAGGCTAGGTGAAACGATGCGGAAGGTTCAAACTACTCCGTATTTCTTAAAAGAAAATATGTATTTACAGAAGGGCACACAGGGGGTCCCAAGAAGCATCTTAATGAACAGGTCTGTGCAGCAGATCAGATCCAGCCCACTGGATCACTGATCACTTTCACATTTCCAAAGACTTGACGTGAACTCAATCTAGAGCTATGTCTTTATTAGCAGAATGTTTATTTTGTGATCTCAAGTCAAAGGTCAATATTCTAATCTAAGCTGCAGGAAAGCTTTCAATGGGAACACATCTGACTGTGTCTGTGACTCAATATTCCCTATCTTACTCATTGTGTCGCATGCGGTATTTAGGAATGAGGACATTCATGGAGACGAGTTTCACAAAACTTAATAAAACCTAATCATCACTGTGAATTATAGACTTCATTCACACTTTACCTGCAGAAATAACATATTGAAGGAAGACAGCAAAACAAGATAGCGTGCACCAATTATTATTTTATTGCACTAATTTTTATACACATTATCAGTTATTTCCACACTACTTTATTTACACAGAATCCAGATTCTGCTACTTTAATCATTCACTACTACTTAAATAATATTATCAGTGAATTGGCTGCTTTATCAGTTAAACTGGTAACCAGGATATCAGAGAACTCAAGCTTTTATCAATATTAACTTTAAGATGAAAGCCAGTTGCAAACAGATTGCACTACAGGTTAACCATCGTTACCAATTCTCTTGTCTACATCTGTCCTCATCATTACGGAGCAGTTCTCATGCCACATTCCTCTGCATTCCTCCCAACACCATCAGCCGAGAGCAGGGAAGGCTGAATTAGGCCAAGTGAGCTGGTATGATTCACAGTGGGAGGACACTGCTCCCCCCCAGCCCCAACACAAAGCCAATAATCTTTAAACAGACATCAGGGATTACCACTCCTCAGCTTTGACAGAAATTCATAGTATCTATCATGTATCACTGCTTGATTTGGCCTTTTGGTTTTTTTTAAATCACTAGCAACATGCAACAGTGATTATGAACAAGTACCGTTCTCTTCTAAAACATACAACACCTCACACAGTTGACAGAAAAGTTACTTTTATTATAAAGCACAGGAGCTGAACACCTGTAGCTAGCTTATATGGTGTTCTAATGAATGACACCATTTGTTCTCCTTTCAGTTAACAAGGCAATTCATATAAAAATACGTAAACAACTTATACACACCCAACACAAGAAGTTAATACTGCATTCAATGTGCATCCCCAGTACAGAAGACGACTGGTAAAATGCTTAGTTACTATTCTCTTCCCTCCCTCATCCCATATTAGAAGTTTACCATAGAGTTATGAAAGGTATGCATTGCAGAGCTGACTCTTCCGATTTCTAAATTTAGAAGATCTCTCCTTTTCCCACGTCCCCTCCCATACGCCCATGACCACACAGCTACCAGTAACGTTTGCTGCCCAGATAATGCCAACAGGCCGAGTCAGCCACGGATGATCACCTGCTTCAGCTCAGCCTGCTCCGCTGCCCTCTTCTGCCCCTTCTCAAGAAGGTTTCTGTGCAACTGCACTTCAATACCATACTAATAACACAAAGCTCATGTAAACACTGATACTTTTGCTCTGAGTGTTAAGCAACATTCAAGTTGTGCACAGGTTTCGGCTTTGAATGACGTAATGAATGTTGTGGAGTCCCTTTTCACATCCAGCTTCTGCTGAGACAAGTTTTTCCTTTAGCTAATTCCATGCAATTCCCAATTCTATCAGTAAAGCCACACAGCATCAAACCAGAATCCTTTACTACTTCTTCCTCTCCTTCACTGAAAAGGCGAAACCGCCAGCTCTCACTGCAGCTAGACCAGCTAGCTCTGTACTGCCAAGGTCCAGCCAACTTAAACTCTACACGTCTAAGGCAAAGACGCAAGACCGAGCTTGCTTGCCTACGCTTCCAATCAAACAAAGTAATAAGAGACCAAGAGTCACACTTACGACCACAAGAAAGCTGCAACTTTTTTATATTGCTGGAAAAAAGTCATCATTAGGGATAAAGGCCAAACTTCACATCCTGACACGAAAGCGTAATACTCCAAAATAGTCGGTTTTAGTTATCAGTCCCCAGAAACCAAGCTAGTTTGATGCCTGCAACACCTTCTATAAGATTTCTCTTGGGCTTTTGCTTTCTGAAAAGTTCTTGCAAATATTTTTGTTGATCAATGTATTTTGTTTCCAACTCTGACAGTCTTGACAGCTATTTTCCCTCTCAATAGTCCTTACACTTGCAATGACTACATAAATAGCTACATTAAAAACTTCACCTTTGAGATACTGAGAAGCCACTGAAATGAAAGACAGAAAGCAGTAACAACTTTTGCAGATGGTCTCAGTTTCAGAGGCACTACAATTGCACACGCACAAACTTCCCTCTCTGTTTCCAACAGTAAGTCAAGCCTAGAAGTTCACAGATTTGTTTCCAGCATTACAACAGTCTTGCCTTGTTCACGGCACCGAACAGTTCCTACTTACATATCCCAACAATAACAGAGGGCGTGTGTTCCAGTCGCAAGTAGAAGAGAAGATTGTAAAAATTGAAACAGATCAGAGAGAAGCATAAGATGACAGAGATCCATTCTTGTAGTCTCTTTCCTGTTGGAAAAAAAGGAAGAAAAAGCATGTTTTACTTTTATCTGAGAGGACATTTTGAAATCTGAAATAATACAGACTATTCTACTGCCTGGATGACTCCAGCTGCTGACAGGGAACTGAAACAGAAACTTATTTATCCATGGGAGGTGTGCATATTTTGTTAAATGACATTACTCTTCCCCGAGCCACTACTAACCCCTTCTCTCTGCCCTTGCCCAAATTAACAGGGACAAATCAGACATCATCTCACATTGTCCTAGTTTCCTTTTCCCTGCAGTTGCTGGCATAACGTTCCTCCGCATCATATCTTTTTTCAAATTTGCATTTCATTCAATATTCTGTGTTGCTGGTACGGCTGAATCTGGCAACAAATTTCTGGCCTCAGATGCCCTGTAGTTAATTCACCTTATGATCTGTAATACTTAAAATCTCAGAGCTTGTAAATAAAGCTGTTGTAGTAACAGGAAAAAGCATCATCCTGTATTTTGGTGGCCCCAGAATTGCTTTCCTAACATCACAAGTATACTTCTCGAACTTGCTTACTTGTCTTGTCTTCGCCTTCCTGCTCCCAGGCAGAAGGCTACGACCTCTCAGCCATTCTGAGATGACAAGACACAGAATAAGCAAAAGAGAAAGAATTGGCACAAATTCTTTCTTGTACCTTGCCGTACTACTTCATACCTCTACAAAAACCTCATTTATTGCCTATAAAAAGAGAACAGACACATCAGAGCATGGTAACTCTTTGAATATTCCAATTGACAGGCAGAAGCTTTCTGCTGCTAATCACTGCTAGATCCTCACAAGGCACTGACGCTAAGAGCAAGGGAATGCTCAATGCGAGACCCGTATGGATTAAGGCATCAGAAACGGACCTTTAATGCCTAACTCCAAGAAAGAGATCTGAGCTGCCACCCTGGCCCAGAAGGGCCCTGGCTCTTAACACGCTCAGGAGCAGACAGGTCAGTCTTCACCTATTTCAGGGGGCCAGTCAGCACAGCTGCCTCTTGCCCACGGCTTCCCAGAGCAGCCACCCCCACAGACCATTCCCCGCTCCCTCTGAGGCCTCCCACACTTCACACCGCTCGAGTCCGAGGCAAAGCAACGTGCAGGGGAAGAACCAGTAAGGAGTACGTGCGAGGTGCACATCCTCTCACAGGAGCAGAGGCATACTCACACGTCTGGCATGTGCTCAGGAGAGGAGCTTCTTTCCTACTGCTCCTCTGGGCTGACCTACTGTCTGGCCAAGTTTCTCCTCCTAAAAGCTAAATCAAGTCCTTCTTCTCAACTATACCATGGAACGAAAAGGAAAGTAGGAACATCAAAGGAGGATCAGTATTATCTCCAATGTGCCTACAGTGCAATATTTTAAAGAAGTACAAATGAAAACTTTTACAGTTCAGAGTTTTGTTCTAGAAAGGCCATGAGTATGTAAATTAACACACTCCACAGTAGCAGAGAAGAGAATCGAAAATTAAATTAAGACACAAGAACAAGCATATTTCAAGACAGCATCAGGTCACAATGTGGGAGATTCTATAAAGAGATCCCTGGAGTAATGAAAGTAAGAGTTAATTAACACTCACTTCCTGCCTAAGAAAACCACACCCTGATTAGAAGAGCTAAGTGGGTAGATCCTCACGGAACAATTAGCTGGCTGCGGGGAAACACTAGGCTTCTCACTAGCAAGTCCCATGAGGTCAGTCTGTGCAAACACCACTGTACTCTGAGCGCAGGGATCCCACGACGACTGTCTGGAGATATCAGAGTCCAGAAACGCAGACCCAGCGCTGGACGGACTGGGCAAGTGAATCAGTCAAAGGAGCGGAGTCAGCACTGATAACTTGTGTTTAAAGAGCACTCAAATTTAAACGTATGTCCCACAAGAAGGAATAAGGTGCCAGCGCCACAAAGTATATGCTTAAAGAAATCGTGGAAATACTCCAGAGCCATATTCACTCTGCCCAATTATATGTAATCCCTGTTCTTAAGAATCCAGTAGTTCAACATCACGTGCTTCCACCATCATTTATGTAAGTTATTTATGTAATGCCAGGAAAAAAAAATGCACATCTAATATATTATCACAGCACACTGCTGATAGATATCACTATACATAAACTGCTTCACAGACTTCGCAGGAACTTCCGTCTCCAGCTAAAGATAAGGGTAGCAACTTGTTTGGGGAGGAAAATCTTTTCCTTATGAGCAAGAGCACAGTGCATAGGTAAAGTTAGTGATTGCTTTTCTGTAAGGCACAGGAATCGGTCACTGCCTGGATCAGAACTGCATACCTACACCAGCTGAAAGACATCACACACCACCTTCTTTCAAGGCAAGGAAGAGAGGACCAATACAAACTAAAATGGACAGACTTGCCCTGAACAGTCTAGAAAACTGACAAACTAATGAATGCATTTGTTTTCTTATCATTACTTGGCTCTGTGCAAGTCAGCGCACCTGCTTTCCCAGTAACTGCCTTGAATGTGCAAGCTAAGCTCTTCAGCTGACCTGCTGGAAACTGCAAGATGCCGAAAACGTGTCTTCCCTTTGCTAATCCTTCACCTGCGAATGAATTCTCTGGGAATGGCAAGAATACCTAGCATTGCTCACACTGTCAGCTAGAAACAAATGACATATTTTATTACAAGGAATTCGCAATTATTTCCATAGCATAATTGAACAGCTGCTGTCACTTTACTGAGCTCTGACAAATAGGAAGCTCCAGGAAGACAAAACCAAACCAGAAATTGAAACATCCCTCCGCCTCTTTGAGGTGCCAGGACTGGGTATCTCAGAGCAGTTCACAGAATAAATACTCTGAAATGAAAGCTTCTGTTGTTACCTTGCTTAACAACCAAATTTGTACATCTGCTTTTGGACAGAAAGGTTAACTTTTTGGGTTTTTTTGTTTTTAAAGGGAAGAGCATTCTGGGCAGGTTCTAGTTTGAAAGCCTCCACCCCAGCAGCTAGACCATGGGTCCACAGCTGAGACACCAACTCCAGCCCCACACTGGCACCTTTCCAGAAGCTGACCATCTCACCTCTCCGTAACAGTGCTTTCTTTGCCTCTCAAAAGTTTGCTTTAAACCTGCCGTGCTCAGTGTGTTCCTCAAGTCTCAGTTTATAGATGAGAAGTGTCCAGTGCAAAGGAGGGCTGGAACCCAGCACCGCTCGATGGCCGCACGGAACAGCGTCTCCCCACCGCAGGGGAAGCCATTGCTTTGACAAAACACCTCCAAGACGCCGGGAGCCAAGAGAAGGGCCCTCGACGGGACCAAAACGCAGCGCGTCGCCCAAGGCACGGCCCGTTTCTCAGACCTGCGTTAACCAGCCGCGCTGCCGGCTCTGCCCGCGCCGAGACGAGGGCGGGCAGCAGACGGGCGCGGGGCCGCCGGCATGCGGCATCCCCCCGCCGACAGCCCCGGCGCCCGGCAGGGCCCAGCCCGCCCCCCCCGCTCCTCCGGGGCTCCCTGAAGCCGCGCCGGGAGGGGCCGCGCTGCCTCAGAGCGGCCGTGGGGGAAGGGAGGGCGAGGGGAGGCGGGACCCCCGGAGGTCCCCGGCCCCTGAGGGGAGCCGGCCCCCACCCCGCGGGGGCAATCACCCGCCCTCCGCCCCCGCGGGGCGCAGCCCGCCGCCGCCGCCCTCACCTGGGGAGTAGAGCTCGGCCAGCTCGCGGGCCCCGGCGTGCTGCGCGCCCCACCGCCGGCTGCCGCCCTCGGGCTCTTCCTCGGGCTCCGCCGCGGCCTCCGCCTGCGGCGCCGCGGCCTCCGCCCGGCGCGGGACGCTCTCGGCGGCGCCGCCGCCGCTCGCCATGGCCCGGCCCCGCGGGTCCTCCTCCTCGAGGCCGGCGGGCGGCGGCGAGCGGCGCCCAGGCCCCGGCGAGGAGCCCGGCGCCAGCACTGCGGCCCGCGGCAGCATCGGGAAATGCGGCCGCGCCGCGGCGCTGCGCTGGGGGGGGGGCGGGCGGGCGCGGCTGGCCTCGCCCCGGCGCCGCCTCCTGCCTATCGCCCGCGCCGCCGCGCTGCCACCGGGCCAATGGGCAGCACCGCCCGGCGCGGCGGAGCCAATGGCGCGGCGGCAGGGGCGGCGGCGCATCTGGCGGCGCCCCGCCCCGCGGTCCGCAGCGGGCGGCGGGACGGGGCGGAGGCGCTGGCGGCGGCCGGGGCCGCGGCGCTGGGTGGGGAGATCCCGGCGGTGCCCCCCCCCCCCCCCCGCGCGGGCCGCTGCCTCGCGCGCCCCCTGGCGGCGCTGCTGCCCGGCGCGGAGACGGTCCCGCCGGACGTCGCCGCGTGCGCGTGCTGGGCAGTCGTTAGGCGCGCGGCGGTAATTGCGTCTCTGGCAGCCCCTGCGTTTCCTGTGACGCGCCCAGAGCGGGACCGTGCCAACAAAATGATCGTCGGTCCCGCTGTTCGGTAATGCGGCCCGCGCTCCTTAGCGGCCGTGGTTAAAGCCGCTCACCGAGGTGCTCCCTGGTCCCGAATAAACACGTCAGCGTGGAAAAAAAAAGACAGAAAAAAGCCCCTCGAAACACTAAGTACTACATCATGTCTGTAACAAATGATGTTTGCAACTGATTTGTTTGAATATCAAATAAAACGGCACTAAAATACGAAGTGTTTCAAACAACTAAATAGATGCCGCTTACACATTAAAAGCGGGTCCATGTACAGCGGGTGCGGTACTGAAGCAGACGTGTGTTGCACGCAAAGGTCTGAGAGCGCCGCGACGCGCGGAATAAAATGCTGCTCTGTGCCTCGACAGCGAGGCGTGAGCTGCAGTCAGCACAACCCCAGGCCGGTGCTGGGCGCCCCGCGGCTGTGACCCACCCTGACGGCTGTGGGCCCGCACATCACACCCACCCGAGGGGTAAACGCTGATCCTGTTCCCACAGGCCGCGACAGGGGGGCCCCTTCCCGCCGGAGAGCGGGGAGAGAAACGCCGGTTGCGCCAAACCGCCCGGGAACGTCCCAAACCCGGCCAAGCCCGCAGTCGAGGTCCACTCTGCGCCGTCGCCTCGTGGTGCTCTGAAACCACCGCGTTTCTGACGCAGGCCAAGAGGCACCCTGCCTGTCTCCCCGAGTCTGCCCTGCTTTTGGGAGATCACAAGTTAATTAATAATTAGCTGGAATCATGCGCTCAAAGTAGCGGTTCTTAATGAAAAAATGGCTCAGGAATTCAATGAGTCCTGGACTCATGAAGCGGTTTTTTTATATGTGTATATATGTATTTAAAAAAAAAAAGTTCTAGAAACTATAAATGATAATGATTTGCTGCTGCCACAGAAGAAGGTATTTACCCAAAGGGGGCATTTTTCTGTTAATTGGGTAATAAGCCAACTAAAAGGCATTAGCTTGGGGTGCCTCAGTTTGTCGGACCGGGCTGTGTTTAGACTGAGTGACGGGGATGCTCTGGCATCGAGGGATGCCGATGTTTCCATCAGACATTTGTGACGTTAGGCTGCTCTGACGCTACGGGCTCTGCTAAGATCCTCTTAGGGTCACGGTGACCTTGGCAATGTTAGTGTGGAAGTGGGGTACATGTGAAAGAATTAAGGTCAGTTCAGTAGGATCTGGCACCTTTAAATGTGTTGTGAGATATGTGACCGTATGTCCCCGTTACGAGTGTGTGAATTAGAGGAAAGATATAAACGGCTTCAACTGAGGTAGGGTTCTTGGGAGTGTTTCCCAAGATACCTTCAGCATCTGTTAGTCATCTTGGTTTGCGAGGCGAAAGGGCTGTCAGCATGAAGAGAAAGCAGCAAATTGCCAGCAAGGTTTGGCTTTGGATGGGTCATCCAATTCCCAGTCGGCTGGAATAAAGCTGCATCTTTCTGTAATAACGGCAGTGTAGCCGCCTAAAGACAGACCTCGCAAAAGGAAAGAGGTGCTCTGAAGCCCTCTCTAATCTCACCTCAGTGTGACAAGACAGAAGACCATCGAGGAGAGGGTTTGGTCCTTTCCTGGAGACAAACCAACGCGTGGGACACATCTGAAGAATGTTCCTTGTTCTCTCTGTCATTATCTGGGGGAGGAGGGAGGAACCGTAAGTTAGTTCATAGGCTCCGGTGAAATTCCAAGAACTGGTACAGTCATAGTACCGCCACACCCCGAGAAGGGTGGAGCCATGAGGAGTTAGCATCGCGTGAGGGCAATACCTTTCAGAAACACCACCTTAAAAGTGAAGTGATGTCTCAGGCATCCTACTGGTGACCTGGTGCAGGTGTCAGCGTAGGCAGGACAAGGCTGCTGAGCCTCTGAACAGCAGCCTGTACTAAGGGGGTAATTCTGCAGGAAAGTCTCGGTGCTATTTGGAGAAGACGAGGACCGTGCTGGAATACGACAGGCCCCACTACCACAGGGAGGCCTTTGAAAGAGCTGAATCCCTGGCCGGTTTATTGAGGGGTAGCAGGCAGCCAAGCCCCCGCCGTGCTGTCGGTATTCAGCTCCCTGCTCTCCTGCGGAAGGTCCCCGCTGGCCTCGGGTACCCCGGGCGTGAGCCGTCTGCCAGGCCCTGGCAGCACCGGGGAGAGAGGGGCCGGGGCTTCCCTACCGGGCAGCGGGGGGGCTTGTTCTCCCGCGCTCAGAGAAGAGCCGCAGCTCCGGAGGACACCGCATCAGCCCTATGGCAGGCGGCTCGCCGTCCTCCGGGAAAAGACCTTGGAGAAGATCGGCCCGACGCGCCTCTGGGGGGCCCGTTCCCGCCAACGGCCCGGCCCCGCCCCGCCCCGCCCCGCCCCGGCGCCGCTCGGCCCCGCCGCGCGCCGCTAGGTGGCGCTCCAGGCCCGGTGGCGGCGGCGCGGGGCGGCGCGGGGCGGGCGGGGCGCGGGGGCGGGCGGCGCGGGCAGCCGGGCTGCGGGGCTCTCCGAGACCCCGGGGAGCGCGGCGGCTGTAAACCCTGAGCCCTTCCAACGCTGCCGTGCGGCGCGACAGCCCCGCCCCGGCGAGTGGCCCCCGCCGGAGCCACCCGGGGACGGGGCACGGGGCAGAGGCACCCACGGGAAAACCTTCCACGCTTCCAGCTGCAGAGCCCGGTTGCCAACGAGTTGTTAGAGACATCAGCCAAACAACGAGGTTTTGTACACTCCTCATTGAACTCATCATCTGGGCCCTTACCGGCCTGCTCTCTCAGCGGCTGCAGCCTCAGCGGTGTGTTCGAGAGGAGAGGGGACCGAAGGCAGGCCGGCCTCCCTCCTCCCGTTAAATGATGACAATGATTTCAACTGGCACAGCCCTGGCTACGGTTTCACCCTGCAAATTCACACCAGGCAGACCACCTCTAGTTTTCTATACGCCTCTCACCTCACGTCCTGAGAGCTGCCCACCAACAAGACTGGCTCGTCCGTGCAGAGCAGCGCCCAGACTCACTTCTCTCGCCTGCTGCCCTCCCTTACGCAATTCTGGTCTCTTCCCGAGCCACAAGGCACGAAGGGAGCAGAAACTGGCTGCAGCTCCCTTGCTGGACTCTCTCTGGCATGGGAAAGTGTCAGTGGGTGGGAGAGCTGGAATAGCCACTCCTGTGGCTCCCGTCCAAAGCCATAAATGCAAAGATAGGGAGATGACAGGGACCAAGAAGCGAGGTATGCGGAGGACGGTACGCTGTGGCTCTCCCCACCTGGTACCCGGTCCACCAAGGCCAGCTGCCAGATGACACAGACCAGCCCAGGGGCTGTTCTTATGTGCCAGTACTCACAACCAACAAGTCCTAACTGATTCCCTGGCAGCCTCACTTTCCCCGTGGTGCTCGACATAAGATGAGAGCAGATGAAAAAGAAAAGTATTTGTACCATGAAGGGCACAGACCTTTAATGCTTTTAATGAAGAAAAATCTTTAATCCCACTCTCCTGTCACCCTCTCTAAGACTTCCCTGGTTTATGTTGCCCCTGGCAATACACACCATGGAGTTCCAGCTACCTGGCCTGCAGCCTCAGGACCTCTGAATAGTTCTCCTCTTTTAGAAAGTTCCTAAATGAATTATCGAGTTCTGTTACTGGGAACTTCTGACACGTGGCAGGGTATCCTGGAAGGACAGGATTCCTGTTCCCTTGATGGATCTTTTGAAAGCTTGGATATGCTAGAAAAAGGCATTAATACATGATCTGTAACAAATTCATCAAAGTGGGAGGCTATGATTACCTAGGAAATGTCAGACAACTATGGAGAAACTTTTCGAAAGTTAATGGACAGCAACTTCTCTGCCATTTTTTTTTGGAATACAAGGAAACAGGCTACTCATAAAATACAAAGTCACTTCTTACTGTCCCTGCTCAGAAAGACAGCCCACATCTTGCCAGCCAAATGGCTTCAGCATGGACTTTCTCTGCAACACAGGACTTCTGCTTTGTCACTGTTCCCCTCTACGGGCGTTTGCATGCATTCTGGCTCTCCCTCCTTTTCTTTCTTTTGCAGAGCCACAGAGTGGGTGCTCTGACCTCCAATTTGCTCTGGAAAATTTTCAGTCTGGTAGGGGAAGGTATTTCGCTCATGTTGTCCCACTGGTGGGAGGCAGTGGTGCCAATCCCCAGGTGTCGTCTCTGCAGCACTCGGTAGGGCAAAGAGCAACACGTAGATAAAGCGGGGATTGAGCAACCCAGCACTGCAAAGGCCAAGCATGCTAGGTCAGAGGTGAGCAGAAAATCAGCAGAAGACCAACAAATACCCGAGCATCACCATGTCACATGGGAACAAGGGGTGAGGGAGAACTTAGGGAGGGGGAGGATCTGGTCTGTAACAAAAGAACCAAAGGAGGCCAGGAGACATGGCCTGCAACCGCCTGGGGAGCTCCCTGCCACTGAGGCTGCAAGGCAGAGTATCACAGCTGCGGTTTCAGAAGAGAGGAAAGCATGTGGCAATCATCTTTTATGTTAAAATGAGGCAAAGTCTCGAGCCTGGTCTAAGAGCTGGGGGAGACGGAAGGAGAGCCAACCTCTCTCCGAGTTGAGACATTGTCCCTGTCTGACATTTCATAAGTGCTGTTTTTTTACAGCGGAGAACGGCAAGTGGAAAGCAATAGATTGAAATCTGGCCTCTGCCAGGTACAACTTATGAGTTGTTGTTGGCGTAAGGTGTGCGGCTGTATAAAGAGGGACCTGGGGCTAGGAAGAAGAAAAAAGAGAGCGCACAACATGCTCAGAAATAAATTTCAATTTTACTTCTCTATTTTGCAGCCTTTATTGCAACATTGCTGCACTTAAGTCAGTCTTTCAGGCAAAGTCCCCTCCTACCCCCCCCCGAGACCTTCCCACCACCTCCGTGCTCTCTCCCAGCCTGCCCGTGTGCCTGGATACTGCTCTGCTCTGAAACCCCTCACATTCTCCTCTTTAGCTCACCTCCAACATACTACCTACAGCACCTTGTTCACTGATGCAACTGTCAACTTCTGGCATTAACTTCTTTCTTCTTTGCCCCTTTTCTGTCCCTCCGCATCGGTTTGGACTTCAGGTCTACAGGCAAGCAGCTGTGTTCACGCAGGGTTTAGCGTGATGCAGCTCTGATCTTACTGATCTGCCAAGAGCTACTGCAAGGCAAGTAATACATGAGACAAGTCTGCAGTGAGAAGCATCAGAAATTACAGACAGCTTTTTTCTAGAGTCTGATCCTCCATCCACAGACCTTCTTACAAACACTTCAGTGTTTGAGCTGTCACCATTAAACTAATAGCATCTCCCCAAAGCTGGTGTCCTTCCAGGGACAGCTGCTGCAGACCTGGAGCACACAAACTGGACAGCTTGCAAGAAATCCTGGAAAAGAAGACAATTTCCAGGAAGAAAATGCCTCAGCAATGCTTTATTGTAGGTCTGAGCCTGGAGCTGGAACGTTGTGGCTTCTACAGTACAAAAGGGAAACTGGAGAGCAGAATTTAATTCATGACAGAAATGAGCAGTGAGGATGAGATTCTTCCCTCCACCTTTTCACCGTTCTGGTATCCTTCTGTTGCCCTCGCAGTATCTATATTGTTTCACACGTGAATGTAGAGGAATCTGGATTCTATTGCATCAGAAGTTTGGTTGTTTTTTTCTCAAAAATGTTGATGTTCTTACTAAGTAATTTGTGAGTTAGGCTGTCTACTTCCTCAGCTGACTAGTTCTGAAAAAAAAAAGAAACAATGGAATCACTAGAAAGAAGGTGCTTTTCACAGAAGTGCTGCCTTTCTGCTGAAAATGGCTCTGTCAGCAGATGTGCTCTGGAAGGGCTGCTGCCCTCGGGTTTTTCACAGAGTGAGACCAGTGCCCGGATCCCTTCACCAGGAATATCTGCATCTCTTTTCCTATCTAAAGCATCTCTCTGAGGAGGTTTTCCAGGACAATTATTAGCAGCCTCTGCACATCTGTCCAGGCTAAGCCATGGCATTTGCAGGGACAGAGCTCGGTGTGCCCAGACGTCCACCCAACTCTCTGTGGTGCGAGCCTCGCTCTGCACCTGTTCCCATTTCAAAAACCCCATCTCTGGCCATGCATTTGTTATGACAAGTGCAGAAACAATTTAAAAGAGACCAGAGTTAGCTCAAAACCTGCTTGCCGAATGCTAGGGTTTTGGATAAGTGGTTAGTGCCACCAACACGGTTCCCATGAGAAGCTGAGAATGGACGTCGGCTCCATGAGAGTGGATGTTGGGATTTGAGGTGAGCTGGAGGAAGTTTAAAGAGATCCAGGTACAGCAGGGAGGTGAGGAGGGAGATGGGAAGGAGGGGACAAGCCGGGCATCCAACCTCAATTACCACCCTGGCTGACGTGTGATCTCGGTGACTACAGGATTACTCAGCACTGGCCTGGAAAGGAGGTGTGGGCCACACCACCCCTGATACAATCTGTTTCACATGACAGTTGCACAGACGTTTTATTTTGTTAGGGAAGATCATTCCGGGCAGGAGCACAACTTTGTGCTGCAGAGAAGCAGAGAATAGGGCAGAAATTTGAAGAGGGCAAATTTAGATCTCCAAAAATATCTTGAAAAATTGCCCAGGAAATTTACCAACCTGTTTTAGCGTTCGATTTTAGCCAACGGCTGTGGCAAGTCGGAGACCTGTCGGGGTAATGCCAAGAAAGACCAACCCTGCATTTCAGCAGGCCACCACGGCGGGAGACCTTCTGCTTGTGGGTCCCTGAGACATTTTGGAGGTAGGAAGCACATGAGACTGATTTTCAAGAGTTCAGTTGCAAGGGCCAGTTAGGGCAGCCGCTGGATGTAACTGCCAGATCAGAATGCAGGATAAAGACGCAGAATGAGGGAGTAAACAGCCAGAAGAACAAGCCCTGGCTCACTGCAACTTGCCAGTATTTGCACCCAATACAGATGTTGGTATTTATGAAGGTATGGGCTCCAACTACAACCTCCAGACCCAGCTCTCTGGCCAGGCCCAGCTCCAATTTAATCTCTGGTGCATTCACCGAAGATTAACTTGGCAGATAAAGATGGAACTAGAAATATTTGAAGCCTGAAAACCTGTTAGGGTACTTCTGTTATGGAAAGAAAAAATCCTTTTAAAACGTGAAAAGAAAAAGCAAATTTAAAAAAAAAAAAAAAGAAGAAAGAAAAAGTCCGATGATCCACTGACTGATTCTTGAATTATTCCTCTTTTCAAAGTTCTGAGGTTTGAACATTATGAACAGTTGACTGTTTGAATCGTATAATGCAATACCTGTTCCTCTGGCTTAACGTTACAATATTTCCCACACCGCAGGATTGCTTCACATTATTCTAAGAGGCAGTGTCATTTTCCCTGCAGTGCTAGGTCTTCTTTACTGAGGCGAAGGACACTCCTACTTCCTTTAATTATATGTTTTGTTTTAAATTAATGTCCTTTATTCTGGGGATGAATCACCAGCTTGTAGACAGGTAAATGTGGGAGTAAGAGAGTGAAAATATAAGTTTGATTCCCAAGGTGGGTGTCTTTAATTAAAACGGACATCAAGATTCAGTCTTCCTTCCCCAACTTACACCGCGATTCTAAAAACGTTTGGATTCCGTGTTTCTATGCACGTATCTCACTTTCTTTCTGAATCCTGTTACGTACGGTCCCCCCTGGTTTCAGCGCACAGATTCCCTATCGCTTGTGTACCCTGACAGTTGCACCATATCATGTAAAGTAAATACACCAAGACAAACTTTAAGGCCATCATGCCTGCATGAAGAGATGGGGAGGGGAGCTCTGGGTTTGCTCGTCTCCCTGGCTGCTTGCAGCCCCAAGAAAGAAGCCTGGAGCCGCGCCGTGCCTTGCTCCAACTCCGCTCGGCTCTCTACTCGCCACTGTAAAGTGGCTCTGCGCACATCCGTACGGACAGTTCTGCTTGCCAGTGGGATTTACTCAGTCAAGCACTGGCCGGAGAATAACGGGATCTGTCTTCTATTTGCAGCTTTTCCCCTGCCTTGGCAAAAGGACTTGGAAAAATCCCTCCTGCCTTGACTTCCCCAAGGGCGGAACGGGACCCAGGCGGGATCTGCGCCCACCTCCGTACGGCACTGCCGGCCCCGAGCACCAGCCCTCGCTGTCAGGTGCGAAAGACGGAGCCCACGCTGGCGCGGAGGCAGCAGCAGCGCCCCGGCACACGCGTGACCCGCGGCCCCTCCGGGGCCGAGCGGTGCCCGCTGCCCTCCCCGCCGGCCCTCCCCGCGGCACGCCCCGGTCCTCCCCTCACCTGCGGGGCCCCGCAGCCCGCTCCCCTCCCTCCCCAGCAAAGCCCCGGGTTTATTGCGGCCGGCTCGGCGGGGCACCGCACCGGCACACCCGCCCCGGGTGCCTCCTCCGGGGCCGGGGCCAGCAGTTGCCGAGCGTGCAGCGTGGCAGGCGGCCAGGCGGTGACGCGCCTGTTGCTATGGGATCCACCGCCCCTATAAATAACTGAGGAAAGGAACTTTCCTAAGTCAGAGACTTTAGGACACGGGACCCAGAACCAGATGGTCCGGAGGAGACGCGCCAGCTCCCGCCGCAGCACCCGGAGCGGTGAAGCCCCGCCGCGCCGCAGGAACTGATCCAGCCCAGGTGGGCAGCGCAGCCGGCGGCCGTGCCCAGCGCCAGAGACTGAGGCAGGGTCTGGAGCCCCCCCACCCCGACGGCGGCAGCTTGATCCTCTGCCGGGGGGGCCCCCCTGCGCCGTTTTCTCCTCCCCGCATCCCCCTTTGCTTTCATGCAACGCCTGGTGGCCTGGGACGCAGCATGCCTCCCCATCCAGCCGCCCGCCTTTAAATCCATGGAAGTGGCTAATTTCTATTACGAGGCGGACTGTCTGGCTGCTCTCAACAAGCTGCACCCGCGGGCGGCCGGGGGCCGCTCCATGACCGAGCTCACCGTAGGGGACCACGAGCGAGCCATCGACTTCAGCCCCTACCTGGACCCCTTAGCATCCCAGCAGCCGGCGCAGCCGCCTCCTCCCGCAGCAGCAGCAGGGGGCAACTTTGAGCCTCCCTGCAGCAGCGGCGGCGGCCAAGATTTCCTTTCCGATCTCTTCGCCGAGGACTATAAAGGCAGCGGCGGGAGCAAGAAGCCCGACTACACCTACATCAGCCTCGCCCGGCACGGCCACCCCTGCGCCAGCCAGAGCCACAAGCCGGGGGGGCTGCCGGGCTGCTTCCCGCCCCAGATCGTGGAAACCAAAGTGGAGCCGGTCTTCGAGACCCTGGACTCTTGCAAAGGGCCCCGTAAGGAAGAAGGGGGAGCCGGGCCGGGACCGGGGGGCATGTCCTCACCCTACGGCAGCACCGTGCGCTCCTACCTGGGTTACCAGTCGGTGCCGAGCGGCAGCAGCGGGAACCTCTCCACCTCGTCCTCCTCCAGCCCCCCCGGCACCCCCAACCCCTCCGAGTCCTCCAAGTCCGCCGCCGGCGGCGGGGGCTACTCCGCCCCCCCCGGCGGGCAAGAACAAGCCCAAGAAGTGCGTGGACAAGCACAGCGACGAGTACAAGCTCCGCCGGGAGAGGAACAACATCGCGGTGCGCAAGAGCCGCGACAAAGCGAAAATGCGCAACCTGGAGACGCAGCACAAAGTCTTGGAACTGACGGCCGAGAACGAGCGGCTGCAGAAGAAGGTGGAGCAGCTCTCCCGGGAGCTGAGCACCCTCAGGAACTTGTTCAAACAGCTGCCCGAGCCCCTGCTCGCCTCCTCGCCTCGCTGCTGACCCCCGGCCGGGCCGCGGGGCGAGCGGAGCCGCCGGCTCCCGGCCCTGCTCAGCGCTCCTCTCGGGCCGGGGCGAGGGGGAGCCCGGGGGCGGGTTGGTTGGTTGGTTGGTTTTTAATTTTTTTTTGTCGGTTTTTTTTTTTTTTTTTTTTTGGTCTTTATTTACATGTTGGCGGAAGGCTCCGCCGCCGCGCGGGACCTCACCGGGGGCCGGGGGCTGTCAGCGGGGCGGCGCGGTGGGGCCGGCGCGGTGGGGCGCGGTGGGGCCGGCGGCCCCGGCCCCGGGCGGGCTCTGCAGGCTGCTGGGCGCTGGGGTTATTTAAAAGAGCGAGAGGAGAGCAAGGGCAAAGTGATGCAATCCTTTAAGCATGGCTGGGAATGCTGTGTACATGATGCAATCTCGTGTAACTGTCAGTCATGAATTGAGTAATCTGTTAAAGATGTTCCTACAGTTTTTTTTATTATAAAGAATAATCTATTTCTATAAGAAAATACATATGTATATTTTGGGATCTATGCATTCTTGCTACATTTGAAGCATTAATGAACAATTTTAATAAACTTTATGACTAGGTTAAAAAAAGTAGCTTGTTTTATTTTGCAGGCACGTTTAAAGGTAGATTAAACACAGGGTTGAAATTCTAGCTGAATCTGGCTGAATGCTGTGATCAAGGATCAGGATTTTTATTGGTCTTTTGACTTTCTCTGTGACTCAGAGAAAGCAAAAAAAAACCCCAAAACCAAAACAAAAACCCCAAGAGAAACCCAGCAAAGAGCAGAGCTGGAAGCTTTAGCCAGCTCTTGTTGCCTCATTTTATTTCCTGTAGTCATTTGCTTTAGCTGCCGCTTGGGTGTTGTTTGGGGAGGAGGTGTTTGTGTTGGGGTTTTTTTGCACTTCTTGCTGTTCTGAACATGTAGAGCGAGATGTGCTATCCAAACCGTGTCCAATCTTTGGCAAAGTAAAACCAAGTCTGAAGTGGGAGGGAGGAAGAAAAAGTAAAGGAGGAAGCCTGAAATGAGTTTTTGTTTGTGTTTTGGTTTTTTTTTTCCTTTACAGAGTTTCTATTCTCTAAGTTATGATTCAGCATTTCTTATGTTTGTAGTTTACAGGAATAAACATGAGAAAGTAGCATTTCTGTTGGATGTCGGTAATTTCCGTCATTGCTCAGGAAGCTCTCATGAAACCCGGCCAGGTGAGAGGCATATGAACAACTCCCTTATCTTTTCTTTTGAGACATTTTTCTAAAAACTGTAGGTAGAGTTTCTCTGATGAGAGGTGTTGGTTTCTGTGTGCATGCGTGTTTGCAATGCGTGGGCAAGCGACAGATAACGGGGGGGGGGTGGGAGGTGGCAGAGGAGGAGGAAGTTTGTAGCAGGCCATAACTTTGGTTCAGAGAGAACTGCGGCTCTGCCTGCCGATGGAACAAGCCAGCCTTGCCGGCTCCCAGGTTGTGCTGCTTCCCCCGCTGTGTGCTGCCGTGTCGAGGTCTGTAAGAAGTTAACAGTCTCAAGCTGGTAACGTGGAGGGAGTTGAGCAAATGATCGGGTCTTACTCAGCATTTTCCATTTTCCTGTTAGGCCAAATTTAAGCTTTAAGTTTTTAGATCGAGATTCCCAGTGCCACAGAAAAGAAACTTTTTAATCGTCTATGCTCTGTTTGACAGCTGAACACAGAAGGGGGTTTCAGTATAAAGACAGTGGACTTGAATTTGCTGCTATACATTCCAATACAAACAGATTGCAGAAGGACAAATCTTCAATTTGTTGCTTATTTGTAGTGTTTCTCTAAGCAAAGCATGTTTTCTCCTGAAAGAACTGTTCTGCTTTTTGTGACACTTAAGATCATAGCCTCCTGCGGGTGAACCTCCCAGAGCTCTTACTGAAATTTGTTACACATTCCCTGCTCCCCCAATGCCTCCATAGCTCCTGCTAGGAGCTGTGCAGTAGTAAGCAGTGGAGTGTTAGTCCTGATATGGATTTCTCCCGTTTGCTTTTTAATTTGTACAGTGCAGTTAAGTTGTTTTTATAAGACCCTAAGAATAGATTTTCTTGGGTGAGCTAGCTCCTGTACCAGCATGACTCAAGTTCTTGCAGGCAAGATAGACGTTAGATCTTGTCTTGACTGTCCCTCGTGACGATGATTACTCCAGCCTCCTGTGGCTGTTTATTCTACTATTCTTCTAGTTACGAAACTTATCCACATCGTTAGATCCTATTTTCTTGCTGTGCTGTAGGCCATGTAATGTTACCCAAACTTACAAGCAGTGTTCTCAGTCAGAACCAAGTGCTGCTGAGGGTGGAATTGCTGGAGGACTGAAGATGTCCTCAGATACATTTTTCTTTTTCTCTGTCTTTCTTTCTTTCTTGCTAAATGACAAAGCTTCCAACAAAAGTTCAGTTTGTGGGGGCTGGAAGGCAGGGTAGATTGAAAGATAAGATGTACTGAAGGTATTTATATTTGTTTAAATAATAGTCCAGTTTTGGAGATAGAGCTCTATCAGGCATGAATGAGCTAATCCCTGTCCTTAAACTTTGCCTGCCACAGTTCAGGAGAGCCAGGGCGGTGTTGCTGCAATTTAAAGAATGATGTTTAAATTACTGCTGTATTCCAATGTATCTCTTAATTAGGATTACAGATTTCTCATTCAGGAGGAAACATACAGCAATGAGTTTTTGTCAGAAAGATGCAATTATAGACAGGAAAATCGAGGACAGGAATGCACCGATTTTACACTAGTCTCAGAAAAAATCCGTGAAAGAGTCAGAAAAAGAATTTGTGAATCCTTCATTCTTAATCTTGTATTACCCACATAGCTTACATTTTAGGAGCTTTTTAGCGCTATTAAATGCATGGAGGTCATGAAATACCCTGCTTTATAAACAAGCATATGAAAAAGCCCCTGTAATTAAAAGATTTCCTAGAAAAAAATAGTCTGGAAAAAAATAGTTTGGAAATGAATCTGAGAAAACTCCAAGCACTAAAGTAGACAAAAGATTCCAAATACCTTTTCTAATCACAATGGGGGAATTGGAAAATCCCTGTCCAAACAGTGGCTCAGCTCCAAATATTGATATAGTTTCCCATTACAAATAAGATTCTGTTGACTGAAAGCAGTACTTGGTACGTCTCGTCGTCTTTCTCTTGAGCTTCTTTTCCTAAAGCGACTCAGTGCAGCTTGTGGTAAGACTTCGCAGTCTATATGGAGGCAAACCACGCAGAGAAGTTCAGGCACTTACTCCCGTAGTCTGCTCTGAATTTTATGGAAGTTTATAAACAGCATTTCGTTTGGGCTTTTTTTTTTTTCCCCTTTCAAATTATTTATTACATTGACTGATTCATGCAGGTCTTTCTCATTAATACTGAAATAACAGAGTTTCTTCCTATGTAGAAATAAGTAAGATCAAATCTCTAGCACTGACATCCCCTTTCCAAAGTGTCTAGCACTGTTTTATCATTTGCTGGGTGTTTGTATTCAGTTGTGCTTAGTTCTGCAAAGGGAATCATATGTATCATTCTAAAACAAGATATTTAACAATACAATTATAATTATGTTAGCAGCTCTTCTATCTATTAATAGAAATTATTACTCTCTGCTTATCTCTGCATGTATAACCCCATGCAGCTCTGACACTGTGGTGTTGCTTTCACACTTTTCCCACTGCCTTCCATTAGTGACTCTTGGGAGATGCAGGAAAATTTACGCTTGTTTCTATACTAATTGTTTCTCCTCCATCAAATAAAATCACCCAAATTGCACACATGCACCAAAGGGTTATTGGGCGGGAGACTTGATCACATTTGATAACAGTATGGTTTTTTCTCATTGAAATTCTGCAATAGCCTTCAGGTATCGAAATTGCAACCTGAAAAAAGCTTTGTGCACAATGTTTACCTCTACAATTTCATTGCTAGAACAACTGTCATTGATGTGGATGTGTATAAAAATATGAAGTTACTCTCATACTAGCTAGTTTTCAAGCAATGTTTCATTAGCTGTGACCAGAATAAAAGTCAATGCAACTCAGTATCTGCTTTAATAAAGAGAAAAAATGTGTATGAGGCCAAACTACACATCTTCTTTTGTTATTTATAGTGATACCGCTTAAGATACGATAAGCATTGTCTTGCATTTTCCTGTCATTCATATAGACACAAAGTGAGTCTAAAGCACCACCAACCTGGAACAGCAGGGTTCTGCATTCAGTTTGTACTGGCTATAGACGATTATATGGTGGACGGGGGGTAATGACGAATTTCGTTCTAACTCTTTTTGCTGCTGATTGCTAATGCAAAAAAAATTTATTACTACTCTCCTGAGTGTTAGCCTTTTTTATGTTTAAGTCTACACAAATGAGTAACAGTCGGAATTTTAGGGCAAACCTCATATACGAATGTGAAGTGTAAAGAAAAATTTAAACCTATGTGTATATGTTTAAAGGCTCCTAATACATTAATCAGGAAATCCAAACAAAACTAGGAATATAGTTAACTACTCCCAAGGAAACAATTCCATTCAAATTCTGAACACTTTTTTCTAATCAATCAATAAAGTAAAAATAAAACCATGTGGCCAAAACTGTACATTAAATATGTGAGGGAATTAGTTCTCTTTTGAGAGATACTTGCTGAACAGAAAGTGAAATCATTAAAAGAATTAAGTTCTGTTTAACTCTTTGCTGGGACCCAAAACATAGTCTGAGAGTTTAATCTTTGCAACATAAAGCTAAACTTTGGCAGAAACTCTACACTTGGATAATGTCCTGAGGTTTTCTGAGGTTCCTGATTCTTTCACGTGAACTGAGGCTGTTTTGCCCCAGCCTGGGCAGATGAGCAGCACAATCTATGGTGAGTATGTAAACACCTAAAAAGATTAGATACAGCCTTGGATTGACATCAGGATCATGTGAAGTTTATGGTGCGGTGTTAGCCTGATGCAAAACTACGTGAAACTCCAAGAGAGTTTTCCTTTGAGATGATCCTGGAAGCGGCAGCGCGGCTGCCCGGAGCACCACCCCTGGGGTTCGATGCCAGCGCACCAGTCCTCAGGAGCCGCAATAACGCACAGCTCTCACGTTCAGCATGGCCGTAATTCTGATTTGGTCAGTTTGATCTATTGGAAACTCTACTGGAAGCCAAAATGCCTTTCGTGATCATTTTCCCACCTGCTAAATTGTTGGAATGTTTTTTTCTGAATAAAAGGCTTTCCTCCCCTCCTAGAAATGGTGGTGGTTAGATCTGCCTGAATGTGAAAAACAATAGGGCTAGAATTCAAAACGCGGGTAAATGGGTTAACAGTTGCTGAAGCTAATTGATTTGCATTTACAATAGGGACACGTTTAGTTCCAAACCTTCCGACTGGTTGCCACAATTTCACGGAGCAGCGCCAAATTTAACCCTCATTTGTTTTAAAATTTTCACAAACTTCTATATTTACTATTAAAATGATTAATATAATAAATAATAAATTCCATTAATATTTTCTAGCTAATTAAAAGCTAAGGAAGACACTGATCTACATCCAGTTTTCACCTTGCCCTGTCCGATCTGCTCTTGCCTCTGCGATTCCTGTATCACCCATGACATAGCTATCAAAGCCCTTTCTCAGAGTTCAGGGTATTTAAATCAGAGGTTTTCGTTAGGTCTCACAATTTCATACAATTTGCAGAATAAATCCCCTAAGAGCTCACACATTCCCTCTGTAAGGCACACTGTGGAAGTGCTGGCTCGGTCGGCAGACCTGGTTTTGATCAGCTGGAACACGGACACCTCTGTACATCATGCCAGTCAGAGTAAAGAACTGCATTTTTGACAGAGGCTACAAGATGCTATGGTCCCTATCCCCATGCAAACTGAGCGCAACAGCTTGTTTGTTTTCTATTAATACCTTGGGTTTGCTAGTATATTGCGACAGCAGTTCATTAAGCCTGTGGTAAGTAGCTCGCTGATGTTGTCTAGAAATTACAGTAATAGGAATCACAGTCTCCTTCAAACAATGCAAAAATCCCTCTAATGCCTCATCTGCTAACTGCGTTCCCCTCCTACATTAGCTCACCTGGGATCTGGGTCCACAAAAGTTTTGTGATATATTTTCTATAAGTGAGCGGAGGAGCTTTGGTTTTAGAAATGAATGTCATGGTGACACGATGGGAAAATATTTCTGTGCAACATGATGAAACAAATACTTGGCTGAAGTAATTCAGGAAGGGAATCACAAGAACAAGAGAAAGTGCCTGGAGCCGGTTTGAGAAGCAGGAGGAGAGCAGCAGTGGCTCGCTAGCAGAAACATTGGTTTGCTGATTTCCCCAGCCTCTGCCATCTAGACAATAACTCGGGGGTGGATGTTTCTGACAGTGATTTGCCACACTTCTCTGAGTCTAGGTGTCTTATTTGAAACAGTAAATACAGATTCTGTGTCTTGTTTTTTGAAATACAAAAGGCCAGAAAATGAACCTAGAATGTAATTTATTAAGATACTTAAGCGTGTCTAACATTTAAATGTGTAAGGAGCAGAATAAAATCTGTGGGATAACTTGGCACAATGAGATGAGAAGAATTACAAAAAAAGGAGTAACTATCAAGGAGTTTGGTTGCTTAAAGGAATGCAAGTTGGACCATAGCCACTTACGCTTAACTTCAGCACACAAACCAGCTTTTGTGCCAGCTCTGTGAGGAAAGATAACTTCTGAGCGGGATTGCTCTCCTGCTGTTGAGTTATGGATGACCACTCATGGTGGCAGAAAATATTTTTGTGCTTAAAGTTAAGAATAGTGCTGATTGCTGGGATGAGTCCCCAAATCAGAAGAAGTAGAAGAGAAGGCAGAAGGCCTTTATGTATGCCTTTAGCTATTGGGTGCACAGTATCCTTAACCACTTTCGAAGCAAATTACATAGCTGCAGAGTTAATGGGTGCAGAATGCTGACAGAAATTAAGATGCGAGGGGTAAATACTGAGCTTTGAAACAAGAGAAACAGTTTCTGGTCCTGGATCTTTCACCAGTTTATCATATGTCTTTAGATTATCAGTTAGTCCCTAAATGTAATAGAAGCTGTATGCACATATGTGCATCTCTAGTTATAAGTGCAGTTGCCATAGCTGCAGGTGTATTTGCCTATTATATATTTAGATCCTGATCTTACATATGTGCTTCATTTTATACATGTAGCTGTAGTGATTTCAGTGGAACTATTATTACTCGCATGAGTAATGATAAATGCATAGATCTGTATTTACATGGATGTATTTACATGGATCTGTATATACATGGCTCTGAGATCACAGTGTCTCTGGGAAAATTTTTGTGCCTTGCTCAGTTTGACAGCACATGCCCCAGCAAACCCTGGGGGTTGGACTAGATGACCTTTAAAAGGTCCCTTCCCACCCAAACTATTCTATGATTCTATGATTCTATGAAATTTTGAGCACTTTCATTTCACGTGTTTTCAAATTCAAGAGAGCTGCCCATGCACATGGGCTAATTTGGCTGTCTCTTCCAGTACAAAAGGAGATGACAGTGGTTTCAGCATTTTTGCATTTCCCATGAAAAAACCAAACACCACCACATCTGATAAGTGGGATACAGCCTGATGTCTAACAGCTATCATTGGGTCCCAACTCAACAAAGTACTTGAGTGTATTTTATACCTGAGCAGAAGCAAAACAATGCTGAACACAAGCTTTCAAGTTTTGGATGTGCCAAGTGCTCTGCAGAAACACATCCTTCCAGAGCCCCAGCTGCAGCTGCCTGGCCTCTGGATTATACTGCTGTGATGCAGCTGTGGCACAGGCATAAGTCCTGGGAAAGAAAACATGATAGAAAATCTGGATGTCCAGAAAGATGGTGAATGAGATGCACTCAAACAGGCCAAAAGGAATCCTGATTTCCTCCTACTGTACTGAAGGAGCCCATCCAGTTTGTATGCTAGCCAGGACTGGCAAGCCACTGTTTCAGAGCATGGTGTTAGTACCTGGCTGCTGATCAAAGGATTCTTAAGCAATAACCCACTCCACATCAGCAGGAGCTGCTGCCAAGAACCATGGACTTCTACGGGCTGGAAGACAACTGATAAAGCAGATGCTGAGAAAAGCAATGATGCCTGCATTGGGCAATCTGAGTGCTACTAATGGCTACTGGAAAATGTTATTTTTATTTTAGTTCTGCAATTGCATAAGCCTGATTCGCTAAAGGCTCACAGTAACAGGGCGTTTGTAAAGGGCTTGCTTTTTTTTTTTTTTTTTGCAAAGCATTTTATTTAGATGAACAGATGCTCTCACTTTACAGGGGAAACCCACTACTCCTTGGTAGTTCTTCCTCTGTCAATAATGAATATGGGTCAATTGCACCTTTCTCCAGAATTAGGTCTTGTGGATTTTGGCTTGTGAAGGATGGGACACTCAGAATAGGTGGGAATGATGCAATCAAACCTTTTGTAATACAGTCCTGTGCCTGGCTGCGGGGGATACAGTTCACGAGCGACGTTGACAGATGATTGGAAAGGGCTTGGCAAAAAGGACAAGTCGGCAGATCTCCATGTGGTGAAGAGGCCTTGAAAGAAGGAAGTGATACCAAACAGCATATGGTTCTGGGAAGGCTATTGCAAGCTGTGGCAGTGATGGGAACCGTTTCCAACAGACAGGCTAGGGGCAATGAACTATTTTCCCACTGACCTCATGGTAACATGAAGTGAAAATTCCACTCTAGTATTTTCTGCCCAGTCCTTAGCAAATGGCTCCTGCTTTTGCATTAATTCACTAGCAGGTGCTCTTCTGCACGAGCCCTGCAAGAGCTTTATTACCAGAGGTACACTAACTATTAAACAGCCATAAGCTTAACCTGGTATTTACTGTAGGACTGTGCCTTTTTATTGCGCAGAGGGAGGAAACTCCCTTCTCAGCCCTCCAGGTGGTCCCTTCAGGGCAGGGTTGAGGCACATTGGCGAGAAGGGGTGGGGTTGGGTGGGAGAGGCTTTCATTGCTGCCCTACCTGTTCTGGGCATAAATTGAAATGATCAGTCTCTAAATCCTGCTAATTAGGCATGCTTTACTGGCATTAGAGTCAGTTTACTATGATACTATGGTACAACTAAAATGTTTCTCTTTTTTTAAAAAAAGAGGCAAAATCCTCCTTTAACAAATTTAACTCCCAAAGCAGGGGTAGCAGGGGGCAGCAGTGCACTCTGTAGGGTACCTGACCTAACCCAGAGCGGCAGGAGCAGGGCAGCATCCTGCCACACAGAACACCTCAGGGACAAATACTTTAACACGTTTGTGTACCCTCTTCCAGCAGTGATTGTCTATTAGGGAGCCCGTGGAGTAGGGCTGGAGGACGCAGTCTGCAGTCCCCCCAGCATCCTCTCCTCTGCAATAACTCCACTTCAACATTCAAGGCAGCATTATTTGTGGAGAAAAAAATAGTGGTAATCCTTTTCTAGGCTCCACCTGCCAACAAAGCTCCACCTACTTGGGAGAGCAAAATGAGATGCTTTTTATAAGACCATGAAACTGCTAATCAAGGTAGTACCTGTCCTCTCAAGTTAGTACCTTCCTAATCTTCCCATCAACAGATTCCTACAATGAAGAGGGCAATATGGACCTCTCGGGTCTATGGCTTTTTGGTTTCTGCAAACCGAGGCAGACGTTCTATTTTTTTGCACACTGCTCTCAGTCTGAGGGTTATCTTGGTTACTATAAAGGCCAGAAATGATAGGGGTGGTTTTCTTCCTCAAAGAAAAGTTATCTTTGCAGCAGGTGCTTCTGCCTGTGAAAATATGGGTATGCTGTGCTGCCATGCTGCCACAAAGCATGAGGCTTCATCCTCATCTGCATTCAAAGAAGAGGGTGAGGACCATCTCCCAACAGCCCCGTATTCCTCTCTTATGAACCATTCTCACCACTTAAACATTTAGTCTCTGCTGGTCCAAAATAAGCATTTCTGATATCGGCATTTCAGACCTTTGCGACCCTCACTTGCTTCAAAACAGGCTTTATTCTGAGAAGAGTTTTCACTGGCACTTGAGTATGTGGAAGGTTTTTTAGGAATTGAAGAGGAAAAATGGGAAAATTAACTATCCATGTCAAAAACATGTCATACTGCGTAAAGCTCGCCTGGGAGGAATGCTGCCTTTTACTGTCTTATGTCCTGGGAACTCTGACCGACTCAGCCTCCTGCGTCCACAGCTTGTCAAGATCCACGGTTGTTTATAATCAAATCACTCTTGTGTACAAAGCTAGGGCAGAAAACCCCATTTTTATAAGCTTCTTTACAAATGCAGTACTAGGTTCTTCCCCCCACTACCTACCACCTTGTCTTGAGGAGAGAAGGGAGGTGAATGTGACCTCTAAATAAACACCTCTTTCAGCTAATTTGTGCTCTCTTCCAGGCTCCCCTCAAGGATTAAACATTAGCTAGGGATCTCAGGAGGGCTGTGGCCACACTACACAGCCGAGTACGCCGGTGGGGCCTGGCACAGTGCAGGAGGGCCCTGCATTGGTCCTGTGCTAAATGTTAAGCCCAGATGGTCGCTTTTCAGCCTCTGCTGCAGAGACTCTGCCCTGCATTCATTAGGTAGGAGTGATGACCTAAGGATTCTGGAGTAAGGGAAGCAAAGTCCTGTATCTGGCATTGCTGCAAACTTGTTTCAGGATCTTGGGCAAGTTACTTCACCTTTCTTTGCCTCAGTTCTTTTATCTGCAGAAAGATATCTCCTGGATTTGGGAGAACAGAGGAGGGTGTCTCAGGTATTATTTGTTTAAAGAACTGTGAAATATGAGAGAAGAGACCTTGACAATACCGTAAATTATTTGAAGTTTACATTAAAAGCTAAAAATATGATTGAATTCAGCAGGGAAAGATTTCTGGTGAAAATGACTGGAAGCACAATTGTCCCTCACTCCAAACAGTTCCCAGGCAGTAACATGACCACATAGAGTTTGGCTCATTATATATGTAAAATAGGCAGATGCTATTAGAAAGTAATTTTTTTCACCCAGTGAGTAGAGAGGCCTATCCCTCATGATGAAATCCTCTGCAGGGGCCATATTTTTATCATGCCTCATACTTCTCAAGGTATTTAAAATCATCCTCAAAGTTGGATACTATCTTCTCTTTTCTCCCCTGCAATCTGAGCTCTGTATTCACAGAATTTCACTGAGTCCTCAGCATTTTCCTTTCAAATTCCCTTCCCTTTGACAGTATGTAATTCCTGGTGTTGGTGAGTATCGTTGCAGTTTTATTAAGTATGTAATAACATGCTCTTCAGGGACAACATGTCATGATAATAAACTCTCCACGTAATTGGGCCTGACTCATCAATCAACATGGAAAAGGACTGAATGGAGTTCATAAAAGCACCTTTAAGAGGATGATGGAAATGTTTAAAGAAAAAAGAAATTAGCAGTGGTTTGTATTGTTAAGTATTTTGCAAAGCAGAAAATTAATTAGCACTGGAGAGAACACACTCTTCTGGAATGCCCATGTGTGGCCCATTATATTCCGTTTTGCCCTCTGAGTCATTCCTTCGCAGCCACTGATTTCGTGCGAACAGGAGCACTCACAGTGGGATCAAGTTTAGTGACTTACTCGTGGGAGTAAGCAGCCATAGAGGGAAATTTCCCCTTGAGCAGTGGCCAGGGTACCATTCGCAAAAGCTGGTGAAATAACTTTTCTATGCAAAAAAAATCACATTTTTGCATTATTATTATTATTACTTTTTTACTTTTCACTTTAGGAATTTTATTATTTTAGATGAAATGCTAAAAACGTGTCTCCAGTAAGCTATATAAATCAGAAGCCTGTATGTATCCCAGGCTGATGATCTGAGACATCTGGCACTTACATTTGGGGCCTTCCTGCACAGGAGAAATTGCCCCTGTGAAGAGAATGCGCATTTCCAAGATCTAAGTGAAACAGAAATAACAAAATAGTTCCTGGTGTGCTTAAGCCCTGAAACTGCACAAGCAAGTAACCAAGGCCAAATCCAGCTCTCTCCAAGTCTAGGTGAAAGGTCATCCACAAATTAGGAAGCAAACTATTGAGTTACCAGCATTGCAGCAACAGAATAAACTCTCACCAACTGATTGACTAAGACAGTGGGATATCACCCCCAGCTATTGGCAACTGTCCTCTCATCATTAACCTTCATTAAGGTGGTCATCTCCAAACAAAACAAATGCACAGTTCAGTTACTAATATAAAAGACATCCATTAGATTTATATAAGAGTATTGCAAAATATTAAATAATAAAAGCTGCTACCAAACAACAGCAGGAAGATTCATCGCCCTACAACGGTTGCTTCTCAGACAGACAAAGCCTGGCTATTTTCGGGAAATTACACCTTGACTGGTGACAACACTTGCTCTGTGCATTTGATGTGGGGGAGAGGGGGTACTGCTGGCATGCTCTCTCTGTCTAAATCTGACAGCAAGGCTAAGGCTGGCACTTAACTGCATGAATCACCAACTACTAACATTTAAAAGCTTGCATATGCAAATCACTAATTAAACATATTAGCATAGTCAGTTACCCAAACTGTAATCTTAATCGTATCTCCAAGTTAGGCATGCAATCACACACCCATTTTGCAGATTTGCATTTGTGAGCATGGTTTCCCGAGAGCTAGGTCCAGAAACTAGTCTAATAACCAATTTTTCCTCATGTAGTTCCAGGAAGGAAAAAAAGAAGAGCGAAAGTATGCTGAGTGGCTTCCTCTCCTGAAAAGGAATGGGGAATTGTACAAAATCAGGAACTGATGTGGACAGCTGAATGACAACTGAGAGGGCTAGATGGTGAGTTATGCATGCTCTCATTTAATCTAATGCCCATCTTTGTGACTCCTTCAACCCAAACAACGTGAATTTCCCTCTATTAGCAAATATTCAGACACAGGAAAAGACTATTATGTGCCAGATTTTTACTTTATTTACATTGAATTACCTGAGATTAGAATCTGGAACTAGAAACTTTCTTTATACAGTTACAAATAGCTATATTATGCAGTTTTAAGGGGTTAAGAAAAGGAGGAAATCATAACCACAGAAGTCATAAAGGCAACTTATCCCAAGCCAAATAGTTTTGTTTCTAACGCAGGGCTTTAATTATAACATGTCATATAATGATGACATAGTGCTATAATAGGCAAATATAATGCATTAATCTGATATTATATTTTGGCTTTAACAATAGGTGCAGTGAACCAGCCTTAGTGGATAACTCATTCAGAACCTATCTGCACACTCCACCTAGATACTTATCTGCCTCTTTAATTAAGTGGAGGGAAACTTCTTGAGGCCATGCCCATAAAGCCAGGCTCTGATGATAGCAGAGTTACTGTAAGCCTTTGGTAATCGCTTACACCCACGTATTGTGGTTAGCTTCCAACTTTGCCTCTTTCCTTCTCGCTTTGGAACCACCTATTTACCCCCTAGTGTAAATCCCCTAGTGTTTTTGTACCAAAAGGGGTACAAAAGACCTCCAGGGGTTGTTTGAGCAACACATCAGCATACCGTCATTGGCCTCCTCAGGACTGAACCAGGCTTCCTGATTGCAGCGGTGAAAAAAAGAGCTTTGGCAAATTTGTCACTTACCAGTATACTTCTTGAAACAGCAGCAACAGACTGCATCAGTGAACACAGTACAGCCAGTGCCACCTTTCCATCATGCCAGTTCCCCAGGTTGTCCTCAGCATGCGCTCATGGCAATCAGAGACACTACAGCAACCAACTTCAGTGGAAGCAAGACTGGGCCTCGTGGGATAAAATCATCTTTCCCGATTCCATGGGTCCTGTGTAACTTTGTGTACATTGAAAAACACCCTTTTTGGCGTCTTCAAACACAAGAGTTTGTAGGATTTGCATGCTAAGCTAAAAATGAAATTTTAACTAATGTACTAGTTTGGAGCAGGTGGTTCCCTCAGTTGCAGTGCTTGCTCTCTACTGGGAATTTTTGAGAGAAATATCCTGCTCTGAGGCAGTAATATACAGAAATCATAAAGACCAAGCATCTAAACAGCACCTGAAGAAAGCACAGGGACGGCAATTTGGAGGCCATGTGAGATAACTTTCTGAGGTGACAACAGCGTACAACAAGTACTATAGTCCCTGTAGCAGAATAAAGGCAGCTGACATGAGGTTCCTATACTTCAATACTAGCTAAGCAAGCCACACAGGATGAGCACAACTAAAATGACTCCAACAGCTTACCGCCTCCTTTTCCTTTTTCTGTCCTTCTGCGGCTCACTTCCATACTCTCCTCCGATCTTTTCCAGTATGAAGGCTCTGCCAATGACCTTTGAACAGATCATGTTGAGAATGTCACTGCAGAGCTTCTTAATCTTATGGTGGCGCCTAGATAATATGGTGATGGGTACTGAAATGCTGAAAAACAGACAGACAGATAGCTAGATAAGATTAGATATATAAGTAATTTAGTCAGTCATCATATAGAGCAGCTGACATAAGTTCATTTGTAAAGCCAACTGCTAAAATTGCTTTAGAAGTCCTTACATTTTAATTCTGTTGAAAGACAGACCTTTGATCTGAATTGTTTTGGTGGCATGTACATTATTTGAATGGAACCTCACCTGACCAGGTAATACCAGACCGGTCATTCCTGGCATACTATTGTCATAGGAGAACAGTGTACATGCAAATCCCTACCTACCAATAGCTCAAGGGCAGACAGATAACTGAGCATCAGAGAACAGATATAGACTGAAAGCATGAGCACCACTTTATGCTGATATGCAGAATGAATCATAGCTAATAAAAGGCTCAAACAACCATATATATGACTAAATGTAACCCCAAAACACTTTTAATTTAAGCACGATCAGAAAATAAAAGGAGAAAAATGAATAGATAAGTGTTATTGCTTCTCTTTTTCATTAATATTTATTAATTTACACTGTGGGGGAGATGGAGGAGGAAGAGAAATAAAACAGACCTGTCAGATTCGCTATTGTTTATAGACAGTTTTATATTCCAGCTCTCAGGTACTAGCAAAACACTGGGATGTTTGTACCGCATTCATTGCAGGGAAAATTATTTACATTCACGTTATGTTTTTTTTAATTCAGCATTAAAAAAATTCAAAGACACTTCCTAGGGCAGTTTATTTTTGAAGTGGGTTATTTGTTTTCACTCTAAATCTAAGGCCATGGTAGTATTCCCAACTATGGAAGGGGTAAGAGAGTTAATATAAGTGTAGAGTTCGTTAGTCCATGTGTTTCTCTGAGTGGCGTTCACCCCAGCACAGACACTTTGCATCACTAAGTCCCACTAAAGCAAAAACTGCTAAGTGCATGGATGAACCACAGATAAATGGTTGCATGTCTTAATTAGTGATGGCTGAAGCTCTCAGAAGATTCTGTGGTTGAATTAGAATAAGCATTCAAAAAGTTCAAATGTTAATCCAAGCCTCTTTAGTTTATAATGATGGAAGTCACTCTCTAGAGCCAGCTTACTCATTCCATTTTTAATATATCCTGACTGAACTTGGGTTTGAACCACTGCACAAACAGCAGCTGTCACGAAAAGTAGCTGCCTCCTTCATACCCACTCAAAATCAGTAATTGCAGGTGTGCAGAAAAATCAACCGCTTGAACAGCAGTCTCCAGACAGCACTTGCCACAGTCTTGTGTCCTTCTGTGACACTTTACTTTTGCATATAGTCGGCCCTAAGGCTTGAAGGCTTGGATTAATCTTACTGAACTGTTAGAATCCCCATCTCCTTAATGTCTGGAAAACTCAACCTCTTTTTGAAGGTACCTGCCTCTTGCCAGTGACTACAGTGAAGGAGCTAGACTCCTAATTTGAGCATCTCATTTATTTGCCTGTACTTTGGAAGGATCAAGGTCCAGCTGTCTTGCAAAATGCCTGATGTTACGGTATCTCCCTGACCGGTAACCTGTCCCCCATAGCGAGTCCATGACAGGATATTTCAAGTCAGCTTTCCTACACATTGGTGTATTATAATGGACTGTAACACAGGAGGCTTGATTCTCTAAACAGAAGTGTTCATATACAATATACCTAGAGCCCCATTCCCCACTGCTTTATGACTGTGCAGTCAAAATCATGGACTCATAGCAAGTCCACAGGGTGTGTAAAATGCTGTCTAGCACATCTGGAAGTGCCAGGCTCTCAGTCTGCATAACTTAAAAGCAATGGAGGATGAGGCCAGTAGTTACAACAATTGTACTTCTATGCCTAATGTCTGCATGAGCAAATATCGGGCTTCTTATCCATGTATTTGACATCTGCAAAAAGTTGTCCAGCTTCTGCATAAATGGAATAGGTGCATAGTTTCCTTGTGCACTGCAGGCCAAATATGTGCAAACCAAGCACAAAAGTATGCCATCAGCTGAGGCAACCATTTAAAAATAGGTATCTGAAAGTATGACGTAGTAAAGTGCTAAAGAACATAGTTTTAATTAATTTTCAAAATTGCCAAGCAGCAAGCAGCTCTTGGGCTTTTTTGAGAATCAGACCACTCACACATTTCCATTTAGGTTTTGGAACATGATTTTATATACCTATTTTTTGAGGAACATTGGCCAAATTGCTAGCTGTTGGCTGGAGTCTTTATCAGGAAATCTGTAATTGAACATTCCAGGCCAAGATGCATAGAAAACAAAACTGGGCAGAAACTTCTACAGTATGGTGGTAGTTACACTGGAAGCAGTAAAAAGGATTAAAAAACCTAGTTCCATTAAAAAGCCCTGTTCAGGAAAAGGGACAGAAAGGTACTTTTGTGAACTTGAAATGCGTACTTTTGTGTTTGCAGTGATAACAGCAGTCCTTCTTACAGCATTGTGCACTTTCAAAGCTTTGAATGAATAACTGTAGCTAATGAATAATAGTACCTTTAAACAAAATCTTAATTGCAAAACAAAGGAATAATAAAGAAAAGTTAATACTCTTTTTTTTTTTTTTAAATTATTCAAAGCTTAGAAAAGTTTAGGTTGGAGTTTTGGGTGAAGGTTTGGTTGCTGCCTTTTCTCCTTTTATCTGAACCAGCTCACTCAGACCTAATCTTCATCATCTAAACCACATGATTAACACACAAAATAACTTTGGAGCAAGCCAGGTCCAAGCAGGAAGCTGCAAGTACTATCATGTCTTCACGATATCAGCCAGCAAAATAACTGTGGTTTCTTCAGTTTTTTGGTTGTGTTATTTTGGTTATGGGTTGTTTTTTTTTTTTTTTAAATTATCTACATTTATGCTTTCCTTGAAAGGGGCTTGCATTTTTGTTTCTTCTTTGTGTTGGAAACTTTCAGATTTACAATCTCACTCCTGGAGGGAATACTTATTCTCCTAGACAATCCCCACAAGACTGGGGCAGGCCTGGACCCTTACGGAAAAATTGCTAAGGATGATTCTCACTCTGCTCAGATTTGTCAGTCAAAACCAAACCATCCAGCCAGATAGCACCTCTCCCACCTGGTCAAGTTTAAAAGAAAGTAGCTACAACTGTATCACATGAGGGGACTGGTCCTATTGGTGCGTATTAGGCTTGTTTAGAATATTTCATCTGAATTGGCTGTCCCAAGAAAATAGATGCTCCCTTACTTCTTTCAGGATCCAAATGGGTTTTAGGTGGGAACTCTGTACTAAGCTGCTCAGATCACAGCAGTTCTGGGCATGTCTAGACATAAAGTTGCTGGTACTGGAAGAAATGTTATCCTGAGCAGGGAGGAACCTACTAAGTTGTAGGTGCTTAAGTCCTCTTTTGCATCTGGCCCTAACTTGCAAGAGAGGAAGCGCCAAATGCTCAAAGGCAGCTTCCATTTTATGGCTCTAAATTATGCAAAAAAAATATGGACTCAATAATTTTGCACCTGCATTTGTATTGGAGGTGAGGAAGAGCCTCAACCAGGCAGGGAGAGGCTCTGATTCTCTGCCCTTTCTCTGCTCTGGGAATCCAGAAGGGAAGAGAGGCTTCATGCCAGCAGAAATCATAGTCCCCATGTGTGCCATACACTCCTATGCAAAGCTCCGCGGTTGGTACACTGGGTGCTTGTTGGGCAATGGCATGGAGAAGGCTGGTTTCCTTGGAACATTTTCTGTTCATTGTGCTGTTCCTTCCCAGCATTTCACAAACCACCACAAAGAATATGACAAAAAGGGGGAAAAAAACCTTCTTAAAATGAATTGTGTGTCTCTTCTCTCACTATCCCAACAGCCTTGGCAAGCTCATGGGAGCCAGGCAGAGCTGGTCTCTGCTGGATGTTACTCTTTGCACAATTTTATGATAATTTTGGGGTGTTTGCATGATCGAATGGTGAAAGCACAAGAAGGGAAGTCAGGACTCTAGTCTTCATTCCCGGTTCTGCCACCAACATCCTGTTTGTATTGGGATGACATATATAAACTCTTTTGGTTGTCCCATTGGCATGAAACGTGTTTTATGTATTTGCTACTTTTGTTATTTCTAGGGCTATCTGAGGCTCAAATCAAAACAATAGCAAAATGTCCCAATTTATCTGCAAAACAAATTATAAACCTAAGAACTATGACCTCTCCGCTCTGATTCAAAGCCTATTGAAGACAATGCAAAGACATCTGTTGACTCCAGTATACTTTAGATTACAGTGCAGGCTCTGGAAAAGAGAAGGAAAGCCACTAGAGCTCAAGGAAGCGGTGGAAAAACTAAGATATATATTAATGGGAAGTAAAAACACCCTCAAGGGATGCTGGAAGCAGGATTTCTGCCAAAGCTTGGCTAGAATACACAAGTTTAAGGACCCAGCTTTTGTAGCTTCTTGGCTCATCCTAGGAAGAAAACAGCTTCCTGTCTTAACCTCTTAATGCGAGTTCTGTATTTGTAATTTGCAGTACTTTTCATACCTGAAAGAACAACTCAGTTCTGCTTTCATGGCAAAATTCCCAATGATTTCATTGCGAGCACAGCACAGCTCACATCCTCTTATTCTCTGCTGTTGGGTCTTTTTCACGTCTTTCTATGCTGTGAAGCTTGACTGGTCCTCTCCCTGCTCATGCTCATTCTTGGTCTCTCTTTCTTTAACACAGGTAACAGTTGTTAACTCCATCTGAAATCATACTTGTTTCTGTAGCAACCAAAACAGAAAAAGAGGAGATTGATTCAAACACTGTCTTCTGCATCCATTCAAGACATCTCCTGCTTATAGTGACTGCGTGTTTTCTCCTTGCTTTTCATCATAAGCCTTACAGTCAAGTTCAGCTGTTCTCAGATGAGGCTTGTGGAGGAGAATAGGGCAGCTGGACAGTCCTAGCTGCCATACTTGCAGAAGTAGTCTGTAAATGTAGCATGTGATCATCCCAAAGCACAAATAAAAAAAGGAAGAAAAGAATGAACCAAAAATGTATTACTGGTTTTGAAAATGAAATCTCATGATTCCCCTACATAGCACTGCTCTTTCAGTATTGTGGTTTTCAAAACAGTACTAACTTTGTGGTCCTTCTTTAAGTACCTACTTCCCTGAGGTCAGTACCTACAACTGCCTTCTCTGCCTTTCAAAATCCTTTTTTAAATTAACAATGTGGTTCCAAACAAGTGGTGGGCTACACATAGAACCTGAAAAGTTTATCTAAGAACAGATTTTTCCTAAGTTATTTCAAAGTCTTTATCAAAATAAAAACTACAAAGATGCATAACCATGATCCACTAATAACCATGTCATGTCTAGTCCATCTGCTATCATGGTGCAAAATGAGGGAGTTTGAAGAACATGAACACTGATTATATAAGGAAACGCTTTGGGTTGTGATCAGAGATGGCTCTTTCTTCTAAAAAATGTACTAAATTTGATTCACTAGCAGCAGTGAAAAAAAAGATGGTTTGGTTCATAAGGAAATGCTTTGATTCAAATACTTAATTTTGCTTTAAGGGTTTCTAAAAACATAATTAAGCACTAAACTAAAATGGAAACTATGAAGCCCAAAGCTAAAATGTTTCGCTTAGAAAATGCTAAAATTGTATAATTTGATTTGTTTGGAATTTCAGGGTGATATAACTAAAACAGTCAGCTGAAACTGGTTCTAGTTCACAAAGCATTTCAATTTTCCTAGGTTTGAACATTTTGGCTAAGATTATCTGACGATAAATAATAGGAGGATGTTACTGTGAAGAAATAACGTGCTGTCAGAATCAGGATTTCAGTATTACCGAATACAGGTCTATAATGGCAGTTTACTGCACTGTGTTATCAATGATATTTACGGACCTCTCAGCTGAAAGGTGGAGTGGGTACAGTAAGGAGTAAGTCATGGTTCGCTTCTAGTATATTATTAGCTATGGCAAAGTTACATCTCAACAAATCCGTAAACTCCACTTGAAGGGGAAATACCATGCACATTTGTGATGCCACAGAAATAAAGTATCATAATTAAAACAATGGTTCCTTTCCCTCAAGATTTTCTTTAGGCCTGTCCTAAAAATGAATCCTAGGCAGGTAATTTATTGTTTATCCACATGACATTTAAGCAGCATTTTAAAAACAGTTGCAGTTCCTACTTTAAATTCAAACATAACATCAATCAAACAATTTTTGGCAAAAAAAAGGCAGCAACGGAGTGTCAAGAATTCAAGGAGACTCCAATCTAATTTAAATGGTGTTGCTCTCAAAAGCTGGCAGCAAGGAGTGCATCTTTTTAAAATGTTTCTATTAGAAGCTGATGTTTATGATCACTCTCAGCTTGGCAAGAAAAACACTCTTCTAAACATTTACATTTCACATTCTTTAGGACAGTTGAAAAATGTTGGCTTGCAGTTCTCCACACTGCAGAGAGGTTGGGAGGAATGTTATAGTAGAACGTTAATAGCCATGTACTTTTCTTGTTCTTTGATTTACTGTGTGGTAGTTTTTATGCTAGTTGTGTTCTTAACGTTGGCTGTCCTGATTTGAGTTTCACTCAAACAACATGAGCCTAGGTTTATTTTTCTAGCTAATAAAAACAAAGTCAATTAATTTATTAATAATACTTTGTACTAACATTATAGTTACCATTTGGAGACTTTCCCATTTGAATGTATTCACTATATACTGGTGCAAAACTCCCCAGCAGAGTCAGAAAATGAGCATTTTTCAAGAGATGCAGTCTGTGAAGGAGGGGCTGTCGCTGTTCTGTTTGTCCAAACAATGTGGCCGTGTTCTCGTTTGCCTACGACTCTGATCACAATGTACAGACATAAGCAACAATAATAATATAATGTAGAACCCCTGGTCAGTCCCTCTGGCTCCAAGGTAACTACTTCCATGAGTAACTGCCACGTCTGAGTAAGACATTTGTGTTCTGGCTGCTGTGTGTCACACATCACGGGCCCCAGTGCACAGCTCTGGTGAGCTCTCACAAATAGTGCCATTAAAGCCAGCTGGACTGACTACTTGTAACTGCTACTCACTCCCTTGCACAGAGATTTCCCAATCTGACCCAACCTAATAGCATCAGGAAAAAAAATAGCATTGGCTTTATTCTTCACCAAGAGCACTGTTTTCAAAGCAATGTTTTGAAAGTACAATTAAATTGTAGATTAGAGGTGCATAAATGTATTCAATGTGTTCCCCATTCCGCAAATCACTTAAGGATATGTATGAATCTTACTGACATAGTTAAATGAATCGCTGAATTAGGACTGATGCATGGGATACGATGAAGTCCTAAAGATTGCCAACTCTGAGGAAGGTCACTGAAAGTTGATGGTACCTAGGAACTACAGGATTGAATACATACAAGAATGTATCCACATGAATAATTTTCTGTACGCAAATCATCTCACTGCTGTGTTGCAATCAGTAGGAGTCCCCAGACTGGACTGCTCCTGTGGGTAAGCTCACTCATGGTCTGAGGATCTGCAGAATCAGGCTTAGTGGTATGTGCTGGATGCCTGTGCACTATCATTTTAATTCAGTTTGCTAAGGTGTGTACAATCTCTGTTAAGGTACACATAAGCCGCAATCACAGTGGCATAGAGTCAGCTGCTTCAGGTCTGGGCCACCTTGCTGTCAGTTGAAGATGTGAGACTGATGGAAGTGGCTTGTTTGATAGCACTTAGATAAAGAATAAAATTTGCTGTATGCCTTGCTGGTAGTAGTAGCAGAGAACTCAAGGCAAGGGACTTTTACAAATTGTGAATACAAATTGTAGGTGTGAAGTCTTAATTGCTGTTCATAATTAAGCAACAATACAAACAAACTGCACACATATCATCAGAGGAATTCAGGAAACTTAGAAAGTTTATTGAAGTCTCATCAAAACATGCTGTTGTGACAGTATTTTACGGAGACCCCCTGAAGCAGTCATAAAGTACCTTGTCTGGGCCATGGCAAAAAGCCTGGACCTTATGGCTACTGGGACCACGAGGTCAGGAGCCGCACTCCCTGTGCTCTGAGTTAGCCAAGGGTTTATGTTGTTCAGCGAGGTGCTTTTATTCGGTAGGATAAAAGCTGGGTCTTGCTGGCATACATCAAATTTGTTTGGGAATATTTGCAAACTCATGCAAACAGAAGACAATGTCTCTTGACAAAACTTTTCAGTGTAATTCTGTGCAAGAACACTCTCATTCCAGAATAAAAATGACCACACAAAGACTGACTCAAAACTAACTCTCTGCCAGCCTTTAGAAACTGAAAGTCCCATTTTAAAGTTGAAGGCACTTACAAAAACCCCATGTTTTTATTTAGCTTCTTGTTTCCAGTGTGTACATCCCCCAGAGTAAGCACCCAAAATCCAAATAAAGTCAGGGGAATCTCGAGGTACCCAGTGATAGTTGCCTCACTTCAAGACAAACACTGAAAATCAAATAAGGTCAATCGAACCTCGAGGTGCTCAATGACTCATTTCAAGGCAGACATTAAAAATGAAGTATCTTTGAAGGCGGTTGAAAATTTTAGCCTAAGTGACTGGGACAGAGGATGAAGCTGACGAATTCCTGTTCTCATAGACAAGTCCTCTCAGAGCAACTTGCTATCAATCAATAATCTATATTCATATAGATTAGCATATACAGGTCTCTATAGGAAACCGGTAAGACATCACAAATCATAACTTAATAGAATCTGTGTATAAGCAGTGTCTTAAATAACACTAATAACTCTGTATAAAGAAATAAAGGGAGCAGCTCAGAGTGGGTGGGAAGCAGTAGCCAGCAGGCTGGCTAGGAGGAAGGGAGAAATAATAAGGCACCTATTTCCCAGGAAGGGCCAGCAGGTGTATTTATAGAGGTCACACACCTTCTGGTCAATTAGGTCTAAACCCAGAGGAACCACTGGTAAAATATCCATTGCTGCTGGCTTTGGTAAAAGCCAATTAGAGACGCATTTATATTGTAAAACCTAATTTCTAGGGAATCAAAGTGTGGAGAACTTCAAAGAGTTGCCCGAAGAAGGATGGAGCATGGTGTATGTTCAGGACTAGGACTAGTGGATCCCAGTGCCTGAGCATGTGGACATTCTTTGAGATTCAAGGGAGGATAGCTTAAAACATTGGCCTCTGGTTGCAAAATTTCAGCCAGAATTACAATAATTTTTACTTGTTTACTTTACATTTTACTTGTTTGCTTCCTCCCAGTCTAGTATCTAAATGTTCGATTTTAATTGTTGCTAAATAAACACTTGCTTTACTACGAGGCTTGTCTGACGTTGCAGGTAAGGTAAATGAAAACAAAGCTACGGTGTTACAATTCCATGGAGATCATAGACTGAGTCAAAGAAGCATGTGTAACCCTGGGAACCTGTGCCTCAGCACAGCTTCATGAGATTCTGCAAGTGGGAGTATTTTTTGCAAGGCTGCAAAGAATCAACCCAGGAGCTGGGAATGCCAAGTGCCCAGTTTGCAAAGATAGTCCCTTTAGTAGGCACAAACAGAACCCTTTCTGAGGCACAGAGAGACTCCCCACAGTTTCTCTAAGCCATGGTGCTGTACAATGAGTAGACCAAAGTCATACCACGGGTTAGTGACAAAGCTGAAAAGAATCCAGATTGCCAGCTCCTTGTCCTAAATACCAAATGTAGTCCTGCCTTCTCCTCTAGGATAAAAGCATAAGGAAAAATGTTCTAAAAGCTTTCAAGAAGTAGTGTGGATTTTGCTGTTAAAAGGAGGAAACATTATCAAAGGATCAGAAAATTCCACAAAGTAACACAACAGTTACTATTGCAAAACTCTGGGGATCTCTTCTGTGGTATAGAGTTATTCAGCAGCTCAGATTCATAGCAGTATTTCTTCGTCCTCCACAGTCATAAATTCTTTTTCCTGTTTTGGATAAGTTCAGCAAGCTCAACTCTTTTGGCTTCAGTGAGAGCCAGACCTTGCCTAAAATGTAGTATTTTTATTGTCCTTTCCATAGAACATTTATGCTGTGTTTATCAGGTTCATTTCTTTTTTCATTAGAAGTTAATCGCAATGCCATTAGCACTGCTTTAATGTCATGAGAATCACACTCTGTAGGGTGCATCCTATGACTGCCTCAAAAATCTCTCCCTGTGGATATTTTGTCTCTGTGAAATAGTCTGGTTCCAACTATTCATATTTGCCAAGAAGAACAATGTTACCAATTATTCCTACAGTGGAAAATAAATCAGAACAATCATTTGTTTTCTTGCAGTTGGTTGTACATATCCTTCATCAGAAGAAATTTAGCTATGAATTAGAAAAACTTCCTTTCACCTTCTCAGCCTCTTCAGTTTATGCGGGATTCACGGTATGCCTATGCATCAGATGAGTTATTTTACCTGGGAGGTAGGAATTGTTCCAAGTCCATACCTGCTCAAGATGTAATACAGTTTTATGAAGGAGACTGGCATAATGCCTATCTACAAAAAATCTCCAGCATTATTATGTAGAGCATAGAAGAGTTAACAGTGACCCAGGAAAAGAAATCAAGAGTTTGAAGGTGGTTTTGCAGAGAGAAAAAATCTGTCATTAGTGAAAAGAAATGAGGTGAAATTACTGAAAGAGCATTTCTGATCATGCAATCAAGGAAACGTAGAACAAAACTCCAGGGCACAGAGGGATCTGTGAGTAGTAGCTTGGGGAGAAGGTACTACAGATACTTCTTCAGATAAGGGCATATCAAAATTCAGTGCCTGAGCTCAGAAACCCAAACATTGATATTAAAAATACAATCAGTTCATGTTCATGGACTGGGACGTGAGTCGCTTTAGGACTTGGCTCTCATATTCTGCTTAAACATGCAGTTCATAAGAATAATTCAGACGTGCCATCACCTCGAAGGTATCAGAAATCAGAGCAGATGCACGCTCAGGTTACACAAACAGTTACCCTTCTGTGTGCACAGTTGTGAAAACCTGGTCCTACAGCTGCTTCGCCTTTATCGTGGCTTTGGACACGAATCGCAGAGGTGTTGTCCGAGGTGCTGAGTCCTCCTCGGGTCACTGGGAAGCTGCAGGAGGCTGCAGGTGCTCCGTGCCACTGAAAGTCACGTCACTGGCTTAATCATCAACAAAGTCTTATTACCAAGACTTGCAGCTGGTATCCAGTGAAATCTGAGATAGCAGTTAGAGGCCTAAGCAACTAGTAATACCAGTTTTTCTAGAAAATTAATAAATGCAAATGTTAACTGTTCTAAATTCACTTAATAAACAAGTCACCTGGAAAGATTTGTGGTTTTCATTAAAACAGAGAATATAAATAGAAAAGGAAATGGAAGGCCTGATACTTGGTGTCCAATAAACCCCACAATGTGGCCGAGCTTTTGCAGGGCTCTCTGGGTATGCCATGAGATAATTAGCAAAATGTCATTGTAGTCTTTCAATCACTATAAAATACATTTAAATGCTTTCTAAGTGTGCAGCCCATTAGTGACTAATGAAGCAACTGCAGCTGATAGGCTGGATCCTGCACTGAACAAGGCAGAGCAGAGAAGATAAACAGTGCTAAACTGCATGGCGGGGCATAAGAGGCTGAGAAGCTCCAAGGAAGTGATTGTGTTCTCAGCTAGTGAGAGAGACGGGCAAGGGATGAAGGTTGCCAAGTGCCTCATTAACACAGAGGCAGTGAGTCTCAATACATGCCCAGTGTTCATTCACACCCAATGATTTTGAGGCTAAGTGACCAGAGGAACTTGAGATTCATCCCCATTCAGTGTAAGAAACTGTGCGTTGCACTGAGTCTTGGTATTGTTTCCATTCTTGCCTTATCCCCAGTACAACGGCTTGCTGTCCTGTAATAGGCACACCAAACTCCAAGCAAAAGTTTTGTGTGACTGCTCAGTGCTGAAAAACCTATGCTTCTCCTGAAGTCCTGGCTCTAGGAGACAAACGTGGATTCCCCTGGAAATCTGCCCAGATCTAAATGTGAGTGTGGAAATGCACTCTGTGTTTGTGTTCAAACTCTCCCTTCCCTGCAGTTTCCAGATTTTTCCTACTGAAACTAGTGTGAGATTATAAATTTAAAGGATCTATCAAATAATTAGGTATCATCTTGATAATGAATTATGGATTGAAAACAAGTCTCATAGGCTAAGACAGTTTGAAAAATTACGCACTTGCCTCCAAAGGAAAAGGAAAAAGAAAAAGGACATATAAGGAGAATAAAACTACTGTATCACAGGTATAATGTCTTAGCAAAACTAACTCAAAGGGTAGATTGCATTCTGAATCTGGACCATGAGTAAGATCTTCCCAGCTTCTCCAGTGGCCTAGACGTGTGTCACCTTCTACATTCCTCACCAGTCCCTCAGAAAGCAGCTGTAATGTGCAGCCAGAGTTCCCAGCCGTGAAGCCATCACGTGCTACCTGCCAAGCCTGGCAGAGTCCATGCGATGACATTGCTTTGCACTACTGTGTGGACTGCAGTAAAAATTACCCAGCTGGCCTCCATAAAAATTAATCGAGTGGCCCTGCTCGAAGCATCATGCGTCTTCCTGGAGTTATGTATTGGAAAGGACTCTCTGAGTCATCCTCCTAATTTGCATATCCCTTTGCATCTTGGCATTAACAGTCAAGAGCCATCGGAGCCAGCTAGAAAAGCCTCATGTTTGTGCTCTCCCATGCAAATACCTCTTCTCCCTATATATTAGTTACTGTGTGTGGGTTTTCTCTCTCACTCTCTCTTGCCATATGTGTGGGAGTTGATGGCATCAACTTTATGAAATCTCAACACATGCCAAGAACAGCTGGAGAAGTTGAAACAAGTTCTGGGTGAGGTGAGTTTCATGGGCAGGGACTGAAATTAGCAAAGGTACCGTGGCTGCTTGCCATCCTGGGAGTCTCACATGGAGCATGTAGGCTTTGCTTGCTCCAAAAGCAGATTCCCCATGGAAAAAAGGATTTGATTTGATTTAGATAATGACGATGGCAGAGATAGTTGAATTAAAAGAATTTGTTCACCAGGAGAGACCATCTCTGCACCTCTTCCGTGACTGGTTCATTATGTAAATACAAAAATTTCATCATGAGTCTGAGGTAATTAATCTCTTTAGCCAGCATGTAGCACTCTTCATCTTCATCTTCAAAACGCTTTACTAACTTTAATAATTAATCACCACAACACTCCGGGAAGGTTATCATCTTAATCAATGGGTAAACTGAGGCACAAAGATTTAAAGTATCACAACCTGCCAGTGGCAGTACTCTTGTGGCCCGGCCTGGAGCTCAGTGTGTTACAGTGCGTGGCCAAGCTACCTGATATGCTTTATGATAAGAAGGAACAAACCAAGAGGGCATTCCAGGATGAATGAAACAAAACTCCCTCCAGACTGCACACAGAGCAGAACCTGTTAATCACTGGCTGCTCCCTACAGGTCTCTGTGTTCTCAAATCCAGGATGTCTGTCCTCCCCTTGTAACATCTACACGTTTCTGTTGATCTTTCTGCATGTTCCCTTCAGCAGTCCAACAGTATTCCTGACATGACAGATAGATACACACTCTGGCCTCAGCCTTAGCTATGATTCAGGTATTTACATCTTCTTTTCTGTGTAATTTTAGAATATAAAGAACCAATGATATGTCTGATGAATTTCAGTGTTATAAATTGTTTAATAACTAGCATTTGCTTTTAAAGCACTTTACACATCTGCCTCAGAAGAATTTCCACCTGTTGCCTCAATCTCATATACAGGAACATTTTGAGTCTGGTTCAAAGTTTGGTCTTAAGTTGTTAATTTTCTATAATCAAGTCTTGTTTAGGCTAGTAAATACAGATTTTAACATATCAGTTTTTGCCATTAGTTCCACCTGGACATCTCCACTGGGTCCTACATTATTGTTTAGATATGTCATTCCCAGACAAATCTGGGGAGAATTGTGAAAGAAGTGACCTCCCTGCCCAATTCAGAAAACGAAACTTCAGCGCAGCCTACTAAAGACAGAAATATACATGGTACAACTGAAAGAAAAGTTTGCTTTTCCTGAGGCTTCACAAGAGGGATCTGTCAAATGTGGCAGGCTGTCATTAAAAACAACTAAGCTAATCAAAAATCCCTTTTCTCTTATTTCTGCCTAGTCAGGTGAATATTAAATACTAGATTTTCCAGGGGGGTAAAAAAGAGGAAATCAGCATCTATGTTTTCATTCAAACATGAGTATGAAGGAGCAAGTACAGATTCGCCTTCATATACCTAAAGTATGCATGTAATTAGTATGACTGCACAGGGAGTCATGAGACTTGTATACATGACTGGCCACCTGCATGTCATTTGGGCGGTTGTCTTAATAGTGACAACGCTTGTGCGTGCAACCCTAGCATTTAAATGTATGGAAACACACATTTTTCTGGCAAAGTGGTCTTGTGAGAGCTACTGGTCTCCTAACCTCACGCTTCCCAAGAGTTCTGGTACCTGTTAGGACTACACTTCTCATTGAGCATGTAGATTTTTGTACCTGTTTGGTTTAGAGTAAACTGGTTGCTTGTGATGTCCTAACTCCTAGCATCACTGCGAGTACAAGTACAATTCTCTCCTCATCACTCCCAAACCTCTTTTGTGTTTTCCAGAAGTGGCGGAGGCAAAGAAAAACCCTAGTTCCTTTGAGGTGGGAGCTCACCCCAAGGGGGAGGAGAGGGAAGCTGACCTCCAGTGCATTTACTGATCACATTTATTTTTAAAGGCACTTAGCCATACGTCTCAGCCTATGGCTCTGCTTCCTGCAGGCACACCCTGCTTGTGGCTGTGAAGGTACTCACTAAGCGCTAGTAACACCCAGCATTTATATAGGGCTTTTCATCTTCAAAGCACTTCCCGAACATCGTTTAATTAATGAATCCTCACAGCCCTCTGTGAGGTATGCACAGTTATTACCCCCACATTTTACAAGTGAGGAAAACTGAGGCAGCGATTAGCTGAGGCAACACTGTGGGAATCGGGATTAGAGCTCAGGAGAACTCAGGAGTGCCCGGACCCCCATCCCACACAATGATTGCCGGGCTGCCTCATTGAGAAATGCATGCGGTGCCTCAGTTCAGCACAGTATCCTGAACATGATCAGTGCTGACCCTTTGGTGCATCAGCAACATCTTTTCCTTCCAGGTCCACATAGGTTTTCTGTGTGGAGATCTGGGGAAATCTTTCTTTTTCATCTTTCAGTATCAGTTCCAGATCCTGCTGTCACCCAGACAGGAGATCCACAGAAAGGACTGAGGCTTCAGAGGAGGACAGCTGCTATTACCTATAGCACTACCTAACTCATTCAGTTTTAGTGCCTTCACAGTGTTTTTAAAATGACATAGAAGGGGGACTTTCACCCAGAGATCTCCGAGCGCTCTATGGACAAAGGACAGTGTTGCAATCCCAAATCACAGTATGGCTCTGCGCAGACTGTCAGACCCACTCAGGCTTGGCCTTGGCTGAAGATCTGATGATTCACGACCCTCAGCCCACATTCATGAAAGTTCAGTGAGTTTCACTCACATCCTCCTCAGTAACTGTGGGTTCCTCCCTTGACAAGCCCCAGGGTATCCCAGTTCCCAGCTGACATGTGGAGGGCAGGAGCAGACTTCCTGGTCGTAATGGTAGCCAGTAGGGTGAGAGAGGGCACCCATGATGCGGGTTAAGCCTGGATGGTTCAACCTCGTCAAACTTGAACATCCGAGAGAACCTGCAGGGCTTGGTTCCTTTCCAGCCCTCCAGGGCTCTCACAGCCCTAATTATTATTGTTGTTGTTGTTATTATAACAAAACATTCATATACTGCCATAAAATACAAACTAGATAATACACGTTCCTTGCCTGAAGAGCTCAGGCTTTAAACAGGCTGGACATTCTGAACTGGATCCCTCAGGAGAGACAGGGAAGGTGCGGCCCTTTTGCAGCAATTTCCCTTCTCAATTCCTTTCAAGTGCCGCTGGACACTGTGAAGGGACATGGGACGCGGCAATAAGCAGCTGACCAGGCAGCATCAGAGATACAGCATGCTCCTCCAGCTGTGCCTCAACTCACGCTCTGCTATGCGCAGCAGCTGCGGGAGAAAGATTTGGGGCTGGCAGTCACACTCCCAAGGCAGGGGACTGGGGGGAATGGGATTTCATTGGGGCTGTGCTTCTCAAATCAGCTGCAGCTCAAAGCTGGTACCTACTGCTTGGAAAGCAATGTCCAACCCACTGTTCCTGGTGGGGTAGCAGCTCCCAGCTCCTGCTGAGTTCTCACAGGTGCTATCAGGGAACTGCTGTCAATCAGTTGTTCAGCAGTGCTGCCTCTGTCTGAGCCAGACGGTGCGGTAGCGCCTGCAGAAATGCAGCAGGAGCTGCTCTATCCTGCTCCTGTACAAAACAGCCATCCCACAGGCATTGTTTCAAATGCACCATTCAACTAAACCGAGGTGGTGGAATTGTAATGCTCAAAAGAAAACAGGAGCATGGGAGTGCATAGTGTGCTGACACCTTTGCACAGCTGACTGCGGGAAGCACTGGGGAATCGGTGGTTCCTAAGTGCTCTTCTCACTGAGGCTGAAGCCTTCTCTCGCCTGTGAGGTCCCTTCTGTTCCCTCCTGACAGTGTTTCCCAGTCTAATCTGAAATGCCATGAGATACCGAGCCAAGGGAGAAATGGAAAATGTTGCAATTCCTAAGCTGCACTTTGAAATGAAATAGTAATACTTGCAATTAATAATAATCTCTAATGAAAAAAAAAATCCCTGCTTATTCCAATATAGACACTTTAGGGAGTACTAGGGCGTCAGGCAGGCTTATTCAGCCTCTGGACAGACTCACCCACAAGGCCTAGCATCAACACGCCCTGTGTATACCTAGCATCGTTCTGAACAACTGCACCAAAACAAAACAATGACAAGGAGCACTTTAGGTCCTTTGTGTGTCTAAGCACAAGAGAGGGATCCCTGGCCAGTTTTTACCAACTGAAAGCTCTGAGCCAGAAACTGTCCCTGCATCTATATTCATAACTCATAAAACAAACCACAACAAAAACCCCCAAAATACATTTACAATGAAGGAAACATTTCTCAGAAGTGCTGCTGTTTTCATTCCCTCCAGTGCTCCATGTTCTAATGTTCTCTGACCATTTGGTCACAAAGACATTGAGCAGACACTGCTGAAGTTTTTGAATGCTTAATCTGACCTATCTTAGACCTGGCACAAACCCAAGAAAATACTAAGAATAGGGGCACACCTAATAAATTATTAAGGGATATAATGTTAATATTCTGATTATTATTGAACTCCAAAGCAATTCTCATCACAGAACCTACAAGGCAGTGAGGAAACCTCACTGGACACCCAGTGTAAAGGTTCACGTCACCCACTGCCCACCCCTAAACCACTGCTGCTACTTCTTCCTATTCCTTCTCTCCAGGCTCCTAGTCTAGCCTCCAGCCAGGCTCTAATCCATCCCTCGTGATTTTGTTCATACACACAGATATGTTGATGACTCAAGTCTCAATTTTTCCCCAGCTGATCTGCCTCTTTATGGCCGGTCCCTCCCAGCCTGCCATGTTCTCCTACATGGCTCCTGGCTGCACCAGCTGAACTCCCTTTTTCCCCATGCCCTCCTTTCTCTGCCCCTGCCAACATGCTCTGCCCATTTCTTGGCTGTCACCAAAGAAGCCCTTTTTCTTAACTGCCCCTGTGTAGCACAGCCCCAACAGCTCCTTACTGTTAATTATGACAACACTTTCTGTGCAGTGGACATCTGTTTACAGCCCTGACGCACATTGCTGCATTTCAACAGAATAGCGAAGCATTTCTTTTTTTCCCATCTGCAGAAGGTGATCCAGACAAAATGGCTAATTTCTAAGTTAGCTCCTCGTAGTTTATGCTTCCTGCCATAGCAATAGTTGTCAATCAAGCAAGGCTTAATCTTAACTCAGGCATTAACTTGAACACAATTAATTCTTGGCAGCAAGCATAAAATGCTATGAGCCCCATCTCTCCTGATGGTGATAAGGCTGACTGTCAGGACAGGCTCTGCATTCACTCCTTGACTTTAGCAAGAGTTAGATCAAGTCCATACAGACTAATAAAACAAATTACATTGTTGGCATTAGCAAGTGCAACTCTAAAAGAGTCAATTGATTTCTGTCTCACTATGCCAACCAGGACCTTGCCTCAACTTACAGAGGTGGCTGGGGTTTTCCTATTAGTCTTCAGGATAACAATTCAAATTACAACTGGGAGAAAATAAAAGGCACAAATTTGAGGCACATGGCCTAACCCGAAGGGAAGGTGTTTGATAGGCTGCAGTGTTAACAACACCCCCGTGGCCAGACACATGCCAGGCGGTCACAGATGTGACCTGCTGCCATCTGGGTCAGCGTGATCTCGCCCTGCCTTCCTCTGCCTTGTTCCTGTTGCCTCACTGCACTTTCCGCATGGCATTTTCAATCTTGTTTCATCTCATTCCATTTATGCAGCTGACTTGTGTGGCTCAAATGAAACCTTATTAACTTTGCTGGGGGTCATAATGATTCAGGTTATGAGATGAGATGGCCTGGGACAGACTGTCACCAGTTCAAGTCCAATCCAGGTTATCTTCATCTTGAGGTTGAGGAGCCAGCTGGGCCATCTGTCTTGCACCACTTGCAAGCCTGACACTCACTGTCCCACTCCCCTTCCCTCATTTTTCTGGCTATCTATTTTTCTGTTGTTACCCTTATCAAGAGAAGAACTTAACCAACCTGGCATACCAGCCTGATGTACTTAGCAGATTGCGGTGTGACTCAGTACAGAACTCTTCCTATGCTTTCACATATAAACGCAGTCAGTGGACTAGAAGACAGTGAAAAGAGTACGCGATGCATCACGGAGATTGCAAAACCCTGAGGAGTCAACAGATTGGAAGGTCCCTCACCGAACAGGTCCCCATTCCCCATCGGAATGCCTTATTCTTTTTTTGATTTGAACAGTCTTAAGTTTGCAAAACATCTGAGATTCATTAGGTTATGCACAGGAATATCCATATTATTAAAACTCCTGCAAAGGCATATTCTATTAGCAATATTCTGGCAGCCATCCTGAAGGCTCGTTAAGAGTTATCCATTCACAAAGCCATGTATTTGATGACCAATGTAAATTACACCACTAATTAAGCTGGGGCAAATATTTTGAAAGTGATCCACAGGCAGAAACACATTCATGTTAAGCGTCCAATGAAGAGCATTATACACAGATATATCTGACCCAGGGCATGGAATGGCAAAAACTACCCAGGAGCTACAACTATGATATTTAAGATTGATTGTTATATTTCACCACAATTATAACTTTTGGTAGAATGCTTGGTCAAAAGGCCATCTCTTCCCACAGAAAACCAGCAAGAATTTTGTTCTGTCCTATGTTGAACAGAATATTTACCTAAAATTTAATTTGATTTGTCCTGCAAACATGCCTCAAGTTTGCACTGTTCTGTAGTGCCTTTCTGGATATCCTGAGAGCTAAGGTGGTTGGTGCATTGTATACTACATTGTGTAAGGTGTTGCCTACTTATTGTTTGCGTATTATTACAAATATGTTTTTCAACTGACTGGAAAAAAACATTGATAGAGTCTTACTGATAAAAAAGCTTTAGCATGTGCACGGAGAAAAATGTCTTGCTATGATTCTACTGCAAATAGTCTTGATGACATTTATTCTAAAAAGGTCTGTCTTGCTCAGATTCATATGGATAAAAACTTCACATTCAGTTTCTGAATTAATTTTGACAAGGTCCCAATGCAGTATACACTTGCAATGAAGCTGTCAAGTGCTTGGCTTATAGTAAGTAAAATTCTGCAAGTAGCAGTATGGCTGTTTCAGATAGTTACTTCACTTCTGCTGATACAACTGAAGTAAAAATTAACTTATGAAAAAGTTGTTAGGATTAGTCAGCTTTTTCTTTGGCAAAGCTATACAGGATTGGCCTCAAAAAATAATTTGTTTGTAAAATTCCAAATATATGCAAATAAGTAATTTATCTTATTCAAGAAAAGAATTCAGTTATGAACACTTACGTGATCATAAAGATGTTTGAGAGACAGTTAATCCTCAAAAATAGTCTCTGTATCTATCCAACACATCATATATTATTTCAGTGTATGAGCTAGATGTATGCAATACAGCATATTAAATATCTCCTCTGAATAAAGAAACACCAAAGGAAATCCTATACTCATTTCATTAAAAAATATCCTCCATGTGTCTCATAAAAATCAGTCTCTAAGAGTTACGTCCATAGTTCCTCCATGCTGAAGTAGTATCACAAAAAACCTTTCTATACTCAAACATGGGTTAACACTTGTTTGATTGAACACGTTGAACCTGTCCTTCTTCGTCTGCAATGCTTCTCAAGGGAATACGAGCTCTGTTCCCTCTTCTGCGTGAGCCCATGGCCCAAGGTCAGGCATGCAAAGGACTGCCCAGAGTTTAAAGATGAAGAATTTAGTTAGGGGTGGTTGCATCCCAGGTCTCAGTGGAATGGGCTGAGTCCTATCCCATACCACAAGATGATGGGGGCAAGCTCCACATTGTGCTGTGTGACAGGCACAGGCCTCAGGCACAGGACTGCACACAGGGAGAATCACATGCTTCTTGCCCTGCACAGTGCCACAGGCTTTCTCCACCTCCCCATATCTGGTATGTGGGACCACAGAATTGGAGAGACCCTGAAGTGCTGGGTTTTGTGGTCCAGCCCAAGAGTGTGGAAAAAACTCCCCGGGAACTAAGAACCCTCACAATTCTCACTATGTTCCATTCTCTTCCGCTTTGATGTTGCTGTCCTTTACATGAATGTTGTTATGTATTGCATGTATATTAAAAACAAAGAAACATGAAACAGAACACTGCTGCACACAGTTTTCCGTGTTAGGAGGGAATGAGAACAAAATCCTACAACACATTACTTACGCAATTAACTCTCCAATAGCTAGAGCACATCCATTAGTTCAGCTAGAAACTAGGAGAGATAAGCATGTTATATTTTCTGTTTTGCAAGCATTATCTCCAGCAAAACAACCACCAGGCACACAACTACAGTCTAACAGACTAAAGTCTTCATAGGTGTACTACCCTTCCACAGACAGAGTAATGTTTAAATGCAGTATTCCAATATTATAGTATACATGTCCAAGAACGTATTCTAAATTAGCACCTGTAATGGGTTCTGTCAAGGCTTGATATGGCCAGTGGTAATTGTCCCTGTGAACTGAGCTCAAGATGAAAGTGCTGGGACAACTGTACTTGAACTTCCATCTGTTGAGGAACAAGTCCCACTGTATTAAGTATCACAGATCTTTCACTGCCTCCTTAAGAAGTGAATTGGGGCGTAGCACAAGGAACTAGAGTGTTGAGATCTCATGTACTGTATTTGCACCTGGGAATTACTAGGTGTATGTTCATAAATACCTAACGTGGCAGAGCAGCCCAACGTGGTCTTACTTTTACTCCTGAGTTGCTCTGAGATCTTGTTCATCTTTCAGTATCTCATTTGGTCCTTCTGTAGCTTGGGGAATCACACTTATCTGCTCCACTAAGGCACTGAGGTCTGTAACAATAACTATGAACTGTTTGATAAGAGATGCTACTGAAAGACAAAGGTGTATTATTGCAAAATTTTGTGGGTTGGCAACTTAGCTAGTGGCACTGTATTGCATCCAGAGCCCATTTGGCTCCTCACAATGAAATGAGAGTTGGGGGAGAGGAAATCAGGTCAGAGTTTTTGGCAGACCCTATTCAAGGTAAGCATAATCCAGCTGATTCATTATGTGCTGCAATCCTTGCTGGCAAAGACTCTGAAGTAAAGTAGCCTCCAGCCCTATTGCAACTCAACCTCTGTGTGTGGGTGTTGATGCTGCACATTAGGGAAGGGTGTCACTGGTGGATAAACTTAAGGGGGTGAGGGCTGGATAAAGGACGCAAAGGACTTCACACAAATGTGCAATATCAGCCTAGTGTTCCTTGCTGAGCAGCCCACTCTAAAAATGTTGTTCCTACCTCCTACAAGACAAGGAGGAAACCTTTGAGAAGACCCTTCTGATGACTAATGCAATCTCTGTTTCATGAATCATTGGCATTGGGATGTCCTTGTGGCATAATCAGAGCTCTGGTTATTATACTCATTGATGATAAAACAAGTAAATCTTAATGAGTTGTGGGAAAGGAGACAATAGGGCCCTCTGCCAGGTCTCATTTACCTTGACAACACGCCTACAGCCCAAGTACAAAGATCGCTATTGTTTATCCTCCGTATTTGTGAAGGGGCCAGACAGTTCTTCTCATTTCACTCAATCTGATGGTACTCTCTTTATCTCTGCCTTAGCATTTCTAAGGTACCTATCACTGTGGTATCTAAGCATCTCAGCTTTAGTCCAAGGTTAAATTTATGGTAAATAAACCACTTGGACAGCCTTTGAAGGTGAAAAACTGATATATAGTTAAATAGTGGTAAATTATTCAGTTTACATAGTGCCTCTTCTTTGACTAAAAGGACAAGCAAAGACTTTGCTGTTCATATTGTAAACAAACCCTCTGTGTATGATTCAGACACTAACTGGGTCTGTTACCTCACTAACACAGCTAAGCCAATCTACCATGCCAGTAACACATGCCCAGCACGAACTCAGCTTCTGTCCCAGCTGGACTGTATTTACACTAGGAACTCTTGTCAGCCTAGCTGTCTTGGTCAGGGTTACAACTCACCACGGTCCTGACCAGAAGAGCTACAGCAGTAGGATTGTATAGAAAAGAAAACAGATATAACAAAAATGGACCTATTCCACCTGGCAATCTCTCCCCTGTGGGTACTCACAGTCAGAGCTGCTGACCTCATTGCAGCTCCTGCCCTTCTGCTGCTGGCTGTTCTTGCAAAGCCAAAAACCAGTTGTGAATGGGCCAGGAAAGCTTTTGCCTGGTGCGTGCTTTGTCTACAGCTTTGTCATCTACAGCTGCTTGGGAATCTTCAACGAAAAGGATTTTTGAACAGAAGAAAGAGATCTCTATCAAGCTATGTTTTTGTACATATTTTTGAAGGAAGTGTTTAAGAAAGGCTTCCCAGATCCCAGCTGGATTAGGAAGAGCAGCCCCTGAATAGTAAGCATTCCAGCAGCCAGGCACTTGCTAGGGGTAGGGGAGAACCGGGATCGGCACCTAGCACTTCCTTATCCCAAATGGCTGCCAGAATCACCAGGCTACTACTTATACTGGCACGGGTGTCTTTTTTGGGTTTTCTGCAGAAAGCATGAAAAGATGTGAGTTTCAACTCAGTGTGAATACAGGAACATTCTCGAATTTCTGAGAAGTTTGTCAGGATGGCAAAACACTTCCCATTCAGATCTGGAGATAAGTGCAGATTTCAAGCAAGAAACAAAAGACAGACCCTGACATTTAGATCTCAAGAGTGAATTCCTTGGGACAGCAACAAGAGAAAAACATCTTTCTACTTGTGCTATAACTAAATCAGATCAGTTGCTGATTTATAATGCTGAGCTGGGAGAGCATTAAAAATAGTGTCTTTTTTTCCCCTCCGTATTGCCAGCCACAGGGAATTGCAGCTAAGTTCGGGATTGTCTACTGTTTGCCTCTTTTAAACAACTTTTTCTGTTCTCACATGTTCTCGCCCTCTTGGCTTCTTTTGCTACTGTCAGCTGGAGTGCTGTTCCGTGACTCACCATGCAGAAAGACAAACGACAAACTTTCCCTTAGGACAGAGACAGTGTCACCTCCACAACATACCTGTATGTGCTGGATTCACACCCTGAGTCTCCGGTTCACACTGCCCCCCTACAGTGACTTGATGCAAGTTTTTAGCGTGATGTTTCCGCTTTTCTGATGTATAGAGGCAAGTGACAAGCAGGAAAGAATAACAAAGTAAGGCATATACAGTAAGACCGTGGCAATAATCATACAGCAAAAGTCTCAGTAGGGCATATAGAATTGTGCTTTGGTAGGGAAGGTTGCATAATCAACCAGATGCTCTTCCATCACATGGGAACTGAACAGACTAACATGGGAGGGGGGCTATAGCCCTGCAATTTCCTTCCTCTTTCCCTTAAGAGTCCATCGCTAGGCCAGACTGCTTAAGGTCATTTCACAAATGGGAGGACTTTCTTCCCACTGTATCCTTGTGCAAAGAATCATCTCAACCACGTGCTTTTCACATAGTGAAAACAATTACTTACTCATAGAAGACACTCAAGAAGTAAGAGCTTAACAAAAGGTCTGAGTAAAAGGAACAAGGCTAACATGGAGACAAATACATATTGCCCCTGCTTGCTCACTTCTCGTAGAAGCAATACCCTGAATTCTCTTTTCACTTGCATTGAAGTAAATTAAGCAGCTCAGATAAGATTACATAGCTACAAAGCTTTCCTAAGTGACAGGAGAATCAGATCCATTGTGTAAGCCAGAAAAATAATTTTAGTGCTCTCCCATGGAGCAAAATGACTTTCTGGCTCCTGTCTAGGTCCTTTCAGCCACGGGCAGCAAATGAACACACACAGTTTAACCCATAGCAAGCTTTCAACTCTCTAAAAGCTTCCTTACTCACTTATTACTTTGAAATCAGTCATCGAAAGTCAGTGAGTTCTACCTTAGCAACAGATGAGTAATTAATAATAATGATGCTTCTCCATCTCACCTCCTTCAACACGCTGAAGGGGTAGAAGCAATTTCTACAGGAATTCCCCCGCAGGTTACTGATTTGCTACAGATCTTCAGTTTGACCTGCAGGGTGAAGAAAAGCTGCAGCTTCATCCATAACCCAGCCTGCTTTCTGCCAGTTTGTGCCAGATAGATAGATAGATAAACTTAATAAATAGTTTTGTAGACACTCATGCTGTCACACTGTATTTTTTACCTTCTGGGAAAAAAGTAGCATGAATTCAAATATTTTGAGGACCTCATTCAGCTTTCCAAGAAGCTGCTGAGCTCTTGGAAAAATCCAGCCACTAGTATCCCAGAAAGAGCTGCAAGGCACCAGCCATTTTGACACTCAATTACAATTACAAAAGTCTCAGAATGAGAGAGGGGATGCTTTGAAAATGTGGCCTCTAATTGCAAGTGTTGAACACTGGAAATCTGGACCTGGCCTGTTTTGAAATTTGGACTATCAGTACCTAACTACACCTGTCAGCTGGGCAAGAGCCACAGAGCATTAGCAACAACAAGGCTTTTCTGGTCAAAGTAAAAAAATGCCCTGACTAAGCCAGAGTAAAAGACCAACAAAGAACATGAGGACCCTGAAAAACACCATGAGCTAGCGAAACCATGCAAACAGCTTAAATAACACTCCTAGAGCAGACAGCAAAGATCAGAACAGATCTAGGTCGTTTCTGCTAATGGAGGACACAGTCTTCAGCGGGGAACTGAAATTGTATCAGAGGTAATTGAGTCATTTAGAGTGCGATGCTATTTGCTCCACAGGGACAGATGAGCATATCGTGGAGTTCAAAACTCATCACTGCTTTTCAGGGAAAGCGCCAGTGTCTGAACAAGCAATAGGGATGGAATTCAGTTCTCACTTCTGCGGGAAGCTAGGATAGAGGCATATCCTACAGAAAGGTTAGCTTGTTGTGTCCACAGATCGAGACTTCATTCCTGAAGTCGTTTTATGCCAAATAAATTCACCAGACTATGTAAAAACCCTGACTTGAGCACTTGCCAATTTGTGCATGCAGCTGTAGATACGTAGTGTGTAATTGCATTTGCCATCAGGGTAATTGTGCATGCAAAATTGTGCAATAAGTATTTTGTACACATGGTCATGCTTTTAACTTTCCCTTCTTTTGTTTTTTTCAAGAATCAGGCACTGTTTGAACAAATACTCAGTTAAATAGTTAAAATTATTAAACATTATTTTGACTTAATTATAAAGTCACAAGTGAACCACAATACTGTGCACTTAAATGACACAAAAGAGAGACACACCACATCACTGCTATGTCATTAGGATCTGTTTGTACAGTTTTTAAATTTGCCTGCAGAAAGATGGATTCCTTAGACTGACGCTAATTTGTTACACGTCGTCTGTAATCTAAAGTCAATTAAACACTGATCATAGTTACTATGCAGTCCTTGGCAATTAACTTTAAAGAACATATAGCACAATAGAGTCAGATTCAGTAGATCAAATGAAGTTCAATGATTAATTTCTCAACTAGAAGAATTCCCAGCTCCAATAAGAAATTGCAAGACTGGACAGGGATATCATTACATGGCAAACCTGGACTCTCAACATATGTGCCATAATCCAATGCTACAAGCATAGCTACAAAGCAGGCCAGGCTAAACAGTAAAATTGTGTAAACTCTGTTAGCTGCACTGGCCCTAGATGATACCACTGCTAAAAGCAAACATCGTCAGGAAACAATATACCATGAACTGCATCTGTGAACAGAAGATACCACTGAGTACCCACAACAAGGCAGCATCATCATACAAGAGCAACCAGTGCCATGAAATGCAACACTGCTGAGCACAGCAGCTATTAGATGTGGCCAGGACATAATAACTGGATACTGCAGTACACAGCATAGTGCAGATAATAATCAGAGTATTATTTCATAAATACACATACATCTATATACACTTACGTCTATATACACACACGGAGTATTGTCTGAAGGGAAGAACAGTTTTGCTAGGCACAGAGAAGTGTTTTTCTTGGAAAATTAAATGTTGTAATATAAGATTCTTAGAGATGTTAAAACAACCAGATACCTAAAAGGGGAAATGTCAACCACAACAAGAGGGGAAAATAAATTTAAGCATCCCAGTTAGTCAATCAGTTCTATCACTAAGATGGGCTAGGTGAATTACAGACCTGTTTAAAATCATAACTTCAAATATCCCTATCATCAAGCCCCTTCAGAGCTCAATCACTATAACTGCTATGCCCAAGGAGTCTGAGATCTTTCCATATATGCATCCTATTTGTCACAGGCAAGATTAAGAGGCACTCTGGCCAAATGTCTGCTTGTCCAATGCTAGGGAGCTCCCAGTTGCTTTCAGCTCTTGGGCTGCTGCTGGACCTCTGTGTTTAAGCCAATATAATTTAATAAACTGATCATAAGTGATGCAGAAAAGATACAGCCTTATCTTAACCTCTGAGGTATAAGTGTATCCAAAGGACATGTTGCATTTAGAGCAGATTAAATAATCCCAGTGCAGGTGGAATCAAAACTGACACCTTCCACTTCTGCAAAGAGTTTGATGTAAATGCAGGGAAGGTTTCAACAAAGCAGGTGAGGCAAAAACTCCCTGTTGCATTAGAGAACTGTAGTTATCCTGCTCTAATCAGTAGCTCAGATTTGCATAAGCTTTTCACTTGGCATTATTATTTTGCCACTGGTCTGTAGAAAATGAAACAGCATTCCCTGTTATGGAAAAGCCCCATCCACAGATAGGCAGGCACCTATATACACACAAGAAGAACATATACACAAAACCAGCTTCCTGCATACTCACATGTATAACACACAACTTCCACCAAACACCGACTTACAAAGTCACACATAAACGTACAGATACACCCATATTTGTTCAGAGTGTACGCACACAAACATATGCATCACACATGTTTATGCATGCACCTGTATAAACACACTTGCATGCAAGCTTAGACATGCAGCGTTCTCAGAAATGCACATGGGTATTCACACATATGTGCTTACATGGATACGAGTACACACCCATGACTTGCTCAAGGCAGCACCATCAGCCTATGGCAGATCCAAAAAAAAAAAAAATTACAAGACCAGGAGTTGTCCCCGCAGCTGAAACGACAAGGCCTGTCCTGCGGTCCTTTCCTTCAGAGAGGGCGATTATCTGTGTGTAGGCAGTCACGCTCAGTTAGACACATACATGAGCACAGGCTTGAGCCCAGACAAACACACAGTCTCACTTATCCCATTATGCACTTTTCAGTGGTAAAACATGTACATACCCTGCTGCCACTCCTCCCTTCTCTTAATCCTTTCTTTGCACACAGCTCTTCATATCAATCTGTTTCATTTTGCAAATAATGCATATTCGCTTTTGTTTACAGCCGGGACACTGGCCTTCTTTGAGTCAGTCTCTATAACCATCTTGGCAAAGCCAGTCCTGTCTTGTTTGTTTGTTTTTGCAGTGACTGAGTGTGTAAGGAATATGGAGGGTGTAGGCGGCTCTACATGTCCCTTCACCTCTTGTGGGTTTTGGCGCATTCCTTTCATAAATACAGTCTTTCAAATGCAGGGGACAGGATGCTTTGTTTATATAACCACTGCTTTTTGCCGAGGCTCAAACCATCCCAACACATCTCTCTCCAGGAGGCTCTTTTGAGGAGGTCCATGTTTCCGAGTTACCTATGGCATGGAGTCTGGGTAACAGCACAGCTTGGAGAGTTTCTGGAAAAGGACCTAACCTTAGTCAGAGCTAACTTCAGAAAGACCTACTTTAAGCTGGAATGCAACAGTTTTTAGCACCTTTCTCTCAACTTTCTCTTCACCTCAGCTGGCCCTGAGTCTGAGTGGCTGCTTTAGGAAATGGAAGCTTCCCAGGACCAGCTCTGGCTCTGCTGATTCTCATGACCAGCAGACAGTTTCTGTGAAACTGTGCTGCTCTGACTGATGGGAGTCTATCCAAGCTGTAAGGAGCAAGAAGTAAGAATAAAAAAGGATGTGTTACACACAGACTACTGCATTAGTTAAAAAGGCTTTATCTACACAAAGAAGTTGAAATGCTTCAGCTAACCCCTGCAATGGTATCCCTTTCCCTCTTCTTTTCCTCCTCCAAAGCATGGATATAATGCTACCTCTTACTCTGAAACAGCTGTTTCCGATACCATTAGCTGGATGAGTTATTTCAGTATAATAATTTCACTTTGCATTTTCACACCCATACAACTATCTCTACACAAAGACTCATATCCAAACCCATAAACATCGCTGAATTAGAGCAGGCACGATTCAAAGACCAGGCCTAAATTAACTTGCCGTGGTAAGTTACACTGATAAAGGCACCCTTACACAAGTGTAAGGAGAGTTATCCTTGCTTTAGCTGTATAATTTTTAAGTTAAAGTGATACAAACAATCCCTTTTTGAATTCCCTTCCTCCCTTCATGTTCCTTTAGCTAAAGTAGTGGGCTGAACAAGCAGAAGCAACAGCAGTAACTGGGAAGCGCAAGGTGCCACCCTGCTGTGTCACCCACAGCAGACGGTTCTCTTACATCCTCTTATTACAGACCTATATGCTCTAAAAAGCATATATTGGTGGTGTTGTGTACACATGATCATAACACAGCATTTGCTAGCATTCAGTAACTTATCCCCCAACACAAGAAGGACATGGACGTGTTGGAGCAGGTCCAGAGGAGGGACACAAAGATGATGAGAGGGCTGGAGCACCTCTCTGATGAAGACAGGCTGAGAGAGTTGGGCTTGTTCAGCCTGGAGAAGAGAAGGCTCCGGGGAGACCTTCTAGCAGCCTTCCAGTCCCAAAAGGGGGCCTACAGGAAAGCTGGAGAGGGACTTTTGACAAGGGTGTGTAGTGATAGGACAAGGGGTAATGGCTTTAAACTGAAAGAGGGTAGATTTAGATGAGATCTAAGGAAGAAACTCTTCCCTAGGAGGGTGGTGAGGCACTGGCACAGGTTGCCCAGAGAAGCTGTGGCTGCCCCATCCCTGGAAGTGTTCAAGGCCAGGCTGGATGGGGCTTTGCGCAACCTGGTGTAGCGGAAAGTGTTGGGTTGGAAATAGGTGATCTTTAAGGTCCTTTCCAAACCAAACCATTCTAGGATTCTAGGATTCTATGAATGTTTCATAATACCGAGTGGGAAGAAAAAACATGAAACAGTTCTAGGGATTTTTCTAGTACCACATTGCTAGGAAGATCTGTTTCCCATAGCTAAATTATAGACACAAACCAACCACTAACTTAACCACTTGAAGGGAAGTGAATACACAGCTAGTCAGGCCAAGGGGATGACACCACTAACACAGGTTGAACATTGCCTGTCAAACACAGCAATAGACAACAAGACAATTTTCATAGGTTTCAGTGATTGCAAAACTTAAGTTCATACAGCATAGACTCAGGGCATTTCTGCAAATAGCGCGTGGAGTTTTTGATTTAAAAAAAAAAGAGAGAGAAATGGGAAAACAATTATGCAATTAAAGAAACAGTAAGACAAAACAAAAGGCCAAAATTCTAGAAAGACATATATATTTAAAGCTAGAAGTCAGCCATTTTATTCAGTAAACATCTCTCTAACATCCATTCGGGGATTATACACATCACACACATCCCTCGAATGCCTATTCTCTTGCTCCTGCAGAGCTTATGGAACTTCTCAAAGGTGCATCATCTGCATTTGCAATCAGAAACAAGGAAACCAAAAAAAGTCAGCATGATTTGTTCCAGTTCACTCAGACACCAGTGATCAAGGAGGCAGGAATACCTAAATCCCCTGTGTCAGCTCCATGCACTACATATGGAACAGCAGTACATTTGCAGGCTAAATCATCTTTAATTATTTGCTGCATCTTGTGAGATACACACATTTCCTTTTTAATTTCCAAGTCAGCAACAAGTTGGAATTCCATTCATGATCATCTAATACAACCAAGCTTTCAGCCACAATACCTTGACTTGTATCTGCTATACCCAAGATTCCCAGATGGTCTGCTACTCAAGTAATATGAGGATCACTTCAAATCCATCATCAGATGAGTTCAGCTTATAGACTTCGTCTAAAAATAAAAAGCATCAATTCTCTGTAGAGACAATTCTTCACTGAGAACAGCAGACAAACTAAGTAAGAAGGGATTTCCACTGTGTATTCATACTATGACTGTGATACTGGCAGAGTTGAAAGCAGCAGCAGCACAAGCATCTTCTAAGCTCTGCACCAGACAGATCTTCAATGTTTAAGATCTCTCCTTCTTCTAAAACAGGTATCAACAGCATATTTTATGGAAATAACTACTTGCTTACAAATAGCATACTAAGAAGTGTCTCAGCCACAAAAAAACCCAAAACTAAAACAAACAGTCTTTCCATGTAGAGGAGAGACAGGTGGGTTAAAGTCCTTCAGAGTGCGTGATTGCTGCTTTTGCAATAACAGATTTTCCTAGTGAAGTCTGCTAACCTCCTAGACCAGTTAAGGAAATTTTTCCAATTATTACTTCTCCTGAATAAAAACTTCCCAGGTCTTTACGCACTTAAGATCTATTCCCACTCCCTTTATTCACACCTTAAGTGTAGCAGGATTATGTACATGACCCAGCTGAGTCACATTTGGCCTTAGCTCCTTCTGTTATCAGAACGTCCCCTACCAGTTCCAAGAAAAGGGTCCCAGAACCAGGAATTAGTTAATTCCATAATCTATGAAAGAAAGTGCTAAGAAACCATTTGACTCTCTCATTCTCAATCTTCCAACTTCAGTTGCTCCTCACTCTCCCCATAAATGGATTGTTGACACGCACCCATGTCCACTTTCATTAATGCATTTAATTTGCAAGCCTCACACATATTCCAGCTAACCATACCTGTATAGTCTTTAAATAATATGCTTAGTGCAATAACACAGTCAGATTAAAACCAATAATTGGATTGCAGAGGTTTTAGGCAACCCTGGGGTCAGTGGGAAGGGATGACAAAATTGTTGTGCCATCTGTTTCAGCTGGTCCAAGTTGCCTTGGCATGTATTCTGTTATTCTTATTGCACTTCTTTCTGGAGGGCAGGAGAGGGAGATTATCTGCTGTTTGAGTTTTCCTTTTCACCAGGGCTGAATATGACATAAGGGCCTTGTTTAAACTATTGTAGCTGGCATTCAGTCTCTGGTGAGCACAACCTCAACTGAAAAGAAGCACCAGAGGTAGTTTGAATCTTTTCTCATCAAAGTAGTTCTAGAGCATCTTCCAGGTGCCGAGAGCAGTCTACTGTAATTACAATCATTAACAATTACCAATTTGTAGCAACTGTAAACTGATATATAATTTTCTCTCTTCTTCTCCGTAAGAGCTTTTAGCTAAGTCTTATATCCCCACACAACTGTAATAGCTGGACACTTCAGGCACTGACTTTCACACTCCGAAAAAGCCCGTTTTACATTAAGTGAAACCACTTTCTTCCATATCTGCAAAGTACAAGTACATGGTTTAAGACAAAACTCTACGTCCATCTTTCTTTCTGTGCTCATAGTACTCTCTTGTCACATCTCCCATACAGTGACACACATTCCAATGACTACAAAACAGAGGAGTTGTGACCACAAGAAAAAGGCTGATTTGCACAGTGAGTATTTTGATTACTAAGCAGCTTTAAAAATGTGCTTTAACTTTGGATTCTTTGATTCCCAACTGGTTATTTGTACGGTTGTCCCCTGCCTGTATTCTTTGACCTTCTGACATACAGTTACTGCAGTCTGTTGCATGTGTCCCCAAGCAGAAAGCAGATTGGATAGAGATTAGATAACATCGTGGTGTATGGGTTGGGTACTTCTTTTTTTCTTACCAGTTTCCTGTTGATAGAATCACACTGATAAGGAGTTTAGTTGGTAGTTGAAGAATGAAACTGCAAAAGGCTGCCTTTTAAAAGACGTGTTCCAACTGGGATGTAGATGCGGCCAAAAGATAGTTTGGTGAGTAGCTGTGCTCTGGTGCTTAGATCCATCAATCAGAATATTACACAGGAGCAATGAGGAGTTAAGGGGGATCAGTGTTGGTGCACAGCACAAGGTTAAGTGTTTTCAAACCTGTTTACGAACATGGTTAGAGAAACACCGCAGAAATAGAGGAAGCTATTTGAGATGTTACTTCACTCTGGCTACATCTTACCACGTTGTTTCTGAAAGTTATTGCTCCACAATGCTTTAAGGGAAGATGAGTTAGCAGAACAGTGTGCATTTGTCTCATCTGCTTCAGTACAAAGTCATCCAGGTTGCCTCCAACTATGACAAACAGCTTAAAGTAAGGCAGCTGACTTTGCCCAAAGTGATGTGCAGCAATGCCATGATCAGTCCTGCCAGCTGAGTTCCAGATGCATGAACCTTGGCAGCAATGTGGGAACAAGCAGCTTGTGGGCAGTGATGTTTTACATTGCCACAGTTCTATCTGCTATGATCATCCACAGATCCAAGGCCCATAATGCTAACATGAGACCCTAGCGAGAGCCGGGTTGCAATAAACCTCAGAACAAACCAACTGATCACCTACACTTCAGTTTGGAGGCTTTTTATTTTAAATATCTGGACCTACTTGGTTGAAGAGCTACTGGCTCTACGGAATCTGAAGGCCCATCTTTATCTTCTACTACCTGCAAGAAAAATGAAGAACTAGCCAATGCCTTTGCCGTTAGTGGTTTGTTGGCATCACAGCATTTTTCAGTTGTAACGATGGAGGCTGTGGTTTCACATTCAGTGGCACAGGCAACCCCTGCCCTCCACACTCACCATGCTGCTGGCACAGCTGTTTGTGCAGCTGCGCAGTCGACCAGAACAGCTGAAAAATTCCTTTCAGCCGCCAGTTCAGTTTACTCCATAATCATGGAAAAAGGTGTGCTGATTCAGAACAGGGGCAGTGCAAGAACTGGGACAACTAGCTGTGGGGAGAGAAGTGGTCACTGAAAAAATGGACGATTTCACAGCCTGAGAAACAGAGGTGGTCCTGGAAGATCTTGATAGGAAAGCTCAGCAAAGAAAGGGTCAGTCTACACATGCAGCTCCCTCTAAGGCAGAAGGGAGTCGCAGATATGAATTGGGGGCTGTGCAAGGAGCAGTACAATGTAAAGCAGATTTTCTTTGATTAGCCGTGGCCTCTAATCTCTCCTGTGCCCCCCTGCAGCGAATTCCAGAGTTCAACAGCCCCCACTGGACTTTCCTGTTAAGGCTCAAATCATTAAAAGTATTTGTTTAGTAAAGGCTAAAGCACTCAGGTCCCAGTGCCTGAGAGCTCTGTGAGGTTAAATGTTGTCAAGCTTTTGAATGCAAGCCATATTCCACAGGGTCTTGGTGATTCACATATGGAAATTTTATCTCTAGGCTTCACCCTTCACCCCAGCTCATTTCAGTAGTTAATGAAACTGCTTGGACAAAATGAGCTAGCGTGGTCCCAAACACAATTCTGAGCACGTGGCAAAGCCTCTGAAAGAGCGTGCACACTCAGTGGAGATGCCACAAGCTGGCCTTCTCTGACACCCAAAAAGGGATTTTCAACTGGCTGAAAGCTGATGAGCTTCATGGCAATGTAGTGTGCAAGTCTGCTGACCAGATGATAGAAAGATGATAGAAAAAAAACCCTGACCTACTAGCTCTCCATCAGATAACTTTCTCAAATTTAAAATTTCACATGTCTGAAATCAAGGATTTACACTGCCCTAGGACCAAGTTTCTCTATCCTAACATTTTTTACTGACGATGATGTATTCCACATGAACCAGCAAACATGGTATGGCGGTTCTGACCCACATCAGCTTTGACTCAACACTGTTGCTTAGGGCAGAACATGTTCAAAGAAGGGAAGGATCAGTTCCCAGAGTGATCCAGGATTCAGTTCATCTCTAACTTCCAAAAGGATGAATATTTCTCACAGAACACTTCTAGTTGCACCCTAAAGAATATTCGTCAACTGGCCTCATTTCAATTTCAGATGTTACTTCAGTGAAATTGTTATGAATTAGTGGACAAATTCATATTCCTGAAAAAAACTGATACTTTGAACTGAAGCTGAACATGATATGGGGCAGCTGGAGAGTCTGCGTACCTGCCCTCCAGGGGAAATGGCTGCCTGAGCCTCGAAGGAGACAACAGGTGGGAACCAGCACCAAGCCTCCAGAGCTCTCAGCCCTGGGGAGTGCCGGTCCCACACAGCCTGCCTGGAGAGCTGTGGAGGGGTCAGTGTGCCCACGGGTTAATACTGCTAAAGAGCCCAAGCCTGGCAGCTGCCCAGGAGCCAGAGGTCCTGAAGATCCCAGCAGGTTATGGGAGATCTGTTAGTCTGGAAGACCTAGGTTGAAATAGTCCAGTGACGGGCTGCATAGAGCTACAGCAGTCACCCCTATTAGATCTCCAGAAGAGGACAAGTGGCAACCCAGAGATTTGGAGAGCTACAGAGATGGGTCTCTGGCTTTCAGCTCTCCGTCTGTCTGCTAGCAGGCTCCCTCGGAGCCGGGCGGGTGAGCTGGAAGGAAATCAAGCAGGTTTTCAAACCTGCCTGGCAGGCAGTGAAAATCCTACCTGGTTTCTGTCAATTTTGCAGAAATGTCATACTCCCCCAAGCATCCAAGCTGAGATCAGCAGGAAATGCTTCTCCTTTCCTGTGAATATTTTTGACATTTCAAAAACTTTCCTGGTACCTACTTGGAAAAAATGTTGATGACTTTCACAAACTGAAAATTAGGGGGGCGGGGGGGGAGGGATAGGTCAATTAAAAATTTTGTTTCAAAAGCATTTTCTTAATTTTTTTTTTCCAAGACAAAACATTCACTGAAACCAATCCTGCACCTCTGAATACTTCCATTTTAAAAATCTGACATATTCAGATGAATAAGATGTCCTGTTAAATAACAATTGTACTCTTATTTTGAATGTCTGTCTGCATCATTTAGCTATTACTGAACATACAGAAAGTTGTGAAAACTGGCGGTTTAGTTCTTAAGCCTATTTGTACCAGTGTTTATGTACAATGTCTATGATATTTGCAAGTAAACAACCTTGAAAACCTAGACCTCACAGAAGTATCAGACCCTGCAGAACATTTCGCTGGCACTTAGACTTACTTGCCTGTAACAAGCAATCCCTTGCTAAGAATTTCACACTGGCTACTACCGTGAAAAACAGCTCAGAATAATCCACTGAAGGTCTCTTTCACCCCAGTGAAGTAGGAAGGATTTGTTAGTCATGACCAGTTTCTTCCTTCTGTCACTTTGCCAGGTACCTAAAGAGAGACCGCTAAATTCAAAATGCACACTGCAACGCAGATGAACCTTCCCATCTCCAGCACGCGAAATCCTCCTGACTGGCTCACTTGTATCCCAGATAAGGCAGGGGTCTAGTATTGGAAAGTGCTTACTATGAAACACACCTCACTGAAGTTTACAGCAATTTGGCACTCCTGAAAAACCAGGTCAGAAACAGAAATTTTTATTAGATTTAAACCCAAATCCACGTGGTTACATTTAGACAGGCAGACTGTGGTACTAAAGGAAGGTAATGTGGCCTCACAGGGAGACATGATCACCTTCCACTTCGACCATGTATTTGATGAGAGAAATTACCAAAGAAATACCATGCTTTTGACTAAGACCTACTTTTTCACTTCCTCTCCAGCTCAGCCCTGTGAAAGACCTGAGTACAAGTTAACTTCTACCTCCAAAATATATCATTATGTCTTTGACCTTTACAAACAAAACAAGAAAATAAACCACAGAGTCACAGGCCACTCAAACAATGCTTGGGTTTGATCCAGTCATTGCTTTCTGTTTGAAAAGGGAGAGTAATCTCTGCAAATGCACAAACTAGTCATGTGTGTAAACACGGAGGAGCAGGCAGAGCACTGCCATCAAAACCACCACCTAGCCCAGGTATCACAGAGCAGCTTGTACCTATTACTTGTGATGGTCACCTGCACAAAACAATTAAGTAACTGTTTTTCTAAAGGACAAAAATGAGGGTGATGATGCAGTACACAAAGAGGTGTTATTTGTGCTTCCTGGTCTCATAATTCTGGTTTCTATCTGGTAACAATTTGGTATGAGAACCATTTGAGAAAGAGAGCGCACAGAGCTGATTGTTTCATTTGGGAGCTGAAAAAGAATGACTTTGTTGACGTGTGGACAGAACTGGACTCTTCTATTGTATACTTTAGGGTGGGTTTTTTTGCTTTAAGCACGTAGAGAAAGAGAGGGGAAATTATCTTCCAGAGGGCAATTCAAAAGAAATTTATTTCTCCCCATATGGGGAACCTAACCTTTAGTTCCCAAACTGGGCAGATAAATTTGGGCAGTTTCACATGACTACCGCTCCTCTAGTAAACCTCTGCTGATTTTTGTACAGTTTCTATTTATAGTTTCCTGGATGTGATGGACATCTTGTTTGAACTTCTGCATAACACAAGGCCATGGAATTTCATCCAGTTTTCACTGTAATAAGCTCGTCTTGACAACAACATGGTGGTTGCTGCATAACATTAAACAGAAACATGTTTAGAAATGCACAGCTAAGGTCCCACATGCCTGAGAAGGAATGGGCTGTATAGAAGCAAGAAATCTTCACAGGTAGTATTTAAGATGATCAAGGCAGACACAGCTTAAAGAGCCATTACGCAGTCCTGTCCAACACCCACTGCAGTCCTTGGAAGCGGACACTGAAATGCGGTCATAGTAGTCCTAACATGGGTCGTTGTGGGGAAGCATGAAAAGATTCTCTCAATCAATAGGAATATGCATATAGCACTGGGAGAGGCACACTGAACCCACTATCCAGACCAGGATAACTGTCTGTACAAACAAAAAACAAGGAAGCCTTCCAGAACAAGTGGGGCCCCAGGCATACAGAACACCTGGTGGTTTGGCACACCATTAGAGAGCTTAGATAAACAGTTCTAAAAAGTATTCTGGGACCAGGGAGAGGATTCCCAGAATCTCATGTGGCATTTAGAATGGGATCTTGTGCCATACGTTTGTGTCTAGGGAGATAAAAGTCTCACTTTCAGAGGAGGAGATGGGCACACTCTTCATATTGAGTACAGCAGGCTGTCAACCCAACGGCTGGTCTGTTTTACCTACAGTGGAAAGAGGTCTTGGCTGGAAGCCAGCTAAGTGGGAGAGATGTTAAATATCAAAAGACAACCATTTTAAGTGAAAAAACCCCAAAACATTCGAAACCCAAAATGAATCTGACCAAGCCAAAGTAATTTGTAGCCTATTTGATGGTGCTTTTATGATTACCATTACTGTTTAACATTTACAGTGTAGTAGTGGTGACAAACAGATCTGAAAATTCACTGTGCAAACTACGTACTGTGCAAATATGGACACAGTCAGGGTGTCTTTGGAGTCATATTCACTGGTACATACATGAATTGCAGGAGATGGGGGGAAAAAAAAACCCAAAAACACAAAACACAGTTCAAAATTACCTCCTGAAGCTTTCTTTCAAGATGCATACTAACGTCAGTGGACTTTCCAGGACTTGTGGTGCAATCAGGTATTGGTGAGTGGTTGGATTTTGAAGTGGTCAGCTTTTCAAAGAGGACAAAGTGCTCACCCATCAGCAAACAAAATAAATAAGGCAAAAGCTAAGGCCAACCGTAGACCATCCATGCCATCTGCCAGCTCACGGGGCTGAGCTGATTTCACCGCAGTGGAACTTTGCCAGGCTAAAACAAAGAAACCACAGAACTTATGGGCAGCCGCTGCAAGGAGGCGGGGGCCGTTCAAGAGGTGTTGAGTATGTACCCCCCTCCCTGGATTGCAGGCTACGTGCTCCCAGAATGCCCGTATGTTTGAACTGCATAGTGCAAATGAAAGTGCAGGGAAATGAGTTACAAGAAATCAGCACACTGTGAATAAAACTAACAAGAACCAAAAAGGCTAGAGCAGCTGATAAATGCCTCAAGTGCAAGGGATTTGATTCACACAAAGAAGACCAAATCTGAGGATTTTAAAGAAGGAAAAAGGAGGAAAAGGAAGACAGAGTTAAGTCCTAGTTAATATTCTTGCTGTATTTAAGCTAGACATTACATACTGGAGAGGGCTGAAGAAAGAGCTAAGAAGAACTTAAAAAACTTTTACGTCTTCCTAAGATCTCAAAATTCAGTAATATTCCAGACAGGAATATATTTCCTTTAGAATAAGTATTATCTAATGATTCTCATGTGAGACTGAACTCTGGTTTCTCTTCCCAACAGCAAGTGATACTGAACAAATACCTGAGCTGAACTATGCCTCAGTTTCTCCTTCCACAAAATGGGGGAAAATCACCTTACAGCTGTTTGGATGAACTATAAGTTAAGTGTGTAAGCTTAAAACACAGTTACTTATATTAAATCATTCATTAAGCCAGCCTGTATGTTGCTATTTTCTCCCCACCCCAAGCTCATAGAGGAACATTCTGAAAAACTGTCATCTTGAACAATCAATAACCAAGCTACCCATGAAGTCTCTACTTCATAAAAGATCATTCAGCTTACTGCTAGTGGGGGATGGAAAGCAGAGTTTGTCAGGGAAGAACATGTTGGGGAATAAATTTTCCCTCTCCTGTACAAAGTTCAGGTTTCCCTGAATTTTGTAGCTGAGAAAGAGGCCCATCATGAATCGCGTCCCTTTGGGGCTGCATAGAAGATACACATCCAAACCTAGATGGTGAGCACAGATGAATAAAACCTCCTTATACATGTTTTACTAACAGAGGGACCTGTCCACTGTCTTAGGACATGGAAGGAACTTAGAAGCCACAGAACATACTCATCAAAAGGAAGGTGAACAGAAAAGACACTGGTTTTTGCATTGTCCCTTCTCCTCCCTGTGGGTATGTGGACAAATGCGTGTTTTATACAGTTGGTCTGCACTGGTGAAACTCTGGGGAAAATACAGACCATACTCTGGGTTCTGAAGGTCAAGGTATTGGGATCACAACATAGCCAAGAAGAAAGAATAGGTAGGGTTTTCTTACGCTAGTTGGTATCTGGCATCTTCTTTTTACATCAGGGAAAAAATCGAGACTCAAAAGGAAAGCACAGTCATTTACTCACAGCGCCTCACAAATACGGATCCTGACAGCAATAACAAAAGTGAAATACCCTCCCCTCCTCAGGAGATGGCTTCATGTCTCTGAGCAGAGCCGAGAAATTCTCTTTGCTGAACAGAAATCTTGTCCTAATGGAACCATGTCACACTTCAATGGGACACAGTCACACTTCAATGTCATGATGATGGGGGGATACATCACCTTCACACCCCCTGTTCTGCTGGATGTAGCTAGCAAGGTCTGCTGCCCATTTCCACGTGCAGATCTGATTTGGAATGGGATGCAACTGATGCTGTTGCCTTCTCATTCTGATCCTGTGCACTTGTAACAGCCAACTCCAGCAAATTGGGATGGAGACCTAACCTTCACCAGTGCTGTTCAGAATATATGAAAATGCTCCTCTCTGAGCAGTATTCATTTCTTGACCAAGACTCCTGACTTCTTTACATGGTAAAAAAAAATATATTGAAACAGTGGGTTGGGAATTCTGTTCCCACTCTGTTGTGGGTTAACCAGCAGCACCCACAACTGTGTGCCCAAGGTAGATTGTCATCAATGACATGACCCTGTGATAACCTTTGGTGGTCTACTTTACTAAGGAGAACTGAATTCTAATTCTGCTATTGTAGTCTGCCTCCTCTGGTCTACTGGATCTGAACCAGAAAACACTTTCACCAAAAATGACCTTGGAAAAACTATTCTTCCTTTATCCGGTCAAGAGAAAAGCTAGAAAACCAATAAAATTTTTGGAATGAACCATGACTAGGACACTTTCCAGAGGCCAAATGTGCACAGATGTTACACATCTGCACAACCCAGTCAGCCAGCCCTTCCAGCAATATCTACTTGTTGATAAAGTACTACAATTACAAAACCAGCTTAAATGATGGAGTTTGTTCTCTTTGATCAGGTTTCACTGCTTTGTTCTAGCTGGTTGTTCAGAAGTCTTCCACATATATGGGCATTTCTGTGGGATTATTTTCTACTTCACTGAAAAACTCCATTTTCTAAGTGACAGGACACCTTATTTTCTTTCTACTGTGCATTATTCCCAAAGCAGGCAGTGATCTGAGTGAACAAACAAGCAATATCATTTTTTTCTGGGAGCAGACCAAAGAACTAGTGGGTAGACAAAGGTTTCTACAAGCAGAACTGAAACTAGCATTATCACTGGAAATCAGATCAGAACAGCAGTGATTCATGCCTCCATGCTCTAATCTAGGCCCCCCTGTCTCAGATGAACACAGTAATTGCCATTCTGCAACAGAATCTCATGAAGGGATGTGCTCCACTACCTATGCATCTACCAAGCATTCAAACAGTGCCACAGAAACTGCAGCCTGCGGGATATGAGGCTGAAGATGGAGGATGGCAAGGCCAAGCCTGGCACTTTGCTAGAACGGGGCTTCATTTCATTCTTTGCAGAAAGGCACATGCTAATCACAGAGCGTAGTATTGTACTCTAAAGGCTGACATGTTTGTCATCATAAGCAGGTATGATCTTCCATATGAAAGACTTTTCCATCTTCCTACAGATTGATTTCTCATTGGAAAATGTAAGATTTTATATCCTTTGCAAAACCCATCTGTTAGCATTAACTCTGACAACCCTGGCCCACCTTAGGACACACAGCCATGCCAGCATGCTTTTGGAACTCACACAGTTCTTGTCACAGGGAGATCCAAGCTTAATTACTCTTGAAGGAAGTATAACATTTTTATGCCCAAACTTTGGACGTGATGTTTTGTACGTGTGTAGGAGTTCCTAGAGGAATTTACTGGGATAGAATACCTTAGGCACTTCAGAAAGTTGTGTTCTGTTTTACTCCACAAAAATTAGGCACATAAATTTGTTAAGTTCAGAGGCTGAGGTTGAGACCTGATGAACTGTTTGAATGACAGTCTGAAAAATGTCAGTGTTCAAAGGGTAGGAACTACCTGAAAAACAAGTTAAAAAAGGCGGTATCAAGAGTTTCATCCCAAGTTAGAGCAGAGTTATGTGTTGGCAAGTGGCCCATATGGGTCTTAGGCTGGGTTTCTGATAAGGCAGCAAGGAGGAGAATGGGGGAGACTTGTACTGGTGTCCCAGAAGTAGAACAACTGGCTGGAAAGAAGCAGCTGCACAGATAAATTGGACCCGGAACCCCTCACTCTAAGATGCCTGAAGCCAAGGCTGCCCGAAAGAGGGAAACTATGGCCCCACTTCAGAACAAACAAAGAGTGAAAAGGCCTCAGGCTGGGTCATGTCTCGTGAAAATGACAATGTATTTTTAAGCTAGACAAAAAAAAAAAAGGGGAAAGAAAAAGGAACAAGGAAAAGTCAGTCCACCCACTCAGCCATCCTTTCACACAAAATACTAACAGCATGGAGATGGGGGCAAAACATATTTATTTTTAGTGCTCCTGTTTGCTTACAAACTTCAGCTCCCACAAATATGGGGACACTGAGGTAAGAGACAGGTTACATTCTTCCAGCGAAGTCCCCATCCATGTGAAACTTGCTTCCCTTCTGGGTCCTGACATGAGCACAAATTTCTGAGATTTGGAGACAAGACTGAAATTCTCTCCTTTCTCCAAACGACCTAACCTCAGAGTCCAGAAGATCTGACAGAAATTCCCATCTAAATAGAAGTGAGAAGAACTGCAGTTCTGGATTTACTGGGATCTTCAACACAAAATGGATGGCAGAGAGCTAAGGGAAGAATGGAGGGATTAAATCCAGATGGACAATGAAACCCTACTGATACATAGAGATGCAGAATTAAAAATCTCCCCTCAAGTATCTTTTAGTGTTCAGGTTAGACAGTCTGGAGAGGGACTCACTGCAGAACCAAGATGAGATGGTCTTCAGTTCCAAGAACATCAGGCGTCCTTGGAGGGAGAAGGAGGTTCCTCAGACAGGTGTCACAGAGAAGGTTTTGCCTGAATTCTAGAATGATAATAATGCCATGGGGCATGCTAAAAGAAACAAGCTGAACTGTGACAGGTCCTAGACCTGAGTATTAGGAGCAGATTACACTCAAATCAGTGTTGCCACATTTAGATGCATGAATGAACAGGAAAGAGATACAAGGAGGGAGGCCATAGGTGTCCTAGCAATCAGTGCTGTGCCCAAAGGAGCAGATGTGAGCGTGAGGAAAAGATTATTCGACAGACCCTTACCAACACTAGAGTGTGAACAAACAACAGGGTGCCCTCACTCTGAACTTTCCCCACCCACTGTAGTGCACAGTTTCAGCCAAGAAGCACAGATGCATGTGTGGCAGCATTCACCAAGTCACAGGCTGTGTACAGTTGCCCTTCCTTCTCCTTTTCATTCGCTGGAGGCCTCTGCCTTCGCTGAGAAGCCTTTTCCTTCCCTGATTTTTTGAGTTGCTGACCTAACGGCTTCCTTCCCCCCCGCCCCCCCCCAGTGAAAATATAGCGAAGAGGAGTAGCCCAAGCCTGACCACGGGGAAGAGGGGTGGGTACATTACCAGAACCCTCTGTGAGCTCAGACAGTTTCCCCATGACCATGATTCTCCCATGTGATGGTTTCCAAGGGAATACAGAGAAGGCAGGCAGGCAATAAGGAAGGGGGATTAAGGATGAAAATTGGGTTATCGGGGTCTGTGTGACTTCAGTGTCTGGTTTTGTTTGAATCTCAAACCAAAGGGAAGGTATGGGGAAGGATAGCGAAGATGCACTGCAGCCTGCTACCATCTGCCAAGGAAAAGGGTTCTGCCTGGAGCAGGAGCAGGAAGAATTCCCCTGAGGATGAAGAAAACAGCTTACCTGCAGGAGATCCTAAACCCAATTAATGTGTGCTCACCTCAGTGCTACTGCCTCTCAATGCTTCAGATACATAAAAGGGAGGGGGGAAAAGGCAAGGTGTGTCTGTCAAAACTGCCAGTGCTACGCCCAGCAGAATGGAATTGAGCACAAAGAAACAGGACTGGAAAGTATTCCCGCGTCACTGAGTCAGGCTCCTGCTATTACCAGCAGTCACAACATGAGCTAGCTAGCTGAAGACTAGTCCTGTATGTCGAAGTACACTTTAGTCCTATTTACATGTTGCTCCTATATACTCATAGGAGCTCAGTTAGTGGTCAGATACAATGACACCACTGCCTTTCCTTTGAGCCCCCCAACATGAGTGAGAAGTAGCTAAGTTGCAGGGCAAAGAGGAAGGATAAGGGGGAAATGCCAGCCATGAGAGTTGGTCCAAAAAAGTTGGAAATCATATCCAGCTCAATTTCTAATTTTAGTCACTTTCTGAGGCCATCAAACACAACATATTATTCTGCTCACCAAACCACAAATTTAGGAAGTGGCTAAATCCTGAGGAGAGTATGATACTGCTCTCATTCTGTGCATATAGCAATCACGCACACCAGGGACATCAGCTGGGCAGTGACTTCTGTGAAAGAACAGCACTACCCTATGTTACTTACCACGGTCTCATCCCTTCTCCTGCTACTGCTGAAGCTTCAGAGTAGGCCATAAGTAGCAGATAACTCCCTTATTTGTTTACCTTCCCTTTTGTCATCCTTCAGAACAGTGGGAGGGAGGCCACAAACTCTGTCACCCTTGCCAATAAATGGCTCTAGAGTGCTAATGACCTTGGGGCCCAGCTGATCTAGATCAGACTGGAATGAGCCAACTGGAGCAACTGGGAAAGCTTATATGGCATCATCTGTCGTCTTTGGCTTGGGTTTGTCCTGAGCCAAAGTTATGCAAACAGCTCATGATCTGAGGCCAGTGACAGATCATTACTCACAGGCTGGCCTCTCTTAGCACTGAAGTCTGAACTCTTCATTCATCACCTGCTTTGACAGCTCTTTTTGGTCAAATGGAGGAACACTTTGCCATAAGATACTACTGTAGTCAGAATTTGACAGCACTCGTGCATTAGATGTACGTATGAGCATTAGAAACAGCCTCAAGTCATTAAGGAGAAATAAAAATATTACTGTTCTGCTACGGTGCTTACCAAGATGTCTCAAGTTAGAGAGACACTTCCTCTTTCATACTGGGGTAGCTTCACGTTTATCACAGGGTAAAAATAAACACAAGGCAAACCACAGCATAGATGATACGCAGCAAGTTTACATCTTTCCTTACTTTACCCCACAGTAACATATTCACATCTCCATTCCCTTAGAAATAATTATTTTTAATACCACCTTAGGAATTTTTAATAATACATTAGGCTATCTAGAAGTTTAAAATAGGGTGATCATAGAATCATAGAATGATTTGGGTTGGAAGGGACCTTAAAGATCGTCTAGTTCCACCCCCCCTGCCATGGGCAGGGACACCTTCCGCTAGACCAGGTTGCTCAAAGCCCCATCCAGCCTGGCCTTGAACACTTCCAGGGATGGGGCAGCCACAGCTTCTCTGGGCAAACTGCTCCAGTGCCTCACCGCCCTCATAGTGAAGAATTTCTTCCTTAGATCTAATCTAGATCTACTCTCTTTCAGTTTAAAGCCATTACGCCTTGTCCTATCACTACATGCCCTTGTCAAAAGTCCCTCTCCAGCTTTCTTGTAGGCTCCTTTTAGGTACTGGAAGGTACCCCTTTAAGCTGCTAGAAGGTCTCCCTGGAGCCTTCTCTTCTCCAGGCTGAACAAGCCCAACTCTCTCAGCCTGTCTTCATAGGAGAGGTGCTCCAGCCCTCTGATCATCTCCGTGGCCCTCCTCTGGACCTGCTCCAACAGGTCCGTGTCCTTCTTGTGTTGGGGGCCCCAAAGCTGGATGCAGAACTCCAGGTGGGATCTCACAAGAGCAGAGCAGAGGGGCAGAATCCCCTCCCTCGACCTGCTGGTCACGCTGCTTTTGATGCAGCCCAGGATACAGTTTGTTTTCTGGGCTGCGAATGCACATTGCTGGGTCACGTTGAGCTTCTCATCAACCAACACCCCCAAGTCCTTCTTCTCAGGGCTGCTCTCAATCCATTCTCCACACAGCCTGTATTTGTGCTTGGGATTGCCCTGACCCATGTGCAGGACCTTGCACTTGGCCTTGTTGAACTTCATGAGGTTCACACAGGCCCACCTCTCAAGCCTGTCAAGGTCCCTCTGGAAGGCATCCCTTCCCTCCAGCGCGTTGCCTGCACCACACAGCTTGGTGTCATTGGCAAACTTGCTGGGGGTGCACTCCATCCCACTGTCCATGTCGCCAACAAAGGTGTTAAACAGCACCGGTCCCAACACCAACCCCTGAGGAACGCCACTCATCACTGGTTTCCATTTGGACATCGAGCCACTGACCGCAACACTTTGAGTGTGACCATCCAGCCAATTCCTTATCCACTGAGTGGTCCATCCATCAAATCCATGTCTCTCCAATTTAGAGACATGGATGTCATGTGGGACACTGTCAAATGCTTTGCACAAGTCCAGGTAGATGATGTCGGTTGCTCTTCCCTTATCCACCCTGTAACCCTGTCGTAGAAGGGCACCACATTTGTCAGGCACGATTTGCCCTTAGTGAAGCCATGTTGGCTGTCACCAATCACCTCCTTATTTTCCAGGTGCCCTAGTGTAGTTTCCAGGAGGACCTGCTCCGTGATCTTGCTGGGCACAGGGGTGAGACTGACTGGCCTGTAGTTCCCCAGGTCTTCCTTTTTTCCCTTTTTAAAAATGGGGGTTATGCTTCCGCTTTTCCAGTCAGTGGAACTTCACTGGACTGCCACAACTTCTCAAATATGATGGACAGTGGTTTAGCAACTTAGTGACCTATCATTCTGGTTTAATATGAAGAAAGCCTTTACGCTCACTGTGTTCTGACTTTTTGAAAGCAACGACTACGAGGTAAGTGGTACATTTCAAATCCCTTAGTCCATCTTGCAGCAGTATTCTGTGACCCCCAAAGAACTGTGGGATTCAAGACTTTTTTCTGTAGAGGCAAACACTACTCCTAATTAACTGCCTGTGTGGATGCTAATTTGGAATCCACTTTGGAAATGAGTAAAATTAATTTGCATTACACCACTTATATCCTGGAACGGTATCCATGCCACTGAGGAATAGCGATCCATTTAAAATTCATACATAGACGTAATCCAAATTAATGACTGTGTATAAACAAATCATTTTTACTCAGCCACAGGGAGAAAAAACCCGTAACTTGTTTCCTGAACCATTTTCATAGGTAACTTTAAACCTCTCGAACCAGTGAGGCCTGCCACGTCTGCATGGGGCAAGCAAGCGTAGTGTGGTCAGTACAAACTTGTTGACAACTGTTCATGCAATTCAATCACGCCCCGGAGCAGCTTCTGCTATTCCCGTCCCGGGCTCCTCCTGCCCAGCCCGGCTGGGCTCAGCATGATCCCCCGCGCCCTTTCGTGACTCCAGCCATTCCCACCACCCCCTCGCGTTGTCAGCATCCGGACACCGCAGCTCCGGACCCCTCCATTTCGGTTTTGACCCGCAGCCGTCGTTCCCCCCGCGGAGCCCGCCAGGCCGGCGCGGCAGCACCCTCTCCCGTCCCCGCGCGGCCGCCGCAGCCCGTGGGTGCCAGGCCCCGGGGCACAAGCAGCCCACTCGGCCGGCTATTGCTTGCCCCCCGCCGGCGGCTGCTGCCGCCGAGGGCTCGGCCGGCCCGCGCGGGAGCGATGGCGGCGCTGCCGAGCTGCCCCGCCGCGGCTCCGCCCGCAGCGGCCGGCGCTGGCCTTTTTAGGGGATTTCCCTCGGCCCGGCTCCACTCAGCTTCTTGTAACCAGGAACACATGACTGTGAGTGGTGAGGCTGCTTACTGTTACTGCAATTAAGTCTGTTGGTAACTGAAACTGCATCACCTAATTAGAGCAGCACGAAAAGCAACTCCCTGCAACGCGACGCCTTGGGCTCGGCCACTCCGGCAGCCGGAGACAGGCGCGCTCTGGTTCCAGAAACAGGGCCTTCGCATGGCAGCTGGCGAGCCGCATCCAGCCCTGCGCTCCCGCGGGGACCTGCTGCTGCGGGGGGGTCTGGCTGGTGCTCCTCTAGGAGGCAGCCCCCAGCCGGTGGGCTTACTGGTGATTGCAGCCTGGCTGGCGCAGACATTTATGGTGGTGGTGCTACACCCAAATCTCAAGATGGCAAAGTCTGTGGAATTCAAGAGTACGTGTATGCACACACACACACAGAGTTCACAGCTCCCAGACGTGCATCCAGCCCCTCCAGTTGCACTCTCACACCCACACCGTCACTTGCATTCTGCCACTTCCCATCCATGCAGGATGGCAGCGTTTGTTACTCACCGGAAAACACGAGTCACACATGAGTTCTGGGGCTTTTTGCACTTGCAGGCTGACAGCCCCCTCCCCCTCCAGACGTGGGAATCTCATGGTACATGTGCTTTCACTTTTGCATTCAACTGACCTACATTGTAAGCAGTCACTTGGAATCACATTGCTTTCCCAGCTGATTTTGAGTCCAGACTTTCAAAAACAAAACAGTGTCTTAATACTTCTAATGTCCCTGCTGATGCCGCATGCATCATTCAGGCAATTCCTTTTACAGAAACCTGCTGTTCTCGTTACACTGATCCTTGACATCAGTTCTGGCTTGGAGCCTGATCATGATGAAAAACAATATTGTGAGTGTGCTTGCAAGCATTCGCATTATCACAAGGAAAGTAGGATGCGGAACAGTTAAATCCACAATGGGCTCAAACACAAAATGAATGGATTAAGGCACCTTCCAATACTGCACACTACACCTCTATGGGATCGCCAGTCTCGGATGTTCACAGGAGCATGTGGAATGAACTGTTCATATAATCAGTTCACCTTGAGTCTGCACAATGGTTAAGTTATAATGAATAGCAAGCGAGTTAGTAATAAACTGAACAAGTAGCTTGTTTGGTGACAGTCTGTAACTGCCATAGCTTGGAGTGCTGCGGCATTCCAGTGAAACTCCAACACAATCTGGGAAGAAGAAAAAGGAAACGCATCTATTCAGCTGTGTATTGTGTATTGCTCAGATCTGGCAACGCTTAACAGAAAATGGGAAGAAGAGTCTTAATTTTCGAGTAGTGTTTCCCAAACCATTTGAGAATCTACTGAGTCTTGGAGTGCAGGCAAATTTACATAGCAATTCTGCAGTGGTAGAGCTTCAAAGGCAGCCTCTCTAAGTGAGTAAGCCTCACATTTGCATGTGCAAACAGCACTAACACATACAAAACACAGGCCCAAGTTTTCAGAACTGCATGCGTGCTTTTAGGCAGCCAGTATGCACATAAAATTACTGTAATTGTACTTCCGTATTAAAGGTATGTACCAACCCTTTTAATTTGTATAGAGATCACTTTTAATTATCTGCACTATGCTATAATCTAACTTCAAGAAAAATTGTGCTATAACAGTATATACAGGTGTTTAAACACATCTGTATATACTGCTTGTAAATGAGTATTAGCTGATGTATTCAGTGTATGCAAAGAAAGTAAGGAAGTCTAGGGTCTGCATAGTACTGCATACAAAAATGAAAATAACTTAGTACCCAAATGGAGGCTGCTTTAACAAAATATTTATTGTAGGGAGAGTTATGTGCACTGTGCCACTCAACATCTCTACCTTTTTTTTTTGATAGTGAAATTAGAGCTGTAGTAGAGGACACCATTTTTCCTGGCTGGGAAAACATCTCTAATGTTCTGCACGGTAATTCTTACCTGCAATCATACATACACATATTAAGAAGAGAATTACTGAGGTTTATACAGAAAACAAAGGACATCATTACTGTACTTTTCTGTGAGTCTATAACAGCTCCACGATCATATAGAGACTCAGTAACTGTTGATGTTATGCTTGGTAAGGCTGAAATTAGAAGATCGCTTGTTTCAAGAGATGACACTGATCCACCTAAACCACACTGAGGAAACAATCCCTTATTTTAAGCCCTGCAATTGATACTTGGGCATCCAAATATTAAACAATCACTTTCTTTATAATCTTTTGTTCTTCTCATCTGAGGTGCTCTGAAATGTTAAAGGTGTTTCATACTACCTCGGCAGAGTCATCATGGACAATATTCTTAGCCTATTCTCAGCACAGAGAGACAGGAACAGACTCCTGCTCTTGCAATAAAGTTCCCAGGCTGCAGCTCCTCTCTTAATGCTCTTCGTTGGCTATTCAGGAACTGAAGGGCAAGGCTGCCTTTCCAGAACTAGTTATACAGTTTCCACTTCTGAAACATAGGAAAAAATGTATTTTCCATACTAGTCGGCAATAAACCACAGCATGTGCGATATCCTGCCTCCTGCTGTAACCCCACACCCAACAGTTCAGACATCCCCTCACTCAAGCACCTCAACTATTGTGCAATGGCATAGACGGGGAAAATAATTCTTTCTTAACTCTAGCAGCTGAACTCTTTGCACTCTGCAGCATGAGACTGGATCATACTGTTCATTATCTTATCTTCCTCAACTACACGTTACTAATGGTCTAAAAATTAGCCAGGCCTTCTGTAAAAATCCACCCACTCAGCTGGTACCTTTGACTCAGTTGAATGGCAGTGTTGGGGTTGACACATTCAAAAACCCCCATATATCTCCCTAGTGCAAAAACAAAGCACACACTTACAGAACCAGTTGGTCAGGGACCAACCTTCTCGCTCTGTGTTTGTACTGCACCCAGCACAACGGAGTTCTGTTGAACAGCTGGGACTTAAACACCACGATAATACATACAAATAATTTAAATGCATGCTTAGGTGTATTGGAGGGTATTCTCCAGTCTCAGTGTACAATCATATATGACAGTTTAACTTAGCAAGATGCTGACCACTCCCAATATGAAGCTCAGCCCCATAGACTTTACTGGAAGATAAGGATGGCTTGTGTTCTAGCAGCATGCAAAACAAATCTCTTTTTTCTAAAACTCTAAGCTGCAAATGAGTTCATTTCAAACCACAGCCCTTCAACTTCAGCAGATTCCCTCGCACTGAGCAGGGAGCTCAAGCATAACATAACACTTTATGCTCTGTAAAAAGCATGTTGTTCTTCAGGCCCAGAAACTAAAGCATCAGCTCTGTCACTGGCAGTTAAATACAGCAAGAATTTCAAAGAATTACTGTATTCAAAACAATTAAATAAAGAAAACATCTAAGAAGCCAGTGAGAAAACAAGAAGGTTTGACATTGTTTGTCCTGACAGTGGTTCTCCAGGTCTGTTCCCAGGTCCATTTTAAACTTTGTGGTGACATATACAACAGAAAAAAAAAGTATGTTTACTTTGGACCTGATATTCATGGCTTTTGGGAAGCTCAAACACTTGGGCAAAAATACAACAATGCATAAAAATAATGTAATTTCAGGCAAAAAATGCAACATCTGATTAGCCATTCAAAAGTATGGTTGCAGCAGGTTCCACAAATCAGCTACATACAGCTTGAACCTCTAGAGAAAGAAAGGTTTTTCATCTCACTTAGAGGTCCACGCGAAGAGGTGATTAATATGCTAGAAAATCCTCAGGGTCCAGATGCAATGTGCAAAGAAATCAGCCAAAGGGTTTTCTCATGCATAGGAGAGATTCCTCCTGGTCAGGGATAAGGCACTCACTGACAGTGGGCAGCTGGAGGTCAGACTTGCTCTGTAGCCTTCAGCCTCCCTGGCTAAGCAGTACTTTTTTCTTTTACTAAACTTGGCTAATGTCTGTGTGTAGAAGGGAGTCTGCCCCTTTCTATCTTTTTGTTTGAAGTGAAGTTACTACCTTATTAGACTCTCATTTAACAAAAATAACAGTCTGAATGGGCTGAAAAACTGGTCTCTGGAATTGCCCCTAGGCCTCTGGGTAAGTCACACAGAAGGAATGGGTCTTCAGATTGCTTCACTTGGGACAAAGATACCCATCATTAGCTGATGCTGAACAACACCCAAAACTGCTCTATGACTGATAAAGACGTACAACATGGTAGGTGAGGGGAAAGGGCAGGGCCTGTGCTGTCTGGACAGGGCGTTGGTTGGTCCATACTGATTTCCTGTAACCCAAAGGGCTCCACTTCTCCTTTCCTTCTCACGGCTTTTGTCTAACAGGAAAGCTGCTTCTATGCCATGTTTGGACACTGTGATTGCTGAGCACAGGCCAGTTGCATAAACTTTAAGGGTACCTCTAGTACCTTAATCTGCCCCCTTCCTCATTGGATGGGTGCTCATTGCCTCTTTTCCTTCCTCTTCTTCATTTCCTTGCTGTTGCAGAAGTCCAAACACTAAGTGAGTGGGGAAAGCGTCCAGAAGGGAACTTCAGACAGGGAAGCATCCAGTGGTCCCTCTGCTATGGGTAACATTTACGGAACCTGCTGTTAATCAGAGATGAAGTTTCTCAGTGCAGCGTCATACATCCCCTGTTGCTGCCTATTACTTAATCTTTGCTTCCTCAAATGGCACCCAGAATTGGGTAACAGCTTTCCTGAAGGTGACAGAAGCAAGGAAAAGATAGCACTTCAATGATATAAATGAAAGGTTTATCAGCAGGGACTTTGACTCACGTCCACTAGTGAAAGAAGAAAGAAGTTATCGAGTAGGTTCTAGTGAATGTGAACTGGATTCAGCAGAACTAGCTTGAGTTTTGCATAGATTCAACCCCTTTACAGGGCTGATCCTCCTCTTACCTGTCTGCCTTCCTGAGCTCACTAGACACAAACAAGCAAACTTCACAATTAAATGATGCCCTTTTTTTCCATAAATGACTAGCCATTTTTTGTCAGTTCCATTCTGGGACAGTTAGCTCAAGATGGAGAATATCAGACAACCATGAGATAGATAGATAGGTAATTTCATCCTGAAAAAAACTCCACTGAGAACAGGCTCAGAAGCCTGTTTCTTATCACTGATGATAGAGTTATGTTATTAAGGGCCAGTAAACAGCTGACATTCTTTGTGCTTCTGAAACTTACCAAAAGCGCTTTGACTTGCAGTATGTTATTAATCCATAAAAGTGCTATGTGCGGGTATAAATCTTCCTGATCCAGTGGTTGTAGACTAGAAAGCTTCAGGACTTTCCTAGGTGACAAGGACATTCAAGGCAGAAGTGGATATTGCCCTTGGTCTATTTGACATTCAAAATGCCAAACATATTTTCCAGATGAAGCATTAATTTGTGGACCCATATTCCAAATCCCAATCTTAATTCCACCAAAGTCATACTTCTGATTTGTCAAATGAATTTCATCAAGAGAGTGGAGAAGTATGTAGACAAACATTTAAACATACAGAAAGCTGTAACATGCACTTTCCTGTGTAGGTTTGGAAGAATAAAAAAAAAAACCCCACTGAAATCCTAACTGGAATCTCTTGGGACTCTCTGCTGCTGCCTGCTCTTTTTAGATTTTCTGTTTACCATCTGACCCTTTTTTTTACTTCCTTAGCTTTTTTAATATCAAGAAATTGAGCCCTGAGAAATAGTTAGCATGGAGAAGCTAGAGAGCAGTATGTTAGAGAAAAGGATGGAAGGAGATACACTCCGTGCAGTTCTACTGTGGCTTTGTGTGCCATTTACTGCACTTCTCCAGCTTTAACAGCTCAGCTATCCCCACATAAGGAATGCCATGTTTTGCTCAGTGTAACTGATTCCCACAGAGAAGGTGCATAGTATGCTCTCTCGTGGTGACTTTACTGTTAATTTTGTGACCTTTAGTAAAAGAAGAAAAGCCTATTCTGACAATATGAGTTTCCACTTTTTACATTTAGAAGAAAACTGTTTTTCACAAGGTTTTCCAGTGCAACACTTTACAGAAAGGCACTGAAATGCTGATGAAGATTAAGTGCACCCACTAAGAACATAAGCAAAATTTAATCCTTGATCTGGAGAAGAAAGTGCCACACTAACTAGTATAATGGTTTGAGGGACAAGTTAGTTCCTCTGTGACAGCAACAGTAAATGAGAAATTGAATGGCACATTTCCATATGTACACACACAAAGGAAAATGACTGCCATCAGGTCCAGTATGAAATGGCTAATCCTCTCCTGCAAAGCCTTTGACAGCAGATAATCTGTGCCAATCTACGTGCACCTCGTACATGAACTCTTCTCCATTTAAAATTCTTTTTTCTACAGCAGCTAGGTCTGGCAAGAAAACAGCATATTTAAAATAAAAAAGAAGGGGTGAATTTTGAACAGATGTGATGGAAAACATTGGAACGGGGTTCATTCTTCAGGCCAACATCCTCAGTGGGCTTTGAGGAAATCAGGAAAGTACATCTTTACTCTCAGGAGGACTATGGAAAGGGAAACATTGAAGGCATCTCTTCTCAAGACTAAGAGTAGTAAACTCTGCTATACATAATAGCCCCTTGGTTGCCAGCAGCTCTAGGCAGAAGAGGGAAGCATTTAAAAGCACATAGCTTTTGGTTCCTTGCACTTATTCATCATGATCGTCTTTCCAAGCTTTAGAATTTAGAGTCTTATAATGATTTTTATTAGCAAACTTGGGAATAGTGCATTGTATAGAAGCCAAAGCCACAGTAGAATAAAATAAGTCTTACCAACAGGAGTAAATATGAAGTACCCCTACAAGCCAGACACATCTCAGAGCAGCTGCTTGTTATTTTTCTTTGGCATGTATTTTTTTGGATATGAGACACCTTCATCTTCCTAACCCCAAACAGACAGAAGAACAGAACACACTGTGCCTATTGTGGGCCAAATCCTCTGCTGACATAAATCAGATTCTCTCCGTTGAAACCAATAGAGCTGTTGTGGTTGATACACATTTGGACTCTGACCTCTTACACCAGCCTCTCACATATCCAAGATATGGCTTCCCTTAGATTTCCCTATGCTTCACAAAATAACACAGGTCTAAACCGAAAGAGTTTACAGTCTACAAGTAGGCAGGATCAGTTGCTAATAAGGATACTACACAAGGGCCTATGGGTTTTTAAATTAATTTTTAGATTTAGAACAGATTTTCCCAATATTCGAGACTCTGAGGAGACAGCAGTTGGCAATACGACTTGGAATCCAATAAAACTAATCCTTCAAGTATGTATGTCTCACTGACAGATTCAGTTTGAATCAGTATTGCCTTTACTTTACAAGAAGAGAACACCACAATAAGAGACCATAATTTATAAACTCATTATTTCCTATATAAACAGGTAGCTATTTTACCTCAACTTCAGTATAAAGACTTCCTAGGTTTAAAGATACAGTGCACAGATATATTTGTTAAAGTCCTGTTGGTCAAAGAGGAAGCTGTCAGATTATTTGCATTTTTATTATTGCTTTTGAAAACACTGAGATCTTGCTTAAACAGAAGTCAGGTCTCCCTTTCAGCTACTGAGACTCATGCTGCCAAGAATATGAAAAGGAAGATCTATATTTGAGGACAGATACAAGATCTAACATCTTTTGGCCTAGAAGACAAACTGGAAGAAATAGTAAGAGGTCATCTTGCTCATCCCAACAGCTATGGTTGCTTATGTGAATGTCTGTTCAGGAGCTGAGCTAGGTCTGTTGGTGTGCTGCAGTCATTCTGGCAGGATCTTGGCAGCATTTCCAAAGCTATTAATTAGCAGATTACTCATCAGTGGAGCTAGGGCATCCTGTAAACTGGTGCCCCATTGACCCTGCTGAATTAATTTTCCATAAATAAAATGCAAACCTCACAGATTTTATTGGTCTCCACAGGACAGACTTTTCCCCTTCATTTTCACAGATAAAGCAACTATTCAAAATGGTATAAAAACACCTTAGCAGGCAAAATAGCCTGAACGTGGGTCTTACACAGAGTCTTCCATACCACATGTATGTCACTGAAACAATGTATATTAAATACTCAGGTAAACATGTCGATGCATTTGCAGGCTTCTGTAGTTTGCTTGCAGCCTTGAACATTAGAATCTAGTTTGTTTAGAGAGGAAATGTTGACAAGGACACTGGGATTTACTCCCTGTTTATTTAAAAAGTAAAAGAGGACTTTTAACTTCTACCTGATGGGCAGATGGATTGATCTTGCATTAGCAGAGCATCTGCCGAATAGCACTCACAGCTGGGCAGCACATTCTTTTCACCATATTGTGAATGCAGCACAGGATACAAAGCTGAGCAAAATTTCACTTATACAACTGGTGGTTAATTCTGTGCCAACAGTAATTAGCTTCTGTAAAGAGTTTATAACAAGAAGCCACAAAACAGTTTTATTCTGATGAAACTGATGCGAAAAACCCATTTGCGTCTGTCCATGGGGTGTGAGCTCCAAGGCTTGGCAGGAGAATTGAGACGCAGGCTTTCAGGCCAAAGGCAAAAGAATGCTTCACTGAGCTACAGAACAGCTTCCTTTTTAATAGTTCCTTGTATTACAGCAGCATCTCTAGTCCTAGTCAAGGATCTGGGCTGCTGGTATTATGAATGAACCAGCTAAATAGAGACAGGACCTTGCTCGCAAGCATGCACAGTCTAGGGCCCTGATTTGGCCAACACTGACACTTAAGCTAAATCTTTAGTATATTTATGCCAAGGAGATTGCTGTCAAAATTAGGTGAAATTTTACAGGATCAGGGTCTTAGGCAAATATTAGTAAAAACAAGGTACTAATTAATAGTATTGACCGTAAAAAAGCAGAGAGTGTATGCTTAACTCTGCAGGTGGGACTAGTTGTATTAATTTCAGTAGGATTACATCCATTTATAAAACTGGAGAAACTGTTCCTAGTTTGTAGCATAAAGGCTTGGATTAACGTCTGCATTCATATCAAAAGTATGCTGAAATAGGGATTCTGTTCCGTTCTCTTTCTGGTAGCATATAGAAGCCCCTGTCAAAGGGGCTCACTGCACTAAGCACTGGGCAAATACTGAGCTCCTTATCTTACAGTGGAAACAGATAAAGGGAAAGAAGGGAAAGGAGTCATGAAGTTAACTCTAGCTAGATACCTGTGGCCACACATCAGGTGGATTCTGGGAATAGAGACTAGGTCACCTGTATCATGGTTGTCATTAAAACACTTCAATAGCTGATTTTACAAAAAAATGAGGACATAAAAATACTTCATATAATCCAGGTTTCTTGGAGAAAGCTTGCTGAAAAACAGGTTCTTGCCAGGCTTAGCTCAAAAGCACATTGGATAAGGGAGAGTCAACGTTAACAAGGCTGGAAATTCCCGGTAGAGGAAGCCACTTCAGGAAGCAAGTATGACTGAGCTGCACTGGGGAAGAAACTCTACTCGTATGGCTGCACTATGGGGGGATTGCACAAGCAGCGTGCTCGTGTTGTGACTGTGCTAGAGGCAGTGCTCACACAGCCGTATCTGGCAGGGTGCTGCCTCAGTACTCGTTACAGGATGTAATAGTGGAGTTTTATTGCCACTGCCTTCAAGAAACCACGTTCTTAGAATTCATTCCCTTTCGTCGTTGCCTGACAGTTTGGCAATCTACGCTGTCTTTTGTATAAGATACTATGTTAACTGGTCTATTGGTTATTGGGTAAAACACCAGCACTCCCTTCTGCTACCTCAACTCACCTCTCTTCAAGGATATGAGGTATATATGAGCACTGCAAAGGCCAAACCCCAAGTGCCAGGCTGGTCGGTAGCAAGGCACTGAATAACAAATGAATAATGTCAAAGTTCGTTATTTTCAGTTCTATCACATAGAGTAACAATCTGCCATACTAAACAAAAGCATGCTCAGGTTATCTGAATAGACCATCCTGTAAAGATGAAAGTACAAGAGTAGCTGGTTTCTTTAAAGTATTATGCCTTTGAATGTATCTATGCATCAAAAATGGGGGAAGGAGTAATTGCAGCGTGTGCTGATTTACCTGTGCTAGGCTAATACAGCTTGGTAACAATAGCAGCAAAAACGTGGCAATGTGGGTTTAACAGCCAGAGTACGTACACAGAGTCTTTCAGAGTTTGTGATCTGGTTACTAGCATGTTAAAGACCTCTCAGCTGCATCTCTGTGGCTGTTATTATTCATGCTAATTAGATTAAGCTAACAAACAGCGATATTTTTGCACATGCTACAAGCACACCTTCGTTTTCCTGGGTGGAGTATGTGTATGCAGGGGATGGTGTGAATAGATATCCCAAGTTTCTCCCGAAGTGCAGATGGGACAGGTTACTTCACCCCAGTAGTGCAGAAGTAAGGGGTTTAGCAATTCCATGATGGAGCAGCGTACAGCAGCTCATCTCATAATTTCATGGAATAAGCCCTGGCATTGTACAAAAGAAAAATCTTAACTGAAATTTGTAATAACTTTGCCATAACTTCTGGATATATGCATCTTTCTCAATACAAAAAGGAAGCGGGCAGTGTGGTAAAGTAAATGTATGATTAACTACTCCGGAGATGTTGACTTGGTTTTTCCTGACCAAGCTCTATCACCAGCTCTACCATCCTATTCAAATTATTTCCCCTCCTTCTACTTTTGTTTCTTTTCTTACTGTTTCTTTTTCATTCATTCATGCTATAGTTTCTCTTGACATGTTTTGAACAGTCCATAGCAACAGGGTCCCAGACTCAGTCTGGGATTTTAGGCATGATTGTAGTAGAAATAAACAGTAATTCAAGTTTGATATTGTTGTTCCTTGGAGTACATGCATTCCCTGCCAATTCAAAACAGCAAGAAAAACGAGCTTTTGTTTTTCTACAATCTTGTGTGTCTCAGGAGAGGAGCAGGTGATTAGATCCTTGGGTTCCGTACTAGTACTCAGAGCTGAAAGGTTGCAATTCAGGACTCCTACTGATAACTTGTACCATTGTTCATGGGAAAGTCAGCTCACCCCTGTGCTTCTATATGCCATCATAAGCAGCATTGCACAATCATTCAGAATTTGTCAGTGTTGCAAACGTACTCCAGGTATAAACATTTTCTGTCCAACATCCACAATGGCCCTATAAGCTAAGTTTGGAAATGACTTTATGTGACAGCACTGGAACAGAGAAAGGCTAGTCCTGGACTGTTAGGCATTGACTTGTTGCTGTCAGCTTTTACTAACAAGAGATGGCACTGGCACCTTGTTGTTCTGAAACTACTGGAAAGTCATTAGCTGTGATTCCAAAGCCAAAACCTACTGCATTCCCTTTTAACATCAGCCAAGAGATCGTGATTAAAAAAGATGTATAATTAAAAAAGATTTAACAGGAAACTAAAGAGAGCCTCTAATCAGTCTAACCCTGGGCTTTATTCCACAGAGAAAATAAAACAGAAAGGCTTTGTCCTTGGCATGTTCTAAACAGTGTGCCATTAAATCTGGTCCCAGTAAGAGTCACAAGTAAGCAGGTGAGGAAAAGGGGTAAGAAGCAGCAAATGGCTGAGTCCCTGAAGGTACGGAACAGGCTTCCCCTGTATCTTCAGCTTCCAGGAGAGAGGGAGGGCCCCGTGTCTTTATCCTGCTGGAGGCATTCTGCCTGTGGGGAGGGAGCATCTTCAATGCTATCCCACGAAAGGAACTGGGAGGGATCATTTGCCTGTCAGGGAAACATCGGGGTTAGCTCTGGGGAACAAGATCATCCTGCGTCATTCAAGGGAGGCTCCTTGCTCGGCCCTCAGAGAGAGGGAGGGATCAGCCTTCTGCCCTCCAGTAACCTCCTTCAGCCCAGTGCGGATGCTCTGTGTACAGCCACGTCCCAGTTCTCCAGATGGAAGAATGGGCCAGCCTTCAAGGAGAAAGGAGCAGACACAGGCAGAATGGACAAATCTAAGGACAGATTTTAGTTACAAAATCATTAAATACTCTTCTGACTTAAAAGCTTGAAATAAACTACATGGAGCCACTAGGTTCAGATCCTGCAAGATAAAGGACCATGGACTGTGTATGGGCCTGTCTCATGACATCAGTCCAGCACTTCTGGCATATCCCTGTTTCTTGTTGCTGTTACTTGCTAAAAACAACAACAACCAGCCCAGATACCTCAAAAGAATTTTGGAAGAAGCAAAGAAGAGCCTGACGCTAAGCAGTCCAGCACCAGATCAACCCTTGCTGTGACTTCCCAAGTTCAGTAAACGGCGTAACTCCCTGTGAAAGGCAGCCATCGTCACTGCGGCTCAGAGCTGATAGGGACAATCCACACTGGTTCAAGCAGAGTGGGCTCCTCACTGCAGTAAACATTATATGGCAGGTTGCAGGGCATCTACACACTTCTGTGCTGCTTTGTCGTGTTGGTGGCATTGCAGCCTGCTGACTGACAGAACATCAGAAACTTGGTTAGGGTTACCAGCTAGTCAGTCCTCTGTTAATCTTCATTGTGCAACATGTGTCTAGGACGTTAGTGCTGGATTTTCATTATCCTCTTGCTAAGATGTATCACTGTGCAGGAAGCAGCTTTTGGGATAGATGGGGAATGATGTTGAGAATAATTTGAAAGGAAAAGAGGGCTAAAATACACAGTCATGATGTTTCTGAGTAAATAAAGATAAGAGCAATGGAAGCTTCTCTGGCAGGGACATTAGCAGAGCCTCAGCAAATTAGTTTAGCACTAGAAAATTGACATGGAAGGGAAACAAGGCATTCAAAGCAAGGATGTGCTTTAACTAGGCACAAAGCCGAAGTTACTTAAGAAAAAGAAGTGGAGTTGGTTCCAGAGTAGCTAATTCATTTCTCCTTATCTTCCCTTGGCAGGGGCTAGCTGCTTAAAGACCACTTGATGTACGCCTGCTGCTTCCTTCCCTCTCCCCTCACTTGTTTGCCTTGCAGAAAACAAAAATGAGTTCTGTCGCAAATGACTCGAGTTCCCCGTGGGCTGCAGAGAAACAAATCACAGCTTATTGGGCATCCGTGTGACATCCCAGCACTCTGAAGTGCATGGCAGTATTTGCACTTGCTCTAAGATCAGCTCTGTGCTAAAACATTTGCTGGAATACAAATGCCAGTTATAAATATTTTTTTTCATTTCATTTCTGTGTTGGTAAAAGGCCTAGTAAACACAGATACACTGTCATGAAAACACTTTTCAAGTATAACTTCATTTGCTTAGCAAAACTCAACTGATCACAAGTGTTACTGCATGAATAATTTTTTTGTTGTGTAAGCCTGTTACAGATTTCAGGGAGATACTGAAAACAACAGGATTGTTATCTGGAAGGTATAACATATCTTCTTATTCCCTGGTAGTTAAACTAATTTTCTCAGCAGTTCATTTAGCAGACCTAGTATTATATGGACAGAGATACTAGATCATCCTGCTGGACCATTTTGTCATAAAATTAGTCCTGGTCTATACTGATATTTAAAGCAAAGTGGTCCCTGTTTATTATACCTTGTAGCTTAAGGTTCAAAACATGTCAGGGTTAAGGATAGGCTTAGGCCAAGCTGGGAATCAAGCTGAGTTAACCTTGCAACTAGAATCTCGGCAGCTATTCTGAGTCTGAGCTGTGCAGCCATCAAAAGCTGACCTGTGTAACACTGGTGACTAATAAATGTTCTGTGATAACTTTAAGCTCAGTCCTAATTATCAGTATAGACCAAAGCTGCTACTGTCATCCTCTTCCTTTTGTTGATCTGTCTGAGGAGACCCTCTGTCAATTCACCAAGTCTACAGTCCTCTCCTGCCTTCCTAAATCTAAAAATCAAAGTACTCCTTTATGCTTCTTTCTCCAGCCATTCTGCCACATCATGGTCAACCTTCACTCATTTCTTGCTGCAGCTCTTGTCCAAGTGTGGGAGCATATACTGCTCAAAGTTGTATAGCTTGGTTTTCCCAGAGTCACAGAAAATAGTGAGGAGAGAAAATATGAGGATTCTTGCCAGAACAGCTCCTCTTTGCTTCCTAGCTGTTCAGCCTGGCAGTATGCCAGTTCAGCGTGATACTTTTTCTGGACGTTTCGCTAGGTTTTTGGAAGAGGTGGAAAAGAGGCTGGCTCAGTCCATCCCTCCTAGTTTATGCTGAACCGACTACATGTCAGTGCAGATGATGTGAACTCAGCCTCTAGTTTTATAGTTTGGTGGTTTCCAGTGAATTTCCAATAACCTCTCAGAAAACTCTTCTGCACTATTCATTGCTCTAAGCTCTTCACTTTTTTTTTTCTCTATTATCACCTTTTATTTTGTAATCTCTTCGAACAGGGGACTGATTCTGCTACATTTGTCTAGTAACAAACTGAGTACATTTCCAGGATTAAATAAAACTAAGTATTTATAACCACTAAGGACACAATCTTTAACATTTTAAGAAAGGCAATGTGGTGGTTACCTTTGAGTTACGAGTTAGAAAACTGATGGATCCTGCTACAAAAGCAGCATCCATGAATGACTCCTCAGTGGAAAATCTGGGTTGTCAGCTTATTGCTAGCATCTGTTACAGCAATGGCAGTGACATTTTAAAATACTAAACCCAGTCGGTAAGTTACTATTTTAGAGCAGATGTATAAATTCAGCACACTTTCATCAAAACCAGAGCATGCATCTAGCAAATTGGAACTCAATGTCAGGAGTAAACATTTGTACAATGAATACAAACACAACATGAGAGAGTTCTGTGTCATTCTTTTGGTAACCCAGGGCTGGAGAGGCTAGGGGCAAGAAAACATTTCATACTGGCTTTCTTGACTGAAGAGACTGCTTCTTCCCTAGTAAAAGGCCCATATGTGCAAACCAGAAGCTGATAGTGACCTTGCTGTATGTGGTCTCAGTTAGGCAGACTCTTTCACGGTGGTGAAAGAGCTGAACTGCTCATGAGGAATGTGTTTGTTCAGCCCTACAAGCTTTGAAATGTATGGACTGGTAAATGTAAGTGGGCATGAAATCTGTTCAGCTCTATGTTAACCTCATGGCTGCAGCGTTTAGTGCCAGGAACACTCAAGAAGAACATTCCTGCTCCATTACAGCACACCGAAGGACCGAAGTAACTCAAGCACAGAACAGCAACAAACAGTACAGTCATAGAAGCCTGGGTGCGAAACAGTTAAAAATACTTGAGTCATGTCTTTTCAAGAACTGAAGGACTAGCTGTGAAAAGCTCTATTGACTTCCAGGGAACCAGGCTGTAAACAACACAGCACAACGGAAGATGAGGACAGTATAATATATCTGACGGGTACAAATCTTCCACATGGCCAGCATCAGGCGAGGTGCTTGTCAAAAAGGCATCTGCAGCTGTTCCCTTTTCAGGCTGTTTACTCTACAGGAGGATTTACCATCTGTGCAGAAAAACAATGCACACACCAGAAATCAGTGTCTGTCAGATGAAGCCTAGTCTCGTGGCTGAAGCACAGGACAAGCAGTCAGGAGATTTAGATTCTATTTATTGCTCTCCTAGTGGCTCCTGGAGCAAATAAGGGGAAATCACTTCACTGCTTTGTGTCTTGTTTTCCTCCAAGATACTGTTTTACCTTATTAGTGTTATGAACACCTATTGCTTGTGTTTATATAGTGCTTTTTGTTCTTTGGATTGCAATGCTAAAGCAGAACTAAACAAGATGTATTTCCACGGAATTTCTAAAGCTTCAGGAACAGCAGGTCAGCTGTTCTGCAGCAAAGTTAAAGGTCCGTAAACTATATCACAAACAACTCAAAAGCAGTCCGAGAGTCACTGTGCTCATCTCTCCATCAAACTTAGTATACTAAAGAAGTGATCTGTTAGAGATTGTGGCAATGAGAACACTAGAAATACGTGACAAAAGAGACAGAAAGATCAAATTTGTTCCGAGGTGAGCCAATACAAATGACCACAAACTTTGGGGATTTTGATATTCTACCCTGAATTTTTCAGCTTGTTATTGGCATTGGCAATTGAATGGCATTGAAAAGTCAAGGTATCCCGTTATATAATACATTTCCTTCTTCAGAATAGATCTTGTAGAGTTTTTTCTAAATCAAAGCACTACAGCTGTGCAGGGCGCAGCATTTCATGTCAGATTTCTGTGAAAAGCACTGAGTTCAGAATGTACAGTTCCTAGCACTACCATGCTTTGGAAGCACAATAACTTCACAAATTGTCCCACTAGAGTCATATAAGATTGAGCTCTAGTTTGCTTAAATATTTCAAGAGTTTCCTGGATTGCCCTTACTCTGGGATTAGCCCTGAGTCTATATCGGAATTCCGAAGGAGATCATGGATGGGTCTTCACTGATAACACTTTTCTAAAGCCTAACAATGTTGCTTAATAAACCACATTTATGGAGCAAGACTGAGTATATAGGATAAACACTGTTGTCAGTTCCAGTGGTATACCTTGGTAGGATGTGTGTTGAGTTATGTTCCTCTATGGCACTTAAGAAAAAAGCTTTGCCCACAGAGATTAATGTGGTTGCCAAAGTACTGTAGTGTTATAATTAATATTTTCTGAATTTTCTGCCTTCCACTGAATAACTGTGTGATCAATTCTACTCCTTTCCTATCTCAGTGTGGTTGATTGTATATATAAGGAAAACAATCTAGCCATTTTTGTGTTTTCTTTTAATTCTTCTGTTGTTATTGAGTCCTAAATGATCCTGTTTTTGTTTTTACTGCTCTGTAATGAGTCACTGGCTTATTTAATTTAATTTTATTGTAATTGTTATCTTTTCATTCTTGTTTTTTTCCAGTCAGTTACTCATAAGACCACAAGATATAAACAGGACACTGTTGCTTGGACAACTTCAGAGGGTAATTTTTTTCCCTGTCGCCCAAATCTAAAGCAAGTTACTGAATGGTCCTCACTTCCTAAGAACTTTCACCTCAGTCCATGTATATTTTCCTACATGTCATGTTTCTGTTGATCCTTACATTTTCCAACTGAAAGAGATCTGCCTGTCTGGTTCGGTTGCTGTTTGGAAGCTTTCTTGGGCTTTCTAATCATGCTTGATCTAAAACTTCCCATGGAAATTTTAGTGATAGAAAATCAAGTTTAATTTCATATCATTACTTTTGCAGCAAATAAATTTTGCCAAAAACTGGGTTTCAATTGAAAATTTGTGAGAAATAGTTACCCAGTGAAATGTTAAATTTTACTTTGCCATCTCCCCCATTTTCATGCTAAGTTCATCTTTGGCGGAGTTTTCTGCAATGACTCTTTCTTGCTAGACTTCTTATCTTTAACCTGTTTTCCTGAGGGAATGGGATTTATGCGGTTGTGCTATGTTTGCATATGTTACATACATGTGTCTCTTTGTCCATCAATTCTTTATAATTTCAAAGCGACTGGCAGCTTTCCACTAAATATGATATAAAGACAGAGGTCTAAATTTATGTTAAGATTTTATATTTCACTATAATAGTCAGATAGAGAAGAGATTTTAGTAATGCATCTATGAAGGGAAAAGCTTCAGTAGAAGTGACTTTGTATTCAATACCACAGAAAGCAGATGAGAAAGAACAGCAAATGCCCAGCTATGGGAACATCTCCCAATGGAGTTCACACCCATCAGAGCACATGCCACAGGACATAAAGGCACAGAAAACCAAGATTCATTTGTTCCGCTACTTTTTGTACTTTGTTTCCTATGAGGCTAGAAATCCTAGGAGACTATGAGACTGACTGCTTATAAATGTGCAACATGTTTGATTAGAATTGGTTCATATTTCGGGACAAAGAAATTATTTAGTGCTTTTGTTTAAGGTTATCTGCAGCTCTTAAGCTGCACCCCCTTATTGTCACCCAGAGAACTAGTAAACTTACGAAGACTTAGAAAGCTTAAATCTATGTCAGCGTGCCTTCATTTCTCCTGTCACCTGTGCCACCTAAGATAAAAGAAGTTCAGAGATTCCTGTATATGCCACAATTACACCTTTCAGTCACAGCTTTAAACATACCCTAAGATGCAAATTGTCTGGCACGAAAAAAATATCTTTTGCATATCTTTTTGCAGCTTTTACATCAAGTGAAGTTTATGGAGTATTCTGTAGTACCACAGAACTTCAACAGCCTCTGCAAATAATCTGCATTAGATGATAGAAATTATAGATATAGATGTCACAGAACCGCTACAGATATTAGCCATTGTCCTGCAGCATTCAACGGATTGGATATGCCATGCTTCAAAAAGCTTTTCTAATGAGGAACCTTGGAATAGCCATGACAAGTGGTGGTGAATTTTAGGCAAAGGCTTTGATAAACTCCAAGTGGTGTTGAAGCGGCCTTAGAGATTAATAACATGGTGATTTTCTCTGAGTCAGCAATGAGCCAGCCCACCTTCTCACAGTAGGAGGTACCAGGATGTTTGGAATGCCACACATAGGACAAGAGGTCAAACTGAACTTCTGACCAGTGTGATCATTGAAAAATCTGTGGCTGCTTTTGCAAGAGTTAATCTGAAGTCAGATTCCAGCTTGGGTAATTCCATTCTGCCTCTCTAAAATTCCCCGTTTATTTCAAAAAATGATGCAATATTTTTTCACTTCCTCCATTAAAGACTGCTAGCAGTTTTGTATATTTTGTTGAGTACTTGCTGTGTTTTACCCCAAAGGTAGCTACAACACCCAGTGAATGACCCGGCGCAGAGCTTTGGTGCATTCAATACCATTTGTGGGGAAAATTTTGTTCTGTCTATTCCTATGCAGAACTGCTAAACGTTATCATCCAGAGCTATGGTTTGTAGCAAACAGCCAACAAAAGCTAGCACTAAGAAGATTTTGTCTGATGGTCAGATCAGTAGAGTGTGAGGCAGACCTGACCTCTCGTTTTAGCTCTTCTGTTCATCTCAAGTAGCAATTTGGTCAAGTTCCTTCACTTTCTAGTAAGGCCAGAAAGCACCCTAATTTTATTTCAGAATAAGTTGGCTTGGACCCTTAATTTCTGTGCCTCAGTACGCATTAGTAACAGTGGAATAGCAATGCTCATTAATGTATCATTAATATTTACTATAATGGATGCTTTATGGTCACTTTCAAAGGGAGATGTATTCCTATTTCCCATTTCTTCTGACACGTATAAATTGATGAATGAACAAATTGATCAATTTATACTATACACAGTGCTAGACAACTCATAGTGCTTGATGGCAGTAAAAGGAAACACAGAAGTAAAGCCAGAAACACTAATTAAAAGCATGTTCAGTGAGACAGAACTGTAGCTTGGTCTTAACGAGTGTGCGGTAGAGATAATGTAAAAGCAATTACTTTAGCAAAGGCAATTTACTGAAAAATTGTTTTTTACTGAGCACCAACTTATTCACTTCACGGGCTTGCTGCCAGGAAACAGAGCCAATTAGTGCCACTTGCTATGGGGACACTGAGATGTGGCCATCTGCCTGCTGAGACTCACCCCGTATCTTTTCACCATGTCACACAATTCCTCTGTGTCAATATGAATACCCTTTCCAACCTATTCTCAGCAATATGCATTGATATGGCATCTGTCATCCTGAAGGATAACCCTGCACTTTCCTAATGTAATAAACTAATCTAGAATTCATATCTCTCTTTTTAACCGTGATGTGTGACATGCCTACGCTGGGCTTTACAGTAGTGTGAGACCTCTCGGTGTAAACCTAGGATTTCTCCACTAATTTCTGAATTTCCACCAGTATAACTAAGGCAAGAATCTGACCCTTTGATCATGATGCACTTCTTCTAGGACTGAAGTTCAGATAACCCTACAGTTTACCAACAAACTGGAAAGGTAACTGAAAAAATGTAAATGAAGGGTGCATTCAGGTTTCCTTATCAAGGACAGCTTTGAACTAGCAGTGACATAAAAGTCAACTGGAAGAAAAGCTAGCCCTCTGTGCTTTTTCTGCCATTCACAGGATTTCTAAATTCAAGTAACACTCACAAAGTTTTTATAAAAAAAGTAAATGTGTAGTCTTTTGGTTGCAATTCAAGTTCTAATAAAACTGTTTATTGAACTCCTTGACCCCTTCCTGGAATCTGCTTGAGCTTCCCAGAACTTTGTGTCATGTGGTTCTCGGTCATTAATAACTAAGTATGACACAGCAGTTTAGACGCACAGCAGCCTTTTCTCCGTTCAAGCAGGCGCCAGGACAGAGCACAGAGAACACAAACAGCTCAGCCCAGGCTTCAGGATCCAGCCCCAGAGCAGCGTTGCCGTGATGCAGCAGCAAGCAAAAAGGGCAAAGGCAGGAAGTGATTCATCTGAGTACAGTACAACGTGCGGGACATGATCAAAAAGATCCCAGCCTTCAGTCGGGACAAGTACAGTACTGGGCAAACGGCTCGAGGCTCCATCCTGCATATTAGATCCATCTCCCACTCTGTTTACACTGAAATATTCCTCCACCAGCCAGCTGTGCATTAAAAGCAGCGTCTGGTGCTAAAGAGGGTCAGTGAATCGAAAGACCTCTGAATACATGGCTGATCTATGCTGTCCACCCACTCATTTACGTTTATATAGCCCTTCTGGCTTTTGCCTGGAAATCTTTGGCTTTCAAACTAGAGATCTCTCCAGCAGTTCTCCTCCAGCTTTTGGACTGCTTTACTGTTCCTTGAATCTATTTAGCTGTTTCCCTGCCAGTTCCCAACCCCTCAGCCCCCGTGTCCCGCCCCAGCCCCATGGCTAATTAATCATCTCTTCTTATGACAACTGGACTGTAGCTAAGAAATTCTGAGTGTCAGTTTCCAAAGGGCAGAGCTGTTGTGTCTGCTGCAGCAAAATACATTCCAGGTACATTCTGCCTCACCAATTATATGCTTAAAAGAAAAAAAAAGGGCAGGGATATTGCTGTATGGAGAAGCTAATCGCATTCTAGTGTGAGATGCTGCACTTCAGCTACAGTGGGATGAATGAGACGCATTGTGAATTGATTCAAAAGTCGTATCTTTGCCAAATTCGGATTTAGCTACACATATGCATTTCCTATAAACCTAAGAAAAAACCTGTATGGACATATGGGGGAAATGAGTTTAATTTCGATGAGTTTAATTTGTGCTGTCAATCACTGTAATTTCACTGGAGTGGCTCAAAACTTGCTATAGGAACTTGGGTGGTGAGGGAGAGGGAGGAGAGAAAATTGAAATCTCAAATTAGGTGGGAATTAACACATTACATCAAATTATGATGGTTTTTTTTCTTCTTTGTGTCCTAAGTTGCTTCTGCTTACTTCTCCCTGTCTCTCTCCACTGTATTTACAACGCATATTTGGAAACACCATTGCTGTGCATGCTCAGTTCAGTTAAAGTTCATTTGTTAAGGAAACAGAGATGTCTCTGAATCCCTGGAATAAACTCTCCAGCACCTGAAGTCCACTACTACCTTCTACTCCAAGCATCAGGCATGCTTTGACCCACCTTCTCAAACACAAACACTACGCAGGTATGTCATTTTCAAGAAAAATGAGTCTACTAAAAGAAAAACATTTGCCTGCAAACCCAGTTCTCCCTCTGGGAAGAGAATGAGAGAATGAACTGCATATGGCAGGTCTGATTTGTGTTGCTTTATGCAAGGCTGGAAGGTGTTCAGAAAGTATGGGGATGGGACTGGTATTGACACTGCTCTAGAAAGGACCCAGCATTCATTTCAGAGAAATGAAGGGCTCATCTAGACAACGAGATATTTAATATTTTAGTATATCTAAGTAAGTTTATTTAAAACAAGTCAGAAGCTCACTGTCTTATCTATTTTACTGTTAAGGGGTGCTAGCTAACACATTCCATATCCTGGTCTAGACAAAGCCGAGAAGCAAGGAAAGCAAACGAATGACACATGGAGAAAGGACTGTGTACCAGGGAGAAAAAATGTAGGGAGACACTGTGAGAAAAGAACAGACAAAGAGGAAGACAATGAACTGGAAAAAAATAACACTATCTTTATAATGAACAGGACCAGCTGAGCTTTCGAGGGGTGCTCTTTTTCCTAATCCGTAACACATGCTTCTTCTTAACTCCAGTTATGTGTTTGTTTATTTGTTGTGTGTTTTTGTAAAATGAATCACCCTTAGAAAAAACCCATGGATTTAAATTACAGAGGGCAAAAATCTCATTGTACGTCAACTACTTTGGCAAACCCCATAGGTAGTTCAAGAGGAAAAGCTACTTGGGAATTTTCCGATGAGTTTCTCTGTTGTTTTTTTTAAAGGAAAATTACACTATGTTGAACCTGAAATTTTTCATGGGAACATGGCATTGGAACTGTCCTATTTTGTATAAATATTAAATATGCATTGAACTTGTCTCCCACATCCCACAGGAGTACTCTGACCATTGTGGTTCAAAATTACCTCTTTATTTGGGTCCAGTGATCTGCTGAATTTGTAATCAAAATAGAATAGCACAACAGAAGAGCCCTAAAGCAACCACTGGTCTGGTGATTAATACCCTCACAGTAGACTTGGGGCATAAGTTCTACTTCTGGGTTTGACTTATGAAATCTCTCACATCACAGCTAATTGTCCCAGCTACTGGGCTATTCATTATTTTGGGGTAATGCTTGCATGTTCTTCAAGGACAATTTAGGAAGGTGAACATTTGAACCTAGTGTAGAGAAGAAAATGTTTCGAGAGCTTGAAAATTTTAACTAGACCAAAAAACTGCTTCCCCAACTCTATTCACAAAAGGTGCAGAGGTTCAAACTCCATGTGATGCACCCATCCTTCATAGGCAGTAGCTTGTTTTGTGTGGGTTTGTGTTTGCCAGGTTTGGTGTGTGTATGCTGCATGCATGTGTTTGTCTGTGGATCCTGTATGTGGAATACGTGGCCAGGTATTTGGGGATTGTGTTGTGTGATGTAATGCGTATTTCTTGCAGTGTGGGTTATATGCTTCATGTTCCTTTGTACATAGATGGTTTTAGTGGATATATCCCTGTCGTGGTTTAACCCCAGCTGGTAACCAAATACCACACAGCCGCTCGCTCACTCCCCCCCTCCCCAGTGGGGTGGGGAGGAGAATCAGAGAGAAAGGAAAACTCGCGGGTTGAGATAAAAACAGTTCACCAGGACAGCAAAGAAAAAGATAAAAATGTATTAATAATGGTAATAATAATAATAAAATATAAAGATAATAGAATATATAAAACGAACAATGCACAATTTCTCACCACCTGACGACCAATACAGCCCATCCCGAGCAGCAGTCAGGGAACAGGAATATTCCCCAGCAGCTATCCCAGAACAGCAAGTTCCAGAGAGAGCAGGTGAGGGAACGAACAGCAGAATGAACGAATGAGAAAAGGCCCGAACGAAAGAAAAAAGGGAAAAAGAAAGGACAAGTAGGGAAGTGGCCCACCAGCCACCTCACTTATACCAGGCATGACATCTATGGTATGGAATACTCTCTTTGGTCAATTTGGATCAACTGTTCTGGCTCTACCCCTCCCAAGTTCTTGCACCTGCATGTTAGCAAAACCTGGGAAACTGCAGAATGTCCTTGATCGTTCAGCAGCAACCAACATCATCAATGTACTATCACCATTCTTCACATACTAAATCCAAAACACGGTAGCTGCTGGAGACAAAACTAGCTCCGTCCCAGCCTAAACCAGGACAGCCTCACTCTTGACATCACCTTGACATAAACTAAAGTCATATTTAGCTAATCATGATTTGGATTGATTAGCTGGACTAGGCTTCTTCCACTGGCCCCTTATTTTGCTTGGGCTCTCATGACTTTGGCACTTAGAACTTGGAAATAAGAATTAAAGACATATGACCAATTGGCATGAGTTTAAGTGGTGAGCAGTGACAGCTTTGTTAGATAAAGTCACTTTTGGCACTTCCTAATGAATGGAAAATAGTAAATATGAAGTACCTGTACACAAGTGCACCAAAACATCCCTCATATTTCTGGATATCTATCATAAACAGAAAACACATCTGGAGAAAATCTTCACATTTTATTTTGCCTCTTAAATGTCACATGTAATCCTTCTGTCCAGTGTCCTTTCCCTGATGATGTGAAACAAGCAATAAAACAGCAAGTATGAGGTATAACCACTATTTCTCTATTCTGAAACTCTATTGAACAGAAGAGTCTGTCTGCCACCTCTGCCTACCAAAGAAGAGTTCTGTCCAAATGCTCCAGGCCCTCTCCATCCAGAAGCAACAGGCTCCCAAAGTTTACTTGGACTCGCACCAATGTATGTGGGAATTGAAAATAAACCTTGATCAAACAAATAGATAGACTGGTAGATAACAATGGTATTATTAAGACTGAAATTAAAGTAAATAAAGACACTTTTCCCCCACATGCTTGGGGAAAAAACGTGTTAGGTATGTATTCAGTTTGGAATATGAACAGTGATGGATTAGATCAGCAATGCCCAGTCTCTTGGTGATGGTGGTTCCTACTGAAAGCTCTTGAGGACAGTAAGCTTTGGTCCTTCATGAGCAGGTGGCCAGACATGTTTTCAAGTGACTGAAACAGAATCACTTCCTTGTTACATTAATGGTGAATGTTCACAATATGGGACATATCCTGGTCACATAACCTAACCAGAGCATTACTGTTACATTATCAGATATGAGGGACATCTGCATTTTGGTCATATGACAGAGACATCTCCTATCATTTGATAGAGACAAGGTAGCAGAGAACAGGCTGAAGACCACTCGAGCTAGGCACCAGGCTCATGGTCTTCTCCCTGGCCACGTGTGTCCTCGGGAGAAGAGGCAGCAGGAAGTAGGCAGCAGGGCACAGGAAGTGTTCAGGAAATTTCACTTAACAGTTAAAACCTCTATGTGAATGAAGCTTTGAGCCTGTTTTGCTTCAAACAATGTTCCATTCAAAGTATGACTCAACTTTTGGGGCCTGATCCAAAGCCCACTAAAGACAATGAGAGTTTTTCCATTGACTCGAGCAGCCTTTGGATGAGGGCCTTGATCCTGATCCTGACAGCCTGATTCACATGAGAAAGGCAACACAAAAAAAGATCAAATCCAGAAATCCTTGTTGAGATTGTACCCAATCCTTTCCTAGGTAACTATTCTAAATTAAACCAGTGAAGCCAATTTAGTCTGATTGTCTGCTCACTATCCTAAACTTCACATAACATTTGATGATCACAGTGATTTATAAGGATAAATCCTTGGTCCTACACTTCCACAGAAGTGTTCATGTTTGCAGAGCTGATTGATAAACTGCTTTTCATCCCTTTTGACTTTATTTTGCCTAGGAGTGTTATCAGAATGTAATTCGTGAACCATTTAGTATAGACTTCAGTATATGCTACACAGTTCACGTTAAAGCCTAAGGTCCAGTTATCCTTAAAAGTGTTGTCTTCATTACAGAAAGCTAAGGTGTTCAAACTGTAATGTAGGTAAAATAAGTAGGACTTACTTTTAGTAGCTAAAGCTTCCACATGCTGTCTTTTGGGGGCAGGGGGTTAGTAGAAAAGGTATAACCTTTTTTGGCCACTTTGGAAGATATACCTTGTTATGTTTGAATAAGATGTCTTTAAACCCCAGTATTCAACTATAAAAGAAGAGAAAGACCAAACAATGCAACATTTGGGCTTTGCAACTTCCTCCACACAGGCTGTACTTTCAAAGCAAATACCATCTGAAATGATTTTATCAATTCTTGTACGTTACTCTGTATACAAACATACTGTTCAACTGTAACTCTTTGACTGGGCAGTTATCCCTTGTGACACCTTGCTTACAAACATACAGCTGGAGAGCACAGTGTGTATCAAAATCTCTTGGATGCTACTAATCATAGACTCAGCTCAGCATGTTTGTTTTGTGCCTGACAAAGCTTTTCATACAAATACTGTTAGCCTTTTTCTTCGGTGCACGCTATATGGTATATAAATAATACTTGATTGTCCTGGTGGAGTTACAACACAAAAATGTTTTTACTCATATGGTTTATATTAACTTTACAAGAGAAATACAGTATATGGGGAAAAATATTTTTTTCCCTTGTATAACCATGTCTACACCCTGGCTGCTGCCACAGGACTATTTTGGTTAACACAGAGAATGATATGGCCGTGATACGAATGGGGTGCAACGTGACAAAGAGCACAAGCAATACAGTAAGGAGTACTAACGAGGAGAATGGAGATAGATACAACAGCTCCTTTACCTCCACATTCAACTTTGCAGAAAAACTACTTTGGTGATTTCTGTCAAAGCTTTACCTTGTAAAGCTATGCCACCTCATTTTTAAGCAGAGCCAAAACCTCAGATTGCCTCACAAAACTGAGTGCTCCAGGATCCATAAACGTCATTTCCCAGGATAATCCTTGACTTTTGTTTGAGTCTGTTATTTCCCACTTAATACCCACAGCTTTTTAATTGGTTATTATTATTTCTTATTATATTCGAAAATTTTAAGAGTCTCTTAAGAAGCAAAAAAGGGGAAATAATTAAAGAAAAATGTAGAGAATAATCCAAATCCAGTGTGACTTTACAGATGTGACAGACATTGATTCTCGCCCTTGGGGATGGAGACAGGAAGCTGTGGTGGGCCAGAGCTCTCAGCCATCATTTGACTGCAAAATATTCCCTTAGGACTAGCTTTGTAAAATGCAGTCACACAATAAACATCAGCAGCTCCTGCACGCAAACTCTGTGACGTAGACTGTACTGTTGCTGTGTTTAAGTTAGGATGATCTTTTACATTATTTTGATGCCAGTGTAATACAATGGGCATTTATTTACTTGATTTAAAAACAACCACTGACCTGCCACATGACTTTAGTCAAGTTACTTCTGTGTGGTTTTTTATCTTATGATAGCCTTTCCGACCTTCAGTTCCTCTTCTAATCATAAATATAAGTATAAACAGTGATGACAAGAAAAGATGCAATATGAGTACATGGAGACTGAAGAAGGTAATACAGCACAAACAATTTCCAAACAGCATCTGCACCCAGACTTGATACAAAATCAGACTAATTTTATATGTATAGTTTCTTTAGCACCCCATTTTGAATGTTTAGCTCTTTTGATTGGTTTGCTAGGTCAGTTCATACACTGTCATTACAAGTAGTAAGTACAAGACCAAACCTCAGCTTTAAGATAGATTATCATTAAAAATAAACAGAGATTAACATAACGCTCCTACCATTGGCCTTGGTGGGTAGTGAGTTCATATAAAGATGGCATTACTACATCCTAATTGGTACAAAATTTCATATGCTGTACTACTGACTTAACTATAGCTTATCATCATTAGACTTAGGGACATGCACAGACAGTTCCTTGAATGCCAAATCTCCTCCTACTCAGTGCGCTATGCACAATGACAGCCAGATATGCTGTACAGTATCTGTAAGATATCCTGATCATACTGTTGATTAAAATTCAAGCTAGCTTTCAAAATACAGCTTTGAGACTGAAATGTCACTTATTAGGAAGAGAGGATCTGTAAAAACAGAAATGGGTAAGGAGGGCGAGACTGGAAAGCACAAAGGGTCTCCCAGTGACTCCCAGTGCTGGAATGACCCTAGCCTGAGCAATCCAAGATGGGTGACTTGATTATAAAAAGGGTGGTAAACAGGAAAAGATCATGGAAGGAAAACATAAACATATAGGGCTCAAATAAGACCGATACAGAAATCCCATGCACTAGTGGCTGTTAATAGTTAGTGTCTGTGTGACACATTCACACCATAGCAGGGTGGGTGGGGCTGTTTTTTGATCATTGCCTGATTGACGTTAATGACATTCTTCCAATGGCTGTGGCTGTCCTCATACCGCACCCAGGAGGGGTCAGAGGCACATTCCTCCTGAGTATTAATGTGAAAAAACATATTTTTAGTCAAGTTGTTAAATGATGCCAGGTGTTTGCTCTGGTTGCCTTAACTAGTCTAGCATAGTCAAAGCTCAGCCTGCATTTCCCAGCAATGTGTAACTCGGCTCTTGAGATTGCACCAGCTATCTGTTTTTAATCCACGTCTAGCTACTAAATTGACTATACTCATCCCTATGATAATGCCTCCTATGCAGTGGAAGACAGCAACATCTGTGAGTGTGGATACAAGCCCAGCATAGTATTGTGAATTGTCATGTTTATTTGTGTTGCCTAGAAGCCCCATTTACGGATCAGGAGCGTGTGTGACACGCATAAAACAAAAGCATTGCACTTTCCATGGAAGGGTTATTTACCTCTGTTGCTTTTGTTCTGTCTGCCATGAAAAGCCTTACTTCTGCCAGTGAAAAAAAGCACTAGAAATGGAAACGGGCATAGGTCCACTGCCTTAAACACAGCAGCCTAAGATCTGAAGCAGTCACCCAGTCCAGATTATCAAAGCATTCTGCAAAGCTGAAACCTTGTAACAAGCTAAACTCTGAGCTTCTGAGCCTAATTCCCAAGGCCACTGAAAACCTCCAAGTAACAGCAAAAAAAGAACCATAGCCTCTTAAGAAAGAAGTCCATGCAAACACATGGCTTGCTTTGAATGTGAAAGTCGACGTTTTCAGATGCTGTGTAAATAAGAAGTCACACTGCTGTGCTGAACACTCAGCAGATCCCAGGAAAGTTAATGGCAACTGTTAAAGCTCAGAATTCCTGAAAATCAGAATCTTTCTGTGTTAGGCTCCTAATTTTAGGAATTTCAGTTTAGAAATAATTGATTCATGCCACATCTAAATTCAATAATGCCAATGAATCTAGCAAAATCAATGTGCTGAAGACTTCCAGAGACGGTGTTGTAACAGCTCTGTAGGATGTCTGTGAAACCTGCATGCCGTGGTATTCACGCTCGCTGCGCTACTATAAGCATGGCAAGGCTGGTGTTTGCATGTTCTGTCCTGTCCTCTTTTCCACCCTTACAATCTCTCATTAGGATCAGTAACAAACCTATGGAAGCAAAACGCAGACTAGCCTGGATTGTTTCAATGTCTCCAAATGTGTGGCATAGCAGAGTGCCGCATGCGTGGAGGAGGAGGAGGGATGCCTTTCTCTTTTCTCCCTTGTGCACACAGAGGCGACGGCTTAGCCCACACCTGATCATGAAGAGACACAGGCTGTCAGCTGATCAGGCACTGTGCGTTGTCTGAACCAACGTTCCTCACCCCTAGCAAAGAAAAGGTATGGGCACTTTTAATCAGAGACACAGTAAGTACCAAGTTCCATCCGTACAGACTCCTGCACAGACCACTGTCATGTAGACCTCAAGTGTGAACTCATTTCACACTGACAAGTACATCATTACATATATCCACAACTAGGAATCTTTCAGATATAGAAATTCCTTCAGGGTCTGAAAACCTGGCTTTGAGTGCAGATCTATTTACAGCAAGAAAATATTTGTGTAAACATACCGAGGAAAAGAAGGCAAATCTTTAAATTAAATAGAACATACTCTGAAAAAGTGAGATTAAATAATGAAAAACTTTCATATAGATATTCTGGATTAATTTCCTAGATAATATTTTCCAGAACAGAGATCTAAATCAGTCTTTTAACAGTCTGTCTACTTCCAAATTTTGCAAGAGCAATTTTTTATTTTTTTCCATTTCCCTGGTGAACCAGTCACACATACGCATTTTCTCAGGATTACAACACTGATTCCTTCTCGCTGATGGTTGTATTCTGCACTTTATATTGAGGCTGAACATTGAGGCTCGGAATGTTAATCATGAAAATAAGAATAACAGAATAATCAGTGGTTGCTTCCAGAGCAGTGAAGTTGCAGATCAGGTGCTGAGGAAAAATACCAGACACAAACAGGCTTCAGAAGAACAGAGTTCTGAAATACTTAAACACTATGTATTTCCCTTAACGTAACGCTTTGAGGTCACAGGCTTTTCTAAAACAAAACCTCTTCCATACAGAACACACTTGACATCTATGTCAGGCCTCTCCAGAGGAAAATGGGGCTGGGGCGCAGGCTTTCCCCCGCTGGGCAGCGAGGTTCTCACTGTAACTAGCCAACTCCACCATGTGACTAAAAATGCAACTTCTGTGCAAATCACTCCAGTGAGCAGCTGTATGCATTGTCAGCTACATTGTATTAGTTGATCATGTTCAGTCAATTAAACTAAACTCAAAAAGTAACAGTGGAATTTTGTGTTCATGCAGATACTAAAGAGGAAAAAACAGGTTTTATTATTATTTCTATGCCAGTAGGATCTGCAGACCAACCAAAGACTGGGGACCATAAAATGACATTTCATGCACACAGGCAGTACTAAAGAATTTCAGGCAGCTTTGCTTAGGGTATAAAAGGACATGCCAGCAGAAAAGTAGAATAGCTAAGGAATTATCATCCACAGGTCACAGCTAGGCAAAATGAAGCACAAAATGCTAAGTATGTAGGAGCAGGATACTCTATCTTTAAATGGCCTATGCGTTTTCATTTGTGCTCAAAGTTATCTGGGTCTCAGAAGCCCTTCTTTTGTGACTTCTTCTAATTCACACCCAATCTATACCTCCTGAGCACAGCTTCTCCTGCAGACCAAAAATCTTTCATCTAACGTCTTTGGTGGAGTCACTTATAAGCTACATGGATGACAGCAGACGTGAGGGGTTTGTGAACTGCCTTTTCTCATTGCTTTGCAAATCTGAGTCAGTCACAGAAATAAGAGAGAGACAGGAAAAAACTGAAAGGGAGAAGTGGTTAAGGCATTCCTCTGTGACGCAAAAGGCAGTGATGTCAGAATTCGAGACCACAGACACCTCTGCCAAAATGAATGGGATTCCAGCAGGCTCCAGCTGGTCTCATGGTTTGTGCATTCTGCGTTGTTTCCTGGATACCAGCAATTCCCAGCTGTAAACTGAACAACCATTAACCCCTTCCCTGTTGTGGGTTTCCAGGCAGTCACTCAGGGGGGAAGTTTTTTCCTTGCTGGTGAAAGATTCCAATATTTCATAATCAGGCATCTTGTATGAATCAATGGCTAGTTTAAAAATAACCCCTTGACCCTAACCATCTGGGAGAGCCATCAGAACAATGAAAAAGAGAAGCTTTTATACAAAACAACATTTCTTATCTGATCCCTCATCTTCTTCCCTGTGCCCTTGATTTTCATTCCCCATTTACCCATGTGACTTACTACCTTTTTCACTTTTCCAGGATCTCATTTTTCCTTTCCTACTTTTTTTTCCTTCTTTTTTTCCCTTTTCCTTCAAGTCTTTTTTTTTTTTTTTCTTCCTATCTCTGGATTGAGAAGATGAGGCATGGCTTTAGCTCTGAACTTACACTGGGAACAGATCTGAAATCCTGGACCTGACATACAACTCCCAGAAATTTTTGTGAGGGAAAGCATCCAAATTCTTAATCTAGTGGCTGATTCCCTCCTGGCACAAACTGAAAACCTAATTTTGGATCTCAAACCCCTGAACTTCCCGAAAGTAAAAATCTAGGCATGGATTTTTTTGGCTGAACTAGCCCTCCCACTGCTGGGAGTGAATAAGAGTCTGAACTCAGGCCAGACTAAAATAATCAAACATTTGATTTATTAATCGCTATTAATCAAACTGCATGTAAGCTGCACGGGCAGGTCCACTGCCGCTCTTTCTGGGTACTGACTGAAAGAATAGACAGCCAACGAAAAACATAACAGATTGAGACATCAGAACAAATCTCATCAACTGAGTAATAATCAGAGCAGAAAGTATGAGTTACTTTGAAAATTGTTATGCATTCAGGTAGTGAAAAGACAAACTCATACAACATCAGAGCAAATTAAAATACAGTTATTACATTTGTTGACAGGGAGAGGATATACTTGTCCAAAACCTAAAAATTTAAAGTGACTCCATTAAGAGCTAAATTCCATTTCTAGCCTGATCAGCACAAACTGCTGCTGCTGTCACACCAAGCCCATATACGCTCTGATTACCTTATCTGACAAGAAATGTGGGTCAGTGATTCCCAATCAATAAGCATTACAGTCCTGCTTGAGACAGGCTCTTTGCACTACACCTCGTGCTGATGCAATGAAGGACAGGTTTGCCATCACCACTGCACGGCACTTTCAGGATAGCCAATCTCACCTGCATGTTTCAAATTGGCTTAACCAGCTGAGGGTTTAAACAGGGCAAAAGTTGGGTTCTTTTTATTTTCTTTCTAAGTTTTGAGCCTTTTGGTTCATGCATTCAAATTTTTCTCTACTAACATGAAAATTGATAATTCTTGTGTGGCTGAAAGAGTTCAACTTTAAGAAAAATAATAAAATATGAAATCTGCAAACGTTGATCCTGCAACCTCATCTTCCTTGGCATGTGGTTAGGCCACAGTACCAGTAGTCAGATCCCCATTCACAAAACAGGCCTCAGCCCCCAACAGTGTATCACAGGACAACTTTTGTGGAAGCTGAGCACAAAGCCACCCGTTCTGGCAATGCTGGAGAGAGCGGTTCTGCCACCGCTCCCCGTCTTTCCTAAGCCTACTGCAGTCCAGCTCACAGTAAGGCTGCAGTATAGTTAGACGACTCACGTTTTTCTGTTCCAACTTGTAAAACACTATGCACTAACCTATTTCATAAGGTGAGAGTAGTTGGCCTTATTCTATAGAACATTTTATTTCGTCCTGCACTACTACATATAGACGTATTATTTACCACAAGCTCAAGCAGTGGGGAAGTGTAATTCCAGTCCCTCAAGTGTAATTTCAGTCCCTTTTCTTTAGAAATAATAAAGGTGAATTTTCCTTCAGCAAGAGAGTGATACAAGAAAGAAGTCAGTAAACTTAGGAAAATGAAGAATGAAAAAGAATATGATTTCTGTATATAAATACATCAAGAGGAAAATAAGAAAGGAACAAAAAGAACAGTTTAAGTTAAATATTTTTGCTGTTGTAAGAGCAAATAGGCATGAACTGACTACTAATAAACTAAGGCTGAAAATTAGAAGGCTCCCAATCAAATCAACAATCTGATTGTAGGGCTGTCAAACATGGGAGCAGCAGAGACCAAACCCTAGCTTAAGAATAAAACTGTTAAGGCAACAAAAACAATTGTATAGTGTGATACTTCTGAGAAGGCACTTGAGTAAGCATCCCAGGCAGTCCTTCATAGGCCTGTATTTCTGAAAGTTTCCCTTTTCTTTTTAGCTGCTTTAGCATAGAAGACAAGCATTTCACTTTCATTTCACTTGCAGTAATGTTTTCATTTCTGAGACCAAAGAGGAAGAGGAGAGGTTGTGTTGCAGTTCAGGGGCTAAGACATGAAATGCTCAGCCAGTTTGGCTTCTATTCCCACCTTCTCAGGCTCTCAGTCACTAATTTCTTGCATGATCCTTGATCATTCTGTTTCCACCCATTTTGACTCAGTTTGTACCAGGTCAGAGCTAAAAATAGATACATATCTTTATTATTTCTACTGTAGTAGTGCTGCAGAGCCAAACACTACATTTCATACGGAATACAATGCCCATCATCCAAAGTATTTATTACTAGGTATATATTAGAAGCAAATATTTGGAGTAAACATAAGTCAAAAGGAGTTGATGCTGATCAATGTGATGAAGCTCCCTTATTAGCTTTGAGGATCTTTGAATCCCAGAAAAGTGACACCATTGATACAGGTTAAATTATCTCTACAGGGCCTAAAGATGCACACATATGGCACTAATAGTAAATAACTAATATTAAATATGAAACTATGATAATGTAAACAGTATAAAAATCTGAATTGCAGAATTATAGAACAATTTAGGTTAGAAGAGACCTCGGGAGGTCATCTAGTCCAACACCCTCACTCGCAGGAGGCCAGCTCGACTCAAACTGAATAGAAGAGATCTCCAACAAGGCAGTCATGCCAGAATAGGCCTTTTCAGTTCTGCAATTGCCAAAGAAAGTACAGGCCTGCATGGCCTCAGCAACTCCTGAGCCAAAGTTCCTGCGATATTCACTGTGATGTTCACATAGACCTCTGGGTTTCCCAGCTTGGTAGAAATTAATTTCATTTTGAGTCTTGCTCTTAAAATCATTGGCTGTCCTATGGTAATTATCAACATGGAACCCCATAGGAAGATGCTGCAAAAGGCCAGTCAGATTAGTATTATCAAGCTGCGTTAAAGAGCAGCCAGCCCAGCACACCATTATTAGTCACAGCAGAGATTAAACAAACCTGCTTGGCCTCTTTCCCCTTTGCCTTGTACTGATGCTCACAGATAAACCTATGCAGGAGAAGCTGGAAAGAACTGAATGTCCTGTGGGAGTTCTTATCAAGACCAGGGAGTGAACAGCGAATAACCACTCAGCAAGTCACCTTCTAAGTTTAAAAAGCAGCCTGTTGTTTTAAAGTATGTTAGTCATCAACAAATTGGCTGGAATGTTCTTCATTCCCTCAGTTACCCCTCTCCAGTCTGCCTCTGCTGGGATCAGCTAGCTGTTTTTCCTTATGCTTTTTTTATAGACAAGAACAAAAATCTTTTGCTTGTTTTTAGATTCTAACTTGTGTCATCTTGTTTGGAGGCTAACATATGTTTGTTCTAACATATGTTTGTTCTTCCTCCTTTGAACTGTAAGATCTTGGGACAGGGACTTTTTCTCATCCAGTATTTGTCCAGCACCAGTACAACCAGCACAACCATCTTCATCAGAGCCTCCCTCCGTTCCTGGGGTACAAACAGTAGGTCCAAGTATTTGCTTCTGTGACTCATCACCACTGGAAATAGACTCAACTCCTGGCAGCTAGAACCTGATCAGAAAAGACCATCATCAAGGTCAACCCAGGGTGTCTCAGGAGATGTCTGTCTGAGATGTGGGACAGAGCTCTCCTGACTCTGCCCTTCGCTCTAGATTCTCACTTGTGCACGAAGATGCAAAGATACATTTCCCAATATAACACACAGTCACCTTTTTTTTCCAAAATATAAACATCAATTTCTGGCATATAGCCAAGCTGACCACAAACAGCAGAACAGACCCTACCCCACTGTGCTGCCATTACTCCAGTAACAGTGATTCCAGTATCAGCTTTGCCATTCCCAATTCATTCTGGCTCCAACTCCACAGCAGGAACACTTTCTAGCCTTCCTTTTTCTTTACAAATCCTTTCCCTTCTGACCTTCTTCCGGTTCAAGGAAGAAGAAACTAAAGACTCATTTTTTCTGTATTCTATCAGGATGCCAGGATATCCTATATTGTCAGTAATTACTATTATTAATCATCTGTAATTTTAGAAGTACAGATGGTTTGCTGAGCAAGTACAAAACACAGAATTGGTTGGGACAGTAGGAGGTAGATACTTAGCAAACATCACTACTCATAGTTCTTATCGTGGTTAATTCTTCAGAGTAGCTTCTCATCAACACTGCAATCACTGATTTTTTTTTTTTTTTTTTTTTTTTTTATTTTGCCAATTTGGTTATAGTGTTTGACTCCAGCTTGATCTCAGGATCAACTCCTCTTAGGGAAAATGCCACCACTGCCCTCTCCTGTCCTTTCCTTGTCTTCTGTTTTCATTCCTTCTTTTCCCAACTTTTCATTAACTCTGGACCTACAACCTTCTTATGGATGTGGCACAGAAGAATGCCGAGGGAATTTTTTGTGCCCTCTTCTTTGTCATACCTAGAAACCCTCAAGAGACAAATTGTCTCTTTTCTGCATTTGTTTGTATGGCACACAAACATACATTTGTTTGTATGTCAGGGGCACTGACTACCAACGTAATGTAACATCCACTCCCGTGGCTATAGCACAATCTGCATGGCTTTCCAGCTCTCACTTGTCACTACTGTTAAAATCAGTTCAATGATACAAAATTGGCAGCATTAGGCTGTTGTTTTTCTGGCATTTCATACCAATATCTACTTCTGAAAACCTCTTTACTAGATTGTGGAAGAACTTTGGGCAAGCCTGTATACTTTATGGAGCAAGAAGAGCATTCTAAGAGTGAAGACAAGTTTTTGGGTAGCATCCCCTCTCCCACTGATCCTGGAAGATTTGGGTCTGTGCTGAATACTGATTAGTTTTGCTAAGAAATTTAACAAGGTATGAAATCTGCAATAGATATTGATAGCACAAAAAATCTGAAAAATCATAGGCTAAATATGCTATGAAATCAGAGGTCAATGAGCATGCAAGAATATAGGCAGTGATCACAAACACAACTAAGCACACCAACAGCTAATTCTGATTCCTTGCATGGACAAAGTGCCTTAGATAGATACGCAAAATCTGGGAATCATATACTAAACTAGGCACAGAGCTGTACACATGTGCCACAGAGCATGTGCTATGCCTGCCCAATGGCTGCTCTGGTGAAGGATAACCCTAAAAGTATAGAAGTCTCAGACTCAAAACTTCATTGAAGAGAGAAGTTGTTACACACTGACAGTTTGGAATAATTAGGAAAATATTAATCATATATAATATGACCAAAGTCTCATTTTGTCCTACATAAAAAGGAGAGACTTTTAGTCTAGCCTTCTCCAAATAGTTGAGAAATAGCAGATTCCACATTCCACTACTATGACATTGACTGATAAAACAAAAGATATGAATGTGAAGAATGTATGTAAAGATATGTTCCTTCTGCCTCTGAAAGGCTGGACAAAATAATGTAAATGTTTCTTCATGCTAGGACTAACTGGAGGTCAAGACATACTCTAAACATCACATATTTTAAGAAGTCATTTCACCTGAAATGTACAAATGTAATTAAACAATAAGCTATTTATGTTTATTCCTAATTTCATAAGAAGGATTTACTAAAGAGGAAAAAATGTCGAGAGACCATTTCTGACCACATTAACACCAAACCTCAATATACAGGCAGACAGGAGGCGGCAGCTAAATACCTAACCATGTTTCTGGGAATGGGAAGGATTCAGAACACTACAGACAACATCTGGATGTGAAGTCCAGACATCTGGGCACAGTATTCATCACTACCATACTGGTTCAGTTCCTATCAGTGTTACTTATTGGCTAGAAATAGCTGGGAGTAGCAGAGAAAAGGTCAGTCCAGTGCACTTGAAGGATACTACCTCTGCTTTGTCAGGTACCTGGATCCCATCTTTCTTCATTTGGAGGAGCAGGCACTGGTAATGTCATGTGTCCAATTCCAGGTACGAGGGGGCTGTGCATCACTTAGTAGTTAATAGTGACCCCAGGGGTAGCAGCAGTGAGGTCAAGGACAAAAGCACAGGGAAATGAGAGGTTTAAGTCCCTGAGGCTACAAAATACGTAAAAATACTTTCACATATAACAATAGTAAGATGATGATACAGCTGGACACCAACCTATCCTCTCTTTTATGGACTCAAAATAGGATTTTAAGTCAGAGAACAAGGAATGGAATTTTTTCTGTTTTCCTTAGGGAAACCTTGTCATCCAGGTTTGGTCATGTCAAAGCAACATGAAGGTACATGTCAAAGGCAATGTAACATTTTGTGACATGGTAAAGTAAAAACATGGTTTGAAATGGGGCCACTGTGTGAATAGGCTCAGATGAAGACAGAGCCATATGATACAATCCTAAAAGGTCACCTACTCTTAGCACATTGTTTTTACATTACTAGGTGATACATGTAAAGTGAAGGGAACAGAACAGTGATTTTATATATAATTCTTTGTGACTTGTCTCCCTCTTATCTGACATTTGTACCTGTTAACATCTCTGTCACATCTCAGATCTTGCCCTCCGCATATGGCAATTTAGCTGTTTGCATAAACCTATGGAGGTAAAAACCTGTGGTTTTGCAAAAAAATAACATTTTAAATATAGAGTCAGCCAAGCTGTTTCTCCTGCTGCTTAATTCTTGTAGTGAGACAGACAATGAAGTCACTAGTTCACCATAAACACCACTACAGCATCAGAAGGTAGAAAAACTCCTGTCCCATCAAGGGTCCATGTAACAAAATCAAATTCTCCTTCAGCTACAGAAGGTGAACAGCTTCACAGGATGTGCTGAAACTCCCAGCCATCCCAGCACATCAGCCTCCAGCCCAACAGAAGTTTATCATCTGAAGTAGATTTATAGTTCCAAAGGCTGAAAAAGCCAGAAGGGAATATCATGATCCTCTAATTTGACCTGAAAACAGAGGCCATAATTGTTCTTAAGCCTAAACTAACACATGTATTCTTGAAAGATACTTAATCTCATCTTAAACGTTCAAAATCTGGTGAAGCCACTGCTGTCCCTGATAAACAACTACAGTGTTTATTTACCTTCACTGCTAGCAAGTTGTGTATTATTTATTTTAAAGATGATACATTTTTTTAAACTTTTGCTTCTAGCACAGAATCTTATCATGTCTTTATCTGCACAACTGAAATGCCCTAACTATTGCCTGTCTTCCATTGCAAGCATCTACACAGCGTGGTCAAGTAATTGCTAAAATCCTTTCTTTGAGATGAATTTAGCTTCCAAAACTTGTTTACCAGCTACTGGATTGTTTTTGTCTTTTCAATCCCCCTTCGGGATTTTTGCATCCTGCTTTGAGTAAGCAGACATCAGAACTAGATATTGTGTTTAAATAACTGCATTATTAACATGGAATAATTTTCATTTTTCTGGCGGTCTAATGGCTTTGTAAGTCCATGCACAACTGTGTGACTTAAGGTGACAGGCTAGCTCTTCAGCCACTCCTGTTTTCTGATCCTATGTGTTTAAATTATGTTGTTTGGGGGAGTTTCTTTTTTTTTCTTTTTTTCTTCTCAGTCTTTTTTTTGCATGCTATGAAAAGAAGCTCTTCATGAAAAGTTAGAGGAGAACAATCTCCCTTGGCTTCTCTCCAGTTCCTGGAGGTAAAAGCATGACAAGCAGCGTTATTCCATAAAACTGACAAATAATCTTTGCCAGATTTTTGCCAATTAGAGCCTATCAATCTTTACAATGAAGCCCTTTATTCATCCATAAACAAAGTCCAATTATACCTCACTAGGAAAAAGGAGGGGCAGGTGCTTCTACATTCATGAGCACTAGTAAGATGGAAGGACTTTGCTTTTAACTGTCTTAACTCTTTGTATTCCACAGCTGTGTTGCAATAATGATAACTTAACTCTGGATAACCGACCAGAGAGTCATTGATGAACATTGATGATACTCATCACCCAGAAGCACAGTATACCCAATCATTTCTAGTGTGGTATTTTCCAAAAGAGTTTCTGGCACCATATACAGTCAATATCCGTGCAAAGGACAACTGAAAACACAGACAGGGCTGTTGGAAAGTTCTGTTGCTACAGTCACCACCAAGCTCCTCATCACATAGTTGACTCATCACTGCCTTCAGGGTAGATGTACTCTCAGAGATGCACTTTCTACCCTCCCTAATATAACAATTCTGGATGCCATGGGAAAATCAGGGAAATAAATAGACTACAGAAAGTGGCCAGGCTCATGGCTTCCCCTAAAAAGCATCTCCTTTTTCTATTACCAAAGACAGATCACTGGACTGGCCCAGGCAGGTATTTCCTATGGTCGAATGTTATTATTCCAAGGTTATTTATTAAACACAATGTATCCAGAGAGTTTTGTATCATAGTTGTCATATTTTAGGTGTAATATTTATTTCAGTGAAGATAGTTCCATTTTGAAATTATTTTTCATTAAGATACATAGTTACCAAACTTTTTGTGACTATCTTCTTTTCTGTCATTGAATGTGATTCACCACTCTACTAGTACAGGCCATGATTCATTTGGTGTATGTTTTTTATTATGAGTCTTATTTTAGCAACCTGGCTGTCCTTAATCCATTGGGATTAGATTTGATTACAGAACTAATACACTGGATAACTATAACCTGTCACATAAAACAACAATTCACCCTCATATTGGTGGTGGTGTATTTTATTTCAGCTTATTGAAAAATTACAGTGCATTTTTTCTCACTTTGTGTTTTCTGTATGTGTCACATTGTAAAAGGAAACATTACGTTGCATGTGCTATTACAATACAATTCTTCTTTTTCTCCTTTATATTCAGAAAGAAAGTTGCTTCACAAGTGGAAAGTGTTCAGTGTTTCTAAGGTGCAAGGCCACAGGTTGATATTACATACATCAACATCAAAATTTCCTGGGTTACTACTGAGCACAGCAGATTTGCGTGCTAGCCCTCTACATCTGGAACCACACATCTGGGAGACAAAATTAAAACCAGAAGTTAAGCAAGTTGTAGCTTCCCAACTATGTAGCTAGAATTTCCAAAGTGGCAGGATGTTGTGGTATCTCCCTGAAAGCTGTCCTCACCTTGCTGATGAACTACAGTTCCTGTAATTTTTGGCCACATGGCATCATGTGATCCCATGATGTCCAATAGTTTCACCGAGAGAATCACAGGAGAATAACCCAACTTGGCTTCTGGTGGCTACAGAAAAGCTTGCTAATCACTGGTTTAGAATGTGCATGTCAAAGCATCTACTACATATGGCATTTGTGTGAACAGGTTTCTCCTTTTTAAGAAACTAAATATAGATTTAAATGCACTGGGTTCTTTACTGAGACAAAGTAAAAGTGTTCTGAATCAAAAATGGCAATGGAATTGAAAGCATATAGCTATTCCCACTGATATAGTTGGATTTCTGTTCCTACTGGGCTAGTAAAAGAAATAGTAAAAAGGAAGTGGTGAGATGCAGGCAACCCATATGTTGCTCATAGCCTCATGGCAAGAGTTTACACGCATTATCAGAGACTACAGAACTCAGCATTCTTTTTCTCCTTTTTTTTAAATGATAAAAACTAGAAGAAGAAAGGAAAGTGATAAATTGTGTATTTAATTATTTACGTACCTTAGCAAGGGTCTAATAGCCTGGCTTATCTAGTACAGAATCTGACTGCTCAAGACAGTTTGTTATAATCGAGTTACTTAAGAGCTGCTACTCTAACCAACACACTGCTATAACTAACAAAGAAAGGTGTTACACTTCATTACACCTCATCAGGACTCTGGGCTCTGTAAAAGAACTGGAGCAGCCTAGATTGCCTTTGTCTAGGAAGTCACAGGAAGGGATGTCTGTACGGAAACGGGAATGGAACATCTCAATAGTTTCATAATTTTGACAGTCTACTTAGGAGCTTGGGCACTTTTACAAGAGGACTTTGAAATCTGGGCCACAGAGAGAGGTATCAGGTTAGAATTAACGACAGTATTCCAGCTCTTAAAATTTCAAGTTTTGTAGATATTTTTCTATAAACAATATTGGTTTAGGAAGAAGTGATGTAATCTAGCAGATCCCATACCAGTGTGGAAGTTGGGAGAGATGTAGGTTTATGCCTGCTTCTACCACCGAGTGCAACTAAACGAGTCTCTTGCCTCTCTAGCCCTGCTTCCTCTCCTAGTATTTTGGTAATAAAGCAGATGATTGTCTCTTACTCAGTTCTGAACAATGATGAACCTCCTGAGGACAGGTCCTGCCTGAATCAGCTGGGGACTCACTGGCATCAGAGGACAAATTAGTAAGTTTAATACTGTAGAGGTTTTGCTTTTCGTTGTTGCTGGTAGCCCAGCAGAGGCAGCTGCTCTCCCCACAGCAATAGGCAGTGTACAAGTCGAGTGAGTTTATCCAAAACAAACAACATTTTGTAATACAACGTGCATAAGCTTCCCTTTCTCTTGCCTAATAAAGCAAGCTCAAACTTCATGAGGTTTCCCACTCTCACCAAAGGAAGGTGTTTATACTATGAATGTTTTAATTTTGTACAGAATAATGGCAAGACGGTTAGGAAAGTATTGGACTGAAGTGTTGTATTGCCCGTCGTGATGTGATGTGTACACTGCAGAGTGTCACAGAAGAGTCTGTGAATAATTCCTACAGATTTCCATATGAAAACAGAATTTACAAAAAATCTTCTCATCCCCTCAGCACTCCAGCAAGAGTAAGGCATTATTCAGAGAGGAAGCATACCTATAAAACAAAGGATATTGGGTTTAATCCTGCTTATGCCATAAACACTCAGTGTGACTTGGGAGAAATCATTTAAATCTAATTTTCTTTCAGTTTGTTATGGACTTCTGTGACAGCCAGTATCTGTATGATTTGTCCTTAGTTTGTGTGTTATTTTCCTTTAAAAAATAAGTGACGGGGTCTGTAGAAATCCTGTGGAGGGAGTGAGAAATTGCTTCTTCCCTTGAGGAGAAGTTGAGACTGGTCTGGGACAGAAGCTTCCAGACCAGAAGAAAGAACATGACAGACAAATGGGAGCGAGACAGTCACAGCAAGGAGCTACGAGCCTGCGGCTCAACTAGTGAGACTACTGAGAGGGATGATTGAGCAAGCACCCAGGGCTCCGAGGTGATGGGAAGAGACCAGAGGAGCCACTGCCCACTCCGTGGGCAGGGGGACTTGTTTATAAGTTCTTTTTATTTCTATTCTGTCTTTGCTAATTATTTGGCGTTTTCTTCATTTAAAAAGTTAAGTATTTTAATTTATATTCTAACACAATTTGGCTTTTTTGGATTTCTTTTGTTCTAGCTAGTCTGGGTCACTTGGTAATAAGTTCAAAAAAGTTACCACAATTTACAGAGTAACTCTAACGACTCGTTAGTGTTTCAGTGATGGTTGAGCTCTGCAGATGGAAGAGCCTGACTTCTCTGGCCTCTGCCTCTTTCTGCAGGAGTACAAACTCTGAATACTATTAATTATAAGAAATATTAATTTGTATCATGATCAGAGTCTTCAGTGATTTCTCTGCAACTGTTGATTATTGGTGCTGGTTTTAATTACTAAGATGACATGAAAAAGTTGCAACAAATTTCTGACAGAACTGAGTCGAAACCAGGATGAGGGTCTGTGCAGGCTTTTTAAAGCCTTCTGTCATTGCTCTTTTTTCCCTTGCTCTTGAAGCTGACTGATAGACTTCCACTAAAATGGCCTGGAGCATCCAAGCATGGCTGTCTTTTTTCCTCAGTGACAGAAAGCACCATGTTGAAAGACCTGCCATAATTTTACACTGTAGCCACACAAAAAAATAAAGCGTTTGAAGACCAGTTCTCCAGCAGATGGTAACAAGTATTTCTCCATGAATTTCAAGTAAATATGCATATTTAAGCCAGCTTTGTTTTTACAAGTGGAATTCCAATTTAAGTGCCCATAGAAAGTAAAATCTAAATTTAGTCATTTTAGGTGAAAGAATACAGGCTAGAAGGAAAACTTTTCCAAATGCATAAAATCAGACATGCTCACTAAAGTAGTTTGCGGCATATAATGGTGAACTGCAAAACAGTCACACCAGTTAACATATGAAGACGTAACCTGAAGTGTGAGATAGTTTGGAATAACAAAGAGAGTTGATATCATGACTATGTCAATATTCCTAGAGTTGTTGGTCCAGCAAAGAAGAGAAACAAATTGAAAGGAGATGCTGACAGCAGAAAGCATCAAAGTAGCGTTATTCAGAGGAAAAAGACAATTTGACAAGTTTTCATCACTGATTCCAATGCCAAAAGAGTCATCACTTATGAAATATTCAAAACAAAGAAAGGCCATATCTTGGCTATCCAAGGATAGCACATTATATGGAAAGACCTCTGGTAGGACTAACAGTCAACCCCTATTATTAGATACTTCATTTCACTGAATTGCTTCTTTTTCTTTTCCCAGCTAGAATATCACTCTAGCTACTAAAAACTTTCTTATCCCAAAACTCAAACACAAACCAAACATGATTTCACTACAAAATAAAAATCACATTGTGATAAAAGAAATTTTTTACATTCACTTGCTCTGAATGGCGGGTGTCAGGAGGATGGGCCAGACTCTTCTCAGCGGTGCCCAGCAACAGGACAAGGGGCAACGGGCACAAACTGGAACACGGGAAGTTCTGCCTGAACATGAGGAAAATCTTCTTCACAGTGACGGTGACAGAGCCCTGGCACAGGCTGCCCAGGGAGGGTGTGGAGTCTCCTTCTCTGGAGAGATTCAAACCCCCCTGGACGCGGCCCTGTGCAGCCTGCGCTGGGTGACCCTGCTCTGGCAGGGGGTTGGACCAGATGATCTCCAGAGGTCCCTTCCCACCCCCACCGTTCTGTGATTCTGTGATTCTGTGAATATTCAAAGAAACACATTTTGTTTTCCTAAGAGTTCATTAAAAGAAAATCCAAATGGATTTCAACATGGGCAAAGATAATTTCTAATTAGAAGTAACTCAAAGGTTTAGGATAGCATGTAAGTGTTTACCATGTGCTTAAATCTCACTGAAGTGTATTATATATAACTGCATTTTTAAAATCAAGCACATGATGTAGTGCTGTCTTGAGCAGCTAAGTACACACTTTGGTACTTTCCTGAATCAGGGCCACAGTCTGTGGGATTTTCTCTTTCATTAACTGATTCATAAAAAGGCATAACTGAACCTTCCCCATTGACATATCTGTCAGCAGTTATGAAAACCAGTGTGTTACACTTTAGAACACCTGGACAAATAATCTCTCATGGTAAAACCCTTCAACTGTTTTCGCTTTATACACCACATATGATTGTTTATTTTCTTTGGCACTGCCCTGATTAAAGTGTAATCTTGCTATAAACTAGGAGAATCACACTTTATTAGGTTAATTTTTCACTGAGAATTTTTGTTGGTCCAGAACTGAACTAGGTTCATTGTTAAGTTCTTCCGGAACACAGAATGTTTTGGTTTGTGTCCTTCTAAATCACCATGGGAAGCTATATGCCATGGGTACTATACGATGCAGGAATTAGCAAGACCTAAAGTTAAGGTACAAATCTGGGCACATACGACACTACTGTCAGTCGCTGCAGTGTTATTGCTTTGTCAAGATCCTGGTATAAATCAAGTGACAGATAGACTTAATTTGGCTCCCTAATATCACCTAATAAAAGACAGAAGTAGGAGTGAAGGTAGAAGCACAATGTGTCTCACAAGTTTTATTAATTACAGAAGGATAGGAAGAAGCTTTGTGGAAGGCAAGTAGACCGCAAACTTCCTGGGCTGCATCTCTCTTTCACCACTTCTGTAATAGCTTAGCTCCCGTCATCTATGAGTGTGTGTGTGTGTTGTGCGAGAGAGTGTGTTTGTGTGTATTGGGCATGGAGAACAAGGGTAACTTGAGTGCCTCCAGGGCCCGTGCCTAGCCAAACCCACCAGAAGGGGACCTTACTGGTAGAGGCAACCAGGTGAGATGGAGAACATGACAGCAGTGGCCTAACACTGTCTGACCTGAAAACTATATAGAGTGAAAATGGGGAGAAGGAAAGATGAGAGTAGCAGCATACCTCTGACAGCACTGAAGGGGACAGGATGAAAAAGTAACCGCTCTCACACGAAGAACTGTCCTGTGAGAAAGTCACCTGGGGTCTTTGGAACCGGTAAAGAGACAGACATTTTTCCTGTTGGGTAGGCAGACAAGCAGTTGGGCTGTGCTTCTATCAACTCTCTTTCCCAATTCTTTCCCACTTTCCCAACTACGGCCCAAGGATCTATATTTTAACTAACCACACAAGCCATCCTTTATGCAGTGCTGCAGACATCCTACAGATCACATTGGGACTGTAATTTTTACTGCCATCTTTTCCTTTAATATAGAAACATCTATATCTATTTCCTTTTCCATTTTAAATTCCACTGTACCTTGTTCTGTCCTCACTGACTGAGGCTAATTGAGCCTTGTATCTTAATAGTATTCTTGATCTTGAATCACTCCTTATTCAGTGCAGATTCTAAAGTTACCACATATACACTTAAAATAAGATCAGGCCATGTTTGCTTTGGTAACTGGTATAGATTTAGTACTGTTGTATATATGCACATAATAGCCTTTTTCCTGCTTGCCTGAACAAGTACGTGAGGGATCTAAAGAGCTGAATGGAAATAACTACTACACTAGCTGTTATGTATCCCTCAGAGAATGTTAGCCAGAAAATCACAGTAGCTGAATAGACACTGGACATCTCCCAGTCTGGGCCATGTGCCATGTCAGTTATTAAATCATGTGTGTTGAACCATCATTCAGTTGTTTTCAGGAAAAATGATGTAAGGCACAAAAATGCCACATGGCAAAGCTTATGTTAATCCCTTAGTGTTTGGCGGGGGTGAGAGCTGCAAGTGACGTATTAATATACTATGTTGGAAAATCCTGGTTTTCAGCAGAAAAAGATTGCAAAATCCTATATTTGGTACTGACTCAGATTTTGAGCCAACTATAGCAGGGAAGTCGGCATCCTTTAACAGATTAATGGATGCTGTGCTTTGTGACAGACTGGATTGCTGTATTTTCTGTTGGTGCTTAAACAGTACTTTAGGCTATCTTCTTCACACAGCTCTCAGTTGTACCCTGAGGATGAACTGTTTACTACCATCATTCTGTGTGCACAATACAAGTCCTAGACAAAATGGTCTAAGTTAAAACCTAAACTTCTTCACTTTTACAAGGGAATTTTCTCACAAAGAGCTTGAATGCTTGGTTATCTGACTCCTTCTATGTGTGATAATGATACACTGAACTAATAGTGGAAGAAATTCTTAACTGAGGCAGATGGACAGTTAAGCTACTTAATATTTCTAAATAAATAAAACCATAGAAATTGCAAAGGACCTCTGGAGGTTATGTCATCCAGTCTCCTGCTCAAAGCAGGACTATCATCAACGCTAGATCAGGTTGGCTGTGGTTTTGTTTAATTGAGTCTTGAAAACCTCCAAGGATGGAGATTTCACAACCTGTCTAGGTAATCTATTCCTGAGTACCCCCTTGGCGAAAAAGTTTTTCCCATGTCCAGTTTGAACCTCCCCAGCTATAATTTGTGATCATTTCCCCTTGCTATATTGTTTGCTACTACAGAAGAGTTTGCCTCTGTCATCTTCACAATTCTCTTTCAAATATTTTTAAGCTGCTATGAGATCCCCCTCCCCATCCTCCTCTTTGTCAGGTTCAGGTTTATATATAGTGAATAGCTTTGCAGGCAAGCACAGGAATGCCATCTTAGTGTCTTTTCTTGTACAAACAATCAGTATAATTCAAAATGTGAACACAATGATGAAATAAAACATGTGTTTTGTGGGATTAACATGTGAGCAGCATGACATATTGCCCCTAGGTACACATGTGGTCTGCATTGTAAAGCATGATCAGCAGTTATAATCTAATCAGGCCTAACTCAGGCTTAGAGTAACAGAAGGACACTTTCATTTGTTAAAATTACCTGTGGGAAATTTCAACTTTGATAACACAGCATTTTCCAATCATATCTAGCCTCTGACCTAGGGAAACAGTGTACCCTTTTCACATTATACATTCAGCCCATTGTCTTGCACTCAGACACAGCCAAAGATGGTAGGTTGAGTCTGAGGTTGTCAGTGGCTTGTGTGATAGAGGCATCTCAATTTCAACATGTTCTTCCTCTAACAGCTTGAAATACAATGTCCTGAGCAAGCTAGGAAATCTGTCCTGAGCAGAAGCTAGACCCACTATGATTTCAAAGTCAAGCAAAAATACTCCCCACCACACACAGAAGACCCCCAGTCAGATATAATGATCCTGTAAAAGCGGTACGAATAAGGACCAGCTCTTATTGTGCAAATTAAAGTTAGTGAATGACACCACACTAGGGGCTGTTATTTCTTTCTGTCTGTCAATCTGAAGTATTTGGTAAATTGCATAGAGCCTGAGAGATTAGGTACGCCATGAAAGCATTTCCTTTTTGCAGCTAAACTTACTGAAAAGCATTTCTGCATTCTTCGTAAAAAGTGCGTGTGCAGTTCTTACAAGCAGGTTACTAAAAATCCCCCAACACCACACTTGCTTGATTTCTAACTCACTCCTTTCATTCACCAAAGTTTCATACTGAATGCTGACAAAGAACCACCAAAGACCACAGAAAAGGAAAAGATAAATCTTAACATCTGTAGCCCATTCACGCAGCATAGAAAGAACGTCCCTTTTAACTGCACAAGGGGCCCATGTTAGATGGTATCAGACACAGTCATTCTATGTATGCACACAGTTTAATAATGAAACTAACTCAAAGTTTACATTATGCTTACAAGAAAAGGCTTATAAGAAAAGTGTTATTAGCTCATCTCATATACTTAAGTCCTGTTACAATTTTTTTTCAGGTGCTTTTCTAAAGACTGAACATTGTGAATACACTATGTAATCAGGCACTATAAAATACCAGCAGGTTAAAAATTGCATAGAGAACTTCTTCACCAGCTGCCACAGTTGCTTGAAAATTGTTCAGTTTTCAAAAAAAAAAAGTATCATTTTTCCTGCAGAACATAGTGCAGTAATCTCCTCCTCTAACTTTCTATGCAATCCATATACACCTCTTTGTTTTATAAAGTTCTTTTTCCAGTATAGCAAGCATTAGAGTGGGACTGCTAGAACAGCCAGGGCTGGGTTCTGGCCATAGATCCTACCTTTGTCTTGCACATCAGTATGAAGATAGCATTAAAAATTCTAGTTCCTCAAATCTGCAAATAATTTTATAACGTGAGAAGCAAAATTAGAGTGGAACTTCCAAAGAAATGACCTCAGGACAATTCAGCTGCATCCTTCCACGTCTTCACAAGCATCTTATCATGGAATTCATTACAATCCAGGTTTTTACACCACAAGTGACCTGAGCTGATATTTAGAATATCTGAATTTTTATTCAGCAGCAGCACTATTAAATGTAGCAGCAACAAAAAAAATATGGCAGTCTCAGCATAGAAATAAGAAGTCTACCGTAATTTCAAATGCACAAAGTGGCTGTTAATGGTAGATACCAATTTCTCCCCAGAAATATACTTCATGTCTTGCTTTCTGATTAGAGACTTCTTGGATCCCTTATTCTTTTATTCAAGATGGAAGCAAAAATCAAAACCTTCTTGATTAACTGCAAAATAAGCGTTGGATAAAATTAAAACAACTACTGTTTATTCTTTTCTCAAACACCTTTAAATGTGGGCTTGATCCCCTTCCACAAAAGGGAATGCTGAGACTGTCTGACAGGTGCTTTAACCTGTTACTCCTTATTGCCTGTCTGCTTTGCCTGAGAGAGCCACCTACACACATCCTCCCTGCCAGCAGGTGCATTAAAAAGGTGTGTCTCTGAGTCCCAGCCATTGCTGTAATTCAGTACAAGCTTTATAGATGAAAATACCATCAGAGCACTGAAACAGCCAGTGCTGTCAGCACACCAATTAAGCTGTCAGGATTCTGATGTCTGCCGCTTTCTACATAATCATTAACTGTTTAGTTTCTTCCTTGCATAAAATCTAAATTTTACTGTGAACTGTAAAAACACTATAGGAAACTTCACTAGCCCAGATAAAATAATTTTAATTTCAAGTGACATTGCTTTCCCCTGACTACAGTCTATTGTTACCTGGTTCACATTTCACTTCTAATATGGTATTCTATTTCCCCTGCAGTTTAACAGACAGGATTCTTTAGGCTCCTCCATACCAAACTTTTCAGTCAAACTGCTTTCTGGTTTAGATTAGGGGCATAACAAAACAGGAGAAAACAAACAGACCTACATAAGGGGAGAGTATAAAATTAATACACATTTAACATGCTACCATCATAAATGAAGGTTACAGGCCAGTCTTGGATCATGATCCATTTTACTAGGTGCTCTACAAACAGAAAAAAACGTTTTCTGTCTCAAAAGAGTTTATGACATAAAACAGAGTGTCCAGCATATGGTCTCTGTATGGCCCGCATGGATGATTCATCTTTGGGAGAAGCTGTGGGTGGGAATTTCTCTGGCAGTGGCAGCCTCTTCCTAGCCACATAATTTTCCAGGTGCTTTCAGTCCTGAGCTGGAGATTGGTGCACTCACTAAAAGCACATGGGTAGTACAGTTGCTCTGTAAACACATGCACAGCAAATTTGGCACTTCAGACACACCACCTGACTTAGTAAGTCTCCTGACCACAGGGAATGTCATATGATAGAACAGCCATGCGACAGAGCCTGGCTCTGCCACCAGAATAAGTACACAGATCCGTAACCAGAAATCCCTGAGCTTTAGCTCCCCAGTGAGCTAAAGTAAGAGCTATGGCTAGAAGTACAGTGGCATATAAGGGAACACTCCGATCATACTGAGGACAACGAAAGCAAAGATGTAACCATCTGTTCTACAGTTGCTAAGAAGTCTGAAAAAGAAACATTCATTTTTGCTTTACATAAGAAAACCCCTAAATCTCAGAGTTGTGGGTTTTTTAATAAATATTTGGACCAAAATGTCCAGTTAGAGATGAAATCTCAGTTCTGCAATTTTAAGTGATGCATACACAGCCAAAATGTGGGAGGAGGCTGTGTAAGGGGAATAAAAGAACAGGAAGAGTGAACAAGAGCATCCTATGTAACTGCATAATTATCATGACATCAGGAAATGGAAAGGACTAGCAGTTCAGTCTTCTTGGAGAAAGGAAATGGTGCAAGTTCCATTCAAAGTAACGTCTGGTAAAACACTCTGCTCAGTATCAAGTAAAGTAGTAGGTACTTGCACTTGTATTTTATACATCCCAGCTGAGAAGTGGAATGAACGGACTGTAAGTACGGGGGAAGATAAACACACAAAAGCAAACACTCCTCTCTTAACTCTCTCACTCTCTGTCAACTAAAAGGTTCCATGAAATGCTTCAGTCAGCATATCATAAAGATAAATACACATTTTAAGCTAGAGTCTGATCCAACAAGATTCATACTAGTAAGGATTCATTATTACACTTCTGTAACAGACCAGGAGCATGCCTTTCATTCTGGAAATATTTTACATCAAAAGGTGAAAGCACCAAAGGAGATCCTCAGCTAGATTTCAGCTAGAATAAGAAAATATTGCTTCAGTAAAGTTAATAGAGCTATACCACTTCACTGGTGGAAAATCTGGCCACAGCAAAGCTACAATTGAATAATAAGATTATTTTTCTATACAAGCTATGAGAGGGCTGAGATCGTTATCTTTTTCTAATAGATATAAACACACCAATATTTAAGGATCCATTTGCAAAATGAAACACACAGGCTGATGAGCTATTCCGTGGAGGTGGAACAGACTTTATGTCTGTGATCTCTGACCTTCACTTCACTTCACAAAGTGCTACTGCTACCTTAAAAAAAAAAATATATATATAAAATATTTTATATGTGTAAGTCAGTTAAATGCTAAGGAAAACTATAAAGGTTTAGCTTCAGTGCATGAAAGCAATATACTGTCAAAAGAACAAAGTGAAGAATACTGACTTCCCTGTTGTTGTAATTCTGTACTGTAAATTTTGCTGAAATATTTCAAGAATATAACTTTTTTGCTTCTACATTGCTGGAAACTAAAGATATGCAAGATAATTGTGCATCTCGTGCATATTCATGTGAAGGGGTCTATGCAGAAAAGGGAACTCGGATAATCCTGGGGTTCTAGCCAGACTTGTCAATCCTGGAAAGTGACCTTTCTCTAATTGTTTCACAGGAAAACTGCTGCAAAATATTTTCACAACAAAAGGCTCTATTTTTGTCTTTATCCAGGTGCAAATAGTATGTTACACCAGCGTAGGCTTTTAGCTTTTGGTAAGAAATATTCCACATATTTCACACATTTAAGTGACAAAGCACTGTACCTATTACAGGATCAAGCTCTAAGTGCTAGAGAAATTATGCTGCTACTATCCAGCCTTGCCCTTTGTGCAATTTGTTTAAAGATTGTTTTCCAAGTACTTTTGGGGCCATTACTATAACGGGTGAGAAATTCATTAGAGAGTAAATTCTCATATGCAGTTGCTGAGTTTGGGGTTTAGCTGTAACTAATTGTAATCAGCTGCACAAGACAAAAACAGTATACAAAGCAAAACAGAGCCTGGCAATGAGGTAACAGGCAATAGGGTCAAGCAAGTATAAAAATAGTGTGAAACTGAAAACCTCCTGCCAGACAAAATGAGTTAAAAAAGGGTTAAACAGCAAAGGAAATGTTGATAAGGCTCATGCCAAACCTGGGGGTGGGGAAAAACTGCTCAGATTTTTGCTGCAGATTTTACTTCAAAGTGTTACTCACAAATCTCCTGTCAAGGGCTGTTAAAAGCATTCTTAGAAAGCACCAAATGCAACAGCTAAAAAGTAAAGGACTAACAATATAATTGGGATCTAAGATTTGCTTTCACCTGAATTACTTGCCCTCAAGTGAAATTCTGAAGAAAGCCACTATTTTCTGTGCTGTATGCTATGTAAAACATGATTCCCTGCTTGCAAACCTAGCTGGTTCTTCACATGGAGAGAAATATTCCCAGAGGTTCTGCCATAGTCCTGTGCCAGTTCTATCCATGTGCCAACAGGCTGAGTTCCTCGTGTCTCCTTTCAAACTCTTCCCTACAACACGTGCTCTGCCCTCCAAATTCATGTGAGTTGCTACATCTTTCCTTTTAAGAAATTACATTGTTCAGATTTTTGTTTAAGTGCTGGCTTGTCCAAAAAGCACAGATTAGAAGTACGCAGTTTGTCATAAAATCATTCCCATGGTAATGTAGGGTTGCATCTTAGAAGCATGATGCTCTTCAAACCAGCCTCTTCCCTCTTTCTGTTACTGGTATTGATTCAAGATGTGTTTTTACTCTTACCACTTCCTCCATGCTGTTATGTATGGTCCAACTAGTCCTCTCCTGCTGGTTGTTCGTATGATCTTTACAAAAAGGTTTGCTGATGGTAGACCACCATTCAATGCTCTCTGGTCACACCTATGTGGCCTTTCTCTCTCCTACTATTTAGCAGACTGTCCTGCATGAGAAACATATTTGGTTCTCTGACAATCAGCCTTTTTGTCCTGGTGCCTCCTGCCACTCCCAGTGCTCCTGTATTGTGAGAAAGGGATTCCTTCATGTCTGCTCTACTTTCATCATTAATCTCTTGGATATATTTACTGTTGACTCAGCCTTATATTTATCTTATTGAACATGGAAATCTGTTTCTAAATTCAGACTTTCCCTCCAGCTATTTTCCTCCCTTAAAAACTCCTTTCCTCTTCTCAAATGCTGGCAAGAACTCCCACTAACTATTCTCTCTGATTTCATCCTAAGAATTTTCTAATGTTGCATTGCAACCAAACTTATTGTTTGCACAGTCAAAGGCAATAGATGTGTATGTCAACAACCATAAACTTCAGGTGATAACACCTTTTTATTTTCACAGGTTTCTTATCAACACACAGTATTTGTCTACTGACCTCAGAACTGCTTTATTGTAAACCCCAGCAGTTGGTCACATTTCTTCAGTTGGTTTATGTCTATTGTGCTGCTGGGTTTGCATTGCAGCTGGCTCTATAATTTAGCTCGAATCACACTGGTCATTGATTAAAGAACATAGCTGCAAATGTAGGAGTCATACCACTGGCACCTTCTTTTGTATTGTGTATTCACTGGCAAGACCTTGGATTTGGTAAAACCATATTGCAGATCACGGCTTCTTCATGGGAAATTCCTGGATTCTAGGTCATTGTGCCTGCTGCTGCTTTATTTCAGGCGAGGCTGCTGTGGCACTGGGACATAATATGATGATTTTCCACACATTTTGCATTGCTGCTGATGAAACAGCCATTAAAATTTCCACCTTCTAGGCTATTTTCTATGGCACATATGCTAGACCACAATGGATGCTTAGGATGAAGCCTTTAAAAGGTCCTGTACTTCAGAAAGAGTGGAACATATAGGACACCAAAATATGTTTACAGCAGGAGGCCAAATACCGACTGCAGTAAGATTCAGTGAGACCAAATCTTACACATGAAGTTGAAGTATTCATACCTAATTGTCTAAGGATTTGGCTGCGATTATACACTAAGATAAACAACAGAACAGGAGTCTGAAGCTGAACATTTTGAACTTTGGGAGACAGAGAAGCTGAAGCGTGGGTATATAACTACATTTAATGTCACTATTGGGGAACAGCTGCAGAAGGCTGGAAATTGGCATGTGGCTGAAAACTCCTTAATTATAGTGTAAGCTACCTTTCATCAGCTGAATCACAGTAACAAGTATGAACATTCTTACCCTGCCTCCAGTAAAACACATTTGTTGAAGCCATCATGGCAGCGTTGGGGACCACAGGTATTCTTTCTCTGGTTCAATTAAGTATGGTTTACTCTTTGTCTCAGTTTGAAGGGAAGACCTTCCACTTCCATACCAGTGCATTTAACCAGTCCCTAATGGATCCCACATCCTTTGCCCAGCACTAAGGAAGCTTCCATTCTGGCTTTCTCCGATGAGAAAGGGATCAACCCTAGTCATTAAAATTAAACAAACTATGGCCACAATTAAATTCAAATAAGATGTCTTGTAGCACAATCACAAGCATCAATTTATCCTTGTTTGAACCAATACGAGGTAAACAATTAGAGCACTTGGGGGGGGGGGAGGTGCGAGGAGGAGGAAAAACAAAAAAACAAAACTGAAAAGCCAGAACTGAAGAGGTGTTTTGCAACAGCAATTTATAGGCACAAATTCTAATTAATGAGAGCCATAGAAGCCTCAAGGAAAGGCTAAGGCAAATCCAACAGGTCACAACAGAATGAGAAAAAATTCATAGAATGCAGTATGTCTGGTCTGTCTTTTGATTACATTTGCTGTTCTTCTTGTTTGCATCAGCTTATTTTTAATTGCTGGTTGCTGTGTTACTGCGGCTTCAATGTGATTTCCCACAAACCAAGATTTCACCTAAAAGGCTTTTTAGCCAGGTGAAGCAGAAGGTATTCTATTATAGAAGACAGGAACGGAACTATACAATTTTAAGGAAATGTTCTTTCAGTAATTAAAGACAAATTAAGTATAATTCGGGTGTATGCAAACGGCATGTTAAATTATATAAATCTAAACTGTATGAACCCACATGTATAATAAGAAAGCCATAGCAGAGATCAGGGCTTTAGAGTGTTGGGACCTGTGTGTGTATAGATATCTGTAGATATGCATATATACATATATCATATATATTTAAGCACATATCTGATGACGCTTCAGAAACCTGTGCTACTTTTTATCCTTCTATATTGTCTTAAATGCTGCTTCAAGTTATAACAGTGCAAAGAGTTTATTATATTGAAATATAGGTAATTAAGAAAAGAATATTGCTCTGAATCTCTGTTGCTTGTGATGGCTTTTAATACCATCCTAAAGACAGTAAAGCAAAAAATTACACATTGCATCAGTATGTCTACTTATATTCTCTCCATTATTACAGATGAATTTTCAGGAGTGACAAGAAAAAGGTAAAAACGATACTCAGATTGCAGGCAATTACAAGAACGATGCAAAAGTCAGAAAATCAGTTTTGTTCAGCTTGTAGTTTTGATCTATCTACCTTCTGATTTTTAAAATCCACCCCCTCACTCTTCCAAGTTTTGCATCACATTTCATATTGTCAGCCCCCCAAGAAATACAGAGGAAGACAATATTATTCTGCAGGTGTTTAATCACACTTCTGTCTACTTCTGAATCTCCAAATCAATCCTATATCCACATTTTCCGAGCATATCAGTTCTGCTGTATCCCATCACATGCTCCTCTTTGTCTTGTTTGGTTCCATCAGTCCTCTCCACAGCAGGTGTTGCAATGGGGATGAACACAAAAAGTGATCCCAGAAAATCTCAGAAGTAGGGCAGGGGAGAAGTGAAATTTCCCTAAATTCTGTTTTCCCTTTCTCTTTTTGTAAGAAAGTTCCCTAATGGATGGAAGAGATCTCAGTCTGCCTGTCCTTCCCAATAAGCTGAGAGTGTACCCCCAGGCAGGTCTGATGATACACTCCATAGGGCACAAGCTTCTAACATGACAAGTTCTGACTAGGTCCAGCCAAATCCTGCCGCTCACAAAACAAGAAAGTAAATCATGAGCATTTACAGCAGTGCTGTCATTCCCTGTACTAGAACTCTGTGGATCATAAATTGCATTGCTGGAATCTCAAACTACCATTTATATTCCAGATATTGAACATACACAGCAACTTCAGAAATGTCAATATCACTGTTTCTATCAGCATAAATAAGTAATGCTTACAAGAATAAAAATTAAATAAACTAAGTTAAAAATAATTCGCAACACATTCTGTGCTGACTGACAAAAACCCGTATTTAATTCACTAAGGAATGCAACCAGATGAAGAATGAAGACATAGTACACATATGACTCAAAGCTGATGGAAACACATTAGTCAAATGAATACTTGCCAGTAGTATTCACCCAGCTCTTGGCCAGATAACTCATGATTTTGTCCTCAGTTTGGCAATATTTTAGTGTTTTTCTAAACGTGATGCCCCAGAAATGCCCAGCCAGTTCTTAGACACAAGCTACTTTTACAGTTCAGACTCAGACATGGAAGCAATCCTGCACAAGATCTGTTCAGTATGTGCTATATACAGCAGGAACACATTTGCTTCTGCATATTTTGCCTATCTTCAGCCATTCTCACAAACCATATTAAACTCCTTTGTAAGCTGTATGGCTAGTGAGTGACAGATTGGCCTCTTCTGTCATATAAATATAGAAACTAAGAGAAACCCTCATTTTTTCCTTTAAAAAATCTAGTCTTCATGAACGAAGGGTAATACCTTAAGTCAATCTTAAAACTCTAATTACAGAAGGTAAAGAACAAAAATCCCTTATTGCTATCATTAAAATATCTTAAGGTTTTGAATCCAATCAAAATACGATGAGACGGGCCCTACCAATTGGAGAAGGGGCTGGCTCACTATATTTAATCCTGACACTTGGCTATACTGCTCATGGTGCAAGAACAAGTCTTGACACACGTCTCTCAGCTCCCCTGGCTGTTTTGCTCTCCATGCTATCAGCAGGTTCAGGCATGGGTTGTTTTTTTGTGTACAAAGGGTGGTATTGATGGAAACAAACAGTTGAGCCTTGTGGGACAAGTTCTTCAGGTGGCTTATGGGAAGGTGCTTGGGATTTTCCCTGTTCCTCTTCCTCCTCATTGTTAGAGTCGACTCCCTCTATCCTCAGCAGAATTTATGTTACATTCAATCCATACCAGAAATGCTAATACTATGCCTACGGGAATTCAGAGGTGGCTTGTGAGACTTACTATTAGATCTTTATCAAACCAGGGCTGATTTAACAATTTAAAGTCAGATGTTCACTAAATAGGGTTTCCTCTTTCACCTTGTTAGGATTTCTCTTTTAGCTGTAATTTCCTCAGATACAATTCATCCTGTCCTTAATGAAACTTTTTGCATTATGCATTATTTGCACCTTTTAATTGTTTTGCTATAAATTCCAACCTGAAGTTTTATTAGTTTACATTCACATGACTCAAAGAAAGGGCTATCCCTACTCTAGTCTGACCCCTTATATATGATGAGTCATTCAATATTACCTCAGTAACCATTTTAATGAGACCCGTAATGTTGTTTGGCTACAGCCAGTCTTTCAGAAGGGTATCCAGTATTCCTCAGAAGACAAATCATGGAGAATCTTCCTCTGTGTTTGACAGTTTGTTCCAATGGTTTTGATAGTCACTGCTAAAAATATGTCTTTCTTATACCTGAATGTCTGATTTCATCTTTACTCAGTTCTTGTTATGCTTTACTTTGCATCTTAAATATTCTACTACTTACTCTTATTGTCCCCTCCAAATTATATATGGTAAATCATTCACTCCTTAGTTTTTTTTTTTTTTAAATCACAAAATAATTTCTGTAGCAGTTTTCTAAAACCTCCCTACAGCATAAACAACTTTTTAAAATGTAGATACCAGAACTAATGGTCTATTCCATTCCCAGAGACATTTCTTTTGTACCGTGTTTGGAATCTAGGGGAATAATATCCTACAAAGCAACAGAGGCAGGTGTACACCCACCAGCCAGCTTTTGAATATCAGCCTTTGTGCTGAATATCGTAAGTAGCATGGAGCAGGAGGATAATTCACATGTCATCACATCTGTTCTCGTTGATTACACACCATATGCAGTTTGCCTGAATGCCCACCACGACTGTAGTTATAGCTCTTGTATAAAATGTTGCCCATACTTAAACACAGACAAGTTCAGAAAGCAGTGGGAACAGAGATCTCACTGGTGTGACCAAGGAAAAATCTGTAAATGCTTAAGGTGTGCGGAGGAATATCTGAAGCACACACAGAGATCAGCTATTTGGCCCCATAAATTAGATGACATCTGATATGCCAGTAGGAGTATTTTTTTAAAAATACAGCCCTTAGAGTATACGTAGACTTAAACATGTGAAACATTTTGTAACTGCTATGTGATCCTATAAGGTCTTCCATATCACCTGAATGGCAACAATTTTCAGTTATTAAATGATTCTTAATCATACAAATGCAGTTCTTTGGTGATAAAGTTTATTCACTGGGAGTTACTTTGCAGTTTAGTATGACATCATATATTCCAGTCCTAAGAGGCAATAGACCAAGCCTTTTTTCTTTTCTTTTTTTAATGTGGACAAGAGATGTCTAAGGTCAGGTCCTCTAAGGAGAGTTTGGCCTTTAATGTTTTCTGTCTCAGACTCTAATTCCAGCTACAGTTGCAGTTCCACCCAACTTGAGTATTTTTTTGTAAAAAAAAGTTATGGGCTAAATTAATTTCTGGTTTGAATCAGTGGACATGTATCGGGATAAATCTGGCTCAGTGAAATAATCATGGCAAAGAAGCTAAGCTACATGATTTACTATGCTAAATACAAGGCTGGATCTAACTGTTTCTCTCAATCCTTTTTCTAGAAACATGAAAGTAATCCTTTTTTTAGAAACGTGAAAGTAAGGAAACAAACAAGAGGACCTGCCTGGCAGAAGAAATAAAGTTCTATCAGAGATGTCACATGCTGAATGGTAGGTGATTTTCATATTCTTCATATCTGTTTTTTCTCTTTGAAATACATGTAGAGTATTGTTGTCTCTACCTTGATCCACAGCAGATTATGTTAAATTATCCATATTTCTAATTAGCAACATAAATAATTAAGCAACAGTACATGACAAGAAAATTACATTTTGAGCTACTGATGACATGCCTTTGGTAGTGTTGGCAGAAGCGTATTATTGTGAAATGGAATTTAAAGTTGAAAAAACCCAGTGAGAACAACTGGAGAGAGTACAGTATGTTCAGTGCCAGGCAATGCTGCCGTGAGTGTGAATTTCCTGACAGCCAGTCACAAAGTCTGCTCACATCAAGCAGGAGCATGCTGCTGTGTAATGCTCTATAATCTGCTGAGCACACAACTGTACAGCATGCAAACCGTACATATAATAGGAATGAGCAGACAGGGACAAATCCTGTGCACATTCCATAGGAAGCAAGACATGATCAATTATGTGACATTCACATGTCTACTGGAAGCAAGGTGAGTATTAAAATCCCACAGGTGACAGATGATGGAGAACAATTCGTGATGATTTTGTGGTTGTAAAGTCAGAGAGAGGGAAGGTGTTTGGAGAGTTTAGGAATTATTCTAGCTCACTAGCAGTGAGTATAGGCAGGTAAGAGCCACAGAATGCTACTAAAGCCTTAAGAAGGAAGCAATGTTTGCATGATGATTGATGATCACTAGGACCAGAAGGGCTGTCCATGCCACTTAGTCCAATTCCCTGCCGCTGGAGGCAACCGTGCCATGTAACCCTGTTTATATACTTACCAAACTCCATCTTAAAATCACTGAAGCCCTCTACTTTCCCTCTTTTTATAAGGAGTAGTTTCTATTTTCATCTGGCTACTAGTTACACACGTTCTTCAATTTCAAGTCTAAATTTATTTGTATCCAAACTATATTCAGTGTTCTTAAGCCAATTTTTTTTCCTCCTCTCCTATTGTTTGTTCCCTGAAGCATTTACAGAAAACAACAATCATCTGCCCCAACCTCAATTTTGCCAGACGAGGGACCTTTTTTTAGACACCTTTTGTAATTCAGGTGCTCTATTCCCCAGCTCATCTTTTCTTTGCACTTCTTCATCCTCTATGCGTGGGCAACCAGAAGCATAGAAGGCATTCAATATGTCGTTTTGATAATCCATTTCAGAATACTTTTAATATGTCGTTATATCCACTGAAAATACTTTTCCCAGCACATCACAGAACTATGTTTGCTGTTTTCATAGTCAGAAATTGTCAAATAGATGTATATCCCACACCAAAACCCTGACATTTTGAACTCGGAAACTAGTTGTTTACCTGCTGTTATCCTATAAATGTAAATCAATTCATTGCTACTCAATACAAAATAACTTACTACACTTCTTCTTTAATATAGATAAAGTCTAAAATATAATCCCTATTGATTCAAGAACTACTTGGGAAAAGTAAATTTGTTATGAATTCCAAGAACAACTGGGTTGTAATGCTGTTTGCAGCACTTCCTCTTCAATCTACATCTGAGAAATTAATGTCTCCAATTACAATACAATACAAAAATCCACAATGCAAAATTCACTTTTCCCACCATATTTATCTGATCCTTTTATTTGCATCCCCTGCATTAGATCTGGCTATCCTAAACTGTGATTTGAATCTTTAGAGCCATACCACATTGTTGCGGTTTAACCCCAGCCAGCAACTCAGCACCATGCAGCTGCTCGCTTACTCCCCCCAGTGGGATGGGGGAGAGAATTGGAAGGGTAAAAGTGAGAAAACTCGTGGCTTGAGATAAAGACAGTTTAATAGGTAAAGCAAAAGCCACCCACCCAAGCAAAGCAAAAGAAGGAATTCATTCACTCCTTCCCATGGGCAGGCAGGTGTGCAGCCATCTCCAGGAAAGCAGGGCTCCGTCACGCGGAACGGTGACTTGGGAAGACAAAACATCATAACTGTGAACGTCCCCCACTTCCTTCTTCTTCCCCCATCTTCATATGCTGAGCATGACATCATATGGCACGGAATATCCTTTGGTCAGTTGGGATCAGCTGTCCCAGCTGTGTCCCCTCCCAACTCCTTGTACACCCCCACCCCCTCGCTGGTGGGGCACGGTGTGGAGCAGAAAAGGCCTTGACTCTGTGTAAGCCCTGCTCAGCAATAACGAGTATCATCAACGCTGTTTCCAGCACAAATCCAAAGCAAAGCCCCATACTAGCTACTGTGAAGAAAATAAACTCTATCCCAGCCAAACCCAGCATACACATCTTCTCCATGTTCCTCTCTTGCAGCTTTTGTGTAGTGTTACTTCATTTTAGATTACACGCTATTTTGGGGTGATAAGCAAGGTGACACTAGAGAGGTTGTAAGCACTGTATATACATATATATTGCTCCTTTGTTGCCTGCTCAGACCCATACAATGAATTCTTGTTTAGTGCGATCACAGAGTAAGCTGAAGACTAATGGATATGGGGCAGATGAGAGAGAGACTTTTTCCTTTAAGTAAATACCGCATCGGTTTCTCATCATAGTGTTACAGTTATACTATATCCAAGGATAACTGGATATGCTGGCTGCACTGTGGGTCACTATGAGGCCTGTAGTGGGGCATTACCACACAGACATAACACTTGCCCCAGAGAGCTCAAAATCTACAAGAGTGCATGAAATCTGAGACACAGATGCAGGGCAAGTGTTTGTTTCAGAAAGGTCTGTTCTGTTTTAAGCCACAAGGCCACATTGTAAATAAACAGTGAGGACAAGCCAAGGCCATCATTACATGAGTAAAAGTGTATAGAATTGGGTATTTCTACTCATGACCTTACGTAACACCACCACCAGCACCATCCCCACCCCCACCCCCCAAAAAAAGAGCCTTTTAACAAACAAGAGAGCAAGCACTGCAGCTACTAGTCAGCAGGGCAGTGGACAGTTATCCACTGTATGGTAGTCCTGCTTTTAATCAACAGAAGTCTTATGAATGCTGGCTACAATGTTATTCCACTCCCAAAACTGTCACGTATGTTGATCCTCTAACTGTGGTCAGCAAATGGTGCAACACTTTCCAGCCCCCTAGGACTATGAGGGCTGATTCAGCAAAGGAGGGTGTCTGCAAGATGCTACATTGCATTTTGTGCTTTCCTTTGCTATGAAAATGTCTCTCTGAGGCTTTCAAAAGAGCAGGAAAAGCTTAATTAATCTATTCTCTGCACTGGTCTGAAAAGCAAGCCAGAGAAATTAGTCAAGGGCCTGCCACAGATCTGCAGAATGCTCTGTGTCAGGGTTCCCACTGAGGAAAAGCAGCCTCATGGTGATCCATGTACCAGCTATGCCCCAAAACCATGGTAAACAGCAGCAACATGACTATCCAAAGACAGTGACATGATTTATGTCATTCTGTATTGTAATATGGCACATTTACATGGCACATACAGTATCACATCATGCTATTGAACTGTTTCAGTAGTTTTTGGTGAAGAAGAAAAGGATATTATTTCCTTATGTTAAGTGAAAGAACAGCTCAGGAACTGCAGTCCTGCCTAAAGCTGAGTATTTCGTAAGCAAGCATCTCTGACACAAACACCTTCGGGTATCCAGTACTTTCCAACTTTGTACCTTTGTCTGTTCCAAATAATCTCTTCCACTGAACGTGCAAAAATGTATTCATCCCACAGGGATAAAAGTAAAGCAGCAAACACTTCAGGAGAACAGATTTGTTCCTTTTTCTTGATTATCAATTTCAAGGCAGAAAAAATAGACCAGGAATGAGATCAGCATGGAGGAAAGGAGTTCACTGTAAACCCCTGGTAGCACTGGAGAATTCTGGTTGCTCTCAAGTGAGGAGGCACTCAGAAAACATTGTAGTGTGTGTTGTTTTGGAAAGACGGAGCCGGTCACTGCTGTCATGCAGACTACACAGATAACGTCAGCCGTCCATGGCAAGTTCTAGTTCCAGAATCACTGGACACTAGGCTTAGAAGAAAGTTCAAAAAAAATCATCTAGTAAAGTGTAAAGATGGGGCTGCTTTCCCATTTACTATCATATTGGAGAGGTTGCAGAGACAGGCTTTTTCCAGCTGCTGAGGTGCTTGACATTGATTATTTACCATTACTATACCACAGTATTCTGTGCTTGGTCCCCCCTTCCCACCTCCAACAAATTTCCTCTTTTTCAGAGAGAACACCGTATCACGCGTTTCGAAGAGTTAATGATTTACATTAAATAAACAAGAGCATGTCACTGAAAATCTTATCAAAAGACCTAAAAAATGCCATGCACATGTCAGATTGTTGCACGATTTGGAGAATGAGAGATCTGCTTGAATGTTTTAGGCTTTTGCCATCAACTGTGACCTTAGATAGATGTCACATGTAGTTGTCAGATTACAGCAATGCTGTATGATACACAGTCTTCTGGGACAAGCTACAAGTCTTGACATTTTCTGTGGCATGCTGCTAACCTTAGTAGCCCTTGCCCAGTTTAAGGAGTGGCCTAGGGAGTGCACTTCATTCTGTTACGGCCAACCAATTACTAAATCTCATTTCCTGAACCAAACAAAAATGAATGTTTCATTTTCAAATCATTATCACAAGTGTCATAGTTTTTAAACAAGTTTCACTTAGCTTTTACTCTGATCATCCTGATTAAACTAATGTTAAGGACCTTTGCAATTGGCCTGAAGCTAGGTATAAGGGGAATCTGAATCTAAGCCTCAGATCAAGATACTCACAAGCTTCAGTGATGTTTCACTAGAACTCAGATATATTGGTTTAAATCTTCTTTCTTCATTAACGCTCTCTATCAACAACATGTAGATCGAAACTAATGTTAACAAAACTGATTCAGCTGTGATTCTGCATATATACAATGACTAGAAATTTTTTTCTCCATTTTATTTGGAGTTTCCGTGGTACGGTGATAATACAAATAATATGGAATAGATATATACATAAAGAAAACTATAAGTTTCCATAGTTTCTACTTTCATTCCACTCTTCAAAGGTAAAAGACATTTGTCAAATAGCTCCACAAAGTCAATTTGAGTTGTTTTTTAATCTGAATCTGCTGTAAGGTTCAGGCAAAACAGGTATAATGAATCTATGGCTTCCTTTGGTACTATTGACTGCTTGTCAGCACACAGAGCTCACAAGCCAAGAAATGTCATTTATTTACCTAAGAGGTGGCCTCCGGAGGGTGACATCAAAACACGTTGTGCACACTCACGTAGCTAGATTATGGTGAAATTATGTCTGTGTGGTTATCTTTGGTGGAAGCTGACTCCTAGTATCACAAGCCTACGCTGCCCCTCTCTAGTACAAGGTTTCTGTGTTGATACTGATGATTTCAGATTTTATCCCATGTAAACATTTGGCTTCCGAATAGATGTAGCATCAAGACATACAATTCTACATCAAAACAATGCAAATTTGAAAGGTTTCTCTTGGTTTTACATGGCTTCACCATTTTGTTTTATTCTCCTCAGGTTTTCATAATGAATCCTTAACCCCAGTATATGAAAACGCAGCCAGATAAACAGCTGGAAGTCAGTACTAGCTGTCACAAATTAAGTAAACAGAAATATTTGTAAACACATGTAAGCAGTCTTGAAAAGCCAGCTCAGATCATCTGTATATCTCATACATCAATCTATCTTGGATAATGAAATAAACACTTCACAAAAAGACAGTTAGCCAATCTATGAACAAGAACAAACCAAACAAACAAAACCCCACACATAAAGGGCAAAAGACAGCTAAAAGGTTTTAATTTGACAGGAATAGCAATCCATTTCAGTTGCTTGTCTTTCCATGTGGAGCCAGTTTTACCTTGTTTCACCTTGCTTTGACATTTTTGGTTCTATCTCCAAATTATTTCTAGACTGATTTCCTTGAAAACTTGTTTTATGAATCAAATATATTAATGTTAAATGACACTATGAGCTTCTAGCTGGTTGTGAAGTACTTGCAGATAAGCTATTGCTATTGAGTCGCCAAAACCAAGAATGCTCATCTCTGAACCTTATTCATTCATAACATCTGAAGAATTTATGTTTTCCCAAACCAGGTATGCTGGCTTGCTTTGCTAGCTTTGTGCATGTGCTGCCCTTTGATTACTGGGTGTAATGCATGCAGCACTCCCTTTATGTGCTCAATTTCTAAAGAAGAAAAAGTCCACATTCACCAAGACATTTTTGATGGCTATCATTTTTATCACTAATAGGATGAAGAGTAACCATGAAAACAGACTAATTATTGGAAAGACTCATTTCCTGCGATAACTTACCAGAGCCTGTTAATGTTGTATACACTGTAGATATAGTATTTGTGTCCTCTAAGACTGGAACAGCTGAGTATCACTCAAATCTGGAAGGTCACGCACATTACAGGATGAAAGGTTCCTTCAGGATGCAGAAATAAGCCATCAATTCAGTGTAGTTGCCAACTGAATCAGGTGACTAAAGCTTGATTCATTGTGCATTTGATATGGATTAACACACACAAACAGAAAATGAGAGTTTGACTTCCTTGTCAGCTGTAACTGCCTTTATTCTTCAGTCTTGCTGTACCACTTGAAAAAGGTACTAGGCAGATCAGAGCCTTCTACACATTCTTGGCACAGGACAAGACGTAATACATTACATTACATCAATCTGCACAACTAGACTGCAGTTAGAGGAACCTCTTCTAGATGTTTCTAAGCATATTAGCAGGTCAAAAGGGCATACTGCAGTTACTTAACCTGATTTGCTAAATAAAATAAGTTATTGGACTTCTTTGAGTTAATTTCTCCATCAATAACTGCAATTGAAGTTGAATACATCTATTTTAGAAAAATATTTCTAGAACTGTGTAGGTAAAAAAATCTAATAAAATGCTTGGTAATTTTTTGAACTGTTAAAAATGTTTCTTACTGTTCATTCAATGTCTGACTTCAGATCCCGATATTGATTCATATTGTGTATCATATCTTATAGTGAGGAGCCCTAAATCAGATCTGATCTGGTTTTGGATATGTGAAATGAATAAAGCTCTTTTTTAATTTCTCCTTTAGGACACTTCTTTAGGCCTGTTCTTAGCTCTTTCTGAATTCTCCGATTTTTTTCAAACCAGAGCTCAACTAAGAATGCTGATTTTATAACACGGACACCTTTAGCCTCTAGGAAGAGAAATGAGACCAATTGTCTTATTCCTGTAGGCTACAAAATAGCTGTTAAATGAATACTACCATTTAGGTAATAACTGCCAGTTGGATTAGAACTGATAAGCTACATAAAAAAAGCTGTCTAGTCCATTATCAAGACTACTGAGCCAGTTGTTCTCCAGCAGACATTTTATATTTATTCTGTGAAAATCTTTCCCTTCCTAAAACTCATTTTGGAAAATTCTTATTTGTGAACTGAAACAACTGAAATTGGGATAGACAAGTTTGCAAGCTGACCATAAAACTGTCTTTAATTAAGAAAATGGTTGAACTCCAAATTCAGGGCATACTATTTGCATCTAAGACAGACAAGAGAAACAATTTTAAAGCCACATGCCTCTTACAACAGATAAGCATTTCACTAGAAAGAGCAATCTGGTGTTTCCTTCCTTTGTTCTAATTTCAAACCAGAGCAACACTAAAAAAAACCCACCTGATTTGTAGCTCCTCCACTGAGGTCATTATGAGAGCCTGTACCTAGTTTCTGACTTCAAAGGATGTCACATATGTACTCAGGAAACTGCGTGAATGCTTCTTGTGGTTTTGAGTTTCAGATCACACTATTGCCAATATAGCAAAGACACGTTGCCTTTACATTATCTGTTTTTTCCAGTCAATGTCCTATTTTCTAGAACAGGGCAAGTAAATAGCTTTATAGAATTTCTGCACTGCAGTCAGAGACACAATTACAACATGAGTTAGCAATAGCAATGAGAAAGTAAAGGCATGAAATTCAATACAACTTGTCATTTGCATACATCCACCAAGTTGCCAATGTTCTTAGACAATCTTTTGTAAAGTTTATGCTGCCGTTCCATCATTGCTATTGTTTAAAAGTAGCTTAACCATGCCTGTACATGTTGCATTCATGCCTCTGATTTAGTGTAGACATACCCTCAGGGCTTGTTTGAATTAGGATCTCACTCATGATTATGGCTGAGTAAAGTCCAAGCACCTAGTGTAGACGTGACCTAAAATCATGCTGTGCTGGCTTGAATTGCTGCAGTTATCCTGATACAACTCTACCTGCTTGTAAAATTTGGATCCAGTAACAGAGCATATTGGACTTAGTGACTGCTAAAGCTAATCGCAATGTGGTCTGAGCAGAGCCTAAGGTTAAGCCAGCTAAATATGAGTGGCTACAGTGGGAGTTTATTTTGAATAAGAACACTGTCTCAATGCTGACAAACTGACTGCTTGGATTTTTTTGCTAGAAAGAACTGCAAGCAATATATTTGGCACGTGATTACTACTCTGCATTTTCTCGTTTTCAGAATAAAATTTCAGAAGTACATCACCATCACATCCTTCCCTCTTTGCTCATAATTCAATGAAAGAACACTCACTACTCCTGCCGTGTACAGCTCATTAACTTTGTCATTTATGATGCCTTCACGAGCCATGGCACATGTTCAGATTTCCTGCAACACGTAAAGCAATTCTTCCTCTAGAGTGGCAGCCTCCAATAGAGAAGAAAATGCAGAGTATGAGGGTTTGGCAATGCTCCACATGAAGACTGCGCACAAATCAATGAAGAATGGACACTATTCAGAACTCGATCGGTAGACAGCAAACTTAGAACACATACCCTGCTTGAATAGGAGTGGGAATTTTTGGCAAATAACTAAGAAAAAGCCAAACCAGTTTAAAAGAAGAAAGAAAATACAACAAGAAAACCACCAGTTAAGCACAGAGGTACTAACTTCCTAACTATTTGAGTCACATTCTAAAATTTTCATGGGGCTGAGAACTGCACCCTTCTCTATTCTCATAGTTCCTCATTTCTCTACACTAAGACCCCACTACTATATTATCCTTTATTGCTACCTCCCTAAATCCCATATTCCTACCTCTCCAATTCCATACTGCCTATGTCTGAAGACAATTCCCTTCCCACAGAGAAAGCAGGAATTCTCACGCTGTGAAGCACACGTGTATCTGAGGGCCACCACTTCCTTTAGAAGCTAATGTACCTCAGCTAACATACAGTTAAGCTTTTTCCCATGTCCATAAATTTCATTTCAGTACATATTGCTGCAGTTAGCTTCTGAATTCTGGACAGGACCTTTACATATCTAAGTCGAGCATGCAAGCTGAACCCACCTCTAGTGTTTAAGTCCTCATAGTCCTGGTCCCACAATGTCTGCACATTTAGGACAGTAAGTCTGGATCTACTCAGTGGGATATCCTGAATATCCCTTCCCAGTTAAATTATCAAATGAAGCTCCCTTCCTCATCATACGAACTTATGTACCACCGTCACCCTGAAATAATCAGGGATTGAAGCCCTATAGAAATTCACCGAATGTGCTGTTTGGCCAAATGGTGTGTCCAGGTACTAATAGCTCAGAAAAAGCTGAGCTGACCTTAGAGCTACCATGGTTTTGTCTTACTTGGTTATCTTAGTTATCTCTATGTCAGGACAAACCGGAGTCTAAAGAACAGGCATTGATTCATCATTTCAAGAAAAATGTCAACTGATCTCAGATACGAGTCTTCAGTAGAACCTTACACTTATATAAATTTTAGACATATCATCATTCAGTCTGTGTAATTCTGAGTAGAGTAACTATGAGGCTGCACTTCTGTGCACAAGCAGCCCTCATTGCTCTCCAGTCCTGGGCCACTCATTCTCCCCCACACGCTACATGTCTGAGTGTGCAAGCAACTGTTTGACTGTGCAGTGAACAGGAGTGGCAAACTGATCTAGCTTTAAAAAATGTATTTTGTGGTATTTCATTTAAGCTGGATCACTTTCTCTGATCTGATTCAAAATTCAGCATCGGATGCATCTGTTATGGCACGAATGATAAAGTGATCTACACTGTGCAGGGACAAAGGGAAGACTGTGGCTGAAGACAAATATCCGAGACTGCTAGCAAAGACTCCATCTCGTGAAACCACATCCTTACTGTATTCACGGGCAGAAAATGTAGGATAAGTCCATGTTTTTCGCCAACTGCCCTAGCTCAGTCCATGGTTAGACCTTTTGCAGTAATACTCCTTAAGAATTTGCCACCCCCTCCTGTCTTGCTCCAGCTGCTTATTTCTATCTGCGTGCTGCCCCCTGTCCTGTGCTGGCACAATTGCTTGTGCTCTGAGCGGATCAGAGAAGAAACAGCAGTGGAGCAGTTACTGATCAGGGGCACCATTCCCTGAAGTGACTCTTGCAGCAGTTGGGGACATCAGAAGGGTGGGAACAAGTGACCACGGCAGGGAAAAGGAATAGAAGACAGTGCTTTCTGAAGCTAACAGTGCTGCCAAAACGTTGTTCACGGTCACTGTATCTCCAGAGTAATAAGAGAGCAAAAAGCAACTGAGGACAAGTTTTCAGGAGCAGCTGAGGATCATAGTCATTGCAGAAAGAACTCTGTACAACAGATAGATAGTATAGTTGATCTTCCATCACAGACTTCTTGATCCTCCTGACAGGTGGCAGAGCAATAAAAGTACCGCCAGAGGTAGAATGAAGCATAAACCAGCTTCCTGGAACAAAACACTGTTTAATATACAATCCTTATGCAAAGGTCTCCAGCTAACTACTTCAAGTTACATCCAGGACTGTTCTGGATTCTGAGTTTCAGAGAATTGAAATGGAGGTTAATTCTCCCCTACCTGCCAGTTGCAAACTCAGCGTAACTGAGGATATAGCCCCTTGACCTCTCTCTGATTTAGTCCCAGAACACTGCCATTGCCAGCCAATGACCCTGAGCTATGTATTTAGAAGAAGAGCTGGAGCACTCTGTAGAACATTCCTATGAATCACATAACCCGAAAAGAATGTGGTTTTACAATCTTTTTTTACCAGTGGGGGAAGAATTTACTGGCACCAAAACTTGAATCCAGATGTTTTCATCAGGCACGATTTTGTTTTTCTTTGCATTCAGTCATGACATTGAATACTGCCTACAGTTGCATTAAATTAATGCAGTTACAAACAGGCAACATTCCTTAAACATTTTCATTTACTTTGCAATATGCATTTACTTAGTTCCAGCAACACAACAATTCACTCTGGCACCATTTCAGCTTAACAGTTTAAAAAGACTGAAATTTAGCTAATGGTATATTTACAGCAAAGTATTTTTTCTTGCATTTTCCCTTTATGTAAGCCCTGTTGGTGACCACATACAGAGGCATATAGATGTACCTACAGATACAAAGATTTATAAACTGAATAGCCATTTAAAACTCAATAAAAATGAATTATTGTTCCAAAATCCAGCAGCTGGCCAGACTTAAGCAGACCTGACATTCCATAAAAAGTGACAGTCAGTGGGATTACCCTTACAAAGTTAAACACATATACTGTGGCCTGCAAGTTCAGTCATGAGAGAATAAACTTCAAATTCAATTTCCAAATGGATTGGACTAGTAACATTCCATAGAAAATCTTGTCAGGAACCCTTACTGAATAGGCATAAAATGACCAACTGAAAAGACATTTAATGACCAAAGCAAATTAAATCAGAAGTGCTTGGAAAAATATATGCAAATATTTCATAATTTTGGATCAGCTGATAAAAAGTCAGGAAAAAATAGTGGATATCTAAATAAGTTTTTTCATTTGTTTTTCTTACAGAACAGCAGAAAATTGTTTCTCATGTCAAGCGCTTTTAAGAAACGTAAACACAATGAAGACAGCCAACTGCACAAAGCGGCCTAACCCCCTGGAGAAAGCAGAGTTTACCCTCTCAAAACTGTATCTTAACCACAAGGTCATATCGTATGTTAGCACTGCATTAAGACCTTATGTTGCAGTTTTCCTGTACTGTGTGAAACATTAAACAGGCACTGAGAGAGAGATCAACTAAAAAATAACTTTTTACTGAAGAGCATGAAGATTAATGGGAGCTGGATACATCACTCATTTATCCATCTCTTGCTATGTCTATATTGGCAAGTCATGTGGCACAACAGGAGCAAGTCAGTTGAGTGGGACCATTTAACAGAAAAAATTGGTACAGAGGACCCAGCAGTAACACTGCACATGTGTCAGGAGTTTCGTTGGGACTAACTCTAGTGTCTTCTCCTGACGGGAATTCCCATTTACAGTTGGAGTTGCCTATCGTGCTCCTGAAGTACATCTTCAGTTCTGTTTCATCTGAAAGAAACCCAGTATATGCAGTGTAAGACCACCCCGTAACACCAGCCAGACTGCAAGTGGCAACAGTTGGGAGATTCACTTCAAAAGCAGACTCCTCATCTTGTCCACAATATCAGTGTACGTGCATCCTTTTAATTTTACAGCATAAAGAATGAATACAACATGAAGAACATAAGCTATCTAAGACCTGGAAGTAAGGCAACTGACCACATATTACATATGGGAACAAAGAAACTTTGGAAGAAAGTCACACACATCTGCACAACAGAATTAATTAAAATAAAAATTGATAGAAATTGTAGCTGTTGTTTTTCATGTACTCTTGCCAATATTTATTTTCTATGAAAAGGTGTTTTTTACCAGTGGGTACTTATCCACAGATTAACTGCACCTTCTTGGACATTTTACATAAATTGTCAGGCAGCAAGATAATAGTTGGAAGATAAGCAGCATAACTGGAACAGACAGTAATGTGAGCCAATAAAGTGATGAGACAGAGAATAAATTAAAGGCAACCTTCATTTTAGAAAGCTGATAACTTGTCCATCTTTCATTTGAATTACTCAGTTGGACTTTGGTTTGATCCCATGTCCTGGTTTTGGCTCGGATAGAGTTAATTTTCTTCCTAGTAGCTGGCACAGGGCTGTGGTTTGGATTTAGTATGAGAATAATGTTGGTAACACACTGATGTTTCAGTTGTTGCTGAGCAGTGCTTACACCGAGTCAAGGGCTTTTCAGCTTCCCGTGCTCTGCCAGCGAGGAGGGGCACGAGGAGCTGGGAGGGGGCACAGCCGGGACAGCTGACCCAACTGGCCAAGGGGATATTCCATACCATGTAATGTCATGCTCAGTATATAAACTGGGGGGAATTGCTCAGGGGAAGATTGCTGCTTGGGGATGGGCTGGATAGTGGTCAGCGGATGGTGAGCAATTGCATTGTGCATCACTTGCTTTGTATATTCTTTTATCATTATTATTATTCTCTCTTCCTTTGCTGTCCTATTAAACGATCTTTATCTCAACCCATGAGGTTTTTTTTCAATGCTCTCCCCCATCCCGCTGGCGGGGGGAGGTGAGCGAGCGGCTGCATGGCGGTTGGTTGCTGGCTGGGGTTAAACCATGACATGCCAATTTTAGATAAATTCTGAATAAGGAAGTTATGGAGCAGATAACTGCTGCACCAATATTTTGTGGCATTCTGTAGAAGATGTAACAGGTATAAATGCAGTATTGTTTGTACAGTGATGTAAATCTACCTTCTTTTCTCAAAGATCCCGAGAATGTATAAATTGTTCTGATGGCTTCCTCAAACAAGTTGCAACTAGTCTTTCATGAGACAGAAAAAATAGGCCTTAATAAATGTAGTGTTTATGCAGAAAATAACTTCCCTATTATTCAAGCTGTACCCTGGCTGATTTCAGAACTGGTCTGTGCTTGCGCTAAATGCACTGAGTGCTAATAAAAACCGTCTTGGATTAGAAATAGGACTCTTTATTCAGCATTCCAAATGGAAACATTCAGATGACTGAACAGTTCATTTAGCGCTTTGATTTTATTCTGAAACATTGTTTCCATTGCATGCATTTATGAACTGGCAAAAAACTCCATCCCAGGATTGTACAATAATGTTTTCATTGCTGTTTCATCCATGCCAGCAAAAATTATCTCATAAACGCAAATATCCACAATATATAGTACAAATGGAAGCTTCGTCATTTGGTGTGTGCTCAGTTGCATCATGGCCTACTTTCCACCACATTAGGATGCCTAATGTATTTGCTGTAGTGGACAGGGAGAGCTAAGTCAATTTTCTTGAATTTAGTCTAAAACTAAACTTGAATTTTGCATAAATGCAGCTTTTAAGCACTATTGTTTTCTTCTTTTTTGATGTTTATTGTAGCATGACTTCTCCTAGCAGACAGTGAACACCTCTGTAGACAATCTTAACATTTCATGGTAATTTTCCAAGGAATCGATAAGGCCCATTTCTCCTCTCATTTATATTGGTGTAAATTAGGGTGGCTTCAAAGTAGCAATTGAAGCTATACATGTAGAAATCCAGTATAAGTGAATGGAAAATAAGTCCTCACATTTTTTAACTTCTTGTAAACTAAGGAATATTTAATATATATAGTTTAGAGTGGAAATCTTTGTCTCAAGTGACAGAAGCACTGATATACTTCCACCATGACAGAAAGCAATATAGAAATGGTGCTTTTCCCCCAAGGAATTTTATCAGTCAGAATGGCTTTGCCATTCATGCAAATTAAAACTGTACTCTGGTGAGTCTGGAATCCGAAACCATCCCAGGTCATGGCTTAATGGCACAGGGAAAGACAGCAAAGTGTACACTAAAAGAGACACTGCTCTGTACTCTAGGCATCCAATAGTCAGAAGTTAGTCTGCTTATATAGTAAAGTAAAAGAGGCTTTGAAGAAGACAGTACAGGCCATCTTCTTTTTCAAATGACTGTAAAGTGGATGAGGCTTCTAATTGTGTGTCCGGGATAGATGCCCTCTATAGTATAGATTACGCATCCAGTAAGGATTTCAAATGTGAAGCAAAGTATGACTGAAGAAAATAGAGAAAGCAGTTGCCTAAAGATCAGGTTTGCTTTGTCTTGAATTTAGATGATCAATGCAGGCCAGGCACAAATAGCCTGGGGGAAACCAGGACTAGTTGAGTCTATGCACATAAAGGAGTACAGGGGCAGTTTCATCCACCATCTTTCCAGAGAGGACAGGGACAAGGGAAATTCATGTCTTGACAATCCCTGTGTGAAGCCTACAGAACCAGTTGTACAGAACGAGTCATGCCATGAGGACAGAAAACTGCATTCACAGCAGGATGTGAGAAAAGGTGACAGAATTCTGCATTTTTCCAAAAGGCATCACACTGTTTATCTTCCTTGTATAGCCAAACTTCCCCTCTTCTCTGAAATATCTCGCTCTTAGTCTGGCAACAATCAGCAACACTGGAACTGATCCTTCTTAACTTGTTTTACATTTTCCTAATAATTCCTGGTCTTCAACTACATCACTTCCTAGATGCAATGATGCAATCACACAACGCAGATGCAATGCTATGGCCATGAATACAGGCCTAGAATAATAATTATCAATTTCACTGTGTTAATCTGACCTACTATTTCCTCCTCATTAGATTCTCTAGACCAGTTTAGTACAGAATACTACAACTGATAATGTCTCCCAGGTCACAGCTGTAACAAATACTTCCATCAATTCTATACTATTGGGAAAAGAACATATTTTTGGCTGTAAAGATGTTTTCATAAGGTAATGCATCTCCCTGTTTGTCTTCCAAACTGTCTGAAAAAACTTCCTCATTGCCTACTTCGGCGATTTTGGAGGAAAACATCTCCCAAATCACAACAGATTAATGTTCTTAGCTAAGCATGTATCAAAGATTCTCTACGAGTTTTGTGTATGGGTAGCAGATCCAGCACCTTCGTATGTTTATAGAGAAATTTAACCACAACTTTTCCATCATGATATGAACACTTTGAGTTCAAATGGTTGTCAAGTATTGTGAGGTAGAAAAGCTAGAGATGGCTTTCTGCTCCTCACACTAGGGGGAAGGTGGTAGCCATGCATACATGTCAAAGAACGCTTGCAGTGGAAGCACGTATTTTAGTGCCCTGAAATACCATTTCTGTTTATTGTTATTTGTGTATTTCAACATGCCACACAGCAAGCAGTCACGGCAAATTCAATTACACAAAAACCTCCAGAGAAATATTACCATCAGAGACCAAACCTGAAAAGGAAGCACTACTGAAAACTGCTCAAACAGCTCTTTAGCAGATGTGCTGTCAAGGCAGTAGTAACCTACATAGTGACTCAGTCGCTATGCTGCCATCAAAGCATATTACACTACTTAGCAGGTTGTTGTTTGCAACCTCAGAAATATCGTGGCTGGAAAGACTGGGAAATGGAGGCTCAGCCTCACAACAAGATTCATGAGGAATACATGTCAGAGTTGGCTTTAGATTTTGTAAGCCACTAATTGTCAGTACTTCTTCCAAGCTCCAGTACAGGCCTGTGTGTTTCACCAATGCACACAAACCATTAGCAAATGAATCACATTGGCATGTGCACTGGTAGCTAACGATCATGGACATTCAGGCTGCAGAAGGACACTGTACCTGTATTTCTGAGGAGTGAGGCTTCGAAGTTGGTATTCCTTTTAAAATAAATCTCAACTTTGTCCAAAAGAAGAGATAATTTTGGCTGATAGGAAAGAGATAATTTATTATGCCTGATATCTTTAAAGAAAATTTGAGCATCTAATCAAAAAAAGTGCAGGCCAGATAAGACTTAGCCCTTAACGTGAAATCAGCTGAAGGAAAATGGTAGACGAAAACACAAAGAGAACTGCTGAGCACTTTTAGTGAAGTCCCAAAATGATAGCAGGAAAATTAATAAACTCTCCTCACCTTCACTAGTTGGGTCACAGAAAGTGCAGCTGTCCATGATACCTTGAAAATGAGCATACTCACTGGTACTGAGCACTTTGTATAGGCAACACTGGATGCAGGCCCGAGGAAACTTAACCTTTTTTCTCCAAGTGACTAACAGGCACCACAAACGGAAATAAACAAACTTACCACTTACCTAAGTTATCCTATGTTGTGAGAGTGCAGCACTTATAAACAGTTACTCATTACTTCTTCATGTAATTATTTTTAATTAAATATATAGCGTATAGCAGTAACACAAACATCAGAAAATCAGAGTTAACATCTCAATACCACTATACAACTTTACAAAAATAATCTGTTAAGAAAAATGCTGTTATCCAAACTGTTACACAAATTAACACTAAAATGCAAAATAGTGGGGATTGTTCACTTCAATACAGTGTTGCTCTCAGAAGAAAGTAGTGAATCACATACTTACAAAGCAACTTCGTCTGCTTTTAGAGTTAGAAAAAAAATGTCCAACATAAAATATTAGAACAGACTAGTTCCTCCTCTGTTTTCTTTGATGGAGAAATTGATCTTTAACATATTCTGTGGTGAAAGTACATTAGTGTGATCAATACTCCCTAAGCTACATTGTGGCTTTGCAACCGTCCATTGGTACAAGATCAAGCAGGCAGCCAAAGTCCTCTGATATATTCTGAGTAAAGTAGGTTTAGCTAAAATGCCTTAGGGAATGAGCTACACACTGCTCCTTCTATTGGCTGTTGAAAGAAGCAAACTACATTCCCCATAACCTCTGTCACTAGATGTTGTCAGGCTGCCCACCCAATCCATCTGGCCCCACTCTTTTGGGATTGTGCAGTGAAACCCATGTGCCTGCTGTTTGCCACAACAGCAAAATGTAAAAATACTTCTTCTTCCAGAGTTCAGGCATGTTCCTGCCCTTTTCATAGGTGTGAGGCAAGCCCCAGAGTTGCAGCAACATTTCAAAATGCCACAAATGGTCTAGTTCAGACTCCTTTTCTTATTGAAATCCTGGCACTTCAAAGCAGCTAAAAGTATCTCACAGCTTAGGCAGGAATATTCTGAATAGTTAAAGCTATGATAGCTCACTTTATCATGCATATCTATAACTACTACTATTGCTCTCACCAATCATTGTCAAATAGCTCAGGATTTTCAGCAGTACACTGACTTCCTAAAGCTTTGAGTTACACAGTGCAGTGAACTAACTCATCCTGTTTCAAGCAAGAGGTTGAACAAGTTTATCAATAAAGGTCCCTTCCAACCAGTATCTCTATTAGTCTTTTAAATAAACACAAGATTGACATCTTGAAGTCAAGACAAAAAAAATGTTCATGTGTCAATAAAAACAAATATTTGTGTGTCAACATAGCAAAACAAAATTGGGTGGAAAATGCAGCCTTATTTCAGTAAAACCTGAACACAGTCTAAAAACACGTGCTCTAAAATATTGCCAGCTCCCATCTGTTTGGAGATGGATTTGCATTTTTATCTATTTGAAGGATAGCTAGGTTGCAAGTCCTATAAATATTACACAGACATTATATATGTCGGTATTTGAACACTGTCAGTAGATAAGTTTACCCTTCGCACCAAACCGCAAAGTACCCAGCTGCTCTTCACTGCATTGGAAACCTTTACCATGCTTTTTAAAATCCCCCTTGGGATTTTACTTGGGGCTCAATCAAATCTTCCCAACATAGCACTACGCTCATTATCATCCTTCTTCTTAAACATTCCCTCCCTCTCAACCCCCACCCTCTTTTTTATCTTCCCACAAGGTACACACCTGTATAACTCTTAAGATAGAAAAGCAAAGTAAACAACCTCATAGCATCGTGACTGAACTCTCAGGGTACAGTATGTACAGCGCTTACCAGAGCTGACAGTTGACAGTACTTATTTTGGACACATTTGCTGATAAGGATGAATGAGTTTGTACATTTCCTCAAAAACTCCACATTCCATTAATAAGCACCTGAGAGGAACGACTGGTCTAGCAATAATCCCCATTCCACTCCTCAACTTCTTGAAGTACATACTCTAAAGAACCATCTAGTTAACCCATCAAGATCACATGAATGCTTTGCTTAAGATATTTTTGGCGCATTTTCTGGCTTAACGCAGAGTTAAGTTTTTCATCTTAAAGCAGCATCTGTCAGCAGAAGGGGTTGAGAGGTTGTAACATATTTCAGGCATGTGGTTTAAGTCTATAAAGGTTTCATGTATATATAAAATTATTACATATTTTTAACCACTTCAGGGGTAGATATTTTTCATTTCCATGACATCATTGATATTAAAAGGTAGTAGTTTGAATTGCAATTCTTTCTTTTACGTCTTCGATTTCTTCACAGTGCTACATCAAAGGAACTTTGATCTCAGAGGAATCAGAAACTTCCAAAAGTGAGATGTAAGCAGAGTTTGAAAATGGTATTCAACAATACCAGTATCAAAAATCTACATGGAAAAAACCCTCTTTTTTCCATGTGACAGTTTTCCATTACAATTCCTATCTGTGGACAATGTTACTACATTAATGTCAAATTTGTATCACTGGAGATAAGTTTGTATGAAAAAATAAAATAATAATGGAATAACTCCTAAGAAACGGACAGAAGGCAGTGGGTAATAATAAAGTACACCATTGGGTGGCAGAGTCAAACAGACATGAGGTCTAGAAAACGTAATTTTTCTCTTTGATCTTCCTGTGTATCCAATACAGACTCTGTAGAAATAACTAACAGAAACGGTGAAAAGATATGCCAAAGACTGTTAAGAGAAACATGAGGCAGAAATAGTTTATCCAAAATCATTCATGAATTCAGTGGTAGTCAGGAATAATCTTGAAATTTTTCACATCACAGGTTGGTGACACAAATACAACACCCACTCAAGATAAAAATCTAAATATTAATCTGAATTCTGAAATTCCTGTCTTAGGAGATTTTTAAATTAATGATGATACTGTTATTATTTGAATCCTTCTGTGTACAATAGCTAAGGAATGAATAGTGTATATAGTAATATAAGCCTAAGCTTTCATCACAGGGCCAGATTAACATGTAAATTTGTGTGTTCCATTTACATCCTCTGTTATTCAAAGTATGATACTAAGATGGGAGGGATCTGCTGTATTAAGATAAAGACTTTAAGAATTTAAAGGACCTTTCCGCATCCAGGAGTTGGTAAGTTCCTACCATCTTTTCCATTAAATGTAATGGATCAAATTTTGTTCCATTTTTACAACAGGATTTTTATATGAGCAAGGACTCTATAATGACTGAACAAGAAAGCCACACTTTGATCCATTAAATGTACACCATTACCCAAGTAACATTCCCACTGCATGAGAACTGTGCGAAGTCCTCAAAATTTTGAGAAAATCTCGGTCACTAGAAGAGGTTATTTCTTGTATAAATGGATTGGGTAAGGCTCAGGCTTCCTGCACACTCTGGCAAACAACTGGGCTCTTCAGAATGTGCCTGGCATATCTTACCGCTGTCCTCAAAACAACACACTACATCCCATGTACCACACCCAGTCACTGGAGATGGCAGACCTTCATAATACAGTCGAAATTTAACTGCATAGGTAGCAATGCCACTAGGTATTCAAGGGGAAATGGTTTGCCTGAGCATGCAAGTCCTATGCAAAACTTGATTCAACACGGTAAGCAAATTAAGACCACTTTTGTTCCTTTATTAATAGATGGAAAAATATTACTACTGCCAATGCCTCTGTTTCCTGGGAGGGGGTAGCAAAAAAGACTTTGTAATATATTATTGCACACCTTTTTGCGGGATCACTTGTCAGATATTACACATACAGTGAGAAGTGGTAAAGTAAATAGAAAAAACTTGGAAAGAAGCCAAAGAAAACACTATCATCCAAACATTATTTTACACTACATGAACAAGGGCAAACTCAAAAGATCATTAACAGTGCTTTCAAAAAAAAGCACAATATAGATCACCTTTTGCTCTGCTTATAAAAAGGTTAGTTCCACAGTTAAAAAATCAAGATATGACGTAAAATAATACATCATCAGAGACAGCAAGGCAAGGAGAGAAGAGCAAAAAATCATTTTCTCTGACTCTACAATGCACTTTCTTTCCTGGGGCCATGGGAAGTCTTGTGCGAGTTCCCTTCTTAGCTGAAGCTCCGGGCTTCCTCCACTGGAGCCCTCAAAGTGTCTACCTATTTATAGAAGTCACTTTTTAGTCAAGCACTTTTGCAACTCTGAAATCGTTATACAAATGACTATACCAGCAATACATTTCCGGTATCAGGTACTTCAAGGCTTTTGCTAAACCTAAAATCATTATTAAAAGTCAGCAAGAGTATAACCCAGCATAACTTGAAATCTAATGCCTGCTCTGGTACAGAATATATGTTTCAATACCAGCAACAGCCTCATATAACTGCTGATGTTATAAGGGTTATTATAATAGTGGCTTATTTTACAGATGAGAAAATTAAGGTTGTAGTCAAAAGTGTGCCTAATTTTGGGTATGTTAACATTCTATTCATTATGGGCACATAATGAAACACAGGAAATTCAACTTAAACATAAGAAAAAGCTTTTTTACTGTGAGGGTGGTCTAGCACAGGAACAGCTTGCCCTGTGAGGAGCTTGTGGAGTCTCTATCATTAGAAATATTCAAACTAGACACAATCCCGAGTAAACTGCTCTATCTTGGCCCTGCTTTGAGCTGGGGAGTTGGACTAGATGACCTCCAGAGATCCCTTCCAGCCACAAATATTCTATGATTCTGTGATTTTCCACATAAAATCCCAAACTCCTAACTAAGCAAATTATGCTGATTTTACAGAAATTATTTTAAGTAATAAGAAGACTGGGAAATCACAAACATTAAACAAATACATATGTTTTTTCACTGTAAGTGTATGCATGATGTCCTAAAAGTAAGAGATTTCTGTTTGTGTAGATTGTGGGTTTTCAGGTACCTATCCCTTCAACCAAACCTGGCTTTTCCAGAGATGCATTTTTGGTTTGGGCACATTTTTGTAATAAGGTAACTTTTTACATTGTCCTTGTCCACTTAAGTCCTGCTGATCCTCAGGGTCCCTTCAAATGTACTCAATCTTTACCCAAGAAGGATATTTTTCTGACGTAATTTTTTAAACCAGTACATTTTTTATTACATCCAAAAAGTTACATACAAACACATACCTGTTTACAACAGAAAACTTACAGGTGCTAACCTATGAACTGAGCTGACTTGCTGGACATTCCTTATGATCTATCTGTATTCACCAAGCTGCAAAGTCAGAAGACTGTTTTTTCCGTCCTTATTTAACAGAATCAGGGCAGTCCTTGATGAAGCCAATTCATCTAATAAACAAGCATTTCTTTTTCAATGTTCAGTATTCTCAGGACAAATCTCAATATGCAGAGTTTACCTTTGACTTCTGCAGCAGCAGCAGGAGGAGGTATAAGACATACAGGCCTCAAAGACAGGAGTTGTTCCCTTATCTCATTTATCATCTCATTATCCATGAAATTTATATTTTTCAGTAGAGATTGTTAAAGCAGGACACAGATAACAAAATGCTTCAGCTTTTCATAGTACCTGCTCAGTTAATTTTTGTACAGTTTGTTTGCGCACATACGTATGTGATGTTCATCTGGTGATAAGAAATGAATGTTACGCTGAATGATCAAGGAAGGAAAGAATTCTAGTTTGGGCGAGAGAAGGTGAAACAAGGACGCAGTGACAGAATCCAGGGCAGAGAAACTAACTTGCTTCTGATGTTGCACTCCTTGGACTCTAACTGGGTCCTTGCAGAACATGGAGTCAGTGGGATCTAGCTCATTTGACTGTACTGTTGTAGAACTCCGGTGTCCCAGGGAGACTCTAGGAAATTATATCTAATCCTGACGTGAAGGTGTCTACAGATAAGATTCTGACAAAAGGCACATGTAGAATAATATATCAAACAGAATGAAACAAGAGTTCTGTCTCCTTTACATTAAGGCCCCCTTACATAATTTCATTTCTGTAGAACCTTGCCTTGAAATAGTATAAACAAATTGCTTCTCTTTATGCTGCATTGACACATGAAAGGAAATCTTCCCGGACAATGTTGTTGTACGTAATTCAGCCCTCTTTGAAATTAGTGGTAAGTGAAGTTTTGTGTCTCTTCCTCCAGGAGTTTTCTCTAATGCTGCTTAGCTTACCTGTTGCTCTACTTAAGGTTCAGCTTGCTTGTAAGTTACAACACAGAATATTCACCAAGCAGCCATCAATGATGACGAACATAAGACACTCAATCATCTTTTGAAAATGCCAGCCTTAACTTCCATGGAGATTTTCCTACTTTTATAAGAGATACATTTGAAAACCAGAAATAATGATACATATTCACACTTGTAAAGACTTTGGCAAACTGAAAGTGAGCAGCACGAGGATAAATATCATCATTATTATCTTTTACCAATATAAATTATGAGACAATGTAGAGTTAACAAAGAAATCTCAGTCAGCTATCTCTGTTAACACGTTGCAAACACTTACATTTCTTCTTTTCCCAGCTCTGCGTTCTCTGAAGGACATTATAATTTATTGTCTCAAGCCATATTTGGTATTTAGAGCCTGCAGAAGCTTGTGAAAAAAAGATCTGTTTGTTACATGAAAATGAAAACATGTTGTGGTTTCACCTCAATTTCTTTCCTTCTCCCCCACTTCTAAAGAGAAGGCATAATTTTAAGAAGTAGGAAAAGTAAACAAATAAGATACACAAAAATATACAAACACAAATACAAACAAAAACAACTCACAAGTTAGGAAAAAACTGGAACTTCTGCCTGGGGTAAAGTATGTAAAAAGTGGTGATTTGTTCAAGGGCAGAATTTTGGCTTTTAGCTTCAAGTAAATAAATAAGACAAAGAAAAGTCTTTTCATTTGATTGTTTTACAGTGCCTGGGGCTATGTACATTGGACACTGTTTGCAACTGTTTTCATTTAGGGATGAGTGAAGTGGTTCAATTAAAACATGAGCAGTTCTGAACCTTTGCTGTGAATAAACCAGAATATTTCTGGGGAGGTTCAAGGAAGTCCAGTTAATTGTCATTATTTACCTCTTTGTACTTATGTGTTGTGACACTGTCTGGATTCAAATGTGCCACCATATAAGCCACTCCTATTATATTGTGCTTAATTCTGCTGATCAAAACAGCTTGAATTGGTTGGGCTAGCAGCATGGAAATTTTGGGGAACTAACCCAAATAAAATGTGAAGTTTTGAGGTCCACCCATCACAAAGTTCCCACACCCACTACTGTGCCCTTTACTTCTGTGGGAAAAAAGGAACTGTTGCAATTTCTAAGGAAAAGAGCACTGGAGCGTTAAAGCCTCAGGCTAGGTCTCCACTACAGACCTCTGGAGGCATATACCGTGTAGGTGAGAGGTGTGAAGAGGTGCATGAGATGTGCTAGGAGAAACCCATAATGTAGAAACAAATCAGTAAAGCAGCACTTCACTGGTATGAGTTGGTTTTGTCTGGAAGGATAGTTACACTATATTATGTTTCACTGCACTGCTTTAGTACAAAGTACCAGCGCTGTCACAATTACGCTAGAAGCACCTTTGGATCTACGGCTGATTAATATTTCTTCTGTGGTAAAGGCTTCATATTGGAGGCATAAGTAAGTGTCATTTGACTGCTCTGAAGCCAGGTATCTCAGCATGCTACAATAGGGGAACATTCTCCGCTGTTCTGTAATCCATCTGTGATAGCTGTTTCCCACATCACGATACAAGTTCTTTGCATCCCTGTCCACTCACAGTCAGCTGCAAAAAAAAGCCTCAGAGCTACAATGTCAAAACTCTCAGAAAATTAAGACATGCTAACAGACGGAACCGTCTGCAACCGTCTGCAAGCCCTCCTATGGATCCCAACTTCACCAGCTCAACAAGTTCTTCTGGTTCCCCTGAATTTGACCTGCGAGACTGGCTGCTGACTGGCTGACATCCCAAGTGCTGTTAAGGGCACAATGTATCCATGGTTATCCCAGCCAGACTTGTCACAGATCATACAAACTGGCATTTTTTTCACTGACAATATCCTCAGAGAGGATATACTGCACAATTTTGCTTTGTTTGCTGCTGGTTTCTTCAGAAAAGGATAGAAGCCACTGCTACTGCTCACGTTTTTACCTATTTCCTATGCTGAGGGATGCATTATCCTGGACTGTTTGCTACTCCAGTCTTTCCTCTGTATCCAGTTCTGCACTAAACTTTGCTTATTTGAAAGGTTAAAAGACTACTTCTCTTCAAACTGTATTGAAGAGAATTGTCTCAGAGATTGTATCATACTGCATGTGAAGAGATCATTCACCTCTGAAAGAGCTCTCAGCCTCAGATATTTATGGTACACCATTTACAGTACATACAATTACATCCCATAAAGCTGGCGGTTAACTGGTGATGGCAAAGTTATATGCAAGACTCACAACCAAATAATCATGCTGGGTCAAGAAAGAAAAACAATTCATGCCAGTCCTACTTAATAATTTTCAAAACAAGATGCAGAAGAAAACGGTATCACCATCTGCTTGAGGGACCGGGTGTCATTATCGTTATCTTCATTATTATGTTTTTAATATCTAAATTAGAAAAAAAGAGGATCACAAAATATCTTCTTCCTCCATTGTCCAAACCGGACTAGTACTGTAGAGCATGACCATGGTTTTTAGAGGCTTGTATTTAAGCCCAGACTTTTTCAGCTCAATGCTGCAAACGCTCATGTATGTACTTAACTCTAATACAAATAATCCCACTGATTTCAAAAGCATAGTCAAAGTAATAAAGGTAAGCACATACTGACTTGCAGCACTAGGCCTAAATTAGTGAATTTAGTCACTTATGTGGAACAATGACTTCTATGTATCTATGGATTCATCTGGCATGAAAAACGTATTTGTCACTTTATACAATACTCAAGAAGTAATGCTTTCACTAAGATGCATGAATCCTTTCAAAGAAACAAGTAAATACATCCAAGATTCCAGGTATTTTTCTACAACAGGGTATTGTGCATCTTTTGGATGCCAAAATAGTTATAACTGTTATAACTATTTCCTACCAAGTGGAAGATTTAGAAGTGTGTCTTTATATTCATGCAAGAGTAGCAGCAATTAGCAAAATTAATTTAAAAATTTGATTTTTTAAAAATCTGGATTACAGTGTCTTTTAATTATGAAACAGTAAAACATTTATTATCATAATACTCTGTGAGTGCTCAGATTTGTTAATTTAAAGATTGGGATGCTTAGTACTGTTCTTTACCATGTCTTATACAAGAGCCCTGAGTACTATTAGACAGTCCTTAATTCAACAGTTACCAGCTTTACACATCAGAAGGTCTGTCGTGGAACCCGGCTCCTATCCCATGCCATTGTCCCCTCTTCGGCAGCTCTTGCACCACTGATCCTTCACATAATTTGTCAGTGTATCTTCCACATGTGTATTGGTTTATTCCTTATAAATTCAAGAGCATGCACCGTTCTTCTGCCAAACTTGTGCATTAGCTAACTTTTGTGGATGCTCTAAACATTCAATTTACTCTTTCTGTACATCCAACTGTTGAAGAATTCTGTGTAATTAAACTGAAGGTAAGCATGTACAGTATTGTCATAGAAAGGTTATTCCTACCATGCTAATTTGGTCATTAGAAAGGACATGGAAACTGATCACAATAACTAAAACTTCATACAATAGATGCTAGGCCCTGAAAGAACCTGGCTGAAGTCACCTGTTCCATTTCAATATAGGTGCAAGATGACTGAATGCCTCTAAATAAAAACTGTTTCATGTATTCTAGAGCTCTGACTAAGCCTTCCCTAACAAAGTTTCCATAGTCCAACTGACCACACAGATTTTTTCTTCGTATCTGACTCCATAACCTTATTATAAATTCCAAAATATTGTCTATTTTGTTGCTAGTTCTTTATCTTGGTACTCACCACAACAAATACATTACCCCACTTCATTAGTGCTTCTTCATGCCATATGCAGAGTGGGTAGAATTTTTTTAAGTATCCAAATAGTTTGAAGTTAAATTAAGTTTTATTTCTCTTAGACAAGATTTTTTTTTCGTATTTTTAACCGTAATATTGGTTTGCTTCTTTTTTTGTGAACTAAGCAGAGGGAAAATTTAGTGTGTCTGGTTCTACAATGCTGCATAAACTCAGACCTAAGTGGAGAATACACTGTGAGTGCCACCAACACAGTCAGAGATCTGCAGTACCTGTGAAGAGGGAACTGACCCCGGCTTAGCCCAGACAAGAGGCAGCTGGGGGGGACCTTCCAATAGCTAAGAGGAGATAACGGAGAATCCAGAGCAAGGCTTTTTACTGAGGTGCATGTGGGAGGAGGCAGGGGTCAAAACTGAAACAGGAGGTTCTGACTGGATATACAGAAACCCCTTTTCCCTGAGAGGGTAATTAAGCACTGGAACAGGCTGTTCAGAGAGGTTAGCAAACTGGTCTAAAGTCAATTCTGATTCTGCTTTGAGCAGGAACTGAACTAGAGACTTCCCCAGGACCCCTCCAACCTGAGTGACTCTATGATTCAATGACTGCATGACAGAGGGTGCAGCTAAGACCTCAGAGACTAAAAATCCTTCAGCTCTCTCTCTATTATAGCTCATACTGCTTAAGAACTACATTAAACCAGCATTTGCACAGGCTGCCATCAAGAAGGGAACTACCGTGACATGGTTTAGCTATACTTCATTCTCTGGGACTAACTGATACAATATAGATCGTCTACCACTGAATAAATTATAAATGAGAAAAGAAATGCTACAAAGTTACCTTATTTTTCCTCCTCCTGGAAGGACTCAAACATCAGGAAATCACAAACTGGCAGTAAAGTGAACATCAGCTTTCAGTTGAGAGAGACATTTTATGAGAGGATTTTCATAAAAATCAGAGCAAAAACTCAGGGCCAAAATTTTATCAGCATGTTGGGATTACTGAATTTACAGCAGTGAATTCTGATGTGAATTGCAATTTTGATCCCTCCGTTTTGCAAATGTACAGATAAAAGAAGTGTATTGTCATGCAGAGTTAAGGACGTTATTTTTGAAAGAGATGCATTCTACATAAGCATGCAGAAATTTTTATAATTTGGAATTTGTCTTCCCTTTCAGTTTCTGAACAGTCGGTAGTAACTGTTCCAGGCACAGGGTTCTTTCTCTTAGTATATGTAGAATTTAGCAGCCACTATGCATTGAATCACATCTTTCTTCCTTCATGGTTCTAGTGATTATAACTGGTTCTGAACTTGAATTTTATCACAATATTTTTCCTGAGTTGCTGTACATATTGTGAACTCTCTCTGAAGATCCTTCCAGTTCTATTAAGAAACACTGAAAAATTTACATTAGCCAGTTGACTGAATATTACATGAAGATTCCTGGCTCCAAAAGAGGCAACTACAATGTGAATTGAAAAATCCATTCATTCATTCACTCCTTCCCAGCAGCATTCCTTGGCCTGGAGCCAGATACCATTTGACGTCATGGCTCTAACCAGGAACATAATGTGCTGGCACTGAGACAAAAGTTTTACTATGGAAAAAACCAGCAACAAGTAGAAACTTATCACAGTAGCTGGGGAGAGTGAGTTAAGAGAATGAGAATGAGGGCAAATCAGCAGAAAATTAAATGAACTATGACAGGCCTAATATTTTGCTTTTGTTTTTCAACACAGCACCTTCTTAAGTCAATACCCAAAAGTACTAATCTCACTAACACAAACAGCACACGCTGCGAAAAGATGTCCTTAAATACTTACTACTTCCCATTCTACTTTTTGTAGCACTTGCTGAAGTATTACAAAAGGTCCATTCTTTCATGTTTTTTACTTCAAATGATTTGAAACAAAATAATCCAAAGATTTTTTGGCCTGCATTAGCTACCTTTGTATAAAAAAATCTCAGTTCTGTTTATTTGAGTTAAATATTAAACAGGTCTTTAAAGTAGAGACTGAAAAAGTTTGCAGTGTTAATACATAAAACCCAGAAAGTAGTTTAAGGACAGAAAAACAATCTCTCCAGTCTCTTCATAGCCACAATTAAGGTGCCGGGTAAAATATGACGGCCAACAAGTTTCCAAAATAGTGCTAAGCATGGGGAAAAAAAAAAAAAAAAAGAGATAATACAATATAGAAAAGACTAGGAAATATTTGGACAGCAACCACTGAAATTGGTGTTGCCGATATGAATTTAGAATGTCGGACTGACAACCACCAAACCACACCTGGTGGGGAACAGTACAGGTTTCCCAGCGTGGCACTCCTGGACCTTGAGGGTCTGCTGAGAGCTCAGACCCAAGCTCATGCTGGGGACTGAAAGAACGCGCTCCACTTCAAAGTTCCTTTCTAAGAGCTGTGATCCCTGTGGGTGGTGCACTGGAGTGAGACGCCTGTCACTTACACCCTGTTTCTGAATTGTCACTGACAAGTAGCCTGATTTTTGGGAAGTACCTTTACGTCTTTATAATTCGGATTTTAACTAAAAATGAGATTAATGTTACCAACTTCCCTTACAAAACACTTCAAGAGCTACTGCTAAAAATTCTATGCAAGAGCTAAAATTACTGTTAGTGCTTGCTGTAGCGCTAGGTTGTTTTCGTAACATGAAGCTAAAGAGAAACTAGACTGAGGCTTAACAAGCCTCACACATCACACTGAGTAATGGTCACGTTAAAATTTCTGTCACTACTAGATTTAAACGTGACCTACAGCCAAGACTCTGATTCAGATCCTGTCATGTGACATTGACTTTTTTGAAAAGCCCAACAAAGACACCAGCAATTTGTGGTAAAACTGAGGATCTGTGTAGCTGAGGTGTCCCTCACGGAAAGTACCTCCCATGGGATTCTCCTTATTGATTCTAGGTAGGGAAATTTCAGGGGTAATACTGGCTGAAAAGTAGGGAGCACAATCAGAGATCTGATGTACTATAAAAATATTTAGTGGATATTAAAACCTTATGAAACTAAATTGTACCAATAATCAAACTGGCCAATGAAGCCTACCAGAATTTTATTCTAGAGAGAATTATCAGACCCTATTCCCCAGAGCTGTATGTTTTACACTTATTGCTGACTATGTTTTGTTTCCCTCACAACGTTTAATTCCATACATTACAAGGACATTTTCCAATCACTTCACACCATTCATTTAACAAAAGTTAGTTTTGTTCATTTCTAATCACATCATTTATATGTGCAGATCTACTTTCTAAGTGTTTCTAAATTAATTAAGCAACTGATTTAAAATGTGTCTTTAGAGGGTTTTTTGTGTAGAATATTTGTGCAGTTCAAAAGCAGGTATCTGATTCGTCGAATTCACTGCTGTACAAGAGAACATTTAGAAAGAGGACCTAAATGTGTTAAGTATGTCTGATGTAGACTGCTATTCATTTACAATTCATTTTAATAAATGTACGCAGTGAATATTTAAAAAAACCCACTGAAGTATTCTTACAAGCTCTACCATTCTTCAGAATACTCACATTTCAAATTACATTGCTTTCTGTCCAAAACTTCGATACTCTGAAGTTCTTGGACTCAGCATCCAAGTACTCAATTATTGTACGTGACATCCAGTGCCTAGTTTTTGGAATCCAAGCCTACAATTTATGCCCAGTGCACTAAATCAGATTTTGGCTCAACCCAGTGCCCTGCACCTGAAGAACTTTGAGGACATCAAAAATACAATGCAGGCTTCTACAATTTGTTAGAAACTTGAGTGCTGATTCTGAAAATTATTCTGAAATTCTGAAAAGCACCTTAGAAAAAAAGAAATCGGTGTTGATTTTAAATGAGTGTTCCAGAATCTTCCATAGAATTAGACAGAATGGATAATTAGCTGAGCAGTCCAAAAGACTGCTGAGCTGATAATGTGGAACTAGGGCCTTCATGAGAATTTTAGTAGCATCAAGGTCTTAACTCCTCAATTCTTTTGAGAGTTCCAGTCACTGATACCCAAAGTTGTATCATTCCAGCCATTACCTTCTAGAAGTTTATAGGAATTTCCTGAACTATCTATAAATCTCATTGTAGTCTAACATGGCATTAATCTGTGAAAACAGAATTTTTATTTGGCAGTTATTTAGAATTTATCCTCAAGAAAATCTTCTGAAGATGTCCATCACCCTCCTGTTTGTTGGAGTTCTTGGGCTCTTCACAGAAAACGCTGAGTTTCAATTACATTGGAATTTGAGGCTGCTCAGCAAACACCACCAGACAGCTCTCTATATTTTGGTGCCTCTTCAAGGACTGTATTCCTGTTCAGTTCAAAACAGGAAGGACATCTTGGGAAATGAGCTATGTACATCCTTCAGCGGTTTGAAGCTAAACTAGAATCATGCACAGTACATTGCACGTACATTCCAGAAGCCAATTTCACCAATTTCTTTTGGCCTAGGTCATGACCATTAGACTCACAGCATTAGTAAGTGGAGTGTTCAAATCCCTGTTCAGCTGAATATACCCAGTCATTAGAGACATATGAAATGGAAAAAGTTCACAAACATCATGTTTTGTTGAAATCTGGAACTACTTAGGCTGAAATTAGACAAATATGGACAATAGCATACCCACTCTGCATGGAAAAAATGCCCTGCCTGAAGTACAGATATCTGTTCCATGGAGAGTTTCAACTGAGGTGCCAGCATCTAATAAATCTCTCATATATCTTAGTTTCTTCATTATCTCTGTAACCTGCTAATTAGCAGTAGCAATATAGGCATAGTTAACTATGCCAACTGATAAAATTGTGTACTGCTAAAATACCATCCTATCTGGTCATGGGACAGTCTCTATGATGTGAGCTATAAGTTACACCTAGCCACATCTATAAATGTATCAATTAAAGTGAATTTTCATGAAGTCATATTACCACTGAGAAATTTGTTCTGGCTTCAGAAATGTTAGTCTGAGTTAAAAAACCACAAACCCACCTGGGCACTCTTTATGTACCTAAGTCTCAGTATGTGTTAGACTACCGTAGAGGCACTCTGGTGTTCTAGATTCACACCTCTGTGACCACAGGCAAACAGATATCCACGCTGTGGATCACCCAGCAGGTTAACTCTCCCAGTTGCTCGACTGTTAAGCATCACAGTGCTGAGTGCCTTTGGTGTTCTCCCCCTAGTTACCAAAGAGCTGATCACATTGCCGACGTGGAAAAAAAAATTTCCTATCAATTTTACATTATTTCATAAAGACAAAATTAAAGGTAGTTGTGACACACAAGTTTCTTAATCTCATAACATTTAAACCATAATTGTAACATTCTTTTTCCATCCCCTTTGTAAATTCTTCTTATTGACTGCTCTTAGTTTGAGCAATAAAGACTGTATTTTCAAAGTAGCCACAGGTTTATCTCCTAATTTGTAATAGATATTCTGCTAGCTTCACATCCCATTAAAGCCACTTCTATTTGACCAAAGTTTCATTACTGAGCATTTACCATTGTTTGGGCAATATAACTGTCTTCAGTCTTACATATGTGTACTTCTCCCATGCCTGACTTTACATTGATACAAGCTGCTTCACAAGAGTGAAAAAAGAAATAATTCACAAAACTTATTCAACATTTTCCACCATCCTCTGGACTTTTAAGTTCTAACGCAAAATTCTGACCTCACCTCAGCTGGGTTTTGCCTGAGAACAGTCTGGATTTTCTCTAATCCCTAAAAAACCGCTCTACTTCAAAAACAATTGCTTGGATCCCGCTTGTGAAATCATGAATTTGACAAGTTCCGTGATATTCTGAATAACTTATTTAATGGATTTTATCTTCTTCATTATTTACTTGGGATCAATGGCTTATGTGCAGAAAGTGCAAACCTAAAGACAAACAAGCCCCAATCATCTTATTGTCCAAACACACATTTTTTGGCTTTGGGTGTACACAGCCCCACCTATTGTAACCAATGATACAATGCCAGAATTTCAAGCCATTAGGTGGGTCACGCATCCCATGGCATTGTTCATCTGGGTAACAGATGTAAGACAAACATGATATGTACATATCCCAAAGAAGGAAGAGTGAAACCAAGATGCATGGTAAGATTATACAAAGGCTAAAAGCCATTGTATTTAAACTACAATTTAAACTACTTATGTCTGGACAGGAAAAAATATCTGAGAAAAATCCTGAAGTATCAACATTTAGCTGCATTCCAGACTGGAACAAACAGAAGACCTTCCAGATTTTTTTCCAAGAGGAGAACATGAGCACATAACCCATGTACAGGCAGCCAAATTTCAAACAGCCATTTCTTTAAGGCACTTCTCTGAGACATAGGAGACAAAAGTTAAAGCGCCTGTTGTGAGTGACAGCACTAACCACTGGACTTTTTGATTTTCCAAAATGGGAGAGTCTCTCACATTCTCTTACTTTGACTAGAAATTCCATTCTGGATCTCAGAATTTTTTTGGAAAAAGTACAACATGTCCACAAGTGTGTTCTCTTCTAACAAAACAGCATTTTTAGATAGAGAACAGCATTTTTAGACAAAGAATGTTTTGCTAAAAAATTCTCAACCAGTACTCAATCATTCAAGCTTAGCTGTGTATTTCTGTTTCAGATAAGGAAAATAAAATGTCGAAGCACAGATTTTTGTGATTCACTGAAATATTGCATTGTGGAATGTATTTCATAGATCTGCATGCTTCTTTGCTCAAAAATAGTCCAATTTTTTTGTGAAGACACTGCCTTTTCCAGCACTTAAAACTACATTCTGGCAGCAGAGATTTTTCACCTCATAAACCAAGATATTTTAATATTTGAAAATGCTTTGCTGTAGCAAAAATGAAGTCCATTGTTCCATCTTAGAAGTTCCTTGTAAAAAAAAAAAAAAAGCTAAAATGATCCTGAAACCAACTGTAAAATAGTTACCCTAAAATGCTATTTAAAAATGAATATTTGATCTGATTTTGCTGACTCTGAAAGCCATGCACAGTCATACAAAGACATTTCAAAAGGAATTTTGTTTTTTGCTTCCCTTTTGGAGTTCTTGGCAGTTTTATTAGAACAAATGAATTACTGCTGTAAGGAAATAATTGTCAAAGTCTCCTAACCTGCAATATGAGCTCAGTTTCATTTTCATGAAAATCAGCAGCAAACTGCCAGAAATGGGAGTACATTATGGGGGCAAAGTAATTTTGAATTTATTGTCAAGAGAGGTGGAAATTCATACTACTGACTTGTGCACTAGTCCTTCCTTAATCCACTGTCCTTCCTTAATCCACTGTCAGCACAAAGTGGCAGTATCCTTGGAACACAATTCAATGCGCCCAGCTCTAAATCGCCATCTTTTTCTATTTACTGTACAGGGAGTTAAAAGCTGAGTATGTATTTGGAATGTAAGATGTGCCTCCAATTAGGGAATATGAATGCTATTCAATTCCATCATGTAAAAGAACAGACTGATTAAAAAAAGGGGGCTCCCTCTGTAATCATAAAAGAATACTTATAAACAATAATGGGAACAAAGACATTCATAGAGTTTACACCGAATACTCATATCTTAGAAACAATTTCTCATTGTATTGAGATATTATCACAGCTTCTATTTCATGAGTTGTTCTTGATATTCATCAATTTTCTTTTATGCTGGAAGAAATAAATGTATTTGCAAGATTTTATACACACACACACATATATATATAACAGAACTGACAGCCAAATCTTCACCAAATTTAAACCTGTCTCAATGAAGTCCTATAAATTTATCAAAACATAGTTTATAGATAATAACATTTCTGCACTGTATCATCTGATTTTCAACTTGTCAATAAACTAATTCTTTGTACAACACATAGGTGCTATGTCAATCAAATGCTCATGATCTATAGGTGACAAAGGATGTTTTCATTTTTGATTTTGGTCAACAAGTGGCCAGCTAACACCCAACAGTGTCATTTGGTTCTTCCTGTGGGCAGCTTGTTTGCTTAACGCAATCCACATGAGCCCAAATTTCTGTAGCAAAGTACACATTCAGTGGACCTAATTAAGCATTGGTTCCTTCTTCACTCTTTCATTCTCTTCCTTTGGGACAATAGAATTTTTCTTTTCTTGCCATTACTCTTTAATACTCCAATTCTTATTACATACTTAAATCAGGAGTAAGACTACTGGAGTTGATTCAGTTACATAAGCGCAAAAACCCAGTGAGAAAAAGGCACAATGAACCCTCTTTTATCTATGCTGTCAGATGCGAACCAATACTGTTGTAAATCCCAACATTACAGCTGTTAGTATGGAAGATGCAACAAGAAAAAACAGCAAGTACTGCATAGCAGCATAAGACATTGAAGTCTTTAAATAAGATCTAACATGAACAACCACCACCAACATACGATTTATTGATTATAACTCAGCACAGGACAGGCCTCAGTGGCAACTGCTTTCTATATTAAGCATCAGAACGCAGCCCATGAGATACCTACTACACAGGTGAGAGTTTGCATCTCTGACCCCATTACCAAGAGGACCAAGATCAGTTTTTCCAGTAACCTCCCTATGCGTAAAGCTTTGGAGAAAGAACTGGAATTGACCCAGCAAACATCTTGCAAAACATACTATACTATATACAAACCCCACAAAACGTAAACCAGACACTTGTAGCTCTGCAATGATACCAGAGATTTCCACGTGGCAGGTAGCAAAAATGATGTCTATATACACATACCAGAAACTTTAAGAGTTTAAAACTACCATAGTTTTGGTTAATCCTGGATTGTTTAATGTGCATTTCAAATTTCAAAGGGATAATAACCTGTGCTCCTGTGGAGTTCCTGTCTCAGTTGTTAGAGTCCTGCAAATAATGCAACTAAAATAAACCTTGTAGCTGCATGCAAATGTGTCCTGGTTTCGGCTAGGATGGAGCTAATTTTCTTCCCAGCAGCTACTATGTTTTGGATTTAGTATGGGATTTGATATGTGAAGAATGTTGATAATACACTGATGTTATTAGTTGTTGCTACGAGATCAAGGACTTTTTTCAGCTTCCCAGGTTTTGCCAGTGTGCAGGTACAAAAGGCCTGGGGGGTTATAGCCAGGTTAGTTGACCCAAACTGGCCAAAGAAAGTATTGCATACCATAGACGTCATGCCCAGTATATAAGTGGGGGTTGGCTGGTGGGCCAGGGCGCCTTTCGTTCGTTCACTCATTCATTCAGCTGTTCGTTCCCTTCCTGTCTCTCTGGAATTTGGGTTCCGAGATCGCTGCTTGGGAAATCACTGTTCGTTCTGAGATCACTCTTGGTTTCACTCCATGATTGCTGCTCGGGACAGGCTGTATTGGTCGTCAGGTGGTGAGAAATTGTGCATAGTTCATTTTGTATATTCTATTATCATTACACTTTATGATTATTATTATCATTTATTAATATATAATAATATTATTATCTTTTCCTTTGTGGTCATAGTAAACTGTCTTTATCTCATCCCACAAGTTTCCCTTTATTTCCAGTTCTCTCCTCCATCCCACCGGGGAGTGGGGGGAGTGAGGGAGTGGCTGTGTGGTACTTAGTTGCCAGCTGGAGTTAAACCACAACAAAATGACTACTCCCTCCCTCCACTTAAGTAACCATAAGTAGTTCAGAAGTGCATGTGGACTGCCACTACTGTCTTTTATAAGCTCCTTAAAGGGTCCTGCCATTCAATTTCCTATTAAAGGTCTACTCCAATCTACAAGAATGCAATCAAGATAACTAAAAAGGACTAGACCCAAGATTTAACACTAGGCCCTACCTTTAACCTTCACAGTGATTCAGTCTAACACATTTTACTATAGAATTGGCACAGGTTAAAAATGACTTCATGGTCAGCGACTACAGCTCAGCACACAGACAACAATTTATGAGACATGGTGATTCTTGACTGCTCTGGGTGATGTGGCTACATCTTAACTGTGACATACTTTGTGCCTTTACAGCACCTGAACTAACAAGAGTTGCTACAGAAAGCTGTGAGAAATAGTCATTATCAAACATTCAAGAATTTCAGGTTTGTTGGATAAGAAATACTTACAAGAACTGTTTACAACTATTCACATTTATATTTGTGCCAGATTTTTGTCCCGTGTACTTCTGGGTTTTACTGAGCTAGTGTTCATCATCAGTAAAAGACCAGACACAGAGGAATCTGATCGCAATTTTAACTGCTTGATCCTTTGACTGGAGGAGAACAGATAAATCTTTCCATCTTGTTTCTTATTTATTGAATACTATATTAACCTGTGATGTTTAACAGTACTGTACAGTATCTTAATATGTAATAGAAGAACATGGCAGATGAGGAAAAAACTAGTGTATGTGTTCCATATTACATTTTAAATAGACAAATTAATTTTCAGAATTTTGACTAATTTTGCAAACCTGCTGGGCACATTATCAAGTCTGAGTATATACCATACAGTCAAATATTTTGCTGAATCTGGTTTTGTGTATTAAATTGAAATTAGTAGCAAATGAAAAACTTTTGGAAGGAAACAACTTAAAACTGGAAAACCCAAGTCTTTGCAAAGTACTTCATATTTGACTTCTTCATATTTAAGCTTTCAATTAACATGCCAAAGAGTAGGAGCTAAATTTAAATTCCAAGTATTCATATTTCTTCTGATTTTGCTATTTAATTTCAGATTTTAAAATTAAAGCTATCTTCAGTACATCAACCTTTTCCTGGCTCCTGATTAAACTACAAGGGTGCTAAACACAAATCACAGGGTACATGGAATCTGATCAATATTACTGGACTATGCATCTAGATAACAAGAATTCTTTCCAAGACATCAAGACTGGACAATATTTTAAGGTCTTTTTACTTGTTTTACCATTTAGTTTCCAGCTGGATTCAGACTTTCAGTACACCACACAAGATCTGCAAAGACATTCTACCTAGTTATCCTGTGATTGTCAAAAGCTTTAATACTTAGGAGCCTGAATCTTTGATTTCCAAACAAATTAGTTGTGACAGAGCACTGGCACTCCAACCAGAAGTGGTATTGCTGAATCGTGGCAGAGATATGATGCAATCAGAAATGGGGCAGGATGGCGGGGCTTATTGGAGTTTTGCTACACCTAAGTTATATTGTTTACAGCTGCCAAATAACACATCTGCTGCACCATGTTCCCGGGTCAGTCTGGCATCTCACCATTCATATCAGCACCTGGTACAGACATGTCTTTTAAACTTCTTAGTTAATAGCTTTTGACTTACTGCATACAGTGGTGATAATTACACATGCAATTTGAGAACTCTTCCTACATTTGTGCCTGTTAAAAATGTTTAAAAGTATCATGGTAAGATAGTCATTTGACAAAGAAGGAAAGTGAAACAAGGAGCAATGCAGAACATATACTTCTAGATTAAATACGCCTGTCTAATGCAAAGTTAAAAGAAGCCATCTTAATACAAGATCATTCAGACCTATCTGATATAAATTATCCTGTTGGGAGCAGATACTCCATGGATAAAGGTGGTTTGCGTTTTTTTTAAGAACCTTAGATACATATTAGTTTTGGTTGTCATGCAGACCTGCTCTCTGAGAGGTTACTGTGACCCATTCATATTGATCTGCATGCAGATAGGAGTGAAATGTTGACATTTTGTAAGTGTTTTTATGTTTTCACAGACAATATTTTTCATAGGAACCAGAATAAATTGATTTGGTTAAATTTCCTCCTATTTTATCAGTTACAAAAGAGAGATTCATCTCTGCTGGAAGGGCTTTCTTTATAAATAAGGAGAGCTTGTGATTTAATCCTTTAGCAAGAACACTCAAAAATGATTCATATGTGGTAAGCTCACTGCCTGATGCCACAGACAGAGAAAGTAACCGATTTTCAAGGAAGCTAAACACACAAATGTAAGCTCAAAACGCATATAAAAGTTTTCTTTCATTATTCTGACTACACATGCAGCTGGCACAACTGTGCTCACATTCCACATCTACTGCAGGTACTTACTAATGTCCATATGTGCACATGGCAGGTAATACAGCAACATTCAGCTTCCTAATGTGTTTGCAAACCAGTCTCATGGACATTTTACATATGCATTGGATGCTCAAAGTATCTGCTCCAAAATGTTTAAAATGTAAAAATAGCGTATGAAAATAATTTTGGAATATCACTTAGCATTACTGGTATATAAAAATACATAATCCTTCAAGATATACAAGCTAATCCTTCCTCTCATTTTACCACTGGAAAAAACTCATCTGAACCTGTCTTCTTCAAGAACAGAAGTACAAGCAGAACTAGAAATAAAAACATAGGTTTGTCACTAGGAGAAAATATCTAATAATGAAGCTACTGAAGCACTGCAATAGAATGTCTGAGAATATTAGAGAAATCTTCATCCATTTAGGTCTATTTAGGTTCATCTGAACGCTTTCACTCTCTGCTCCAACATATTTTGTGCCCTTAGTATTCTTCTCCCCAACTGATTTCTCAGTGGTGCTCACATTAATGGGGAGAAAGAGATACCCCCATAGATATTACAATGGAAGATGAATGCTGTAAGGTGCTGAGCTGAGAATGGAAGATCTGTCTGGGAGAAGATAGTGAGAGGCAAAAGAGGTGATATTCATTGCTTAGCCCTACCTTTATCCCGAACTCCTCGATACATCCTGTACTCTGTTCCCAGCAACTCTGTCAATATATCCTCCTCCCCTCCACTCCCAATATATTCTGTACAGCTCAGCTTGAGAATCTCATAGACAAACATTTGGCAGAAACATCCCTGTAGCTGATCTCTAATTTTACCTCTCAAGATCTGTTCCAACCAAGCTTTAATACTATTCCTCTTTCATGAAATATAAAGCCAAACTGTGGCTAGTCAGTTTGTATAGTATATATTGGAAAATTCACAAGCTGCAAGTTTTGCCCCAACCCTAGTTTTCATAGGATACATGAAGAAGCAGAATGTGGGCAAAACACTGTCATAATTCTGCAATAAAGATGACATATGGATTATTTACACTACTAGATAAGAACAGAAGCGGATCTATCTGCTGCTAGACAGACCATAGGCAAACTATATAGCAATGTTTTAATTTTGTAACAGTGCTTCAATTTCTCTCTCTTATGTACTTAATAAATTCAAATACCAGATTAAAATTCCTTCTTGAATCTCTGCTCAATCCACTGAAAACTTATTCAAGGAAATGCATTTCTATATGCTACCCTATACAATTCACACAACAGGGAAGAAGTAGTAAAGCATGGACTTGCCCTTTTTTCTTAATCACAGAGCAGATTATACATAACAAAAGGGACAGGGCTGCATCACAAAAGATGATGCCAAACAATTTATACTCTGCACCGATATTACAGAGTTGGGAGGAATTACATCTCAAGGCACAATCACTCTTGGAGCTTCCTTTGGAACAGAGCAACTCTGAAAAATGGTAGTGATTATTGCTAAACAACAAGCTATTCCAAGAGCATTATTAGCCCTTGGAGCTTTTATAAGCCATTACATGCAATAAATAAGGTGTTAACAGAGTGAAAGAGAATTTTACAGATTAAATATTTCATTTCCATTTAAATACAGGGTTAAGTTAGCTTGATGGTTGGGCTGAGAATACCTGGTTCAGGTGGGGAGGGTGGGGGCACAGAGCAGATAACTAATCTCTCAATCATCAGACAGATCTGGATGAAAGCAACATCAAGGTACCCCTTCTCAGACAGCAAGACAGGGAGGAAGTTCACAAAATGTTCCTGAAATACTAGGGATTTTGTTGTGTCTGGACCAGCATAACTGCACACTGTGAGGGTTCTCAGGATTTCAGGCACTTTGAAGTACTGCACAGTCAGCAAATCTTTTTTTTTTTTTTTTTTTAGTATTTTAAAATATTAACAAAGACCTGAAAATTCAGTTCCTGTTTTATACCTTTCAGAAGGCATTTTCCAGGCTTTGTAGGATCAGATAACTAGCATACAGTAATGACAAAGCTGTTCTCTAATTTATACTAACCATTGTTTCATCTACCTGTTGAGGTCAGATAGAATACTGGCCCCTGGATACACGCCAGCAGCTCTCCACCACCACAATTATGTATTGTGCAATTTCATTGTCATTTGAGAAAACAGTGTATACTTCCAAGAGGATTTCAGAAGAGTCAATGTAGGTTAAAACATTCCCTCCCCAATCCCACCACCCTGTCCATTCTCCACCCCAACACCTCCTCCTGCACACGCACAACTTCTCCCTTCTGTTTATTTTTGGTTTTAAACACTCTAAGCAAAAATTGACTTTGGCTGCTCTTCCTGAACTCTGAAGTGTTTGAGCAGATAAGATTCAGATAATACGTTAGAAGAAAGTTTCATAGGTCCCTTTTCTCCTGGCAGGTAGACACCAAGGCCAACCATGCACTGAGGTTTCTTTCCCCTGCAGCAGTATTTTTCTGGCTTGTCTGCTTACCAAACTAGGCCAGATTTGAAGTTTTTACTCTATCTGACTTGGAAAAATGTTTCAGCTGAAAGATACTTGTTTACATACAGTGCTGGGGAAATGCAGTGTGTAAATCTACCTACTGTCATCCCAAATGCAGTGTTAGTTTCTCAAGCATTTTTATTGAGCCCTTCTTCGACTAAGTGAAAAGCACTTGATCTGAGCCCCTCTTCCTTTATGGGAAGTAAATTAAGAGCGATGAAACTCACAGACTACAACAGAAATAACATACATCTCCAGAAATAACTGGTCTTTAGAGGACAATATGAAAATAGTCACACTTGTTTAAATGAAATGCTGCTTAAAATGGAAGTACACTTATTTTCCTATCACTATTTTTTTCCACTTAGAGGCTTACCTGAAACTAGAAGGCTCTCATTCTACTCCTAGGTAAAAAGAATTTCAGGGCATTCTTTCCACATAAGGCATTTTCTGTGATCTTACTTATAGTTTGGTTTTTTTTTTTTTTTTGTCATAAATATTAAGCTCAACATTGAGCTGTGCTCAGAACTGTTTATCTGTGCTTGTCAGGGCTCATACTAAGTCTGTGTGCCACCAGGAGATGGCATACTGAAGTAGCTCCAAAGAGAATCATTTAAAATATGACCTTATCTTAATTTAAAACACAGTTTACTGTGAATCGCTGAAATTGTAGATTTAGTTGTGGTGTCTCAAGATGAAGTCTTTAGTGGCAATACTGGCTTATGGTATTGATATTTGTCTTCTGTAATCTTCCTGCCCCAGCATCAACATATTCTGTTGTTCTAGAAAAATTGTTTGTGTAGCCATGTGGTTCACTATACTGGAGACCTGATCTTGCTTAAAACTAACCCAGAAGAAAACCTAGGGTGTTTTTTTTTAAGTAGATATGTTCCCAGCTCCATTTCCAAGTGCAGCTGCATAAATAGTTGGGCTGGCACAATTGAAGGGGTGGTATACCACAAAAACCAGCAGCAGGTGGCAAAGGAGGTGAGGCTAGGTCAATATTGCTGCCAAACACTTTGCCTTTAGATACACAGCCTCAAGTCTAGTCAGCAGTTCATGTATATAATTCACAGCTTCAAACTAACTGTACTGGCAGCAAGAAACTCAGAACAGACTGCAAAACCCTACAGAAAACTCAGGCAAATTTGCAACTGGCTTGCTTGCACTGAATGCCATGCTATAGTGATACCAATGACATAACTGTCTCAATATTAAACTAACGGTGTATCAATATCTCAAATTTAACCTAATGCTTCCTTGCATATGTAAAAACAGCAACCACAACTTGGAATGAACTGCAGACATTCCCTTGAACACTTGTGTCTTCAACTTGAGGTGAAAAATATTTATGCTTGCAAGACTGCACTTAAGCACTCACCCATTCTGTAGCCCTAGGATACACAGGTGAAGGCGATTCCAAACTCAGATATGCCATATCTGCTGTAAGGAAAAAGGATTATTTAAAGAAAAGGTTGCTGAAAACATTCTCCTATTAATATAAAACATTGCATAAAGCATAAAACAGTGAGTGAAAGCCTTGGGGTAAAATACCATATAATCACAAAACATATCCATAACATCTTTTATGACAGTAGAGAGCACACGGTACCTGAGTCCCATATGACAGAATCAACTGCATTTTGAAATCTTTATTTAGAGAACTAAGCAATCTGGCAAGATTTCAACATAGACTTCCTAAAATCTAATGCTGCGAAACTAAAGCCAGCTCTGGAAGTGTAATTTTATTTTCTTAACATCATGTTAGCCATAAAAAAGTCTTTCCAGTAACTATTTCCCTATTAGTTGCTGCTTGACCTAGAATTCTTATAAGGAGTAAAATTATTCAGGGCCATGATTACGATGAGCAGTAAGGACTATAGTGCCATCCAATGGTAAAATGGTCTTTAGCAGCTATGACTTACAAATTTCTACCTCTAGCTGCTTCTGCCACAACATGACATTAACCTTAAACACATTCTGCAAAACCCAGGAAGGCTGAAAAATATCAGAAGCAGCAAAAGGTGCGCATGCATGCACATATGTTGTACACTTCCCCCATAGGCACATTTTGTCACACCGTCACTGATGGCTGAAACTTCAATGTACAGGTAATAGGTAGATATCCCTTCTTTCCTTTTCACACAGAATTCCGACAGATTATTCCTTAAGGCTAGTTTAGTGTAAACAGATGTACTTCACCAAAAAAAGTTATTTTTACTCTCTTTTAACAGAGGCAGTAAGCCGGGTTTTTGGTATCCTGGTCCTGCTAACAGCATTCTGGTTATCCAGTCCCAGAAGAAGAATTCTGTTTCCTAATAGCTAAAGAATAAGCCTGACAGCTAACACAGCAACTATGTCATGAAGAGCGACACATCTTGCCACTCCATATAACAGATTTTGTGTATTTGCAACTTTCTTCATCAAGTTGCTTTAAACTATGGAGAATGGAGCGAGGATGTGAAATGTATGTTTGAGTTTGGACAAGCACCTTCCTTTTTTATGAAGTGGAATAAGTAACAAGATCCAACCCCTTCTTCTGGATTCTCATCTTCTTTTCAAGTGCCAGGTTCTAATGGACAATTTACCAACTGAAAACTCTGAATCAGAGTATATTGGGATGAAAAAGCAATGTGCCTCAAGTTACACAGGTTGGAATTATTTTGGGGAGGGACTGCCTTCCTCTCTAAAGTGCAAGAAGGGCTGTGTCTTGAGATCACAGAACGTTTTCAGTTACCTAATCCTCCATTATTATAAGGATCTAACTCACTAGTAATGCTTTTAATCTCTTCTGTTTTTTTCCTGCAATGCTTTGCAGATTTTGCAACTTTTAGTATTTTGTAAGGTAGATCAAAAATTTCATATAGGCTGTTAGGAAATGTTTTGCTGCTCTGGATCTGTGGGAAGAGTGCAATTTGAGAACTAAATATCTATTAAATGGTTGCACACATTTGTAGGGCACAGGTCTCTATGATCCAAGTCACCCTTTTCAGCCCATATTCTTGACTGAAATATATTTAAAACCTTCGATTCTACTGGGACAGGCATTCAAAAGCATGGAGCCTGTCGAGTCCAATTCAGCATTAGGGAAAACAGGCATTGCCCCCTTTGGCTTCAAGCGAAATTATGGATCCAGAGATTAATTTACCCTCTCTACATTGCAAGCCAGGACTGGAAATGTCACGAAAACAGACCTTCTCATAAAAATTCCAATCCAGACATTCCTATTACCTATTCTACTCTATTCCAATCATCACTAGATTGTGTTGTAAGATTTTTTTTTAACTTGTACTGCTTCCTATCAAGAAGGAAATAGTTCAGAAGTCACTGAAAAAAAATCCTTCAAAAGAAGCCAAGCTATGCAAGGGTCAATTTTCCCTGCAGAAGCATTTTAGACTGAAGTATTTTGCCAGTGGAAAAGTACATCTTCACAATGAGGAAAGGAAAGGAATGGTGTAAAAAGTTAAATGACTCAACTCTTAATAACCCTCCATCAACACTTATAGCAAAGTTTTAAAAAATACACTAATAGTTTTAAGACCCTATACTGAAGGAAAAAAACACAGAACTTTAATTATTGCTTGATTAAATGGGTCAAGGATGGTCTTTTCATCCTGCTTTCATGCAGAGCCTAATTAAGAAAGGGACAGTCTATGCATAAGACCCTATAGCATTGCTGCAACAATAGTTTCCATACATAGTTTCCATACAGAAGACAGTAATTGCTCTAGTACTTGTTTTGGACCCGAGAAATGAGTAGTTATGACAAGCAGCAGTGCTGCAGCCTTCCACAAGCACAGCTGCCCACAGTTTAGATGCCACATCTACTCAAATTCTAAACTTCAGCCTCGTCCTTGGAGAATCAGAGGCACTGCAATGAGTAATACAGGATATTGATATATAAATATCATTACAGAAAACAGTTCATTTCAAAGAGGAAGACATTTGTTCCATTACATGAGCAGCTCTGCTCCTACCCAATTGTCTACAGTAATGCTTCCAAAAGGAGACACCGACGGAGTAAACAATTTAAATATTTCCTCAACGTCATACAGCATTAAGTATGGAAAAGGGTGACACCAAGCGGTTACTTTTAATGGTGCATACGTTTCTTGTTGCTACAGGTAATTTTCTCCCTCAATAGCCTCTTTATTAGAGATCATTTTGGGGCCCAGTTAAATCATTAAGGTTTCAGAAGAGGTCAGAGTCATGCAATAAGTTAGGTTGACGTAAGTGGCTTCTGAGCTCCATGTCCATGTGTGAATCATGTTAGGACATGTTGAAGTTATCCCTCTGAAACTCCAGATGAGGCTGACCCACGGTTACAATGTAGACACACTTGATGACAAATTTAGCACAAACATGTAGCATACGAGGTACAAACACAGTGACCTTCCTCAGCTCGGAAAACACAGGTGCGAGACGTCGCAGGTAGAGCACTTCAGCCGGTAGATGGCGCCATCCAAAACGTTAACACAAGCATGACGTCACTTCCCTGACCCACACTGTGAGAATGTGACTCTCCTCAGAAAATTGGCGTTGCTTTTAAATCCAGTTTTGATCTTTAATGTGCCATCAGAAATATATTTTTTCTATTTGCATCTCCTTTTCATCACTATTAACTATCCTTATTTTCCACTCTGCAGCTTCTTTCGCTCCTGATCCAGCTGAACCTTTGTCAGGTTGGTCCCCCAACCATCGTGTAAAACTGTCCAGTTCCTGTAAAGCTCCCCAGAAAGCCACCTCTACACACCAACTGAAATGAAACCAGCCCCTGATGGCTGCTACTGCTCTCTAGCTGATTAAGCAATGAAGGGTCCAGCAAACCAGGCCACCTCCATGTTGGCCCCCTTTCCCAGCCATCCATGAAGATGCTCATTCTCTCTGGAGATTGGGTATCTGAAGCATGTGAACCCATGTGCCATTCTTCTTCATAGCTGCGCTCTTCTCCTTTCCCCGAGGGCTTTGTTTTGCATTGCACTGCATCTGTCACCTAAGATGCTTCATTGCAGCAGAACTTCAATGATTCTGTAGCATTTAGGGTTTAAGGCCATCTCTCATAATCTCAATCATGAAGTGCTTTGGAGCAAGGATTTTTGATACCTGCATATCAGATGAAATTTTCTGTTCTGCACACTGACAAACTGCCGTTTGGTTTCTCACACTTTTGTACTCCCACTACGCTCAGTTTATCTCTTCTTTAGCACAAAGTCCAGTATCATCTGTTCTCATTAGGAGACTAGGTCAAGTGGACCACTTACTTCACATAGGTTAGAACTCACAGGAGGGATTACTCTGCAGTGAAGTGATGCCACCTCTCCTAACACATTTCGGAAAGAAGCTGTCCTTATTAAAAAGATGTCAAGAATTCTCCCCAGTAGATTCAATACTAAGCTGCAATAAAGAAGTCTTTCTTCCCTATAGTTTAACACACTTGTGTGCGAATATTTTAATGTCTCTAACTATGAATGAACACAGAAAGAACAAGCCAATATCAGGAATCATTTTTCTGGAGCACTGCAGATCCAAGGTGGCTATGTACAACTAGATCTCTCACCAGACATATACACATATATCCATTAAAACCTTTTGTACTCACATTCTCATTCCTTGATCTGAAGGAGCTGTTAGGAAATAACTTGAAGCATCTTTGCTTCTAAATGCAAAAGGTATTAGTCACTGCAGAGACAGGTACTCATCCTGCTTCCTGGTCTTTCAGAAAGAGCAAAATTCTAATTATTGTGACTTCCACATCACAGGGAGCTTCACTGTCCATTGAGCCAGATAATTTTAGGATCCTCCATCCTTTTCTTGTTGGGGACTTATTTAGTACTGCAGGATAAGCACACCAGCAAGAATTCCAGAAGAAACACAACTCCTCTCCCCACCATCCTACCCTGTATAGTTTTCTAGGAATTTAGCACCAACCAACTATGCAAACACTTTTGAGCTTTTTTTTTTTTGCCCCCCCCCCCCTTTTTAAACTGAGATTCATTGATTAATTCAACTTTTCTATTGGCTCTCTCTGTGGTGAGATTTTTGGTAAGACTTTATTTCAGTATCCTCTTCCCAGCAAATGCTTGTTCTTTTATCTTGGCATAAAAAGACAGGCATCAGGAAATCCAGATACAAGAAAAGGATTCCTTTGATTTGAGAAGGCTAGAGGGTTACAAGCCAGACTGAAGCCTGACACACTGATTCTACCACTGTCTGAGTCACAATAGCCAAGTCATTTCATTGCATCTTCTCTGATAAATTGTGAATGGTTTTTGACACCAGCATCCTATTACAGTGTCCCTGTGCAGTGCCTAGTACAATGTGAGTCCTTCGCTAGATTACAAGGTCTCTTAGGTCACCAGCCTAAAACTTTGAGTCTAAAGTTCTCTACCTGAACTCTTAGCATACACAAAATCCCCTAAGTTTTGGCACAATTGCATAAATCAGCATTTCTCTTTAGTCTAAGCCCCCAGCTCACAAATAGGTTCTCTACACTTACATTCCTTGAGGAACCTGGTCCTGAAGACATACTCAAAGCACTAGTAGACTGCATTCTGAAAACAAAGAAAGGAGCTGTGGATGGGAATCACCTTCCATCTAATACCTCAGTGGTTAGATCTCTTACTACACTGGGATGTGGCAGACCTGTGTTCAATTCTTGCCTCTGCGTGAGGGAAACACATCTTTTACATCTCAGCAGTGCCCTAACCATGAGGTCATAGAGTCTGATGTGGAGATCTTTCAGCCTCCCTTACATATGTAAAACTGTTTTGCACAGACATTCACCACCAGCAGGACCAGAATCTGACTGTCCTTTCTGATGAGTTGCCTAAGACTTCGGCTATTTTGTCCTTAACCCATGTTCATTACAACATTTTCTCTCTTTCTATAAAAAAAGTATCTGGCTTGTGCATCTCACTCCTGAAGGTGGCTTAGATATGTGAATTCAGAGATACGTGCTTTCCTGAACCCTTGACTTAGATGCCTAAGCCTCTCAGAAATATATGAACTAAAATATTTAATAGTTTCCTATTTCTGCTACTTCCTATTGTAGTCTCTCATCCTGAGCCTCCACTAAGCATGCTGTCTTTTTTAAGTTCTGTTCTTAACCACTTACCTCTTCAGGGAGCTTTACAGTTAGGTGAGCCTGAATATTTATTTATGTATGTAACCTTAGTATTAAAAAATTACAAGCTAATGTACATTTTTACCACAGAAATCTCATCAAGTTAGAATATACCAGGCTGGATCCTGATCTTGCATACAGTAATATAAATCAAGAATAATTTTATCACATTAAAACTGACGCTAACATCAGAACAAACTCAGAAGCAAACCAGTCTATTTATACCATACAACAATGTCCAATTGCACTGGATTTTGCTCATGAACTTACGGGTACTTCAAAGTAACCAAGGTATAACATGTGAATTGTTAGAGCGTTGTGTGATGTTGCAATATTAGTGAGAGGAAAATCAAGACAGAACTGAACTTTCCACAGTAACAATCCTGAATGCTTAACTATAAAAAAAGAGAAAATCAGAACAAGGAATGGCTAAGATGTAACACCAAAAGGACATACTAGAGGATCCAAGTCTGAGCTCTGTTTCATATGAGATTATATTTCTGCTAAATAGAGATACAATTATGTACAGTGCAATAGCATTAAGCGTGTTGAATGTGAATGACAAGCTTCCCAGTTGTACACTGAAGATGCAGCCTGCTAGAACTGGCTTAATGTAACCAGAAAGTTGCATTCAAACATCAAATAGTGAAGGAGCAACATGTATCATATTTGCAGAGGCTTTAATGGAGATTTATGACATTGGCTGTTTTAAACTAGGTCATCTCAAAATGCTGAATATTGTTAGCAGAAAGGCAAATTAAATACTTTAACATGATTAGACTGAATAAGTCATTTTATGGGTTTCAAATGAATTAAAAATAATAGAGTTAGTTTCATTGTTCTGCTAATGTTCATTTTTAAACTCAAGGCCAGGCTGTTTCACATCGTTTTGTGGGTAGCTAGAGCCTATTGTGTATTAGAGGACAAATAAAAATTACTACAAGCCCCTACAACTGTTACAAAGAAAAAGGTGGGGTGCTCTCCACTGCTCAGCAGGAGGAATTCCAGAATTCTCACCTTCAGAATGCACTTGATGGCTCCATAAAGTGGCCTATGTGCCCTTTACATTGCTGTAGCACCACAAGGTGCCAAAGAGATGAAGCTTATTGTTTGACATAAACTAGTATCTAACTGCATATTGTAAGGGTCTCAGTTTTTTAGCTATGGATGTCATTGCATGTACTATTGCTGAAATTTTACATAAAAACAAAGCCAAAAGAATTCAATAGCATATGCACCAATTAGCTGTGCTTTTCTGAAACAGGAGTCACAATATGTATCACTGCTACAAATTGGTTCTTACTTCTTTTATATAGGCATATATAGGTAAAAGTAAATATTTATAACATAGTCTATCCCCTCCAAAATTTCCAATTATTTAATAAAATCATTCATTGAACCAGACCGACACATTTTAAAATGTTACTAGCCACACATATTCAACTGTGATAGACACAGATTTATGAAGAAATGTAAGATACACTGGCAATTTTTATAATCTCTTCTTTTCTGGGTCACTCTGTGAAATCTTCAGCTGAATATCAATTTGTTCAGGGCAATATATGAGTTTTTGTCACTCAAGGCAATTATTTCTGTGACAACTGTACACACTTAGCAGAATATATTGCTGATGAATCATTGACTGAAGAATTTGTACTGATTTTATTTATTACGTCCATTCAGGTGACATAAGCATTTTATAGAGAAAGGGAGCATACACTCTTTTATGCTTATGCATTGCAGTAATTCAGTTGCATTTAGCTGTAGCATCACAAGCTTTGACCTCTTCTAGGTAGGATCAGGTTTATGTCTGCATGAAAAATGGCCATCCACAGGAATTGCTCTTTGGTGCCATTATAAAGACTCATCGCTCAGTACGGAATCACTGAAACACAGCAAGACTCCCCACATACGTTCATAATTTGCGACCCTGAAATAACAGGGACAGGAGAAATCAGTAAAGTTGTTAAATTTGTATTTATGTCCCCAGGTTCAGTAGGTTAAAAATTCACCACCTGGACTCAGGATAAGCATACTGCCTCAGAGCAGCCAGATTGGGAGAGAAGATGCAGTCCCTCATCCACTGCTTTTAGAAATATGGAAGCAGGTCTCAATAGGTGGAAACCCTTTCATTCACGGGACTAATACTGCATCTGCCTAGTTCCAAAAATCAGGTCAAGAGAAAGCCCATGCAGTAAGAAAGGAAAAAAAATCTTTTTAATACCATCTACTAATGCCTCTATGCTACATACAGCAGCTGACTAGAGAATAATGTTTCATTGTTCACCTAGGTTAAGCCATTTATCCTATTAAGACACTTTCCACAGCTTGCCTTTACTGTGGGTGTTACTATTAACCCTCCCCCAAAATTCTGGGCCCCTCAGCTCACATCTCTGACTAGTCCTCTCAGAGAGCATCCATTCGCCCTTAAGTAGCCTAATAAGTGAATCTTGAACAGGGTGGCATTCTGGGGCTGAACACTGAAAGGGAGCCTCTTCCAAAGACTGCATGGTAGAATGATTAGGAAAAGCAATGGAAAACCTTCCTCTAGCAGGAACAGCTAAGTGGTGCAAGGGCTGCTACTTCTGTCTTCTGTGACATTGATACATCTTGCCTGTTAAGAACTCCACCGCTCTCGCTGCCTTCAATCCATGCTGTGCTTAGGGTATTTATAATCAAATTCACTCATGAAAAACGTTGATCCTCCAAACCCACTCCTACAACCTTATTTTGGGTCAGTGTTCATGCTGCAGAGATACCAGGTATGCCAAGCCTGCACCAGCCCTCAGAAGCAGTAGTATGCTCTAAAAGCCCAAGAAACAGTAATCTAACAAACAGAAGCTGGCTGCCATGAGGAGTAAAATTCCTCGCTTTGGAAACAAAGCGTGCTCTAGCATTATACATGGGATAACTACGTCCATATGTTTGGAACGTCTGCGCTTGAAGCTCAGGAAGAAAAATGTTGGCTCTCTAATACAAGATATGTACGCTAAAAGTTCATTCGGCATTGCCTTATGAGAAGGATGGGATAGAATGACAAATGTTTACCTCCTGGGATAGGACTATAGCACCTTGACAGTAATGGCCATTTCAGAGTAGTAATCCAAGAGCCGAGGACAGATGATCAAACTCCATTCAGAGCTTGTCACATCACACTTTCCTTTAAATCAAAGGGTACGGGACAACAGACAGAAATAGATTTAATTCTGCAGACTGTGTAAAAAGCAAAAAATAAACTCTCCATCTTCTGACTACAGTGAGAGAGAATACAGTTGTCTTACCCATCTCTGAAGAGAGCACATGCACATACATCCAAGTACCCTGCACTGCCAGATCAGGGACCTGCTCCCAGACGGCCCTTTGCCTTACAGCCCTCCCTCGGCAATCAGATGGCTGCATGAGAATTTTTAAAAATTTCTGACCCTCTTGCCGCAGATGAAGAGCTTGAAAACATGATTCAAGCACTCCCTCACGGCTCAGAAACCAGCAGACGCCAGCCTGGGGCCGGAAGAGCTACAACCAATGGCTCCGTCTGCTGTCTCCCCAGCCAGATCCCGTTGCCGAGCACAAGCCGGGACTCCCCGCTGCCACTTCCAACCTGCGGCCCCTCAGCCCTGCCGGGGCCGCCCTACCTGTCAGTGCGGCCCCGGGCGGGACGGCTGGGCTGGCGGCGCGGGTGCTGAGGGGGAGGAGGCACCCGAGCCCGCCCCGTTTGCCGCCGACAGCAGCGCTCTGCCGGACCGTCGCCTCAGGGGGCCGAGGGGATGGCAGCACCCCGCGCGCCCGGGGGGGGGAAGGCGCTGCTTCCCCTGCCTGACACGGGCGGGCAGCGGTGCCCACAGCCCCTCCACAGGGCGCTCGCGCCCGCCGCGACCGTTACAGACCGTTGGCGCCGCGCGCCGCCCGCGCGCCCCCTCTCCCGCCGCACCGCAGGCCCCGCGGCTGCGGGCCGCCCCGGACGTCACGTCGCCGGGGCGGGCTGCGTAGTTCCGGCGGGGAGAAGGGAGGGGTGACATGCAGAGCAGGCAGTCGCGGCCTCGGGAGCAGCTGGAGCCGGAGCTGCCGGAGCGGCGGGCGGGAGCGGCAGCGGCAGCGGCGCTGGGGGGCCAGGCCTGGCGCGGCGTCCTCACCATGGAGATCGAGAAGGAGTTCCACCGGCTCGACCAGGCCGCCAGCTGGGCCGCCATCTACCAGGTGAGGGGCAGCCGCCCGGCCCGGCTCTGCCCCCAGCCCCGGCGCTGAGGCGGGGAGCGCCCCTTCCCTCACCCTCTCTCTGCTGCCGCCTGGTTCTGCCCCCCCACCGCCGCGGCGTGTGTGTGCCCCAGCTGCCGAGGGCCCTGCGGGGGGAGCGCTGCTCTCCGCCTCCCCTCTCCCTGGGTCGGAGCTTTCCCTTCCCCCTTACCCGCTTCCCTCCCGCAACAAGCTGCGGGCTGGCCCGCCGCTCCCCTGTGCCCTGCTTCCCCTTTCGCCCGGCGCTGAGGGGGCAGAGGGAGGCCCCGCTCTGTCCCCCTGAGGGAGCGCCTCTCCCCCCGCGGAGCAAAGCCCCTCACCTCCTTCTCCTCAGGGCTCGCGTGGGCGGGGAGTGCCGGACGCCGCCACCCCCCACGGCGGCACGGCTGTGCCACGGGGACCCCGCGGGGCAGCGCGCTCCGCTCCGCGGCGGGGCGGGGGCCGGGGCCGCCTGCCGTGCCTCTGCGGGCCTGCCCGGGGCCGGAGCGGGGCAGCACCCCCGAGCGAGCCTGGAAGGAGATCCCTCAGCCACGCTCTTGTTCTCGCTCCAGGTTCCACTTGGAGCTAAGCACGGACGTAAATTCTCAGTAACCTTTTAAAACTGCCCCCTTTCTAACCTTGAGGGAGTAAATCTAAGTATCGTATTTATCTTTTTTTTTAACAGAAAAACAGTGATGGGCAGCATTGCATGCACCTAGCTTTCCAGTCACTTTAGTAACAGAACAGAGCCTGAGAACAGCTTGTTAGTAATACTTGTGCAATTATCTGGTACTATTTTTTATTATTTCATTTACCGCATTTAGATTTTTTGTGACATTTTAAAAAAACCTGTGTGGCAAATGTGAATGCTTGTAAGAATATTTGCCAACTGGATCCAGCTTCACACGTATAAGCCACAGAAATGAGGGCTTTTCTCTTTAAAAAGTTCTTTGCGCATTTATCCAAAATGAAGTTTAAGACAAGATGAAGTACATGAATGGTTGGATGTACGTGTTCAGTCAGATCAGGCAGCATTACTGAATTACCATTTGAATGTTTAAACTGGTATATTGCAAATACGAACTTAAAACTCATCAGTATATGCAACATAGAAGTTGGGCTTTGCTTCCCTTTCACTATGAATTTCTCTAGCAATAGACATTGAAAAGCAGGAGTGGAGTTTTATAAAAGTGAAATAAATGAACTTCAGTTTCAGAATCACAGCAGGCAAGTTTTAAAAGTAGTAGCTTGCAACAGCATCTCCAGTTGTTTGGCAATTAGAGAAAAAGCATGAAATTTTGAGCAGATTTTTCAGAAGGTCCATTTTTTGTTAGAGTATTTAATTTCGTGCAGAGTTTCAGTGCTTGCTAACTGTACCAGTTGAAAGTCATGTGCATATATGATGTTATGTTTTTGCTAAATTGTTCTTGACGATTTGCTATGTTGCAGGCTTAGTGCTCAGGAAATGATTTTGAGTAGTATAGCTCTGTAATGGAGGTGGTATATTTCTATGGGTACAATTTAATTACAGAAGTGAAGTGTATAAGGAGAATGAGGGACTGTGGCATATTTTCAATGTGGGATCAGCATTCAGTGATATTTTTGTCCTACTTTATTTGAATGATGTGACTCAGTAGCCTGCTCAGATTGTGGCACAGCACGAGGTTTCATTGAGGACTAAAATTCAACTCAAAAAAAAAAAAAAAAGACTAAAGTGATTCTTTGATTTGCATCCAACTATTGACAAGCACGAGGTGTGTTTTTTGCTTGGGTTTTTTTTTTTCATTTCCTTAAGATTGATTAGTAACTGTATGCATCTATGTCATGTAACTGTTTCTCAACTGCATCCTGCTTTTAAATATCAGCTGTTGAAAATGACATCTTGGCAGATCATGTACTTCTGGAAGAACAATGTACTTCACTATAATCCGTGCTTTTGATGTCTGGGCTGTGACATTAACAGTGCAGTTTTCCTACAATTACCAATCTTCACCTGAAGAATGGAGTAAGTAGAATAATGTATGTTATTGGGGCAGAAGAAAGTCTTCCCCCAAGTTAATTGTACCACAGGCTTCTAGTATCTAGGTGTTATGATTGCAACTGCTAAAATCCAAAAATGTTCACCAGTATTCGAGTGAAGCATAATGCAGTTTGCTAACAGTCACTTCCTCTTGTTTCTTGGCTAAATCTATTATCTAGAGATACAGAACTGCACAGCATCTAGGGGAGGAATTATGAATCCTACAGGGAGGCAAAGCTAATTGGAAGGATGGCTACAAGGAGACTTGTCTGGGTGCCACGTGACTTTGAAGGGTTAAAATTGTCGAAGCTTCTTTTTTTTTTTGGACAAGGGGAAGCTATGTTCAGCTATGATAATAGTACAGTTGTGAAAGAATAAAATTTAGATTTTTTTTTTTTTTTTAAGTGTAAATAATCACAGGATGGACACAAAAGCATTTCAAAATGAAGGCCTTGTGTAGGTGATTTTGTGACAATCATGTCTTGGGCACTGCATGTGTAGTGGAACTATTCTCTGCTGTCACTGGTTAAAACAGGGTGAACACTGATGAAGTTCTCCATGTTTTGTTGGTTTTTGTTAGTTTTGGGTTTTTTTTTAAATACCCGGTACTGTCCCTTGCTTTCATCTAGATTTACTTGCTGCAAGAACTATGAGCCATGAGATCATGTAAAGGCTGTTGAGAGACCCACTAGATGAAAAGGACTGGTCTGGTTTTGGCTGTTGCTTGTATCATAGAGAAACATACTTAGAAGGTAACTAATAAAATGAGACCTGATCTAAGCGTAAGAAATGTCCATTCAAATTAAAGTCCTCTTCCATAAAACAATAAGTTAAAGGAAAATGGACAGCAGATTAAATGTGAGCTTTGCAATGTGATACTGTGGTAAAGGTATGCAACAGAAAAGAAATGCTTAAGGGTAAGTGAATGATACGCACCCTGCATAAATATCATTAGAAGTATCGATAGGAATGAAAAACATTCACTCTGGAGAAGTCAACAAAAAAGCAATAGCCCAAAGCTAAGAAAAGCACAGTTCAGGCTTGCTGTTAGAGCAGGGGTGAAAAAGATACAGATATTTGTCCAGAATATCAAAGGAACATCGAATTTTCGTTTGCTCACAGTGAGTGCAATATCAGATTTTCATAGTAATTTTATATGCAGAAGTCTTTCAGAATTTTAGGAGCTGTTTTAGTTTCTAACTTCTTACACATGGGGATAGAATGAGATACTATCTTAAAAACACAACCCTCAAATACAGGTAGAGTTGCTTCTTGTGTTTATATAAACTAGGTATGTTGACTTTAGTATGTTGGCTAATGATACTAACTTTGTGCTTATCAGTAACAGTAAAGATGCCTCTGAATTATTTACTGATCTATCAACTAGGGATCCCATACAATATGGGAGGCAGAGCTGACACTTGGTTTTACAGAAACATCTATGGGGATTTTCAAATATGTCTAGATTTTCAAATATGTTTGGAAGTGAGTATACTGAAAACAGAACTAACTATACTGCTGCGTGTGCTCTGGAAAGCTGAAGTGTAGTTACAGTTTGGTTTGAGGCCTGTAAGAGAGACATAACTTCTTAGTTTCTTTATTAATTTTTGAGGGTATTTTAAACTAATATTAATGTGAATATTACTTTTTTCCCAAACCTCTCTAAGCTAAACTAAAATACTACAAATTATGAAAGTTAATGAACTTTACCCAGATTATGGGAGGAAGATAGAAAGCTATCGTGCATGTTTTGGATATCTCTCTGTCAAGAGAGAAAAGGCATGGGAAGTTTTTTATGTATTCACTGTCTCTGGAAAAATATTTGTAGGCTATGTAGATAGATTTTAATGTTGAAAGTAAACTGTGAAATGATTGACCCTGTAGACTTATAATAGCGTGGTTGTGTTGTGTATTTAAAGTAAATGAACAGGAAGTTCTACTGTTTTCGGTTTATAAGCTGCAGTGAGAGTTCAGACTTTGTGCTGCTGCAGTCTATAAGCATTTGGGTTACTCTTTTGCTCTGGTGCTAAAAAAACTTTAAACTTCTTTGCAGCAGATGAATTGTGGCATGAGCATGACTTATTATAAATGCATCTTTGTGCTTTATTCTGCCAGTTCTTGCTACTTGAAAATGCAGGTCTGTGCATGCATGCCTTGCCACTTCTTAATTCATGCTATGTTGATTCATTCGAGGCTTAGCTAATTGGCTCTGGTTATGGAAAGCTAGTTTAGAGCCGATAGTTGCAGGGAGTCTCTTTTTTTCCTTCAATACAGCTAAAGATATTCCATGTTTTCCAGTGCTATACAGCCACTGAATCTTGATACAAGTGTGGGAGAGGCTAACAGTGATGAAGTAGCTATGTCTCCGTGGCTTGCAAAGTCAATATCCTCTCCGTGAAAACTAGAGTTTACTTTCAGTTGCAAGTGATAGTATGTTTTGTGCCATTGAGAATGTTTCAGGGCACTCTGCTGCATTGGTTAGTTATACTATTAACTTTTTCAGATCAGAAAGTTTTCTGTCTACTGGTGGCAAACGTGAGATTGTGCAAGTCCCATTATATGGAGCTACTGAGCCACTTAGTTTTGCTTGGTTTTCAGTGTTTAAAGTCTAAGTACTTGAATGTAAATCTTCTGTGATAGCATTGCTGTAAGTAGAACATTGAACAATGGAGCCTGTTATGACTTACTGTTAAGGGGATATCATTTGCTAAAAATCTAGAAATCCTACAATGTGCAGACAGTACTACACCTGCTTCTGAGCACCCTCGGGAGGTTTTTATGGTTTTAGTGTGTTCTTCCACATGTTACTTATTCCTCTTTCTCTGTCTGCTGTAAGGGTACATATATAGAAGGAAACTGACAGTTAAGGAGAATGCAGTGTTGGCCATATGCCGCATGATGTTAAATTCAAATAGAAATAGCCCTTGTAAGTAGAGAATAAAATGTGGTAGTGGTAGACCAAGTATTTTTGAAACTAAAATAACTTTCTGAATATTCTGGGTAGGTTTGAATTAACATTCATCCTACAGTTAACTAAACATTAAAATGAAATCTTTTCTTGTAATACATGCTTTGCAAATGGACTTTCTCCAAGAGTTCTCTTTAGCTGAGACTTTCTAAGCCGTGGTTTACACTGAAGTATCACTGCTACTTTCTTGTAAACATATGAATTACGAGGTTTTACATCAGTGTAACTAGCATGACATAATAATTTATATGGATTGTGAATTTAGCCTCATTAAATATCTGAGGATTCTAACTGATTCCTTAAAACTCAGAATTCATGTATGATTCAAAGTGGACATCTTTTAATTAAAAGAAAATGGAGGAGGAAAGAGTTTACAAACAAAAAAAAAAAGAAAAAAGAAATCTATAAAAAGGGATAAAATCTTGAAGTCATGCTATCACTTGTACTCCAGTGAATGTGAGAATTGGGTGGGTTGTTTTAGTCACCAGATAATGCCACTGAATTTGTTTTCCCATAGTCAAATAAACTAGTTTTTTCTTTAGTCTCCCCATATGCAAAATAAGATTTATATTCAGTAAAGTGTTGGAGAGCTTTTTTTTTTAAACACAAAATTACTTTCATGTCTTTTGTAACACAGAAGAGAAGGAACAAAAACCACGCGTGTAGTATCAGTATTCTGTTACTAATATTAAGTAGTTTTCTAGTAGGGTTTTGTGCGTTTGGTTATTTTAAGGACCTGCAAATTAGGTTACCACTGTGTGACGAAAAGATCAGCTCCTGTTATGCTTCAGGCAGTTCAACATCATAGGATGATTTTTTCCTGTGACCATAGTCTTTCTTGCAGTTTTGTTCTCCTCTCTTAAAACAGAGGCCTGTTGTCCAGCAGTGGAAGCGATAAGCGCTCTGCATAGAGTGCAAGTTTTTCAAAATGTGAGTTGAGTAGGAGGCTTATTAACAACAAATTGATAAATACTTGAAAATTTAATATTGTGCCGTGAAGCTAACAAATTAACAATTTGTAATAATAACCTTAACCCCTTAGCTGGAGTGGTTAGTTGGAATGTTCCCGAGTGTAGGATTTCATATTGAAGTTTACTTAATTCTGCTTATTTCTGTAATACTGATTTGAAAAAGGTTAGTATAAAGTATATAGTATAAAGTATAAACTGAGATACCAAACAAACAGAGGATTGCCTAAGCTTTTGTATCATCTTCAGTGCTGGTAGGGTTCAGACATTTCACAGAATTACATAAATTTAAAACTTTGTTATTTTTAAAATATTAGACTAGACCTCTTAGACTAGAACGTTTGTATCTACACCTCTGTAAAAGTGTGTGCAGCATCACTGTCAGAGGAAAGCAGCCCTAGTGAACAACTTGTGCATTTTTGCTAAACGAAGCAAGTTTATGAAAATGTTCGGACTTAAAAATATAAACTTGATCTGATCTGTAAGCTTTGATGTTTACAGCACTTACCATTGAGATATTTTTTTTTTTAGTCATTGGTCAACTTGTTTCATGTTGATTTGCACAAGAAACATTTTTTTGTTTATCTTTCTGGTGCCAGTAGATACGCCCTTGCTGGTTTGGCTGGGAGAGGCACTATGATACAGCATCAAAATGCCTTTGTGTGTTCACTTTGTAGATCATGTAGTACAAATGCCAATTCATTTTCTACCAAACCCTGTGAATTTAGATGTGCTTTTTCTCTCACCCACGCAAAACACTGCTAAGATTCAACAGCTTGCCTGTCATATTATACTAAGAAAAAGTGATAAAAGTGATTCTTGGAAATTCATGTGATTCTGCTAATAGTGATAGCTGATCTACTTTCAAATTGGGTTTGTGCTTTCTACATTTAAGAAAAAAGGTTCAGAGGACAGCAATGAAAAATCTGATGTCCTTGTTGGGAAGGAAAATGAGCTAGCATAAATGAAACTTTTGGAAAGGTTTTTAATTCATTTTTTTCTTATTTCTAATTCTGTAGGTTCTATTTCCGTATGCTTTCACCTTGCACAACACTTCATCCTAGAATATGGACTGATAAACACATTATTTCCATAAGTTACTGGTTTTGCATTCATAAGTAGTAGAGTAACAAGTTCGTAAAGGGCAACTACTTGTGGAAGCAACATAAATACAGCCAGCTTACTTGAGAGATCTGTGTTTTTAACCGTTGTAGCTAGAGTCTTGATATTTTTCCACTCAAAATATTTATCATCAACACTAAGTCAGATGCAATTCCTCCCAAATGGTGTGTGTGTTGTATTTTTTTTACTGGTGGCTTTTGTTTCTAATGTATACTCTCTTGCTGTCTCCTACCTGTCCTTGTTGGCATGATAAATTATATTATACTTTTAAGCAGATTTTTTTTTTTTGTATCACTGGTACTGAACGCGAACCTTATTTAGTTGCTGATTTGTTAACCTCTGGAATGAAAAAATATTTGGACAGTCCTGCTTGGGCATATCTTTTATGAAAGAAAGTTGAGAGGTAAAAAAAAGCTTTCTGCTGAATCCAGCATTAGTCTCATACTGGATTTACTTAAGTACTGATACATTAAAGGCCTGTTTCAGAGGCCTGTTTCCATTGTTAGGCACTGAAACTGGGTATCTACTTTGTATATAGGATGTCTTGTTTCCTTCACTGTTAGGATCCAGGCCTTTAAGTAGTTTCATAGTTGTCTCAGCTCTTGGTTGTTGTGAATGCTTTGGGAACACGTGGTTCAAGGGGTAAAAAGTCACCTTCAGCACTGAGGGTGAAGAGATCAATGATGAGGAAGATCTACTTGTCTCACCAACTGTTAAGAGATTGTTGAATCAGATTTGAATCGTGTGGTGCAGTCTTTTTCCTGTACTTAGAAGAAGGTTAAAACAGTTTCTACATAAGTAGAAATAGGAAATAAAGCAACAGCAAAGCAAGTTTTGCATTCTGCCAGTATATGCAATTATAGAAAAACTTCCATGCTGTACCAGTGGCGAGTGTGGAGCTATGCAGATCTCGCTGCAGGCAGAGAGGAAACTGTCCCCTCTGGGAAGAAAGCTCACTATACTTTTTGGGCTAAAATAACTGCCTGTTAAAAATGCTACTCAATAGCAGTATTTTGAACTTAAAGTAGCTGTTCTATTTGTAATCTTTCAGGTGCTTTTTCTTGTATCTCAAGTTCCCAGAATTTTATCCTTCTTCTGTGAAGTGCTTGATTCATCAAGTACTTGATGCTGTGAGCTGTTCTACAAAAGACACTCTGTTTCTCAGATTCTTTATATTTATTTGGAACAAGAACAAGTGGTCTACACATAAAGAGGAATGTTCTCATAACCTTCTTCCCTTGTGCACATTTGAATGAGAATTGCTTGTTTATATCATTTCTAATCCCACAGTAACAGGTTACAGTAGCATAAACAGCGTGACCTTTTAATGTGATCGCAGGAAGTAAAATGTGAAATCTATTTTAAAAATGCATTTTCGACTAAGGAAGAGTATACTTCCTTTTTCTGACAGGAAAAATAACCCATACTAGTTCAGAAGATCTCAATTCCATTATACTGTTTAGGGCCTATTTTTTCCACTGCCTTCTGTACAGTCATTGCAGCTGCTTGAAGTAGGACTCAAACTCTGCCATCCTTGGGTAGAATTGTACGTCCTTGCTCTGTGCTGCGCAGGCGTAAATGACTAAAGATGGGGGCTACTGGAAAAACAGAACTCTGACATGAGTAAGAGGAACTTCTTTTGGAAAGAAGGAGAGGGTGGGTCATTGGAGCAAGAACTGGAAAAATACATATACACACACTTCAGAAATTTTCTGAATATTTCCAGGAATGGAAGAAAAATGGGGAGTTATAACCGGCAAAGGATGGGGGAGTGGATAGCTACCCAACTCTAGAAAATGTTTTTGTTTATTCCCTTTACAGTTTAATTTAATTGGAAAGCAACATTGTCACTTGTTTCTTAAACTTCTGAGAACAGAGAATTTTCACATTAAATTGCAGTTGCTACTTAGAACTGCACAGTGCCCAGCAGTGTCTGTAGGATGACATGAACAAGAATCTTGTTTCAACTTGTACAATGTTTTCATTCCCAGTATTGATATCTTCTCAGAATTGGCCTGAAGTGTTTCATGACCAGAGCAGATCTGCCCTTGTACTGTTTCAAAACTAGTACAGTAAATATGTGAAGGACAACGTGTGTTGTGAACCAACAAACCCATCCTTTTTATCCTTGCATATTACAACATTAGCTGTGGTTGAATTGGTAGTGTAGTGAAAAATGCAATATTGAGTTGGGGGGGGTTGGTTGTTTCATTTGCCAGTAAGCAATATTACATAGATGGCTCATTAATAATTTCCCTTTAGATAGCAATTGCCTTCAGTTCTTCTACTTCTCCGATAACCAACACCTATTAACAGACAGCTAAACCATGAAAGAGCGTGTGGCAGCGTGGCTCTGGTTGGTAGAGGTGAGCCGAGGCAGAGGTGGGTGGTGAGCATGGGTAGTTTCGGCTTCAGGAAAGGGAGGGTCTAAGCAGCCTGAGGTTCAAAACCCCGAGGCGGTCAGCTGTCTTCTCTGGAGGCCGGCTCAGGAATAGGGCTGTTTTCGGGGGGTACCCCCCAGGTTCTGGAGCTTGTTTGTTCTGTGTCCGTCAGACTTGTCTTGTTTTCAGTAGAGGTGAAAGACTGGAACAGGAGGTTGAAAATATGTAAAATCTTTACAGCTGCTAAGTTACTGGATTTATTAGCCAACACGAGAGCATTAGTGGAGAGGTCTAATCTTACAAATCTTTTTAAAGCTTGTCAAGAAGCAGGCAGAGCAGAAAGACTTCATGGAAACTACTGACTTATGCCTTATTTGTCATTGATTTCTTGTTTATAATTTGTGTAAAGCTTACGATTCAGAACCTCCGTTAGGAGCGACTCCATTATTGATTGCTTTATACAGTCCAGTGTACAGGCTACTTTTCTGTGACTGACTGACAGCAGGAAATTCCTTATTTGCTGTTGTGTCTGCTAAGTTCTCTACCACATGAAGTGGGGATTTTGGGTGATAAAACTGTTATATGCTTATTATCTTTTTAAGAGTAGCTAAATAAGTTAATATTGCTACCTAGTTAGGAGCAAGCACTCAATCATTTATTGTTTTCATGTAATAATGTCTACATCTTTAGGGTTTTCTTGTACTAAAGTCTTTGCTAACAATGTGTTTTCCATATAAAACTATCTTTCTACATGCAAAATTCTATCTTGGAATACTTAGAGAAAAATAATCCAATCTTCTAGTGAAAATGCTTTGCCCTCAGCACTGTTTATGTAATGGGAGGCACTTGTGTGTGATTCTAATAGTCAATAACCTTTATTTGTGGATCAGGGCTCAGAAGCCTTTAGTGTAACAGTGTTTTGGGGGGCAGGGGAGTGGGAAGGGATGTAATGGAAGTAAAGGGTTTATAAAGATGTTTAGAGTTTACTGCATTTTGTACTTTTTTCCCCCTAAGTGTTCCAGATATGTGCTACGACTGCAAATGAGGGTTTGAGATAGCCACCAAATTATAAAGCATGTTTAGTCGAGACTGATAACCGGCTCCGGCCGACAGGAAGTGGGACGTGATGAGCAAGAGCCGAGTGGAGCTGTGGGGTGTGGTGCGTTAGGTACAGCACCGTGTCTGGGCTGTAGAAGGGGAGTATAGGAAGTAATGGGAGTCATGCGTTGCCAGCGAGGATGCTGTCTTTATAGAGGTAGAAGTTATGGTAGTTGCTCGGCTTTGCTAAATCAATTGGTGTTCTCAGAATGAATTATTTTAAACTAGCAGTATTAGTAGATGCATGAAGCAGCAGAACGGTTTCTCATCTGATCCATGCAACTTACGTTCACTCACAAATCTGTTTCATTCACATGGGGAGGATTAAATCGTCCTTTGAAGGCCTAGCTTGTCGAGTTTCGCAGTCTTTTTCATGTACTAGAGTGCAGAGTGCTAATCTGTCCTGTGTTAGGATGTCTGTGAAAGCTTATCTTGATTATGTGATGTGCCTGTTTAACACTGACATTTGTTTTTTAAACTCTCAGCTGCTTTCAGATGGGGAGAAGATGACCTGCACAGCTGGAGGTGAAAGCTTTCTTTCACTGCAATGACAGTTAAAACAATCTCTAGTAACACAGGGTTGGTTCTGTCAATGTCTTAAAGTATTGCTTTGCAACTCGGAGAAATAATAAAATATAGAATAAATTTTAGCATTTAAGGTATGGCTGCTTTTGGGTTAAGGGAGGGGTTGTATCTTTCCACAGGAAGTTCTCAGGCTTGTTGGCCGTAGGTAGATTTTCTTATATATTGTCTTTTCTGAAGGCATACTTTTACTCACCTTTCCTGTGTGAGAACTAAATGCTAACACACATTAGAAACTATGTTTATGATAAGTGAAATGCAGTATCGCTATCCACTCTGACTGAAGACTTAATATGCATTATTATTTGTGTGTGAAGGGCAGCTAGTAAAGCAAAGTGCTCAGAAACCCACCTCAGATCTAAGTAGCTTAACTTTTCTGAATGTTAGTTCAGTAAATGTTACATCTCTGCTGTCAGCATTTAAGGGTTAAGTTTCTCTTTCCAAAAAAGTATTGACTTTTCTCTTTTTTTCGTAGAACAGTTTACTACTCTGGAAGTAGTTGTGTAAACATTCAGCTTTAAGTGCAACTTCTTCTGTTAAACCTTGGTGTGGAACAGAGGTGCCCAGCCATTCTGTCCTGGAGCCATGTGAACGCTGGACAGTCTGTTCTGTCCCCGTCACCAACCAACATGCTTGTGCATTTGTCACGTGGCCTGTTCAGCCCTTACATGACAGTCATATAGTCAGGTAAACAAATGTGTAGGCTTGTGTTTGTGGGGATAGGGGAAATGGCACCAGTGTCTGGCTTATCCCCAAAACTGTATTTGGTCCATAGATTGCAAGCTGATCATCTCAGGTTTAGAAAGCTGTAAGCTTTAATATTAAACTAGCTTAGCTTAGATTGGTTTCCTAAACACATACTAGACAGTCATGTGAGAAAACGGAGTATCCTAATTCTGCTTTATCTAACATCTGTTTTCAGCAGTACTGTTTGTTCTCGGCAGGTTTTTGTGTGCATTGCAGTAGCTTGGCAACCTGTAGGTTGCACCATTCAATGAATTCAGTATGCTTTTAATCATCACTAAAATTTTCCTTTCCAAATTTGAATATTGTAAGTACAGTGAAGTGGGCATCTGTGATTATAACAGCAACAGCCGTGTTAAACAGATCCCAACTGAAACAAGCTGTTCATGCAAATTTGTAATCCAGTGTGTTTCTTCAAATTTCAGTCCAAAAGTCTTTCTTGAAATTAGTTTAAGAAAGGATACTTGTAACTTCTTTCTGGGAATGGTATTTAAGCAGTTACAACTACTTAAAGCTCCCAAATGCAGATTTGGGTAGTATGCTGGAAAACATAACTACTAAAAGCGTGACTATTTGCTGTTTCTGTTGTAGGAACAGAGCTCGAGTTCGGCCTTTCTCTGCATGCAGAGGCATGAACGTGGTTTGTGCAATCCTGTTAATTGTACATTCTCTTTAAACTTGAATCTCAGTATGTTAGAAATGGTACAAAGCTTTTACTAATAGTGTAATGAGTATGCTTTGGCAGAATGAATCTTTAGTTCCATTGCCTGTGTTCTTACTAATGGCTGACAGTGTCAGCCATTCTTATACCATACATTAGAACTTGGGGGATTTTGTATTATACTCTAATTTGTAGGGAAGAAACAGAATGCAGGAGGGAAACCTTGCATTATGGTGTTGGTACCTGTTGCAACATATGGTTCATCATTTTGAATGAACAGGATTTCTTGATACTAAATAAATCTAGTAACCCCCCTTATGCTTTTAAGTTAAAAATTGCATCTCAAGAAAGCCAGTAAAACAACGTATGGTACAAACATCTTCAAGGAAATGAAGTTTACCACTAAGTAAGATGTAGATATCTTTTTTCTTTTTTTTTTTTTTTTTTTTTTAAATAGGTAATGCAAAGTTCACAACTTCCTATTTAACAATTCCTGCCACTTCCTTTCTTGTGTGTTTTAGTACTTCCTCTACATAAAAGCTCATAACTTCGAGAATTTTGATGGAATTAGTAGAAAGTTGGAAATACGGCTGTTGCCTGTCCATAGTATTCTAAATACAAAAATAATACTGACATGGTCTGAATGTGTACCATATCATAGGCAGGGTGTGACTTTATTCCCTCAACTTTTGCAAATATACTAAAAAGTTTTATTTAGCTTTTAGATTATTGGAGTACCCAATGTGAATGAGATAATTTATGCAGAGTGACACCCCTTAGCCATGAGAGAAAATAAAATTACTTTAAACTCTGACTGCAGTTGCTTAGTGTTTCAAAGTAATGAACAGAGTTTATTTGAGTTACAACTGAGTCCTTTGTTTTTCCTATTAAACATTTACTGGTACTGTTTTGCTTGTTCTTTTAAAGGTTTAACACAGATTTTTATGTTATGGTTGTTTTTCATAGTTGTCTGTAGAAAAAGTAGACTTAAAAGTATGCCTTCACCAATATAAATATATTTTACAAAATTATTCTCTTACCTTTCCTGTAATAAAATACTAATAAATTAACTGACAATACATATAAACCAAAGCCACGGTGGCTTAAATATGACTTATTTTGTGAATGCTAATTTTAAACGCACTGTGATAATGCATGTTCCTCATCTTTCATTCTTCATCACTGATATACCTGTTTCTGCAGAGTAAGAATCTGGTACCTGTAGAGCCACCTGTGTTTTAATTTTAAAATCTGACAATCTGACCATTAACTCATATTCAAGCATGTTCTACATTGGCCTACCACTACTTCTGCCGTGTAAATTCAATGACATTTTGACTATTGGGGGGACAGTCAGAATTTTGAAAGTCACACCTATGGGATGGAATGTATTCAGAAGATTATCTAGCAGAAACTTGGGCTGTATGCCCAATAAACTACATGTACAGTTCAGCTAAAAAACCACCTTTGATTTCTAATGCATTTCTTCCACCATCTGAACAAAAATGGCTCCAAAATACCAACCTCCAGGTCTCTATTTGTAAAATACAGAGGGCTCACAAGAAACCTTCATCGCAGTTCTGGTGTGTTGTGTTTGAGAAGTGTGTTCAAGGCTATCTGTTTCATGCTTTTGCTGCTGAATAGATAGAGGAGCTATGTGAACACTTTTGTGCATTGATTACTGAAACTAGAGTTCAGAGCTCTTTAAACAAGGAGCACATGTTCATAAGCAAGCAGCTATGAACTGGACCTTTTCTTTTCCTTTCAAGACAGGCTCTTCTGAATGCTCCAGATAGAGAGGAGATTGCCTTTACCTTATCAAATAAGAATATATGCCTTTATAAATGAAACATTACAGAAAAAATAGTGGTAAGTCTCTAAAGTCTGAATAATCTGTTGCTGTTGCATTTGATATGGTAACAGTATTGTGCTGTGAAGGCTAATTTAGTAGGTTTCTGAGAGGGAAATAACCTTTGGAACTCTTATAATATGCAAACTAATTAGAGGTTACAGTGAACACAGCTGTTTCTGCCAAGCTGACTAAGCTAGGAATTTAAATTACTATTTTTAGCCAGTTTATAATGTCTCTAGTTCTCAATGGCACCCATATTATTACTTTTAAAAATTATATTAATGTGTATTTATCCCACTGACAAACGAGGTACAATCAACATTTTTAGCGCAACCAGTCTGTTACTCTTTAGATTGGAACAAATAGTGTGAATATACAGACACAACAAAACACATCAGGTGGCATCTGGGCTGTGTTACGCTAAAATCATGTCTATGACTTGTATGAATTCAAACTGAAAGCTTCCTCAGAGGAAGAGGCATGAGCCCTGGAATGAAATAATTGTTGTTTTCTGTAAGCTGTTTACATTTAGTCTGTCTAGCATACGTATTCCCCCTTTTCTTGCCCTCCAAGAAAGTTGCCTTTCTCCATTATATGGGAATTTCTTGCATGTTATTGTTTGTGTTCAAAATGCTTTTCTGTTGATCCTCAAGATATGATCAATGTACATATCTTGTAAAAATTACTATGAATTCTGTCCAGAGATCTAAAAATCATTACAGTTAACTGTACTGTACTTGTACTGCAGACTATGAAATAACTGCACTAACAAAAATTTGGAAAACAATGCTGGTGTAGGTTACTCTGTCTCAAGTGTTTACAGTTCTATGAGATACTGTCAAGATTAACTTCACAATAACATTCTGAACTAGTTTCTTTTTTCTAATAAGCTTTATTTGGTACTTTCTACAAAGATTACTGGATGAGCAAAAGCATTCCTCAAAATCTGTGTGTACTGAATAGACATACTTCGTGCATAAATTTGTTGCTTTTTAAAAAAAAAATCAGTCTAATTTTAACATAACATATGGCAAGCTGGTGTCTAAAACTGCTTTAACTGACTGTACTTTCTAAAGGTATATATAGCTAATTCAACTTGAGATAAGAACTAAGTCTTAGAAAAACTATTTTAATTGCTATTTGCTTCTGGTAACACCACTAACTTGCTTACTCTATCCTCTAAATTACAGTAGGTAAGATCTGAGTTTAGTTTTAGTCAGTGCTGGGTGTAGAAGATGATGCTTGCAAATTAATCTTGTTTTCACTTCTGTTTTTCATGATGGTAAGAGACTTTCAGACCAGCTCAAATCAAGAAAATAAAAACTAGGCAAACTCCAGAAGTTCTGATTCCTAAGTAATCATCTTTTTGTTTCTGGTTTTGTGTCATCATAGAAAATAGGCCATTGACAATTAATCTAGAAGTGCTTTTGTATTTAGAAAGACTTTCTCACCAAAAACGTAAAGGAAATGCATGATTTCCAGGCCTGTCTCCCATGGCTCTGAATGATGTTCGCTTCCAATGACAATTCTTTTTTCTGTAGCGCTAATGATGGGGTAGGGGAGCTAATCTAAAAATTTCTTCCCTTGCCTCTAGGGACCAGGGAAGACAAAAGCATTCCTACAAGAGCCTAAAAAAATTGCTCAGAGAAATAGCCTCCCTTCTGAAAGGAGAAATATATAGTTGTTCCAACACAGCTGTCAACCCAAGAGCATTACAGCGAAGTGGATGGATTCCTAAAATGGTAGTGAGAAACATTGACTCCTAAGTTAGAAACCTAATGAGTTCAGGCATTGCGGATGAAAACTAATCTGCTTGGAGAACACAAGCAGCATCCATAATAGCAACCAAGAGGTGTCTTCTGACTGTCTTCAGTGGGTGACTTCTTTAACCGGTGCATTTGCACTCCTCTTGAGGGAGGACACAACTGGCTATTTGGAAGAGATAGGGTAGATCAAAATCACTAGTCTAGCATAAAGTCCTCTTTCTCATTGAAACCCTTTAATGTTTAGCAGTCCAAGTTGACATCAATGTTTATTTCGGAATGTAATGCCAGCAACAACAACAAACTTGATGTTAGGGCATCCAAAGGACAATAGCAGTGATGTGCAAAAATGTATGATATTTTCCTTTCTAAGTCCTAGAAGGATATTTTTGTAACTTTTAAGTCTCTAATGAACTTGCAAAGGATTATGTGTGTGCATATTCCTACATGCAGCCTCTCTTTTCCCTTTGCATGCAAATTCTAATGTCATGTTAACAGCATAACAAAAATGAATTGATGATAAATCTCAGAGTGTACAAAGTCTCTTGCTTTCCCTATTACTCATTGCATTGACAGTGGTTTCTAGGAGTTATTGTAAGGCACCAAGTCAAGTTGTTGAATTTGTAAAGAGCTTGATAAGTAAATATGAGAAGAATTCTGAAGCTCTTTAAAAACTAAGATTTTTCTGTTGTCAGGCACATCTAGTGCTGTAAGACCTCTCTGACATTGGTGAATTTTTTGCTTTTGATCAAATTCTCTCTGTGTAGCCATCTCTCATTCCACCGAGTTTTTAATATTCATTTTGAGCACTCACCAAAATTTCTGAGGTCATCTTATTTCCTGTTTTCAAGTAGTATTTGTAAACTGTCTTTGGTCTTCATTGCTAGTAACTGGATGACCACCACTTTAATGTAGGTATGGCACCATTCGAGAGAGAGATGTATAGTTTTTTCTATTTGAACCTCGTCATCCATCTGCAACAGAAAATAGTGCTGTAGAACAAGCTGAAAACTGTAAAAAAACATGTTCCTGTTTGCTGAATCCAAGGTTAAAAATCCTCATGATCTTACTCAGGGAATGAGATGCCTTCCAGGGAATTGTCCTGGTGCTAAATTTATGGGTGTAAAATCAAACTCTCTGGGGAAAAAAACCAACCAAACAAATACCACAACTTTACCACTAGGAGACTGTTTAAGAAAACAACTTCTCTTTCTCTGGCTTGTTAGGATTGCCTTGAGGATTAGAACTATAAAATACCCCAAAGCTTGGCAAATAAATTTTTTATCTCTACTGGATAGGCAAAATGATGGATTTGGGAGAGATGATGACTTTGTAGTAGATGTCAATTTTACCCACATCACAAGTGTTACTAAGGTCTCGTGTATTTTGTAGATATTTACCTGTCCCTTAGGGTCACTTCATGGCCTTACTCCTAACTAAAATCCCTGATGCTTCATGGATGCTACCTAATTAGTTTCAATTAGGGAGAAAAGGGAAAGCTAATTAGTTAGTGAGGTTGTGTTCCCAGCTTATTTGTGGTTGGTGTTTTGGGACTGCTTTATAAACACTTTGTCGTCTTCCTTAAGCTCCTTTCCCAGGACAGGCCTCCGGTTTAGTAGCAGGCTCATACTCTGTGCTGTCAGACTCTGCACTCTGGCTGCATGGCAGAATTCCCTTTTCCTGGTGGAGGGAACATGATATATGTATCATACCAACTGGAATGTCTGGGGAATCACCCTTTGTTTAGAAGCTCTGATTTGTGTTATGCTTTCATGGATAATTTCATAAACACATCGGGAACATGACTGTGTGAGCTTCTTCTGTGGGCCATGTTGTGGAAACAATACCTTGTGGTGGAACTGCATCTTTTAGACTTAAAAGCAGCGGGTTGTTAAAGTGTTGTTCTAGTGCTGACTTTGATTTTCTCTGGTAACTTCTAGTTGTGGTGTGTGCTAGACAATTAGATCTCTGTCTCACATTCGGTATCTTAATTTGAAAATGACCTTGACAAAATTAAGATCACTTGGGAATTGTAGCCTGCCCTTTTCTCTTTGACAGTTCTGTTATTTTAAGAAGTCCTGCATGTTATTGATGAACATATGTCGCTGCAGATAGGGAATACTCGACTTGACTAGTCTTCTGTTAATGTGACCAAGATTTTTAAGATACCAGTTAGTAACCTATATGTGTTTAACTCATGTCATCTACAAAAGGATTAAAAATAATGCTATGGTAGTTCTGCAGTTGTGTAAGTTTAAACTGCCGATAAGACAAACGCACAAATGTTGGCATTTCTTTAAAAAAAAAAAAAATCTAACATTTGTAATCTTATTTTGTTTCTTTAAAATATTTGTCCTGAGTGAAATGACTGCGGTGTTTGTCTATTAAGCAGCTGAAGTGCTGTGCTGTTTGTTTGGCTTTTAGTCAACATACTTTCCAGGAAAAGGTGAAAGGACACAAATACCACAGACAAGTTTCGTTTGTAGTTCAGTGAATGTGAAGTATATGTTTTAATCTAAAATGAAGTCTCTTTTTTAAAAACTTGATCAAGGCTTAGTAGGAAGACTCAAAACTTCAGCTCCTCAACTATGCAGGGCTGCTTGCTTTCAAACTTGGCAAGTGTGATACTACTTATCGAAACCGCAGAACTTATTCTGTGTTTGGATGCTCTGGGTCCTTTGGTAATTGCAGTAGTTCTGTTACAGTTCATTAGATGAACATGTTAATAGTCTCCCCAACTGATTTAGAGGACCTTAAACAGTGACAGTAAATCCAATACTAAACAACAGCCTCGAGTCTCTCTTTAGGCAGAAGATTATATTGTCCTTCTGTATTGGTACAATACTTAGTACCTTAGGAGCCTCTCAAATTCCTTGTTAACAGTAGTAATAAAAATGCCAGATATTCTGAAAATTTATATTCTTTTTAGTGGTCAGTATGCCAGCATGCCCAAGTAAATAGAAGAGCAGAATGTGTTAAGAACCAAAAGTCTTGGAGCAGACGTATACATTGGGGTCAAGAACGGGAGATAAGGAAAAAGAATCATTAAAGATCTGTACAACTTTTAACTGATAAGACCTTGAATCTGTTGCCTGATGGAGGGCACTCACGTGGTGGTAGTGATGGAAGTGGGTCTGATTGCAGAATGCCAGTTGGATCCAAAATACTTCATTGTTGTCAATTCAGATGCCAGGCCAAGTTTAAATTCTGAAACAGTAACTCAGTTAAAAGATCTTGTACATATATATATTTTTTTTTTTTAAACATGTGAGTAAGTGTTAAATACAGGACAAGAAGCTAACAACTGTAGTTTCATTAGGAAAGACATGATTTAAAAACACGCAATCCACCCCAACAAACAAACCTACAAGCCATAAACCCACAGGTGACTTTTTGTTGTATTTATCAAAATTAAGGAGACAGTTTGTCAGAGTGGACACCTGGAGGAGTGGGGGAAAGACAACTTCAGATGGTCTAGTAATGATTTTCATTGCTTACTAGTGTTGTCATACAGCTGACAGGAATTAGGAATATAATTATTAGCAAGTTGTTGTCCCTGCACCAGAGCACATGCTCTGATGCCCCGTACCTGTATGGATCAAATCACACATGCCTTCTGTGTTAAAGGAGAGGATGGTAAGTTATTAAATGGAACTATGTGCCTGTTTTCATTTACAGGAACATTCTTCTGCTTCAGGATTTTAAATGTGCTTGTTTCAGTGTGCTGAAATCAATTTACAGGAAGTCGGGCTCAACTGATTCACTTTCTGCATATTGATTTCTGCCCAAAGTGAAACTTCTGATATTAACAAAGCATGAGTGATTTTTTTTTTTTTTTCAGGCATCACTTGAAATGACTGAAAATAATAAAGCCTTTTTTCTTATTCTTGAAGGTTTTTTGGGGTTTTTTTTTGTTTGTGTTTTTTTTTTTTCTTGGTCTTTTTTTACAGGTGAGATTGAAACCTGAGTAAGAATGATTCTGTGTAATTCCTGTAATGGTGGTGAAGTTTACAGCTGGTTTGTGCTTGTCTAGAACAAGAATTCTCACTGTTTTCCTACCTTTATTTCAGTACCTTTTCTTGATCTTCTGAAGATAAATTAGCCACTGCCTGGTAGTATAACCTGTTTTCAGGGCTCCAAGAATAGGCTATCCATATGTCAATCATGACAGGTAAAGAACCACTACGTGATGATAGGTCCTGAAACACAGTGAAAAACTTAAAGGATAATACTTCAGTTTATTCCTTCTGTCTCTTTGATTCTCTTCTGTTAAGGCCTAGGGATTTCATCTGTCAAATTACTTGGTTAAATTCAGAGCAAAATCTAGATTTTAGTTTGCTGATTGTAACTAAAGATGAAATAGGTTTTCATAGCTTGATCAAATGCCTGTTCCATGAAAAACACTTTATCCTTCTACCAAAGGGTTTTTGGATAAAACTGTTACAGATTAAACCATGTCAACATGGCATTGCCTTGTACTATCTTTTAGTAAATAGGACTCTGGTTACTGAGAGATATAGTGTCAATTGGCTGCTGTTAGACAGCTATTAGAAGGTTTTTAATCTCAGTTTTATTGTGGATTTTTACAAAAAGAAATTATTTCTATAAGCCAGATATTAAATTTAGAAAAAAAGTTGGAAATTCATACATGAGTGCCAGCTGTTACTAGTGGTATTAACTGGGCAAACCAGGCTAATTAGCTTTCATCTGAAATCTTCTGCCCCTGTTCTAGCACAATCCTTGAAATTGTTTAAACAAAAGGTTATCTCAAACCTTTTAAAAAGACTGGATTTTTTTTTTTTGTCTGTGCAGAACACTGAGCTTTATAAATGAGTCAGGCTTTCTGGATTTATACATTGAACTTCTAATACTGAACTTCAGTGTTCAATGTACATTAATTGGTGTTAATACACCAATGTTCAAATTGGTATATTAACCTGAGGTGCTTTCTGAGACCCATGTAAATGAATTTAAATACTTGAAAGTCTAGCATGTGTTTGAAAATATTTGTATGATTTTGAGGGAATTGAGAGGGGGAAATATGTAGCTGCTTGATGATTTAAAAAAAAAACCCCAACCCCAAAACAAACCCAACTTCTTAAAAAAGCAGTAAAACTTTAAAATATTAGTGACTAATGGCCATGAAAGTGAACAGTGTACCTATACAAATGATGAAACAGTGAGCAAGGAGTGATGTTGATGCAGATAGCTTGAAACTCACCGTATCGCTTTAACCCTTGCTGAAAAAGGGGCACTCAAAAGCAAGAGTCTTACGTTTGATTATCTAATTTATTTATTTATTTTTTTAATCAAATGAGCTCATTTATCTTAAGATTAAATGGTGATAATGGATTGTGCAGGAATTTGGGGCAGTAGTACAGTCCTGCTTTCTTAACATTAACTGAGGTTATTAACACTGTATGTACTATCTCTGAAAGATAGTAGGGGATTCTGAGTGCGTATAAATAAAAAGTTTTTCCATGGTTCCTATGTCATGAAGTCAGAGATCCCCTTGAGAAACTGTAAACTATCTGCAGTGGTTCCAAGGGCATCTCTTGTTCTTTTCGATTTGCAGCTTCTAAACTCTAGAAAACATCTTGGTTATGCAGCACAGGATCTGGTTTTGCTGTGAAAAGGTGTGAGAAGAAGCTTTTCTCATCCCTCCCTCACCTTCTAGTACTTACAGTTTTTATGTCTTCTTTTTCCTCCCCTCCCCAGCCTCCCTGAAGCCTACAAAGTCTACACATGTGGTCTTTACCTCGTTGGCTTAGTGTGTTTTTTGTTGTTGTTTGGCTTTTTTTTTTTTTTTTTTTGTGGTGGTAGCTCTATAAAAGCTATAATGCTGTTAGGTGGCTTGTGAGATGTCAGAATGAAAATATTAGGTAACTAGGAAAGGAGGGCTCTGTTTATAACCACAGTTGTCAGTTTATGAGGTCTGGAATACCCTACAGGCCAGAAATTACACATTTTTAAACTCATACAAAACCCATACTGCAAACAAATTAAGGTCTGGATTTGCTACACAGACTAAATTCCTTTAGGAGTTATGTAGGTATCAGGGCTGTCAGATGCACCAGTCTATTTGAGATGAGGTTAAACCAAAACTCTCTATCTGGAGACCTCTAATGTTTGGGCACATCAAGATCTGGATCTCATCTCCACGATTATTTTTCTTACAGGAGAAGAGTAACTGAGTTAGAACCTTTTGACACTTTAATGAGACTGTGGTTTATTTCCTGGCACTGACTTTGTTTGATGATACAGATAGCAAAGCTTTTCTTTTGCACAACAGCTGTCAAGAAGAAGCCATTTCATCTTCTCAAAAGTCTCTATCCTTCCAGTAATGTCTAAGTTGCATTTCTGGAGCAGATGGAATATCTGGGAGGAAAAATAGAGATGGACGTGAAGAAGAAGGGAACTTTAGTTGTTTTCTTATACTGACCCTTCATTCAGTTGTTTCCTGTTTTGGCAGTGAGTACATGGCTACAAAACAGCAGAAGTAGAGTGTTCCTGCCAGCTACTCTGAACTTCTTCTGTTATGGGTCATAAATTTCAAGGACAAACTGTATTTTGAACTTACTGAAATCTGAGAAGTCTCATGTAATTCTTTAACCTAATATTAGAGTTTAGATCTGTGATTGCCCTGGCTCTGCTGCAACCCTCAAAAAAATCAGAATTGAAAAATCAGTTTTTACTCATTGCAATTAATGACGTTGAAGCAATATGAGAATCTGAACAGCTGGGTTCTACAGAGCTGCAATGATTTATTCTACAGTAATGTCTTCCTTTTGACAACATGCAAAATAAATATACTGTTAAAATTTGGAAATGACAGAAGTCTATGGCTTTCTCCCTTCTGGAAGTACATACCCAAGTTGTAAGAACGTTCAGGGCCAGTGTTTAATTGAGCATTTACAGTGTTCGGTTATCTACCATGATGAAGTGGGTACAAGAAAGTACTGCTGGATTTACTTTCATAATTCTTAAATTTCTACAGTTAGGCATGTTGAAACTAGTCAGTGGTGAGAAACAATCTATAATATTTGCTAGCTGCAATAAACGTGGGCCCAGAAAAAATGAGTACGCTTTCCCATGTGCTGATATGATTTAATAACACAATCATGCCCAGTTTACATTCTCCTGGGGGGTTATTTCCGTGCCTACAACCAGCTGACTAGTGTCAGAAACACTGCTTGTGCCGCATTGCTACTACCTGTTCCAGATTGCCCACATAGTGCTGAATTAGCAAGGGGCTTTCTAGGAAAAACATGTTGCAAGAGTGTGATTTTTAACTCGCGTAATAGTGTTGTTGAACTTTACATAAGCCTGTCCCTTGCTGTCTCTCTCTGTGCTACTTGACCTTGGGAAGAAGCTTGGCATACCAGCTGACTGGCTTTTTTTGAGGGAGATTAATAAGCAAATCAATACTACCATATTTTACTTTGAAAGAAGAACTGAGAGACTAGATAAAATTTTTTAAAAGGGTATTAAAATCTACATTTATTTCATTTATCTGGCTAAAAGTCTGCAGCTTGTTGTTAAGATTAATGTTGCATAATGCAATTGTCTGTTCATTTATTGGATCTTTAGATGACCTTCTTGTTGCCTACCAGTTACATCCTCATTTCTTGTCTCTGTGCAAATATCCTGATGTAAAGTTTAATATAGGATAAGAAATCCAATCTTCTTTGTCAAAGTGGGTTGAATGAACAGTTGATCTATGTATGCTATATATCTTAGCAAGGTTCTTTTGTTGAGGAGTCAGTTCACTGCTTCTCAATGACTCGATTTGCTCCCTTACACGCTGAATCTGAACACCTTTACCTGTTTGTGTAAAGTAGCTGTTTATTGTGGATCCCTTAGTACTGCCTGTTTTTCCTGTGGTCTTCTGTACAGGTCTTTGCCACCTCATGTAGTTGTAGGGGTATTTCCATTCTGAAATCAGCCTGTAACGACATCTCAGAAAACAGCAGCTTTCACTTGACTTTACTGTAACTTTTTTTTTACTGTTCCACCTTTTACAGCAGTGTCATCATTTTTTTCAGTGCTAGCTTTAGGAGGAAACACACTTTTTTTTTTTAAGCTCTTAAGCTAAAATTATTTTTTTATTTAAGTCTTCATATACTTGTTGTGAATTGCTTTCCTTAGTGTGACTGCCTCAGTAGATAGATTACTGTGCACTTCTGTAGCCTGTGATAAGATCTTGGCAATTGCTGCTTCCTGTAGGAACAGAACTGTTAAAATGACAGGATATCATTATCTCTTAGTCTGAGCTACTCCAGAGTTTATGGTGTAATAAAATAGTGTGATCAAATTGAGGCCTGCTGCAAGGTTCCCCAGGAGCCTTTCTGTTGAATCTGGAGGCCTTTAGACTGGACATTTAGTTTCCCTTCTGGGAATATTGACATGCAAACCTATGCAACATTGCAGTGTGCTTGAATGGCTGATGTCATGAACACCTCTTCATGTGATGTTACCTAATACTTACTTGAAGATTTTGGGGTATATCTTCTCTTTCTTAATCTCCCATTGGTATCTGAACAAGATGGGGAAAGTATAGTCAAATGTGCTGTTGTGCTAAGAGTTTATGTATGGCAGCTACGGTGTAGTGCAGAGTAGCAGTGACTAGGACGGGTGGGAAAGTTTGCAGAAAATACTTACTGAGCAAAGGGGGAATTGACAGACCTAGGACTCCAGAGTAGTGACAGGTTAGGAGCCTGAATTGAGCGTAATGGAACCCACTCGTGCAAATGAGAGCAACCTTCTTCTGTAAAGCACTAAAGAACTTCTTATTCTGGTCACTGCTGCAAATTATCAGCTACAAGAACTTTCCATTTGAAGAACAGTGCTTCAACAGACTTCCTCTTTCCACCCTTAAAGTTTTTGGGGGTATTTGCACAGGGTACAGGACTTAAAACCAGGAGATGAGTGGCATGGAATGACTCATGCTCAGAAACAGAAGCATTTGACTTTGGAAAACTGACTTCAGTTCTAGCCCTTCCTCTTTAAAGTTTTATATTGCACGACCTTTTAAATGAAATGTCGAGCTTCCTTTTTAAATGACAGGATCTCTGCAGTGTGACTATAAGTGTGATTCAAGAAGGTATTTCGTAATATCAGTCCCTGTGTTCATCCACTAACTTCAGTTCTCATGACATCACTGGCCTCATGTGCCTCATAGCATAATAATTCCATGCTGTGAATGAGTCTGCTTTCTCCAGCATGGAGGTCCTGTAGTACTATTATTGACATATTCTGAAACCACCCTAACAGCAGCGAGCATCAGTAGTTATGTGACTCCTGCAATAGCCAGTGACAGAAGTTTCTGAGGAATGTATGAGAAAGCCTATAACATGGCCATTTTATGTAACTTGTCACTAGATTGTTTCTCTCCAATAATTTTCTCTGTTGAAGGCTGTCTGATTTCTGCTAAAGTCAGCTTCATATCCTGGAATTGATCTTAGATTTTTTTTTTTTTTTTTTTTTTGGGGGGGGGGGGGGGGGGGGGTGGGGGTGTGTCACTTTAGGTGTTCTAGCAACTACTGTAGCCAAAAAAAAAAAAAACCAAACAAAAAAAACCAACCCATGAACCAAAACTCCAAATCACTTTTATTCCATATTGCTGAGAAGAGCATGCCCCATCTTTTCAGGCATGGATTTGACCACTGAGGTCCAGGCATGCATGCCCTGCAGGATTCTCTATTCTATTGGTATTCATTGCATTCAGAAATGAAGTGCTATATGCTAGCTGGATTTTCATACGAGGCAGCGACTTGCCAGTTGCCATATCTACGTCCCTCATTTTATTACCACCTCACCTAATTTTTTTTTTTTTTCTGTTTGTTTGAAATGTGCTTCAGAAATATATTACAGTTTTTAAATTGTCTGTGTTTCTGGAAGGTACGTGGGTAACTTCTTTCTTTTCATTTTCTCTCGGCCTATGGGAGTTATGCATTTCCTAGAACTCCCTTATTCTTTCAGTACCTTTAGGCATCGTAGCATCTTTAAAAAGATTAATATTTGGTAGCGAGGTACTAGCCAGCTCTCTATTCCCTGAACAATAAATTAGCAGTTTCAGATCCTTAAATACATGATGTTGGTATTTGAATCTGTGGAACTCTCTGAGGCTGGGAGTAGTGTGTATGTGCACATATACATGTATACTTAAGTATAATATTTTTATATTAGAATGCCTTTGAATCAGTCCATTTCTGTAATGAAGCGTTTCATCCATTTCCTTTTTTAAAAGAGGGGACAGTTCTTTTCAAATTTGTTAATGCCGTGAAAGGAAACAGTGTAGATTAGTGCTGCTGCTAATTTAACCCAATATTTACAGCAAAAATGCCTAAGGGTCTTTTGGTTTGGTTTGCTTTTTGCTGTTTTTATAATATGAATCCTAAGTGGTGGAATGGTTCTGTTGTGTTTTCGCATTTTTTTTTGTTTTGTTTTGTGTTTTTTTGTTTGTTTGGGGTTTTTTAACGCGTAAAAAAAAATAACATATGTAGGCTCTGCGGGAAATGTGGCTAGAGATCTAGAAAACCATTTTTCCTAGATCCCTGGTTTTGTCTCTTGTTAATCCTGTACAGAAGAAGAATAAACCCCTGCAGAATACAAAGTCACCAACCTAGTATCAGAGACGAATTTATGAAAACACCCGTTTTAGCTGCCTCATGTTTGAGATATTAGACTGTGGCAGTGAAGATCATATTCTCCAGACTGCATTCTTCATAAGCAGAAATACTGGCAGCCATGTGTTAAGTTATAAAAAGATAGCAGCTGATGTCAGGGCTTATTTCAGTGAGGAGCCATTTCAGAATACTGTACTAATTTTGAGCAGGTATATGTAAAATAGAACTCTTCCCTTGACATGTAGCATTCAGTGTAAATTGATACGTCTGAATAATGAGGTAGAAAAAGATGAACAAGTAATAAGCTGCAGTAGATAGCCCACTTAAAAAAAAAAAAATCTTCAACGTTGTACGTGATTCTTTATGCGAAACTGAGAGGAACAGAAAAACCGTTCAGTTTGGCCTGCATTTTAGGGATTAGATTTTTGAGCTGGTATAAAATCCTCTTGCTCAGATGTTGGAAAGCTAGCACAACTTGAACCAGAACTTGAGCTAATTTGAAACTATTAATACAGGAGTGCCCAGCCGTTCTGTGCAAGTGATCTATATATCACAAGCAGCCCTCCAAACGCAATAACTTTGTGTGCAGAAACCTGTTCTCTGGTCACACTGGGCATGGATCAACACCATGCTCAAATATATCTGTATCTGGACAGATAATTAACATTAAACTCTGCTTCATTTGGTTGACTATATTGAACAAAATGAATTTCATCAAATGAAAGGGGGTGAATTTAACTCAATAGTTTGTTTTTAATGATGATTTTTTTAGTGGCCTCTGGGCTAGGTTCATTTGTTCATTTCATGTATGTGCACAATGTCTGAGGATTTCGTAAACTTATTATGCTATTGAAATATCAGTTCTACAGTAAATCCATTCCTTCAGTTTTCATTAATTTCAATTAAATCTAACAGCTTCACCCTGAAGTTCCTGGTACTATAATTTTTAAGAATTGCCTATTTACATAGTATTTATTTACAATGTGAATTTCTGTTTCTACAAATTGGGACTAATGTCCACGGACAGCAGAATTCTTTTTATTATAACTTTTGAAATTGTCTCAGATAGCTGAGCTATTATACGCACCTGAAAAAAAACCTGAAAGAAACCCTAATTATATGCTGGAGATGATATATATGTTTTAGTTGAGCATGTGAATTGGATACAAATAACTTTCACCATTTGCAGCTTTGTGACATCTTGCTGATAACTCAAGATAAAGGTGTAAGTGATCTTAGACAAGTCACCACTCCATGTATGTGATGCCAAGGGGGGTAGACAAGTTTTTTTCTCTCGCAAGGAACGTTTTCTGTTGCTGCTGAGTCAGAAGTACAATTGATAGTTTCACTGGTAGTGGAAACAATTGCTTAAAGCAGTTTATATGAAAGTGCTTTGGGGCAGAGACCCTGCTCCATCAGGAGTGTAAAGGTATAATGCCTGGTAAATGTTCTGCTACTTGATTATGCAAGCTAACAATATTTTAACACACAAATAATGTTAGTGGTGTATTCTGATAAATTTAAACTCTGTTCTTAATTTGAAGCCCAAAGTGCTTTCTGTCTAGAACTTCTGCACGTGAAGATGTGAGGTCAAATGAGTATTTGTCTTAAAATAGTTAATAGTATGATGATATTAGATGGATTCATATCTAAGACTTTATTTTTTTTTTTGTTTCAGGACATCAGGCATGAAGCCAGTGATTTTCCATGTAAAGTGGCCAAACATCCCAGAAACAAAAATAGAAATAGGTACAGAGATGTCAGCCCCTGTAAGTACGCTTTCTTTTCCATTGTTTGTAACGCACTGTTGACCTCTAATGACTTCTTCTAACAGCTAAATGTTCTTTGTAAGAACAAGGTTTCTGTTAGATGGGTATGCATTCAAGACAATTATTTTTGTTAATATATTTATTTATGAGAGAGATGTCACGGGATGCCATTATATCCATAGGATTATACTAGAGCAGCATACAGTAGATTCTGTATTTGTGGGCAGAAATCTGAAGGAACTTGCTTTACCTTTGAATTCTTATGCTAGAGAAGAATGGTGGCTGAAGTAGCATTAATAAAATTGCAAGTATCCTTTCTATTGCAGTATACTTATTGGACCATCCTTCTAGTCAATATAGCATAACTGCCCTGATTGGGAGATGGGGAAGAGTCTTGCATAAAACATTAGAAATAAATCTAAGCTAATAAGCTAATTGGAACAGAGAAGAGGGGACATTTGCAAAGGTGGCACTACTAGTGTGAGACCTGTGTTTCCAAAATTATTATCATTACATATTCTGGTGGGAAGCACGTCTCCTCTGTATAAGGCACAGCTCAGTTTGGTGTTGCAGCCTGTCTTTCGTTCCATGATCCCATGTACAAAGGCAGTAACATTCAGATTTGCCTGTGCCTGGCATGCTGTACTTTTGGGGTTCAAGAGAGACTGCAACAATGAAAACACAGAGTGCAGAGAAGTACAGGACTGTAGTTAAATGGTCAGCAAATAATACTTAATGTATCACTAAAGAAAGTTAGGCTGAACTGCCTTCTCTGCACTAAGTGACAATGCCTGTTCTGGGACTCCCTTCCCTCTGCAAGGGTGCACTGCTGCCTGTTTTAAATGCAGTTTCTATAGGCTCAGTCACTGGGCAAATGTCTATCTTCTATTCAAAGATGAAAGTATTATTGTATATCAGAAAATTTTTATACTTAGTGGTTAAAAGTTACTGAAGTCTTTGGGGCAATCAACTAGGAACAATAATGTTGCACGTAACTGCTTAGTAAAGCAAACTCTAATATTTTGGGGTTGTGAGTAACAAATGGTTCCTCTTTGCCTTTCGATAATACTGCTTCTAATCTGTTTGGCTTTCTTGCAAAATGTGGGAACTCTTGTGTGTGGTTTTTTTGTTGGTGGTTTTTTTTCATCCCAAGTGGAGCAAGCTGAAACTAAAAAAAAGCAATGAAATTACATTTGCTGTAATTCTTGAATTTTGATCATTCTTTCTGTACATTAAGGTGTGGTTGGGTTGGGAACAGTAGCAAAATGTCTATAAGAAGAATAAGAAGTGTCTGTTCTGTTTGTCCAATACATGTTTAGGCAAACCTTTTAACAACCTTGAGCAAGCTGGGTTTGAATGTTTAGGTTGCAAAAGATAAGCAGTTGTGTAATTAGATTTATTTAAAAACAGTAACTCGATAACTGTACAAATAGGTCAGTGTGATCTGGTTTGCAAATTACCATTGTGATTACTTCAGATGCAAATACTTCCATTCTTGCAATGTGTTCTTGGAAGACGGAGTGCAACTTACGTTCTGCTGTAGTGTTGTTCTTGTAGTACTTATACTGCATTTGCAGAGTTATGAGCACCCGTGAACTCTTCTGCACTACCTGTGATTAAGCTCTTTTCAGGACAACTCAGCTTTTTTGATCCTAACATCTGATGAGGTTGTGCATGCGTTGTGCTGTGTTGCATATACATTAACCAGTGTTTTCTAATTATGCTGCAGTTGATCACAGTCGAATTAAGCTAAACCAAGGTGACAATGACTATATCAATGCTAGTTTGATAAAAATGGAAGAGGCCCAAAGGAGCTACATCCTTACCCAGGTAATTGCTGTCAGTGGATAATAAAAATCATATGGTGATTGGAGTTGTTTTTCATGGGTTTTCTTTAACCTCATTATGTTTGTTTTATTCATTATAAAGCTAGTTAAATGTATGTAAACATCTCTGTGTATATATAAGCATATACATAGAACAATTTTTATAGAAATGCTATGTATTTCTTCCTGCTTCCTGTCAGCACTGACTGACTTTTCGTAAAGTACTTCAGCCACTTTGTATATCTGACTTTAGACCCATCCAGGTTAGAAGCTAACATACTTCTAGAAATCTGCCTGTTGGCTTAGGACAAGCAACATGTAGGCGTGGTTGAAATGAATCACACTTCTCCTACATGGAAGGCCAGCACAAAGGCTTGAGATGACTACGGTCTTAAGTTGCCCGATAAATTCTCTGAACAGAGGTAAACCTCACTTAATGGTGGGGCTTCACATTTACAGAACTATATGTATGAACTTCAAGATGTTCAAAACCTATTTGAAATAACATTCTTCAAATATAACGGATATTTGTGTGTTATGTTGAGTGGGACAGACGTTAACTAAAACATATTAGGGAATTTCTTACACCCGACCTTCTGTTTCAAATAAACAGTGTGCTCCACCATGTATTTCTTGTTAAATGTCCTTCTGAAAGTGATGCTATTGTAGTATTTACAAATAATATATCTCCTAATCACTTGACTTCCAAAAAGTTTAAGTTGGGCAATGCTGATGCTTCTACCTTTAATGTGAGAGAGGAAAGCTACGAATACAGACTTTAGTGATGGGAATATGGGGGGCAGGAGGGAAGTGGCTGTTTTTCACTGAATCTGTGAATTCCACACCTATCTATATAACAATTTTAAAAATACCCGGATACCCTGTTGTCTTATTCTGAGAGCTAGCGACTGTGCCAGAATTCTTGTTTGTCCTAAATGTTCAGTTCCCTGGAGACTGTCCTGGTCTTTAATCTTGACTTTGTTTTTACCCCTTCCTCCCACACTTTAGATAAAGGTAGACTGGGATTAATATTTTCAAGCAGCAGCTCTTCCTTCCTGTTTCTAGAGAATAAAGATAAATCTTCTAAGGAAGAACTGTACAGTACAGTGTTCAATATGAAAGTGATTCTGTGCACACAGCTCTCGTTCCACTTATTCAGGACAGGGGAGGTTGATCATAGGGTTGAACTGATAGACCTGTATGTGGAATAGTCAAATGTGCAGCTATCTGGTACTGGTTATCTGTTCTGATCCAGAATTTAATGGATTCAAATGGCTTTATTTAAATCCAGTTGTTCTTTCTGAGGACCCTGGCCTGCTGTTTTGTTTGAGCAAAGTGATGGATAGCAAATATGAGAGGCACAATGATACTGGTTTGTGTTGCCCAAAATTCAGAGCAATGGTTTTGGAGTAGAAAATAGCAAAGGAACATAGCACAAACAAAACGTTATAAGGAAATCTACTTTGTGAGTAGATAGTAGCCTTAAAGGAGTTGTCATTTTGTTCAGTCCCAAAGCAGATCCATGAAGATTCTGGAAAACCGTTGTTTGTCTTTTGAATGTTTGTCCATTCAGTCTAGTAATTTTCAAGTATTATGAATAACAATGATGTGTTGCAGAGTAGTTTAACATAGATGTCAATTCTGCTTTTATAGTTAGTCAGAGGTTTTATTTCCCCGTTACTTTTGTACACCTTTCCTAAGAAAATTTCTCTCAGCATTTTTTACTCCCAGTTCTCTTCTCAGAAATGAGACTGCTTCTCTCTTCCTGTTATGTATGGGGGGAAAAGATTAACCATGCTTTCACGGGTAAATTCATAGTGGGAAAATGGAACTTAAAGCTGTATCACCGCATTTTTTTTCGGTTTGAAATGAGAAGTTGCTTGTTACTTGTCTAAATTTATTGCCTAGTGCAGTAACTTTTACTGGGGAACATTGCACTGACATGAACAGAAAATAATGCTTATTTCTGGGGATTCTGTCTCTGCAGGGACCTTTGCCAAATACTTGTGGTCACTTTTGGGAGATGGTTTGGGAACAGAAAAGCCGTGGTGTTGTCATGTTGAACAGAGTGATGGAAAAGGGATCCGTAAGTACTTACCCGGTTCTAGATATGTATTCATTGCATGTTTATGGTTTTTCTTTAAAAAAAAAAAACAAAACAACCAACAAAAACCAACCCAAAGAATGGGAGGCAGGGGGGAGATGACCATAAGTACTTTTATTTAAGAAATTATGCCTAGAATTGAATACCCAGTGAACTGATCTTAGTGCAGTCAGAAAATTATTCAGTTTGTAATTGTAGGTCCTAATTTCTTCTGAAGTAAGGCATGAACACAATATGACTCTCCACACAAATGAATATTTGGTCTCTACTGCTAACCTAGGTACCTGAATGTAGTTCTTTTCAGTGTACACAGATTGCACCTCTCAAAGGTCATTTACACCAAGTGTTCATTCACACGCATTATGAAATGGTTTTGAAGTACAGAGGCACTTTGGCTCCAGGTTTCCTTCATGCAATAAGAGCTCTGATTATTAAATGTACCACCAAGGCACATTGTTTCTCCACCAGTATCATTGTTTTACAAAAGAGATTAGAGGTATGAGGAGAATGGGGGTACGACTGAAAATACTTTTCCTGGTATCTGTCTTCTGGGTGATGTGGAACCAGCTGTTAAGCCAGCGCTTTACTTGCTAGGAGAAGTGTGGCGGGCTGAGTTCTATCCAGACCTTTTAGGAAGTTTACATTAGACAAGACAGGCAGAAGATGAAGGGAAACAATAGATGAACGAACAGTTGGGGTTATTTTAAGTAATTTACCTTCAGATAGATAAAATGTTTTGGTTCCTCTGGCACATGGAGTAGCTGCTGTCTTGAGAGGAAATGCCTCAGCCCTTCTGATGGTGGAGAAGACAGGAACCATCAGGCATGGTTTTTATCCATGGGTCAGAGTTCTACCTCTATGCTAATTCCACAGTTGCCATCCCTAAAGTGGACTTGGCAGCTGTGCAAGTTTGAGACAGAAGCAATTTTAAAGACTGATAAAAATGCACAATTTAAAGTTGAATGTTACGGTGCAGTCAGTGTAAAGACGCTTGGGAGGAGGGGTAGCGGGTATGTCAGGTATCCACCAGTGATAACTGGGTGGTACATGCTTCTGCATAATCGGGAAAGAATTCCCAATAATCAGGAAAATTCTTGTGCAATGAGTTGTGTTTTAATAAACTGCAGTCTTGATTTTTGAGTGTTTTGCTTTTTTTGTAGTGCAAGTGAAATTTAATCTTCAAAAGAGATGCAGTAACCATATTTTTCAATAGTTTCTTCCTTTCCAACCATTCCCACTCATTCTCTGCACTGCCAATAGTTTTGAACAAAATGAATTATTGTGATCCCTTAGGGCAGACTGTTTACACTTCTCAGCAAACAGCAGTGGGGGACCTACAGTGGAGCACAACAAAATGTTGTTTGCAGACATATTTGGTAGAGAAATGAGACACAAAGCCAGTTGCTGTCTCTTTAACATGAATTAAAAAAAAAAAGTGCAGAGGATAACAACTGTGTTCTACACCCCGATAAACTAGAGGATGTATTTTGAATAACAACTAGAATTAGTCTGGGCAAAACTAGTGTTAGTCTACCTATGAATAAAATACTGCAACGTTTTCTTATTTATTAAAATGCTGTCAGAAATCATCTTAGTCTTGAGAATGCTGTTCTTTTTTTACCATTCTTCCCCTTCAACGTTAAAGCCATATTATTTGCCCTTTAATAAAGGAGGCATTAGCCGTGTCCAACAGTCCATTCTTATTGCGTGTTTAGGTATGGGCAAATGGTGGCCATAATCCCATTTCAGAGGAGCAGTGCTCAGTGGCAGAAGTAGCAGGCCAGTTCTCCCAGTCATAATATCCTTAGATTTAACTGTCAGAAACTTGGTTGCAGACTTTCCTGTTCGTGTTCCTGATGAGTTTCTTTAGTTTCAGTTTTTTCCTGCATGCTGCAAAATGTGCTGCTTTTCTATTTGGTTGACTGATTTAAGCATGTAGCAGTCTTTGCAAAACTAGGCTGTCTGGGAAAATTTACTGAGAAAATTGCAATTCAGTCAGAAGTAGGTAATGGGAATGTTTGCTGAATGCAGGGATTTTTTTGTTTGGCACTTTACTTTTAAACTGTGCCATGTAAAATCAAAATGATCTCGCTGCTATTTTTATTTTTGTGGTGAGGGAATGGAGTGACCCAAAATCTCATCTGATGTTACACTTGCAAATTAGCAATGTTGTAAGTCTCTATACATAGCTTATTCGTGGAATTCACAATACTTTTTCGCAGTATGTTCTACTCTTGTTGACATCTCTCTCTTCTTTTGAAATTTAAATATTTGACACGAGGATAATAAATAAAATGCAGAGTAGACTAAAATTCAGATTTTGGTGGAGTGTTGTGAGAGCTTTTATGCTTAGGAAGTTATTAGATTTTTTTGTTTGTTTGTTATTATTGGTCTGACACAAGCTAAAGTAATTAATGGCTTTGATGATTTTGATTAGATTCTGTAGCTTCACGCTCTTTCAGCCTGCATGTAGAAGAAAGAGAGCTCTACCGAAACAAAGCTATCCTCAATGCTTAGGTATTTTCATGAGTTCAGTCAGGGTCAAAATGATTTGACTCATACAAAAGGTTCACTGAAGATGTGGTTCTGCAACGTGAATAAGACTGATATTCACACTAGAATTGGTCCTCCTTATAATAAAAGCATATGAAGAAATTGTCTCATAAAAAGATGTTCTATTTAAGGATGTTTATTCCTTGCCTTTTACACAAACATAAATAACATATAAATGTCTCCTGTTTGCTTTTAGATAAAGTGTGCACAGTACTGGCCACGGAAGGAGGAGAAAGAAATGTTTTTTGAAGATACAAACTTGAAACTAACATTGATATCTGAAGACATAAAATCATATTACACAGTACGACAGCTAGAATTGGAAAACCTTACAGTAAGTACAGAAACTAGTACTAGTCGTCTTCAATCTTTCTGAGGTGAGATTCGCCTCCTCATCAACAAGGTCCTGAAAAAGATGGTCATGGATTATAGCAGATTTTGTTCTGGAATTGGTGATTCTGCACGAGATTGTTCTTCAGCCTTTAGTTTGTGTGTTGTCGAAATGAAACTCTTCAATATTTATGAAACATATCTGGGGAAGCTACAGTCGTTTTCACGTCTTCAGCTGTACACTGAGTGAGAAGGTTAGTTTGTCACTACCTGGGATTTCAGAGAACCCTTTATAAAATCACTTAGATGTTCTATTGCTTTTGTGTTATAGCTGAAATAATTGCTCTTCCTGTCACTTAAGCTACCTGTTTGCCTGTGTCTTGTTCTAAGGTTTATTTTTAGGTTTTAGCTTAAATCTTCAGGTTTTGCATTGATGGACTTCATCAGAAAGCAGGAACTGTTTTAGCCCTGGTCCTGCAAATGAGCTGTGTGGAGCTCTGTACAAGGATCAGGCCACTAGCTTTAAGAGAAATAACTCTTCTCTCTCTTTTTTTTTTTTTTCCCCTTTTGTGCAATACCAAAATAAAAGTATACATGCCGTTTCCCACCCTTCCTCTCCTCTTCAATGTTACCCTGTATTAGAGCAGTGAGAGCTAATCTAAAGCTCCTTGGGGGGAGACTGGCTAAGGAAGAACACCAGTAACTTTCACTGAATGCAGGTCACTGAAGATAATGTCCGAGGTCCTCGATGGTGCTGAGCCTAGGTGTGTATGTTGTGACATGCTAGCCCGAGTTCTGTTCTGTCCTGGTACTGCTCGCTGCTGGAAGATGCAGTTATTCCTTTGCTCATCTGTTAGCACGCTTCATCCTGCAAGGAAACGTGAGACAGCAGATATGAATTTGACTAAATTATACCTGAGTAAGAATTTAGTTGATGTCGTTTGTGGTGTGTTTTAACTATGATATCTGCCGTAGACATGTTTGATGGTTGTAGCTCAGTATTCTAGGAGGATGTGAGCACCAGTGGTTTAGTAGTCTTGGAAGAAAGTTTTCAGGTTGGGAACAAACCTGTAAAGGAACAGCTGTGATAGTGTAAGGGTTTTGTCTGCAGAAAGTGTAAAGGGTTTCTGTAACTTGAGGTACTTCATTTTGAGAAATCCTCAGATGATATTCTGTCATTAGAAATTGAAAGGCAGGAGTGACAGCCGTCTGGTGTTGATACACACATTTGAACTGTACTGAAAAAACTAAACCATCTTATAAATAAGTACATTTACTTATCCGATTCCCTTTGCTCAAAACAGAGACCTTCACAACAAGAGATAATTATTTGTAATTAGTTTCTTAGCTGTGCAGCTATAAAAGCTCCCTCAGACTGGTGGAACTTTGTGGTGGAACTCTGAATTTTTCAGCTGTTCTAAAGATGTAGTGCAAGCAGCGTAGTCTGGGTAGCATACAAAGCTGAGGAGGCACACGCCTCCATTCCATGTAAGTCAGAGTTATTTGCAAAGGAAGTAGCTAAAATTTTTCCAAAGGCATAAATTTGAGATTGACCTAAAGGTAAAAATGTCTAATGTCTACATCCGTAAGTGACTAGTTGCTAGGAAAATGCACGAGGAATTGTGTTTGCTGATTAGAACATTGTTGTAGGCAACTGTGCTTTGAATACTTCTGACTCATGTATCCATGCTAAAAGACTTCCTAAATACTGTTTTTACAGACACAGGAAACTAGAGAGATTCTGCACTTTCATTATACTACGTGGCCTGACTTTGGCGTCCCAGAGTCACCTGCGTCGTTCCTCAATTTCCTGTTCAAAGTGAGAGAGTCTGGCTCACTTAACCCTGAGCACGGACCCGTTGTGGTGCACTGCAGCGCAGGAATTGGGAGATCGGGAACTTTTTGTTTGGTTGATACGTGTCTTCTACTGGTAAGAACGACTTATTCTAGATGATATGCTATTTCTGTAGAGTTATTTTGAGGAATGGTTTGTTGTAGGCTTACAAAGAGCTGTGGTATGTTCTGTGAAGTATTGTTGCTTGCTATTTCCCATTATCTTCCTCATATTCTGGTTTGGGAGTGTCTTCCAAGGCAGATCTCGTTCTTAACTGGCCATTTTGAGTCTGCGGAAGAAAAGTCTCTGGTTTTTAGAGTGATTTGCAAAGATAGGCTTTGCCATCGCAGTTAAGAAAAAAGACACTAGATGTCTGCTAAGTAATAGTGTGAACTATCCTGAAACAATGCAAAATAGTTCTAATGTGTTTCCTTTTACAGAGTCAACTTCGCCTGTAGGCAGGGGGAAATTGTTCTGACTTCAAGATAAAACTGGAGTTCCCTTGGTTCTATTCTGTCACTGTGTGAGAGCAACTAATACACAGAAGTCAGCCTAGGTTAAAGTGTGCTCCCCTTCCCCCTTCCCCCCCCATTATATTTCCAAAACAAGAAGACAATAAAGGGGAAAATGTACAATATTTTGAAGGCCCAGTGAGTTTTCCCCTTTCTGTCTTTTTAGAGACCCACTAAATAGCTGATACCATTTTTTTATTAGTATATTAATTCCGTAATATGGAGGGTAGTCTGAAGGCCCTACTACAAAATACATCGTATTGAATCTCATCAGAGCATAAAGCATGTTTCAAATTTTTATTTTCAGATGGACAAACGGAAAGATCCTTCTTCTGTGGACGTTAAACAGGTTCTCCTAGAAATGAGAAAGTACAGAATGGGACTCATACAGACAGCAGATCAGCTCCGTTTCTCCTACCTAGCTGTTATTGAAGGGGCAAAATTCATCATGGGAGATGCTTCAGTGCAAGTGAGTACTATTGACTGCGCAGCCTGACGTAGTGAGCGGCCACTCTGGTTTAACTGTAGCAAACGTGTGGGATGAACAGAAAGAAACTTCAAATTTCATGCTTGCTTCAGCTTCAATAATTTTTTATATTATGGGGTTCTTAAATACAATGCTTTATGATCTGTCACAACCTAAAGTGTTGTCTTTAAGAACCTTCAAAAAAAGTACCTGTGATGTAACAGGTGGCCTTGTGTACTTTTCAGCCCTGTAATTGGGGTGCAGACTGGCTGCATCAGCCTTCTCTTTCATTTTACATAGTAAAAATTTTCTAATATACCAGAAGTTTAAGTATTATGATTAAATCCTCTAAGTTTTCTTTATGGTAAGCAGAACTCTAGCAACACAGATTCTATTTTGTGCTATTTAATTTTTCCAGAAGTAGATTAAGATTTCTTGCATCTATAGCTGATGTCTTCTGTGTACTGGATGTAGCTTAGGTTTGGAGTTCTTGTATCTCTCTTTTTTTTTTTTTTTCTTTTTTTCTTTTATTCAATGCAAATGAAAGGCCACTCTAAGAATAAATGAAAAGGTGGAGTATAAAGACCCTGCCATGTTAAACTTAAAAGTTATAGTAGCTTACATAAAAGAAACAGAGAAAATCTTAATAGGGCTTTTCCTTCCCTGAAGGAACAGTGGAAAGAGCTCTCCAATGAAGACCTGGACCCACCACCTGAACATACCCCACCACCTCCCAGACCACCGAAGAGAACCTCAGAAATGCACAATGGAAGGATGCATGAACACACAGAATTCTTTCCTAAACATCAAGTAGTAGAGGAAGAGATTACATGTTTGGTCAGCACTGTGGAAGAGACGGTTCCAGATGGCAGAGCTCGTTCATCTGTACCACTGATCACAGACAGGTAATTCATGTAGTTTCCCACTTTTAACTGTCCCCTAAGCAGGCTTATGGCGTTGGGAGGTTGTGGGACATTTGCTCATAAATGGCATTTCCTACAGAAGGGCCTGAACAGACCTTGATCGAGTTAGTGCAACAGTAGTTCCAACCCAAACTCTCTTTAGTGAAAGGTCTTACGCTCATGTTCTTTTAACCTCACACATAAGCTAGGGCCTCTTATGCGATCCTGCTAGAGTAAAAGAAAAAGTGACAGCATAATGAGGAGGTTTAGTCTTGATTTACATGCAGTATATATTAAGTTACAGAGGAGCTCTTTCACTGTTTAGAAGCAGTATTAGTTATGTAGCTGAAAACTGAGCTGACTAGCTTTAGCCACGCTTAGAAATGTGAAATTAATTGCGAGCAAAGCTACTTTTGATGAAAGGCGTAGAGGGGGCTTGTGAACAGAGAACTTTTCTACCTGTCACTGTAACCTAAACTGTGAGGACTAATAAATGCGCAGAAATGCTGTGTACGTGGGCGGTAGAGCAGCGGAGAAGCCAAGGTTCCTGCCTGCCTAACCGCTAGATGTCACTCCTGGTTTATCGAGTGAGCGGGACTGGCTGAAATCTGCGTGCCTTGGTGCTGCTGGCACCCTGCACGTTAACTGGTTTTATTCAGAACAACCAAATGAATGCCATGCAGAACAAAAAAAATCAAAATTAAAAAAACAAAAATAAAAGCCCCTACACCCACCAGAGATAATCAAGGGAAAGTTTAATGTTCCCCACTAGATGGTCTCCTAACAAGACATCCGCAGCTTCCCATAGGAATACTGGAATAAAATACCAAGTTTTAGTATTGTCCACAGAACTAGAGCCTTTTCAACAGGTGCAGCTGGCAGGCTTGATGTATTTTATTTCTCTGAACCAGTGGGGGATTGTGTGACTCTGGGAACTGGAGATTAGTGAGATGTGTTTCCTTTCTTCAATATAAACTGCCTCTAATTTCACATAGCAGAGAGGCTGAGACCATGGGCTGAACCTCTTGTCTCCCTCCAAATTCTGCGGGGGGCAAGGAGGTAAATGGAAGTGTTTCCCTGCTCAACGTGACACAATATTTTGATCAGGATTTTTCTTAATTAATCAGGGGAGATTCTGGAAGTGAAATACTCGAATTCCAAACCTCTTTCTAGTAAAGAAAGGAAATCTTGGAAATAGGAAGGGACACAAATGGAGGCTTAGCTACAAAAGAAGGAAATGGTGCAATGGTAGCACCTCCCTCTTTCTTCCCTCCGTGACAATATAGTTCTGTTACCAGAATATTTGCCTGGGATGTGAGATGCCAGCTAATGCTTTCCACACCTAATGAAGAGTGTGGATTTAAAGCTGGTGTTTTGTGTCTTCTCATTAGCTATACAAACCTGAAGTTCTCAGTGAGTAAATGATTTCCTGGAAATGCTTTACAGTTTAGTGTAAATGAACCTAAGACATGTCCAGCTCTGAGGAGCTCAGAGACTCAGATTAATTTCATTTATTATAGTCCCTTGTCTGAGGTTGGAGTTGAGTCATCCCCTAGAACTGCCTGTCCTCATTGATTGTAGAGGCTGGCTTGGACTAGACATCTACCTTTTACTTTGCTGAAGTTAAATCCTCCCTTATGGGATGTTTCAGGCATACGAGGAAGGGCCAGGATTTGAATCCTGAGCTCCCTCATTCCGCACCAGTACTGTTGCTGCAGAATCAGGCCTCCTTTGTGATCGTCGCTCTTGTCCTCATATCTGTGACAGCGAGTGTAGACGGGGGGAAGGTGAAACTTGCTAGGCAGGAGGGGGAGGGAATGGAGCGGAGAGGAGCAGTCTGATGTGAAAGGATGTGGGACAGTGCGAGGCTGGAGGAAACAGAGGGATGGGAAACAGACACTGTGCTGGCAGAGGTGAGGGAAGAAGCAGAATCATAGAATTGTTTTGGTTGGAAGAGACCTCCAAGATCATCGAGTCCGACTGTTAACCTATCACTGCAACTCCACCACTAAACTGTGTCCCCAAGCGCCACATCTACACGTCTTTTAAATACCTCCAGGGATGGTGCCTCAACCACTGCCCTGGGCAGCCTGTGCCAGGGCCTGACAGCCCTTTCGGGGAAGAAATGTTTCCAAATATCCAATTTAAACCTCCCCTGGTGCAACTTGAGGCCGTTTCCTCTTGTCCTGTCATCTCTTACTTGGGAGAAGACACCAACACCCATCTCTCTACTACTTCCTTTCAGGTAGTTGTAGAGAGCAATAAGGTCTCCCTTTTCCTGCCCAGATATTCTACTGTCTGGGATGGAAGATTCCCAAGTTCTTCTATACTTAAGCTGTCAGCAGATGTCTAGGAAATGCCCCTGCAAAGCATCTCCCTGCTGGTTACCGCCCCACTGGTTCTCACAGCGTGGTGATGCTCTGCTTTCTAAATTCAGCTGGGAGAAGTTGTACGGTAGATATAAACGTTCCTGCTCAGTTAAGAAGCCTCTTTGGGTGTCAGTATACTGCCAATAGGATGGAGGTCTAGTATCTAGAAACAAAACCACGTTAGAAGAGTATTAAAGGTGAAGAGATCTTCAGTTCCATCATTAAATCTATCGCAGTGCATTTAGCCACTCTTTCTAAGTTACGGCTGCACGAGCAACCACAGTTCCATCCTCTTCTGACTCTTTGGGTGGGTGCTTGATTTTAGAACCTTAATGTTCTCCTGACCTGCAGGTAGGTTTGATCTGTCTCAGTGCAGGTAGCAGATTCATGACCAGCAATGGAAGTAGGTGGTGTTTAAAACTAAGTCGGCTTACCCTTTAAAGGGCACAAAATACTCCCAAGCATGGCTTTTGATGACAAGCACGGTTCTAAACCTGGAATTTAATAGCCAGAACTGTAACAATTAGTGATAGGCTTTGGTTTGTCGCCTGCTGCAGCTCCTGATAGCAAGGGATTTCCAGCGTTGTCTGTGGTGGTTGGTGGGTGAGGCCCTGCCTTTGGAGAGTCTGCATGGCTTCTCTCCTAAATGGAGACTCCAGTACTGAGTGTTTGTTTCCTTGTTCTTAAGCACTAGTCAAGACACTGAAATTCGGAGGAGAACTGTTGGTGAAAATGCGCGTGTCTCGCCCCACAAGGAAGAGTCGATGAAGTCAGAAAACTCAGAAGAGGATGATGAGAACATGATGACAACTTGGAAGCCATTTCTAGTGAATATCTGCATGTTCACTTTCCTCACGGCAGGAGCTTATCTCTGTTACAGGGTGTGTTTTCATTGATGGACGTGCCAGCAAGGTCGACCCTGCAGAAAACACCAACGATTTGATCGGTTTGTAAGAAGCTTCTCTGAAAGCAAGCTAACTGAGGCACGGGAGCCTTCTCTCGGTGGAGGTAGATCTTAGGTTGAAAGGCCGGAACTTCGGTTACGGCTTAAAGAGAGAATTGATGCACTAGGGTTTTATCTAGCCCTGTGGTCCCAAGAACATAATACGCTAATCTCAGGGCCTTAAAATATTCAGGAGTAAGCAGAAAAAATGCCAAATAGTCTGTTTTCCTTTTTTTCTTTTTTTTTTTAAACTAAATAATAGAATTACAACACATTGTTGTTTTTAGCCTTTTTTAAAAAGCCAGTTCTTTTTCTTTTGTGTTTCAGAAAAACTAGGCACAAGTGAAACTTGCTTGTACTCTCCAAGTGTTGTAACCAAATACATGACTTATATTGACGAGTTCCCAAAAAAAGAAAAAGAAACCCACATACCTGAAGAATGTAAACTTTTTGGAAGGGAGGGTGTTGGGGGAGGGGTGTTTGGTTGGGGTTTTGTTTTGTTGTTGTTTTGGGGTTTTTTTTTAACTTGCTTCATCATTAAAGACTGAGTTGTGGGCAGTGCCTGTGGTATCGATATATTTAATCTTGGCATAACTGTTCTTAAAGAGCTTATTGTTTTACATGTGTTTATAGAAACAGGCTTCTGCATTTGCTCAGGGTATCCCAACATGTCAAGCTCTATTTTTCCTTTTTTTTTTTTTAGTAAGTGTATCTCCTCATTGACTTTTGTTGCACTCTACTTGCACATATGCCTACTTACATTGCACCATCCTCTGTAAAGCTGTTTTTACTTTTATATTCTGGGTTAGGAGAGGTTGAGGGGAGGGAGAGAAACAGGAAGGGAAATTCAACCAAAACATGTCCACCAGCATTTTGCAGTTGGCATTCAGAAGGACCAGTTCTTAAACCTCATCATTTGGAACGTAAAATGCAGTTTCGCTCTACATCTGCTCCGTAAGGAATAGCATGCTTCCTGCGAGGGCCGGAGGGGTAGCGCGCTCGGAGGCATTGCAGGCAGGCATCGGGAAAGCATTTCGGTAAATCCAGAGCAGTTAATGCTGTGGCAGCTTCCTTAAGACATACGAAGTTCAACAGAAGACATGTTGGTCTGTGAACGTATCGGTTGGCTTATGATGCAAGCGTTTGTGTGTTGTGCTTTTTTTAAAGCAAAGATTTAAAATACTGGCTTTAGTTTGGCTTGAAGATACGCTCTTCAGTAATTACCGGACATGGCGGTGTAAGAGGGTACGTCTTGCACCTCTGCAGACAGGGTTGTTGCTGTCCTCACGTCAGCTCCGCGAGGGGGGTGGTTTTGTCCTGTGCCACGCTGTGTCTACGTTGTTTCGCTCGGCCGGTGGCCTGTTCCGCAGGCTCAGGACTGGAGTAACGTAAAGTGCTTGTAAATAAGGATTTGGGTGCATTGGTAGAACTGTGACTGGACGTCGGCATTGCACTAAACAGGCTTAGTCAATGCTGTTCCTCTTGTTAGTACCAAATTATTAATAGTTTAAACAACGATAGCAAAGATTTCTTTGCTGGTGTCATGGGGCAGAGGGTAGGAGTAAACTCACTACCGAAAGTTGTAGTGATTGAAACTAGACCATGACAGCTGATTTGCAACAGTGTTACTAATCCGTTCTTTTTATTTTTAAAGGCTTTCTAGATTTATAGCACTTAACCACCATTCTCAGTGCAACCATTGCTATGGAGTATCTTACGTAAGTCTCTCTCCACTCCATATTTATTTTTGCAAAGCTGTCTGTAGGTGTAGCTCTTTTCCTTCAGTGAGTAAGTTGGTGAACGGGGGGGTGGGGAGGGCGGGAGTTACTTCTGTTTTGTGTTTTGTTAAGCTTGCATCAAGGGCTTTTCAAAAGTACAATAATAAATCCTCAGGTAGTACTGGGAATCAATACTTTACCTGTGAGACTGTTGGTCAGACCAGTACTTGAAAGGAGGAATGTTGTAATCAGTCAATATTTAGTTATATTATTGGAAACATGAAAAATGAGTATAGAAAAATGGTAATATATAACGGCTCATCTGTGTATTTAAGATACAGTGTGTGATTGCTTTGTCCCCACTATTCTCTCCATCATCCGGTAGAATATTGTTCTAAGGCACCGTTTGTACGCCATTTGTATTAAAATGCATGTAAAGTCTTTAGCGTCCTGATTAAATACCACGTGCTTGAAAGGTGAAAGAACTTATATTTCTGCTTACTGATGTGCCCAAATTATATTTGCATGAACTGATCATTAAGTGGCTGTGGTTCCAAGGGTGTTGCTGAAAGTCTCCTCGTTCAGCGATAGACTGATTTGGTGTTTATCAGATAACATGTACTCGCCTAATACTTGGCATGACTTCCTATTGAATTTCTGCGTACTCAGTGTAACCCGGTTGTTTAGCATGGTTCATTTCAGCTGAGTAAGTATAGTACCGACATTCCAGAGTGGTTAGTAAGCCCTACGCACACCTCACCTCTGGCCACGTGAGGCAAGCGATAGCTCGGTGCTGCCTTCAGAGCCGCACGGGAGGCGGGCGAGGAAAGCCTCTCCTGCAGGATCTCAGCGCCATGCTCTGATCTGCAGAACGCGGGCTCCCTCCAAAACCAAACGCACACGCCCCACCTCTGTCCTCCTCCCCAGAGGGAATATTTTAAATTCAGACTTGACAGGAAAGCAAAGCGTCCTTCCTTTGAATCCAGAATAACTCACTTGCAAATTCTTCTGACAAGAGAAAGTTTGGAACACCCCCCCCTTTGTGCCCATGGATTTTGCCGTTTCTTTCATCCGTTCCAAATCCAGAACGTGCACTGTCCCGGGACAGACGGTGGACTATCCCCCAGCCCCGTGAGGTGTGTATAAGGCTTATAATACTGAACTGTAAACATTTTTGTTTTGATGTCCTGTATATGTATGTAGTAGTTTGGGTGTGTATATACAGTAGCGTTTCAAAGTGGGTGTATTGGTTAACCTATTCTTGGAAAATGGACAAATATCCATGTTAAACTTGTTAGAAAGTTAGTGAGCTGCTCTGCTATATGCCTTAAGCAAATATTTACTCATCAGGTCTTTCTTTTTTACAGATTGCCATAGAATAAACTTTTTTTAAAAAAAGGAAAAAAAAAAAAGAAAAAAGCTAAATGTTTTGGTATAATACATTTTCAGGTATCTTGTCTTTTGTGTAAGCCGCTGCAAAGACCTCCCAGGTTCTGGTAAAATTGTACAGTTTTTCAATTTCCCATACAAGTTTTCAGTTCTCATTTTAGTTGTAACAATAAAATTCTTTTTTTAAAGAACGGACACGAGAGTCTTATTGCTTCCTGTCTTCTCAGAGCTAGAGCCACTGGCTCCTGGTTTGAATCACTTGCAAATCTGGGCTAGAGATTGGGGGGGGTTGTAAAGTGATTTAAATGTTACTAGGAGAACTTAGTTGTAGGTCACAGCTCCAGTAAAGGAGAATAAATGAAATGAGTGTCCCGTGTCTTTCCCTGACACATACATACATCTCCCTCCTCCAGTCTTTCACTTTAAACAGTTACATTTTAACTATGTGTAATATAAGAGGGTAGTAACTGAGGCAGAAATGTTTCTTGCAAGAGCTGCAGTTGCGCCTGAACATGAAGCTGCAGTTGTCGGGGAGACAGGAGCGTGGCTGGCTGTGCTACAGCAGCTGCAGCCATCCCCTTCCCCTGTTGTTGGGATTAAAGCACTTACCTCCAGGTTCGTATTTTCAAGGAAAGCTACAAAGGGAGGAGAGGTGCTTGAAGAGAGAGGGTCCAGTAGTTGCATAAAGTGGTATTAAAGCAGCCGGGGGGGGGGGTTCACGCCCTGCCCCTCAGAAACCGCCAGCACCTTGCTCTTAGGGGTTAAGCTCAGGCTAAAAGGTGCCTGGGCTGCCCCCACCTCTCACACGTCACCAGCACCTTCCCTGTCCCCCTTCTAGGGGAGAGGGGCCTGGGGAAGCAGAGAATTTACCAAAGTAGAACAACTTCTTTCTCCTGCTTTTAAATAAATCCAGAAGTTAAAAGCAAAGTTACAGGCCAGAAAAGCAGCACGTTACAGCGTACTCTGCAATGGGATGGCACCACCTAAACCCCATGGTCCTGCTGTTCAGAGCTCTGCAGTAACGGCTTCAGCTGTACAAGCAAGCAGCACCTTTCCAAACCAAGCACCCCAGCGGCTCGGCCTGTCCCAGCGCTGGAAGCCTGAGCTGCTCACAGCGGAGCGCAGGCGCGCGGCACCAAGCCGGGGCTGCGTCCATTCAGCGCTGTAATGCCCGGGGGGTTACTGCCTTACACCTACCCGCAGTGCCACAAGCACAGCAGCAGGAACCACGTGCAGGAACTCGTCTCAGCTGTTTTATTAGAATTTCAGAAAACAGTATGAAATCCAACAAATAAATACAGAATAGAAAAGTTTTTTATATATATATATATATAAAAAAATACATATACACACAAGCCAAACCCTTTCAAGTATTTTACCTGGAGCCAGGCTTCTCTTTGTGGCTACCCTCCACTGAGTTAACTAAGTGTTGAGTAAGGAGCCTGACAATGGGTGTACAATTACGAGAAGTCTTGATCTATGACTAGATGAATAAGTTTAAAACAAACAACAAAACAATTTTACAGGGCCGTCCGTGTCAGCCAGCCCCGCACAGGGCAGATACATACCTACCTTCCTGTTGGGAACTGCTGAGGTATACGCTCGGTATATGTCCTCGTCAGTCCTTGCTTGAACCTGGCCTAAGTTGCAATTGGCTTTTGAAGTAACAAGCTTTTCCTTCTGCAACTAAATTGTACAAGAAAAGGAAACCACGGAGCAACGCTGCTGGTTTTTCTAACGTATATGGCCATCGATGTAAATGAGCGGTTGTCTGCTCGTTTCTAGATGGACTGTTGGAGAGTGACCATTTCTCTCCTTTGAGAAATGCCAAATTAATAAAGTACTTTATGGGAAGATAGATCATACTTGACTTACAGTTTGAGCAGGGGCAGATAATTCCAGCGAGATGGGGATTTTAACTCAAGTGACAACCTGGTTCCATATTCCAAGGGATCCCAGTTTTTATCTCTCCAGCACTTGATTTTCATCATGTGCTGAGAGACAGTGAGCAAGTGTATTCACGTCTACTTGGTGGAGACTGCAACCTCCCCGCTTTGGGAAGAAGCCCGTACCCTGTCAGTGTGCAGCACGTAAATAGCAGGGCAGAAGTAAACCAGACGCTGATAAACGACAAACTCCTCAGGTACCTCTACGTGGCTGTGAGGACAATGAGATTCAGCTCCTCATATTCCACTACTAAAATACTGTTATTTCAATTTCAGCCTCTTGTTGTACAGTTTCTCTTAATTCACAGCAAATCCTGTCCATCTTCTCAAAGGCTTGCCGTCCCTTTTCACCTACGGAGAAAGAGAAAATGTATCCCATGCTGAGGAAGAGAAAGCAGGCAGTTAGAAACACCCCGAGCAAAGCGATGCTCTAGAAGTGCTTCTGTTGCGACCTTCTTCAGAGCTAACAAGAACTCTCAGCAGTGACAAACACATCTCTAAGGGAATAGTTTTCCAAAAACTGCCAGAAGCCACCATGGAAAGTCAGGCCTGCTGTAACCATTTCCACATGAGTAACGATTTGGAACATCACAGTTGGAAAACTCGTTTTGTAATACATGTGAATGTGAGTGTTTCTGTGAAGCAAGTCTGGAGATCCCCAGAACAAAGCATGAACCGAAGTGTTTTTAGGAAGAACAGAACAGGGGAATTCCCGTCTCCTAGATAACCGGAGAGCCGCTCTAGCAGCTGCGCACTGCACTGGGGGTATCTGGCCCCGGCGGTTCTCCTGCGCCCTCCGCAGAAGCTCAGATCCCAGTTTGCTACTGTCTAGGTGACGCTGACATTGCACGAGCAGCCCAGCCCCACTGTCGAGCTACTGAATTCACGTGAAGTGACAGGTAACGAACCAGTACAAAACCATTTTGTTTGTACTCTTCACCCCTCCAGTATTGGGAGTGGAACCATTTGAAGAAAAGGAACATCAAAATTAGAAGTCACTAGTCGGTTTGTAGGTGGCTAGCAGAGATTACCGAGTCCAAAGAGTCTGTTGTTGGCCTGATATATAAAAGATCTCTAAATCAGCTTAGCTAATCTCAGCGCTAGAAGGGGCTTTATCGTGATCTGGCAGGTTCAAGTGTCCTTTTCACAAAATCTAGAAGGAGAAAATTGCTGATGCCAGTGCTACTATTAAGAAGTACTCCAGCAGCACTGTCAGCACTTTCAGTACTTATCTGCCACCTTTTTAAAAAGTTTAAAGGTTCTTAAAGCACTTTATCCTCCAGAAATCTCCTTGGTCTAGTTCTACAAACTTTAATGGAAGCCTTTGGCTATTATATATGGTACAAAGTTTATCTTAATGGTATGAAATAGCTGTTCATGAAACATTTCCATTGTCCTAGACGTGTTCAGGCTGAACTTCGGGCCTGCTCTGGTTCTGCGCTATGTCACATTACTTTCTCAGAATCTGTATTTTAAAGTTGTACGAAAGACTTACCAAAGGAAAGCGTCGTCTCCCTGGCTGCATTTCTAACTTCCTCTGCTTCAGACTGGCACAGCTGGGCAACCTGCTCAATGCTCTCAACACCCTGTTTGAGAACAGAAAAATGTGCAGGAGTAGCTTTTCAGCGAGCATTTTGATGAACATTTTTTGCGAGGTAAACACACACATACTAACTCCCACCTCTTCTTGCATCTGAATTCTACTGTGACCTTTCTCTTCTCCCCCAACATACCAGCTTGCAGTTATTTTTTCTGAGCATGATCTCACTCACCTCTGCTACTTTCTCTCCTGTTTTGGGGCATGGAAAAGCGTAAAAGTTGAAGGGTACAATTCACTGCTGCAGTACCGTCAAACGAGCATGAAACAATCAGGACCTTCAGTGAAAGAGTTAATGCGAGCTGTGCAAGGGCAACAGTTGCTTTGCAAATCTGACTTTGAGAATAAGACTCTGATTTGCGGGGCCTGTCTTGTGACTACGTGTTTGTAGCAACTGTACTCACCATAATCCCTGTGTGCAAACTAACTTATTACAGACTCGTGGCTCTTGGAAAGCCTTAAGTCTATTCTGAGAGTTTCTTATAATAGCAATGCAAACATTACTTTTATTTTCTGACTATAATCAGCTATTGTTAAAAAAAAAGATGAACAGATTTAACTTTACATTTTTACAGTTAAAGCTGACTCCATATACAGCTGACTGTTGTGCATTTTTCTACGTGCCAGATGTTCCCCAGTCAGAGTCTGTTGTCCTTCGCCACCGACAATACTGCAGAAGTGAGGAAACATCCTTTCTGCCATCCTACCGTGCCTGTCAGACCCAATCGAGACACTCCGAGATGCCGGCAGCTCCCTCTGCCTGCTGCCTTTTGAATAATAGCATTAATAGTTTGGACCTTTGGCAGCCGAAGAATTCATAAATTCCAAATAGAAGGAAGCTGAAAAAGTAACCCTACCAGCTTGGGGAAAAAAAACCAAAAAGGCTAAATACACTTCTGTACCAGCAATTTTGGCCAGACGTGCACAGCAGAAGTAGAGCTGTAAATACTTACTCTGAGGTTTTTAAGGGCCAAACACGCAGCTTGCTGAAGTCTTGCATCACCGTCAGCTAAAACATCAGTGTAAAAAAGGAGAGCCTAAATGAAAAAAGAGAAGGGAAAAAAAAGGAAGACAGGCTTTATAAACTTAAGCATCATCAAGCACTCAAATTCAGACTGACATAAGCACTGTTTTACCTCTCTGAAATTGAATAAAGGATACAGACAACTCGCTTGAGCACTGATGTAGCTTAGGTTCTAGTTGATAATTAATGAAGTGCAGAGAGGACAATAGAGCTATTCTAGGATAAAACAAGTTCCATGTATTTTAGCAGCTATTTAGAAAAGCTGGCAAGAACTGCAGGCTTTACCTTCTCCCTAAAGTTCTTGTTTGCTGCTGCACGGGAGAGGCAGGATGTGGCTGCTTTGCTGACGCGGTGGTTGTCGTCTAGCTGTAAAATCCCGAGTAGCCGTAAAGTCTGCGGTAGAGGTTGGAGTTTGTTCAGTCGCTTTCCTTTCAATTTTTTAAGAGTCTTCAGCCGCCCGGGGCATTGTAGCTCCTCAATTAGCATCACTGCAAGCGAAAGGGCTCAGCTTCACTAACTGACAAACGAAGACCTTACCAAGAGAAGACAAACTCCTCTCTAGTTCCATCTCTTTTAGCCACACGTAGTTATTCCTGTGGCTATGGAGCAAGCCAAGCGTGGCAGGAAGCAAATCGGGACGACTGCCCCTTTGACCATCCTGTCTTCTTTCCCTGTCATTGTTTCATTTCCTCCTGTGCCAAGACTGTCCGACGAATGGAGCAGAGATGATTATTTCACAATATTAGTTTACAGGATGCAGCAAAGCCCTGGTCCTTTTAGAACCTGGGTGCATCGAGTACAACATACAGTGCAAAAACTCCTGCACCTTTGGACATTAGGACAAGCAGAGTAGTCCTAAAATAAGGAAAACACGATCAAGCAAAACACTTCTAAACATCCCTGAAAGATCTTGCTGTACTGGTCAAAGAAAAAACCCTCTATATTTAAAAAACAAACAAAGAAACAAAAAAAACCCCACCAAAAAAACAATAAAAAGCCAAACCACCAAAGAAAATCCCAACAAGAAAGAAATCAGGCACTGGATTGACAGTTTCAATTTGAAGAATATTCCAGGTCTTTTTCACTGACTAGCAATGCACAAGTTCTTAGTCCCCCACCAGATGAGTCATCTGCATCAAAATAAGACTAAAGATGCAGCCAACATCAGGACTATTTTTAAAATAATTCTTTTCTGACACAGTCTAAGTTTTAAAAGTACTTTCACATGTTGGACTGGGCTTCCACAAGACACTGGCTACCTCGTGCTAGAAAATGCACGTTAGTAACCTCTGAAATTTTATTGCTATTATCTGTGTCTGATTTCAGCTGCTACAGTCACACAAAGCTACAGACGTTTCCTCAGCCCTCGAATCTAGCCGTAGATTGCTGCCAACGTTGTTTCTGCTTTAACTTCAGAATATCACAGAACCCACTTTTTAGGGCACTTAAGATAAACGTATCCTTCACACCTCTGTTTCGTTTCTACCTGGTTAGAGACGGGAGTCAAGCATGTCTTTCGTGTTCTAATTAAAATTACATGGTCATAAGGGGAATTAAAATGGAAGGAAATTGTCAGTGCAATGGTTGGGCTGTTTTCTGCTCTGAAAGTGTATCTTGAGTAGTAACTTGGAGAGCAACAGGCAGCCACTGGGCTTGTCAGTTCAAGCGAAGGAGCTAAGCGCTGCCGTTACCTTCTTTAGCAAGTTTTCCCAAGTGTTTCTCCAGGCTGGTAATATGGTGTTTCTCCAGGTAGCTATAAAATTGGAATAAGGTAACCGGTTCTGTTTGGAGGTACAGAGAGGGGAGCAACCCATCGCAGGTGATGATCTGCTCTAGCAACCTCTGCAATACTGAAAGTAACACAGAAAAGAACAAATGAGAAAACGAAAGGTCAGTTAGATGTAAGCTGCTTAAAACAAAGTACGAGTTGTAATTTATTTTTAAGATGCACAAGGACAGTTTTTAGTTGTGCAATAAAATGAAACCAGAGTGGCCTTGTGGTCAAGGGACGGACCGGTACCTGCTTCTAATTGACCAGGGTATTTTTCCTTCACTTTGAGCGTCAATGTGTATTTCAGTGCATGACGGAATCTTTCTGCTGAAGCAAACAAGATGCTGCCAGGCTCTGCAAGATCACTCCAGATTTTCAGATAATGCTTCTTCTTTTTAGTCTTCTGAATAACTGAAAAAAACCCTGCATTTTAGAAAGTCGGTGAGCTCTAGCAGATTTTGGATTTTATATGAGAAATTAGGCACCAGATGGCATATCTAGAGACGTGTCAGCATAACTTGTATTTGCGTTATATAGATGGGTTTGTTCAAAGCTGGAGATTTGCTGCCAGTACTTTAACATCTGCAAGCACTGCTTTCCCCAAGCCTGGGTTGAGTTCCCAAACTGCCATTATGAGACCTGAATAAGATGCCTAGCAACTCTCCTGCCTCTCATTATTCATTTTTTCCCAGCATCTAAGTCGAGTTTCAGAAGAACTTTCTGAGTTTAACTGTTTCCATTTCTACCAGCATGAGACATGCCATTTCCAAGCACTGCGGAGATCCTGTCTTACATATCCTCACAAGTGGAGCACTCTGAACCTCAGTGCATAGACCGAGAACAGGCTTTCTTTCATCAAGCCCTTCAGAAGAGCACTTGAAGCAACACCTTGTGGTTTCTTGCTATCATTTAAACCCTGTCATTTCTCACTCTAACCTACAGAGCTGTTGAACTTGTGTTCTGCATTTAAGACTCCTACACTTTCCGCATCATGTTGTGCCAAAGGCCCTTTGGAGCCTTGCTCTAGGGAACAGTTTATTCTCACATCCTTCAGGATAAAATCTGTCAGCAAATGCTTCCAACTGAAATTTGCATTCTTGCAGCTACGTTTACCAAGATGAGAACAAAAGCCTTCAAAGTCTCCCATTGTGCCTTTATCATTTTGTCAAGTCCAAAAGTCAATGGAAGAATTTAGCAGGGGAAAAGCCTGAGATGGGAAAAATTGCACCCCAAGCTTTTCTTGCAAATGCGTACAGAAGTTGGGCTGTTTGCTAAGTAAAAGCATAGATAGAAAAGAGGATTTTCTTAAGGCTATTCTGCTGTTCTTTGACTGCAAACTCTGTCATCTATAACATCCCTGTTTCTAAGACATACCAGTTCAGCTGCTATTTCTTTTAGCCAAACTTCTTCAAATCTTTTCCTTCCTTGCAGGGGAAAAAACCAAACGAACCATGAGCCCTGTTTTTTCTAAGAATCTAGATATAAGAGCTGTTTTAATTATGTGAATGTTTGCTAAGGAATTTAGAATGAAACCCTGGTGTGTCTGGGAAGCTCAAGCAGAGTTACCTGTACCTCACACATCTCTGGCATGCCTTGGAATAATGCAGTTACTCACTTTCTTCAACAGACATATCCAAGACATCCCCCAGGACTCGCGTCTGCTCTGATACTTCTTCCAAAATGCTCTCCTGGACAACCTGGGCTACATTTGGTGACCTCAGTTTCTGAAATGCAACATGCTTATCTTAGTAGCTGAAACAAAGGCAGTATCAAGCTCAAGATGAATGAAGGTTTGTTTCTTAGACTCAAGCTTCTAAAATCTGTGAGAAAACACCAGCCGCTCTCAGAAGGCCTCTTTTCCCATCACAGCATGGACAGGTCACTTCTGAGTGCGAAGCTGCTCAGCAGAACAGGATGAGTAAATCACGTTATGCTGGAACAGGCTGTCCAGCATTTGACATTCTTCTCTGCCCCTGTCCATCGACAACCACGTAGCAGACCAACACTAACAGTTACACTGTCCTCTGCTGCCCATCCTCATCTGAGGTAATACCTCCAGGATGATAATGTGCTTGAGCACTATAACCGAAATTAATTGAGGAATGAGGTCTCAAGGGGAGATAAGAGTTCTTTCTTGCCCTCCATGCTACCAGTTTCTTTCTAGTAGTATCAGTTTTTCATTCATTAAAAAAATTGATCACCTGTTATCGATACACAATTCAACCCAAACCTGTCCTACTGCATTAGCAGCCTGCTTTGGGCACAAAGGCATTACTTAGAGCTTCAGCAAAACCCAGAGGCTGAAAAAAAGCAGCAGTTTTGTATGACATGTTCTGTGCATACACATATATACGCTGCATTTTTGGGCTCAATTCCTATTCTGAGTCTTTCTGCTTTTATAAAAGAACCAGCTACATATTCACTTTTGTCTATAATCACAATCAAGAAACTACAACCAGTGCCCTGGAAACCCACAGGCTATTCCTTACCTCCAAAAGGCCTTTGCACAGCTTCAGATGAGTTATCAAAAGTGCGTCTAAGTTGTCATCACCAGTAGTTACATCTCTTGTTTCTGTTCTCACATCACAGCTCAGGGACTGAAGCGTGTTGTCATTGTAAGTGCTGTTGAGATGAGGGAAAAAGGAGCTAAAACATTACCCCATCACCAAATGGATACGAAGATGTGCAGTCTCAGGAGTAGCCTTCAAGCAAGTTGCAAAAGTACAAACCAGGTGGCATTCAACAGATAACAGCATTTTTTACTGCATTTATGACACTTCTTAAAAACACGAAGACTTTATTTCTAAAACTCATTCCAGGACAGTAATACCAGATCAGTTGATGCCACAAAATCCCCTTTTGGAGAATCAATACTAGGAAAAGATGCTTTCAGATAACGCGAATTGAGTTGCTGGCTCGTTTGCAGTGGGTGAACTGCAGAAGCAGCACATATAACAGATAAATCCCTCCCTTGGTGTTCTCCAAACTCAATGACACTGGGAATGTAGTAAGTCTCCAGGATCAGGCTCATAGCTCTGGAACGTAAGTTCAGCACTACACTACTTGCAAAACACAACACAATTCCAAGGAAAGAACAGGTAGAAGAGCTCTGTAAGTTACTCGTAGCGCTCTCCCTCACCAGTGCAGCACTGTTCAGCATCATCCCGATAAGCCTCTTTCCTGCAGTCTGTCTCTAGCAGCCTCACACGTTAGGCTTTCCATCGTACCCTGCGGATATCAGTCTGCAATGTGTTCCATGACTTCAGTGTGAGTTTCCTGCCATTTCAATCTGGTAGGTATTCTGAATTACGAATCTCGGAGCATTCAAAAAAATTGGTTTCTGTCCTGGATATTCATCCCAACAGCAGCTCTGCACCATCGCTACTTAGCCAAGCATGGCATATCGGTAAGCGCTCCTGGGATCAGCGCTCCTTACCCCTTTCCCTGGCCCCTGTAATGAAGCGCTGCAGATACACACCTGATACTGGCTGTTCTTATGCTTCCAAATAATGAAAGCTCATCAGCACTACAGTCAGCGTTTAAAAAGTCAAAACTTTCCAGTACTGTCTCCACCATTAAACTTTCCATAGATGAATGTTTGTGATGAAGAGTCTTTAGCTGTTGACAGAATGGAAGGAAAAATGTTGTTATTTGTAGTTATCAAGCCATTTTGCAAGAGTTCTTTGCTGTTTTTCAAATCACTCTTAATAACAAATCAATTTGCTTTTCTGATTTCCTTCTTAACACACCAGAAAAGTTAGCTCATGGTACATCACTCTGATCCCCAAATAATGTTGCTAATTAAAATCAAAATATGCTTCAATATTTTAATCTGTCTGTATTCCTCTTTGGATTTCCATGCCTGTTAAGGTCAGTATGAGAGCTTATGTTCTCTGCACCTTCCACCATTAGTGCAAATTGCACTGACTCCCTGTTTCAGATCTAGAAGTAGCAATCTCAGGATTCTGTTGCATTCCAGCATACTATCCAAGAACTGCAATATCAATAGTGGATTTCGTGGGGCCACTAACTTTCTCCCCCTTGGAAAGGCTGCTTTGGGAGCATTTGGTTTGGTTTTTAAAGTGGTCGCACTAGAATAGGAAGTCAGTGCATTTTTGTTAACATCATTTATTATTCCAGACCTTAAATGAAGTCTTACAGTATTTTATCTCCCAAATCTGCGCTCTGGCCCCACGTACTACAATGCTACCAGATTTGCAATATAACCCACTGCTCGCAGAAAGCTCTTCTCCAGGACCTTTCCTCTAAAGAAAGCTATGTTTTCAGCACCATATGACTTGCCAGACAGACTGAGCTGCCTGCAAAAGCTAGGTGATCCTGGAGAAACATCAGGTTTGATGAACCAATGCAGTCCTCTCAAGGTATACTAAATCTGAAAAACATCAAAAAAATTTAGAAGCAAACCAAAATGCAGAGGCTCTGACATACGGTTCAGATTCTGCTTAGCCCAGGCTAGTTTCCATTTTGACTGCACGCAGTTTCTTAATTTCTTTTTCCAGATTACCCATCTGCACACAGCATTTGAAGGCCGTCTGAGAGATGCCGTGCAACATGGTGCTCCTATGCAGTTAGCTCTCAAGGCTGCCTTTTCTGAGTAGTGCCTGACCTCTGGTGGTCAAACTTACTTTTTGGGAACATGCCATCGATACATCATTAAGCCAAATCCACTACGGGGTCATGGAGCTTCTACAGTTCTAGGAGTAACAGTGGAAGCTACACCATCTACCAAGAGTAAAACGCGACCTTACCTTTAATTTATCCCTCAGAGATGAAACCTGGTATTCCAATTTCTCCAGTTGGGCTTGCCCCACATCATGTAATTTCAGCAAATTTAACACTTCTTGGAGCGTCTTATCAATTGGCTTTGTATGTCCATCTAGTTTTAGGTTATTTGTAGCATTCAAGCTTTTCTGACTAGCGTCTTCTTGCTCTGTCAGACGTCGATTTCTGGCCTGGTTGAAAGAATTTCTACTATCTTTGTGACGATTCAGAAAACTAGATGGGTTATTTGGAAATCCATCCACACATGGAGTCTTCTTCAGGATATCTAGAGTTGCGTGATTTGGAAGAGGATGCTGTCGCTCTTCTGCACAAGTCTCTTGAATAATCACCGATGGCAACGTCCTGTGGTCTAGAGCTGGAGTTGTGTTTCTGGATTCTGTCCCTTTCTGATCCTCAGAGCTGAACGAGTCTGCCTCACTTGCCTCTGCAGGATTGTGAGGTTTACTCCTTCCACGTACATCAAAATCACAGGCAGCCAAGTAGCTCAATATGCTGGGAGGCTGAGCTTCATCACTTACATCCCCTTGGTTCTGCCTTTGTTGCAAAACAGACTGCAGCAAACAGATTTGTAAGTAAGCACATACACAATTGAAAAGCATGAGATACCGCCTAAGACAGAGGACTATGGTTTCCTGTTCTTGGAAACATATGCACCCAAACTGATCAAAACCACAGGGCTCTTCTGCACAAGAGAGCCAGGCCAGCACAGACTGGACATAAGAAACTATTGAAACAAAGTACTAAGAGCCTACTAGACAAACAAAGCGGAGCAGCAGAAACTGTGCTTTAGATCTTTCAGATGACAGTTACCAAGACCGCTAAAAAATTGTTTCTGGAGAATGAACTTTGCCAAGCAGCTTTTGTGTCACATCAGCTCAAGACAGGATGTGAATGTAGCAGTTAGAGGAAATGTTCATTTTTAAGAGTCCAACATACCCTGTACAAATAATAAACCTTTCTGAAGAAGACTGTATATTCTGCTGCCTTGGTGAGGCAATGCCAAACCTGACTTAAACTTGATGTTAGGGGAACATATATATGATGTTGTTATCAGTATTTGAGATGTATGGCAGAATTAACAGGATCATATAAAACAAACATTAAAACAACACCCTCTTGAATGAATGAGAAAGAAGACAGGGTTTTCTATTCCCCTGGGTTACACTTGGCAAAAAGCGTGGCTGAGGAAGAGGAAGGCTTGTTTCACATAGCACCTCTAAGGCACCATTCTGCTCCACAGCTACTGAGACAGATCGGTTCCTAGTTTGATTCCCACCATAGACTATTAGAGCAGATGCCCACACCCCTACCATTCTGCCTGCCAAGAGGAATATTTGGCAGGGTTTTGGTTTTTTTCTTTTACAAAATCTAAAATGGAACTCAAAAGAATAGGCATTAAAAGAAAAAAAATAACAAAGTCCCCCAAATAAACTCCAATGGCCTTCAGTGCTATGCTTTCATATTTCTGAGTGCGTTCTTCAATAGCTTAATCTAATCCAAAAATCAAGTCCTAGGTCTGCGCTTTGCATTTTGTTTTCCTTGGCATACTCACCAGGTAGTATTTCTCTCTGAAGCTGGGAGTATTTGGTGGGGTCCAGTTGTATAACGAGCTCTTCCTGCTACCCACAGAAAACTTGGCAGTGGCTCCAGGCGACAAAAACAGGTTCTCTGTGTCAAAGGGGCTGTAGCAGAAGACACAAAGGCCTAAGTGTCAGTAAGACCAGAAAGCACAGAAATGTTTAGCAGCAGGAACAGCTGTTAGGATTTGAACTGTGACATTTAGTAAACAACACAGGGAATAAAAGGAAAGAGAGACTGCTCTGACCGATATCTATGATTGTACCAGCAGAGAAAGAGGTAGGCAAAAACACGGTGTATTTTACACAGAATTCTCAACACCCTTTAGACAGAGACCTGTGCCACTGTCTTCGGAAAAAGAGTCCAACAAGCCCAAAGTCTGAAGTGCTCTCCGTCCTTCTGCAGTGTCCTACACAGACACCGGTGCTGGCAAGTACAGTGTGGGCTGCTCACCGACAGCCACTGGACAGCTAGCGAGGCATACACCATACCAGATAGGAAGGAAATATAACACAGGTAATAAGGGAAAACTGTCATTAATTTCCCTCCTGCAGAGCACACACCACCTGGAAAAGCCACTTAAAAAAAGCTTCATTATCCTTCAAATATTAATAAACAACTACTTTGGCTGGCAGAGGAAGCTTGTGCAGTGGTACATGGCAAGTTATGTGATTCATACGGTCATGGATGAGTCCAGTTATAGCCCCAGAGGACACTGGCTACGGTCTACAAGAGTTTGACAAGCCCTGCTCCAAAGAATTCCTAATTACCTACTACATCACAGCCATTAATTTCCCAACTCCTTTGCAAAGCAATCTAAGGAAACTTGAATGAACAGTCTCCCAAAATGCAACTCAGCTAACCAGGAGAGGGAAACCATATTTAAAGTAAAGCAAGTTTGTTTTTTCTGCATGTTACTTTTGTTCCCTACTGATATGCCTCGTGGCACCAAAAGAAAGTTTGTTTTTCCACTTAAGCACTGGCCTTTCAGAAAAAAAGTGAATTGTTTTATAACAAACATGTAATTTCATAGATATAAATATAATGACCAAATAGTAGGATAAAGTCAGCTGCATTTAGCTGTACAATATAGAACCGCTAGAAGTCTGAAAAGATCCAAACAATAATTAGGACTACTCAATTACAGGGAAATGAACTTCTGCTCTCTAGCAAAAGTTGAAAAGCAGAGCTTCAACTCTCTCTAGCTTCTCACGTTGTACAGGGACAATTCTGAACAGCATCCTGCAGTGCAACACACCCCTGTCTTCCTCAGCGTGGAGGTAACACTCTGCGAGCTTGCCTAATACAGGTTAATTGGCTAAATTAACCAGTGTCACCCAGCTGGGGTTCATCAAACAGGCCAGTTTTGTGGAGTCATATTACCAACCATCTGCATTGTCTCACTATGCAAAAAATAAATCGGGTTTCTGACAGCAAGAGCCTTTTAGCCAAAGCCTGCTATGTTTACTGATGGAAGCAAATTGCTCCCACCCATGGCATTTCTTAAGAGTCACAGGGATCCATTCCTCAGATTTTTCATTTTTAGCTTTTAATATAGCAATGCAGTAATGCAAAATGACACTTTGGAGGAACGGGACAGGAATAACAGATTTTGCCTCTTTGACAATTACTAAAACCCTCTAGCAAAACACAGCTATTCAGCTGCCCTCCAAACAAGCACGCGCTCCCTGTTACTGCAAGATAACAAGTTAAGAGAGCAAAGCTAAGGGTGAAGGAAAGAACGAAGTCTGCTCTAAAGCATCTATTATCTCTTGATTGTAAGCTCTTTGGGTATGATCCGTCATCTTGTTCCACGTTTGTACAGCAAACAAAACATCATACTGGGACAGACCTACGAATCCATCTCTCCCAGCACCTTGACATTGACAGAAGCCAGTAAGGGATATTCAGAGGAAAAGCATAGGAAATAAGTCAAATATAGTAGGCTTGCCCCAGACACATACTCAAATTTGAGGCAATCCATAGCTTAGATCTGTCACGCACCAGACTTTGCAAGCAGACTATTGCCTTTAATTGTCACACACTTTTCCTTACTTTGTCTAGTCACTTCCTGAAATCACTGACACAAAATCTCTGTGTAGGTCAAAAGTATGCAGAAATTTCATTATTTAACTTTACATGGTGGAACAAGTACTTGAGTTGGGGAGGTCTCTGTGGCTGTACTGAGAGAAACGGTGGCTACCCGTTTCCTTTCCACCTTCCTCACAGCAAACATCTAGATGCCTGGACAGTATTACCCATCAACACCTTTTCAAGGCTGAAAAAAATAAAAAAATAAAAGTGGCCCCACTTCTGTGATTATCTTTGTTGTCCCCATTCCATTTCTACATTGCCAAACATGTTGGCCTTTGGTTGTGACTAATTACAATATTGGCATTGTAGTGTCGCGCATTTAATGCCATCATTGTTAAGGCCAATGTAAACGCAGCACATAACTCTCCTCTAGCTTGCCCTAGCACCGTTGCAGGACTTCAGTGCTCAGGTCCAAACCACACATGCCCAGCCTGACCTTAAAAGGGTTTACAATTCATCAGAGCTCATGTTTCCTACATTGAACCTTGAACCTCCCACAACATCAGCAGCTTTGCATCCGCACACATTCAGAGGTGCCTCAGCCTTGCCAGCACTGAGCATGCATTCCCAGCGAGACATTATTTTGTCATAACCACCAAACCTGTGGGGGGATGAAATACTTGAGACTTCTACCGTTTCCCTCACCCTGCTGCATTTTTCTGTTGGGTGTGTAAGCAGGACACTTCATGGTTTATGTTCTCAGAGGAACATAAGCAATCAGGCAGAACATAAGCGCTGAACTCAATTCAGTCTTCAGCCCCAGAGGATCTGCATTCCTTTCTCCCACAGCCAAGACCGTGCCCTAATCACTCCCCTTCCGTCCCGTTGCTCCATGTATTAAACACCACCAGGCCAGAAGGGCTCTTGGTGGATAAACCTGCCTGAATCCCACTACTAAGCCTGTGAATCCAGACTTGCATTAATACAAAAAAAAACCCAGTTCTGGTCAACTGCATTGGACTTGCTGTTAATCACGAAATTTCTTTTTTCCCTATGGAACACAGGTGAAAATGCCCATGCAATTTTAACAGTGTGATTGTTGTTAGGTTTCTTCTACCCATTAAAGCATAATAAGCACCAATTTCAAGGTTAGTACAGCTTATCATAAGACTAAGCTATGAAACACCACTTCCATCAAAAGCAGAGATGCATTGAAGGACTACTGCCTAAAGATACGTGAATAGGTAGTTACTCATGCAGGTAAGTTTTCATCTGTAAGAGCAAGACTGTCGGTAGGTACATATCCAAAAAAACAGTCTTTCCTTTTTTATTCTCCCTTAAGGTTTGGTTTTTTTCCTCCTACTCCACAAACCCTTGTGAGCCAGGCCAGCACATGCTCAAAGCAGGCAGAAATTACAAGCGTGGTTCCGGCTGGTCGGTACCCTTAGATCCCAGTACGGGGTGCTAACTGAAGTTCTGAAGAGAGAATACAGGCTTTCTCTTTGTCCTTCATGTGAGAGACAGAATTCAGACTGCTGTTTAGGTTGGCAAAAAACCCAAAGTCTTCTGCCAAACTGGCCAACAGAGCCATTCTGCAACAGGCCCAAGCTTATTCACACTCCTCATGGTGTAATCTATAAAGGAGTTGAAGAAACTTTTGTTAGAGCCCAGACGACTAGTGGCCTATTTAAAGAAAATATACATTTAGATGTGGAAAAGTGATCTACATTTGGATTTCTCACAAAGCAAGTCTCGATTGAAAGCTTGCCTCTCAGGGAAAGTTTGGGCAGATCAGCTGGATTTGTTCAGTTATTCAAAGTTAATCAAAGAAAAAAAGCAGCTGGTTTTTTGAGTGCTCTGTCTTTGAAAATAGAAACACCCTGAGTTATCATCACACAACTTCTCTTTTCTGTAAGCAACTTCAGCAAACAGGCTGTCAAAGAGGAGGAGCCCGCCAGTTCTGTGCAGAAGTGCTCTGGAGAATCCACTTGATAGGATACCAACGCATTTCACAAAACTCAAACACAGCAGAGACACGCAGACAGAGTTTTCTCATATGCTGAAAAATTCCAAGTGGGGATTAACTCCCAAAGAAAATGCGTCACCACTAACCCTGCTCCCAGCTCAGCTGTTGCCAACTCTAAAAGCAGGATGATGGTTGTCCCAAATGCCATAGAAGTGCTCATCTTGCCAATCAAAAGCTGCACTCTGAGCTGCAAGCTACCGCAACAATCAAGTGTCAACATAATTTAAATTCTATTTTTTTTTTTTTTTTTTTTTTTTAGAAAATGTCATCACAAGTATCATTTGCTTTGGAGATTTAGGCTGTTATCTGAAAAACTATGCAATATCCAAGAATAGGAACGGGTTTTCCCTCATACAGCCCTTTTGGAAGAACAACTTACATGCACAATTATTTATGCAAGTTATTGACAGTGAGGAAAGGCAAGCAAGTATATCCAGCAAAAGTAAATGAAGTGAATCAGTTAGATGCCATTCGTGTGGGTTAACAAGAAGAGAGTAGAAGTGATCTCTTCCAGACTCCACTACAAATGTGCCATCTGCAAAAACAGACTTTGTACCCAGTTCGATAAAGAAAGTATGTCTCCTTCACTGCACAGGTGTAGCTTCTTAACACATTAGGCTTGAAGTCATAGGGAAAACATGGGTTCTGCCTGCAGTCCTTTCTGCTTCGAAACTGCGTATAGAGCTTTTGATCATTTTGCATCCAGATTAAAGCCAATGCAAGTTTTGGTGGTGTGTGTTTGTTGCAGGGCGAGAGATGACAAATAAAGGCATCAGAGACTTTGCTGGGGATGTGTAAGAGCCTATGTATTCCCCTATGCCCCTCTTCTCTCCTTCCTCCCCCCCTACTAAGACACATGAATGTCAAACAACAGAATACTTTAATTGGCCTTCATTTAAAAGGGCTATCATTTTAAGAGCTACTTTTACTTAAAAAATATATATATATGTATATAATGCAACTTGCACCATCCCCACTCCACAGAGTTTTCAATAACTACCATGAATGTCTCTGCTTTCAGATTCAAATGGGAATACACATGTAACTTGGCATGAGTAAGAGGAAGTTTCATAGAGCATATAATGCAAGATCACAGCAAGCTTCTGGAAGGAGGTTTTGTTACCCAACTAGTTAGCGGCTCAGCTTCTCAAATAAGAAACAGAGGCCTCAAAAGTCTCCGAGCAGCTACAGCACCTCACCAAAACAAAACATATACTGATGCCCATTGTTAGATCCGAAGAGGAAAAAGTGTCATAAACAACAGGTGTGGGCAAAGCTCTGCTGTACAAGTTTATTTCTCATTGACTTAGAGCAATGTGTGTGTTTGAAAACAATTTTCAGATGCTGTTGCCAAGACCCATGCTTCGGCCCAATTTCATGTACAAGTCAATAGTAAATTTCAAGAACCACCGTATACACAAAAGACATTCAGAAAATAGTATGTTGATCAATAAAGCTTTTCTTTCCCCAACCCCAGAAATGCAACCTGAAAACTGTTTATCAACACTTGAACAGCAATTGCAACAGAAAGCCTTTGTGGCATTTCTCCTATTGGTGGCTTAAAAGACTGTGACAAGGTTTAAGTCAAACGATGCTTCCAAAGGTAATTAAAAGTAGAGACAGGGTAGTAAGACCTGAAAAATCAAGTTTGATTGTAAAATACATTTGGTTACTTTACCCTAAGGGCAGGGAAACTTCTCTTACTGAAAGATCTGTTTGGCTCTTGGATACATTTGGCAGACCACACATTCAACACATACAAGTTTTTTTATTTTGGGGTAATTTTTAAGAAAACAAGAAACCAGCATGGCCAGAGAAAAAGAGCTGTATAAGGCTGAGTCATAGCTGAGTCTGGCCTGCAAGGCATAGCTCCCTGCTCTTCCTAAGCTAAATATTGGTCAGTTCCTGCTTTTCATGGAGAGCGCCTAGATCCACAAGTCATCACAAAGTGGCCTTTCAAGTAGGTCCTTATCATGGAGGTGTGTTCACGTGCCTCTCTGCTGCGTTGGGTTGGCAGGAAGTGAGGACTGCAGTAAGCCATATAAAAAAGTACAAGTGAAGAATGCCCATTGTTTAATTGGGCACTTCACTAAGATGGCCAGATTTAACCCCTGGACAGTAGTAAATGGAAACAGGTCAAAAAGTTTTGATTTGTTGTAGGCAAGACTCTCAGTATGGACTGACAGTCCCATAAAGCAGAAATAATAGTACTACCTCAAAAATCTATGGTGGTATGTCTAGAGCGAAGAAGTTGCTCCAGTGCAGCATCCACAAAAGTGAGAATTTGCTTTTAATAACATCACTAATCCTCTATAAAAATCAACTTACAAATTTAAATTATAAAACTATTTAACAAGTCACAGGCCCCATGAAAACACTCAGCTATTTCAAAAGTGTATCTGTAACCAAGCTTCCCTGTAGTGCACAAACATGCCTTATATCAATAACTGTAATCATGGTGCAAATATGAAGGTGCTAAGTCTTTGGGAAAGCTTCATTTTTAACAAATTGTGGTCTGGTAACAGTGATTGTCCTAAAATTTCAAGTAGATATTTTTATATTGTGCCTAGAACCTGCTATTTTCCATTTCATTTCATCATCTTTAAAATTATTGTTCACGTTTTATAGATGTACATACATCGCTTGGAGCTAGACTTGAATGCTTATTCTGAAGAGCAGTAAGCTAAGTGAAAGCCTACTAGTCAGTTCACGTGGCTCTGGTAACATCACCACAAAGAACTGAAGGATCAGAGAAATAGCTTCTGTCCCTTCCCTTCCCCTCTCCCCTTCCTGAGGACTGGTCCCACAGAGTCAGAGATCAGGCACAGTAGCTGGGGTTGCTGTGAGGAAGCATGAGGCTGCTATCTATCCTGCACCTGCTCTGCAAACAGAAAGAGGACTATGATGTTGAATGCTACTAAGTGACATACTTAGGAGCCTTTAATTGACTTCAAACATTTAGCTCCAGCTTTTCATTTGAAGCTGTACTTACTTCCAGAGGACCTCCAGCTGTAGCTTGATGGTGCCCAGTTCAGTTATATCCACAATGATTGCCTGAGGCTTGGTTGTAAAGAAGTTTATGCTGTCGCATGTCACGACACCAACTAGAATAGTGGCCAGCCCTCGGAGCTCTGTCACCTGCGGGGACAAACATATCCATTTTCATCTTACCAGACAATCCTAAGTCATGTGCATGGAAAGGAGAACACCTCAGGCTCAGATCTGCTCTGAGGCCCACAAAGAATATGTCATAGATGGCTAGCAAAGAGGAAGAGAGTTCTATGAGTTGGAGAGACAGAGCTGTACAGCACTTCTGACAACAGAATTTGGTAGACTATGATTTTAAGAAGAGTTAGTCTGAAATTTGGAAATTCTAGTTCCAGCATACATACAAGTAATTGTCATTTACAGAACAGTCTAGCTTGTCTACATATTAGAACACCACAGTCAAAAATATCTATTACTGAGAAGTATATTAGCCTACCTACACTAGACTATTTCAGCTCTCAGTTGCCTAAAGGATCTGAAAGCACAACTGGCTGCATCCACTGTGACCTTTCTAACTGTCCTGAGCTCAGTTGTGGACCAAAATCGGAACTTGTAAGCGTCAGTTCTTTCCTCTAGCTCTGCAGGTAGCTCCGAGTTTGTTATCAATGCAGTTATAAGCCTGTGTTTTTTTCCAGCCTAGCAGTTTGCTGCTTCAGCTAGTTCAGAAAAAAGAAATTCTAATCAAACATTTGCTGTAAAAACATACTTCCAACTGAAGATCAAATTGTTCTAGAAGTGCATAAAGCATCAGACTCAGCACAGAATTTCAGCACAAGTGCCTACAGTCCACTTCAGGAATCAGTTACATGCCTGCATCTCCTTTAAGAGCTAGCAAAAGTTTTGTTGCTAGGCTCTTCTTGGAACACTCTTTGGCACTTCTCAATTTTTTTTTTTTTTTTTTTTTTTTAAACCTGCTACGTATTTGTACTGGGTGAAGATTATTAAGTACCAAGTGGAAAGAGCAGGAGGGCGTGGAGAACATTAGTCAGTAGACTTTCATAAGCTGACAAAAAGAGTAAAACTATCATTGTCATACGAAGTAATACAAGTTTTTACAACTATTCTGGGAAAACAGGGATCTGAATTAGCCTCTCACCTGATCTTCACTGTGCAGTGGCAGCAAAAAAACGCATTATAAGCACATTTCCAAAGGCTGTGCTGGCAAGATGCCAAAGAGTCTCTCCTATGTAACCCAGTTCTTGCTGCCAGATAGGAGGGGAACATTGCAATAGCTGCTTTAACACAGCTGCCAGAACTTGAAACCCTGCACTGGCACCATTTCCTAGTAGAACAGGATCCAGCACAGCCTTCGATCTCAGCTCCTTTTAGGTTGACAGGAGTCACGCTGCAGAGTCCAGCCCGTGAAAGATGCCAGACTGCAGTGGAAATGCTGTTTAAGGATTAACTCCACCTGCTAGGTAAGTGCCAGAACCAGTGCCAGCTGCACAAGGGTCTATGAAAACTACAAGCTTCCCCCAAGGGGTACCCACAACGTGTCATCTACATATCACAGGCCACTAGCACTGGTCCCTTACTGTTAGGGATATGACCTCTTCCAAGGCACTTTAAAAAAAAGTGTCAGAACTCTAAATAAAGATATAAAGTACAGAGAGTTTGTACCAGCGTATAAGTGCCATTGGTTCTTCACAGATATGGAGCATCTCTAGAGCAAAACATGACAAAAGAATTTGCAGTGCACCCAGATAAAGGGACATTTGAACTACACATTCAAAACATACACATGTGCAATGATATGTTTTCCATATACATATTTTTCTTTTTCCAATACAGAACACAACTCCAGGTACTTAATATTCCACATGGGTGATATAAATACATACATACACATCTTTTTGTCTCCACATGTAGACTTCACCCTAGAAAATCCCAGATATCGATCTAGGACTTTTAAAAAAAACAAACCAAAACAACCCCACAAAACCCAAACAAATCAAAACCAACCAAACCACCAAAAACCCAACCACATATACCAGACTCCAGAACATGGGAAAGCAGATGCACTAATACAGATATGAGTGCCAGGAGCAAAGGAAAAACTGAAGTAGATGTCTGTTCAGTAAGCAGAGCATTGTTTAACTGCCATCTTTACATGCCTATGAAAAGAAAACTACTTAAGAATTTTGACAAACATTTGGTAGCCTAACAAGTAAGTAGTATGGCAGAAGACCTGTTAACCCACTTATTCCAATCCAACCATTATACACCACACCTTGATTTCAAACTTCTCGTGGAGATTCGGTATAAAAATCTTTTCTTCCTCATCCCATGTTTGGCTGTCATCGGTCTCAATCTTGCCTTTCAACCTCCATTTTTGGCGCCCCAGTCGCACAAACACCTAGAAACCACGAAGAAAAGGATGTTGGGTCAACATATCCCAGAACGTTCCCTTCAGTCCATAGGCCTCACACTATTCTAGTACCGCAGAGGCAAAGCCATTCCTTTGATCACAATACATTTAGGAACTTGGATAAAGCTAGAAGATTGGAGGCAGGAATTCAGGTTGCAGATTTTAACACCTTAACTTGGTGCCAAAAGACACGTCCCACCCATTCTAGAAGAACTGTAAAACTATGTTGCATAGCAAGTGCAGCGGTACTGAAATACAAGGCACACTCGTATTCATTTGGAACAGTTAGAAGTAGGAGAGCAACCCAGTAAGATACTAAGATGCATTCAAATCTTGCCAAGGGCAATCTTCCAAGAAACAGGCAGCAACTGTTACTTGACTATAGGGCAACTTTGAAGACAAAGACCTGACAGGTTGTTTTTGATAGACAGTCACTGTCATCTTTTAAGCTCTCCCATAACACTTGAATCACACCTTCACCTCTTCAGTCTCAGAGGACAGAGTAACTAGTGAATGTGCCAAAGCACTGTTCTCATCAGAACAGTGCAGGGTTTTATCATAGGCTGTTTCCTGCTCCCCTTCTACACCCTTGCTCTCCAGTTCCTCTACCGCAAACTCACAGCGGTAAAATAAGGGACAAAATGAATTGCTGTATACTGCACCTCATACTGGTCCCCCGGGCAGAGACGTGCAAAGCCCACCAACCCTGAAAAGAGAAAGAAAACTCCTAATACTTGTAGAGTTTTACAGTGTCCCCCAAAGCCTCAGCTTGCAATAAATAAAGTGACTATCTAGCTAACCCTTGGGTTCAACTCTGTGCAGGAGCTATGCCACTAACCCAAAACATTCCTAGAAGGACAAACTTTAATTGAGCTGAGGAAAGAAAGCTTGTCAGCTTTTGTACTCAAATATAAAATGCCATTGCAGATCAGTTTTACAGTGCTGAAGCAAACAGAAGTTTGCCAAAATTCTGTTCAGGGTCTGATCCAGAAAGCCAGTGGAAGCAACTGACATTGAGTAAATGGACTCTCAATGGATCAGATTGCTACATAGGAAACCCAAAATCCATTGATGAGTCTTGAAGGAATCAAGAAAGGAACGTACCTTTCATCTTCAAGTGAAACTCTCCCAAATGGACCTCCAATGCCCCTTCTATAAAGCACATGTCCTAGAAGAAAGACTGAACAGTCACTATGACTGAAAAGCAGTGCAGAGTAGCTACCCTCCCATACATGCCATTTTCTTAGTTCCTCATTAAAGGACTTTGGCTTCTTTTTTTGCCATTCCACAGAAAAGTGGAACTGCTTGAGCAGTTCACTGTCAGCTACCTTCCGCTGCTTGTTTGGCAAAAATAGCATAGCTTATTCATTATTCAATTCCCATCCCATTACTTCCAGTGGAAGTCATAACGGACCCCAGTATTAAAGCAGAAATTCAAAGGATTTTTCACTTGTCTTCATGAAAGCATGAAGCAAAGTTGAGTAAGGGCAAGAGAAGGGTATAGAATTCACAATAAATTTGTATTTATCTCACAAGCTTCAGTTCACATTAAAGTACCTGTATGTCATTCACATGTTAAGTTTTTAACCCACACCATTAAAAATAGCCAGCAGCATGTTCTGGTACATTTTTTGCTAAGGAACAATTCAGTCTTCATTACACGTATATAGTATTTCCTACCTCTGTGCACTCTTGGAAGTTCTTGTAAAGCTCCACTAGGCTCTCTCTGGAGGCTTTGGTGGAAGGAGACAAGGAGAAGGCATGTTTCATATTAGTGGCCCCATCTCGTAGTCTGCACTGGATACAGTAAGCTTCATAGAGTTCTTCTACCTTTAAGATTCGGGGAGTGGGGGAAGAATGAACAAGAATTACCCCAGCATAATTTTAATAAGTTTTGGAAAGGAACATCAGCAGTCTTTCCTGTCAAAAAAACCCAACCAAATGCCATTATTATAGTATTGCAGAATGCTGCAACTCCTGCATTTTACAGACTGATTAGAGTGCAACAGTTTGTAGATATTCCTGCAAAAAAGCATGGGATATTGAGAAACAATTCGCTCTGCTGTTATCAGACTAAAAGATAAGGAGTAGAATAACACTTTGTTCAGGGAAAAATTACTTGGGGAGCAGGAAACTGATTCCCTCAATACAGATTAAAACACCTACATGTTTAGCTATGTCAGAGGACAGATCTGATTCCCTTGGAAGCAGATGGCAGACAGCAGACATGCACTCTACAGAACTGCCCATTTGGCCCCTTGTGGGAAGCAGGGCAGAACATGCAAGTCTTCCCACAGCAGCATTTTCTGAATAAACTGGCAGAGTACGCAAACTGGTTTCACAGGCAAACTCAGGTTGAGTTGCGTCCAACATTCAGCCTGAATAGAACCATTCAAGAAAATAAATAAAAATCCCCTCCTCCTATAAAAAAGAGTGGTTACAGCTTTGAGAAAGTACCCAGCATTATTCCCCTCCAGATGAATGATAACCAAAGTATTTTCTATTTAGGTAGTTTGCTTATACAGCAGTGTAAGCCTTACACACACACGAGATAAAACTCCTTACCTTGCTTATATGAAACTCCAGTTTTCTGATGTATCTCTCCACAGAGCGGATTTGCTTTTGAAGAGGGGAAAGAGAGGGGGGCGACTTGAGAAATTATTTCCTAAACATGCCTTTAAGTAACACAGTAGACACATCAGTTTTTCTCCATTTGCAACATTTCATCTCATCCTCACAAGTCTTACCTTATCCAGGTCATAGTAGAAAGCCTGAAAGAGAAACAGCACATATCTTAAGTTACACTAAATTAAGATGCATTGTTTACTACAAGGAGACAGTCCAACATTTTTAGAAGTAGTTTCATTTTCTGTGCATGGTTGGTTGGTTTGTTTTTGCAGGTGCTTGAAGTGAGACAGCAAGTCTCACCATCAGCTATAACAAGGACTTGGACATTGATCATGATACATGGGAGTTTCTGATACTTTTTTTGTTAATCTGCTATTATTTCCCAAATGAAAGGCAAAGTTGGCTCTGTGAGTTGTCTTTTCATTAGCACTGTTGCTGAAGGTACTTCTAGGGAGTTGTGAACACGATAGAGTCTATGTGGCTAGGACGCATTCACGAGCTATGGAAAACAAAGCCCGATCTTTATCGCCATTTCTGTCCATATAGAGTCAGGTATGAACACTGATCACTAAACAGACACAAGGAAATACCATGCCAGTAAAAGAACACAATCTGAAGAACACTGCTGGATATTGAAGATGAGAAATCCCAAGCTTAATTCTCACTTCAAGAGCTGACTTTCTTGGTAAATTTCTCATTGTAATGCCTTGTTGGATCTCACCTCAGTGCTTTAACTGGAAAAACCCTGGGAGTCTCAGATGTGAGAGAGCAACTACTTTTGTGACTTCGTTTTTAAAGTCATTTAAGTATTTAACATTAAAATCATCTTACCAATCTGGAGTTCCTTTTTGTATCTTTGTGCCGACCAGAGAGATAATCCAATTCAGCCTGATGGGCTTCCAAGTATTCACTGGAGAGGAAGAAAACCCAGTGTTACATTCTTCTGGTACATTCATTTAACACCTCCCCAAAGAATTTTTCAGCAGAATATTACAAAGCAATTTCCTTTTCTAGAATTCTCTTGTTTTACTCTCTAGAGATGTGAATGGCTATTTAGAGGGACATGGGTCAACAGATGAGAAAGACTGGTCTCCATAGAACAAATATTTGTCTAAATGCAAAGTCACTCCTAGAGGAGCACCTCTATACAATGAGTGCCAGCAGATGCTGGTTACTATAACCTAACATTTAGAGATGCTGTACATTAGGAATCCTCCTGAATCCTTTTTACTCCTCCAACATGTGGAATGCTACAGTGATATTCAAGAAGGCCACCACTGCTGCATAAGTTATATCCATGTACACATCCACACGCTGCACTCAGATTCACTATTTCTTATTTCCCTTCATCTAAAACAGATCATTCAAGTGCAAGATAGGCTTTATTCTGGGAATGTGAGGCAAAACAAAACAAGACAGTAGACCTGGAAGTACTACTAAAGGCAAGAGGAAAGGAGGGATGTAGGAGGAGAACAGCAAGTTCTAACACACATAACCCAGCTCACAGATCTCCTTTTCAGATTTCTCTAACTATTCCTGTTTGGCCTTCTGAAACCTTTTCTGTAAGGTATAAGATCAGTTCATTTGTTGAGCAAGTCTCTTCTTACAGTTACTAAGGAGTAAGAATTCACCAATCAACTCCATCTTACAAAGTCAAAGAATTGCAACATGAAACACTTGCAACACAAAACCAACCTCATAGAAGTACTCCACATGTAAGGCAGGGCACATGTCATTCGGTGTTTTAGGAAACAGAGCTGAATACCACCTTTTAGTATGCTAGACAATTTCTTAATGTAACCATTACTTTTTCCAGAATGGGAACTATTTTGCAAGGTGTGAAGCACTTGGTGCCAGTTGGCTTCTACAGAGTTGCTAGCATGCAAGGGTTGTTCCTTAGGAGTTCCCACAGGGCCTTAAACTGTTTCTGCTGAGACCATCTTCTTCCAGCTTTGCTTTTAATACACAGCAGACTTAGGTAACTTTTTCCTCTCATGCTTAAGAGGGAACAAGAGTCACCTGGTAAATACTACATTATAAGACACAGTCACTGAGTAGTCAAAATAACTTCATTTTAGACAGCTGCACTTCTTCACATTTGCTTTGATGCAGTTCATTTTTTAACTTTTACAAAACCAGTTCCCCCAAGACACCCAGTGGCTCCAGCATTCAGCTGTCTGCTCTTTACACTTGCCTATTAACAGCTCAGTGCAGAAGTAGCCAAGGCTGGTGGCAGAAAAGAGTTCACTTTCCTTTTAGAAGAGCTTCATCACTTTTAGATTTAAGTATGTTAGAATTGACAGTTTGATGGAATGGTACTCAGATGGTTAACAGAATAAAGAGTTATTGAAATGATACCCACATGGTTAACAGAATAAAGAGTTATTTGCTATAGCTATAAAGAAACAGGCACGTAAACCATGTTCTGCACTAAAAATTCAAGTCACTCCAGCACCAAGTGAACTTAGTCTGCATCTACTTAAAATTTGGACTTTGCATTGCTATTTGATACAGTTGTTTTCTGTAGGTTACTTTAGTCAATTAGTTTGCTACTCAATTTTGGCAGGAGTCTGATCACATGGCATTCCCTGCAGAACTGGGAACAAGTTCTGATCCACTTTATGGTTTCTCCTCCCTAAGCTCTGATAAATTCTAAACTCTGCAAAAACATTTGGTTTTGTCATTTGTTTTAAATCTAAATCCACTAATAAGACATTGACTGATATTTTTAGGGCTAAGACTTTATAGTCTTTTATTGGAATAAAAATGTGACACATCTGAGTTTACAATGTATTATTACAGTGCGTTTTATGTTCTTTGCTTAAGAAAACAAACTATGATCAGAATTAATACAGTAGCAAAATTCTGACAACAGCAACAACATACGTGAAGGAACTGTTAGTAGGATGCCAGCAGAAAGAGCTACAGGGTTTACAAATCCAAGGAAAGGTATTTTATCTTCCAATAGTAGCTGCAAGGTGTAAGTGAAGTTCCTGTGATATTAGACTAGACCCATCAACTGTAATGATATGAGTATTTTTATATAATATGATTTGAGGACTCAGTTGATCAGTTTCAATCACTGACGGAGGCAAATAGCCTCCAATTACCACCATTTCCTTTCTGGTCTATAATACCAAGAGAGGAAGCTCATCCATGCTTTATTTGCCATGTCAGCATTGACTAGTATCAGTGTTTCTATGAGGTAACTGATGGCTTCCTCAAAACCAGAATATGCTAAATTCAGATTGCCAGCCCATCCTTTGATCTCTATTATGTCTGCTGCATACACCCACATCTGCCAGACAGAGACAACGGACAAAATTGGTCTTTAGCCTTTTCACTCAAGTCTATACTGATGCAACATTGACTGTGCAGTCAACCATAACAAAGACTCTGAAATAATGCTACATTTAAAGGAAGACAGTGTTATTTACATTGCCATAAGAAGATGGAGTTATACTAGAGCTGCATTTCATCACCTCAAGTCAGCTGAAGTTTTCAGGTGGATCTGCTTAAACCTTTCCCTTACAACAAGCCACCCAAAGATGAAAGAGGACTTTTGAACGCCAGAGTTTAATTCTAATAAAAGAAAAAACCCACAAAACCAAAACCCACTAGAATATCTAACTCTTTACTTCAAGCGTTCTCTAATTAGCATACAGAGAATAGAAATGGTTTATGAGCCAGCCTCCCCACCGTGTCCTTGCAGGGCACACCCTCACTTTCAGACTTGGTTTTAAGTCAGCTTTTCGAGTCAAAGCAAACTCCACACAGCTCCTTCTTCAGAAACATTCTGCCAATCGCCCCCCAGGTCTGGCTGTCTCATCCCTATCCAAGTCTCTCCTTGATCAGCAGACTTCCTGCCGGCCACCCTGCGTGCTCTGAAAGCCTCCCTTCCTTAAGAGAGCTGTTGCTCCCCAAGAGATGGGGAATCTCCCTGCAGAGTTCTACCTGTCACTGACTTTAGAGAAGTGTAACAAACTAGGAACAAACAAAAACATCAGAGCACTTTGTTCGCAAGCAGACTGTCTGAAAGTGAATGAAACTTGTTTTACGAGGTCCCAAGCCAGTGTCTGGGAAAGTCACTACTTATGTTTAGAGATGACAGACAGAGACAGAGAACAGCCATACACAGACTTAAGCAGCACAACTAGGTAAGGCAAATTACAATATTTAAAAAGTCCTTACTTAAGTCCTTTCTTCAAAGCTTCAAAAATTTTCTTCACCTGCAGTGGCTTTGGATCCCAGATGACTGCCCCCTTCTGCAGGGAATTATAAGACTTGGGGGATTTCAGTGACATTCTTGATCTCACTGAACTTCTGCTGAGAGACTTTCTGTAAAACAAGAAAAGAAATATGGGAAAGATGCAAAACCCATCACCTGGGAGAAGAGAGATGCCTAACCCACAAAGCTTCTGGGCTACAAGTTATATGCCCAATCCCATATACATTTACTCCAAAGAACAAAGCTCTTGGACACACTGAGAATACTTTCACATATAACATTAGAAAGTTAAGGCCCAGCCCCAAATACCTAGTGCAGAAAATCTGCAAGTTTTCTGTGACTTCAACAATAATAATTTCAATAAGAAACACCTCCCTCTTCCAGCTTGACACAGACTCTGAGAAGCCTAGTGGTTCTCTTTTATGCTTTTTAAATTAAAAAAAAAAAAAAAAAAAAGAAATTGTGCAGGTCCCCATTTCTTTGGGAAGGTGGGGGAGGCACTGAGCAAGAAAGAAAAACTCATTTTTACAACACGTTAATAACAAGTTAAGCCAATTGTAGCAGTATGAACATTAACAGACATGCATGGCAGCTAGCTAAGGCTCTGTTTCTGTGTGCACATTTACACCAGCTGTTGGGTCAACTACAGAACTAGTCAAGTAAGCCATGCTGCAGGACAAGGACATTCCCATTCTGACTCTCACCTGCAATTCAGAAAAACGAGACAACAAACTTTTGATCTGCTCAAGGTCCAACTGGTAAAGCTAACATAAAAAGCCTTTAGAAATAGCTATTCCTTTGCCTGCATTAACCATCCATTTAAATGATAGCTTAGAGCACTACTACATTTTAGAAAAGCAAGCCATCGAGCCCAGATTGCATACAAGATATAATTATCAAGGTGTTTTTTCAGCATCTAACATCTCACTTACTTACTTTTAAAAGCAACCACAAAACCAAAATTAAATATTGTTTCCAACAGAAGTCCCCTACACAGGGTTTTTTGTGCTAACCCAAAGAGTTAGAACACCCCTAGCCATTACTTATATATACATAATACATTTAAACCAGAAAATGAGCTCTCTGCAAATGGTTCTTTCAATTGTCAGATTCCTGCCTGGCTTACCTCTATCTATATACTCCTCTAAGTCTTAGTTATTTTTATATAGTTTTGTTAATACTCCTTGTAAGTCAAGCCTCCAAAACAACATTACCTAAAGAAGTTTCCCATTCCACCAAGCCAAGCCAACTGGTTGCTCTGAGAAGCTTTCCACCTTCTCTACAACCTCCTTCCTAAATCCAGCTCACCTGGAGAACTGATGAACTTCAGCAGGTTTTATGCTTAGCCACTGGCTGTTTTAAGTTGTAGGCATGTGACTGAAGGCCTAAGGAGATTATTGAGCTCGGTGATTAAATCCTAGGCCCAGCACACCTGAGAGCTGTCCCCAGTCCTATTATACGAACCTTTGAGTAACTACTTTAATTATCCTGGAGCTAAATTTCCACTTAACTCCATTTTTTAACATATAATCTGAAAAAAAATCTGATAAAATTAGGTGTTGCTAAACATTACTGAATATTTAATTTCTTCACCCCAATGATTATCTTAGTTTTTAGAAACTTCCATTAATGTTGTTTTCTTTCTTAAGATAATGAATGTTTGAGTATTCCATGCAAAGTGAGAGGGTTTCAACAGGAATTACACTGGAAGGGACAGTCTAGCCAATAATAGCAGTTGAAAGAGTCTCCTAGAAAGATCATCACTTAAAATTCTTTCATGCGAAGAAGGAAATAGCATTCAGCATGCAAAGAAGGAAATAGCATTCAGTTCCATGCTTTAGATGCGTACTCTAATTAGCAAGATACCATAAGGAAGATATAAGATAATTCTATCTTGAAATTAAAAAGCTCAAATTACTCCTGATTTTGTTTATGTTTGGAAAGGAAAGGACTTTGATATTTACCTTCAGAGTTTCGGACTGCAAATCCTAAATTCAGGAAGTCATTTCCCTTCAGTTGAAGTACAGCATCTAAGCGCTGCATACAGACAGGCCGGAATTTAAAACTCACTGTTTTTCTCAGTATCTCCTACTGGTTGATGTAGCCAATACGTATTCAGTGCACTAATGTTAAGAATCCCATTTTCATGCATTTCATAGAAAAGTTAAGTGGCTGACGTGCGCCTTTAGGGACAGCAGCTAAAAGATAGATGCTATGTTGCTGCTTTCCCTTGTGAACTTAATAATTTAAGTATCAGATTTCCCACTTTATAGATAACAGTAATAATATTTACTTCCTGTGGAGACCATTGTGAGGAAAAATGAAATAGTGTGTCTGACTGAGAGCCTCAAAAGGAAGTTGCTAAAGAAATACAAAAGTATATTTAGCATCTGCTTAAGAATCTCCATGTGGACCTGATTTGTGTGTCATCCTTTGGATAGACCTTGCATAGGGCCCCTGCAATCTCCTGCTGTGTTTTGCAACAGTGCCTGAGGGAGAGATAAGTTAGGAAAGGGTGATTAAAAAATTTCTTCACTATGCTGGGGAAGGCTCTCGGGTGTTCACTGGGCTGTGACTGAGTACCTAGTACACAGATTTTCCTTATTGCGGTGATTCCTGCACAAAACTGTCTGTCTAAACACTTAAATAGTGAAAAGCAACATCATAAAAAATGCATAAAGAGAGGCATTTGGTTAGAAAGCCTCTGGAGCTAAAAGTAACGGAATAATCTTAAGGGATATATGAACTCTTCTGTTTGGAGCAATCTTACCCTGCTGGACTGTGCCTTTGTTGGAGAAACAGCTGTTCAACATTTTTCTGGTAGATGCTTTCCCTGCTAGAACTCCCACTATGTACTTGAGTTCAAGTCTGTTTATATAATTTATTGACAGTGTTTTTCTCAAGATCTTAGCGATTGGTGTGATTTTAGATGTCTGATCTTTGCTAGGTGTAATATTATTTTTCAGCTTCCACAACAAATCAATTTATTCAAATGTGAAGACTTCTTGATTACATCACAATCATGCTGGAATTTCATTTTTGCTTATACTTTGCCATGCTGTATTTAACTGAAAGGTTAATTCAGTCATTTGGTTCTTTGAAAACATATTTTATGACATGAGTCAGGTATTTTACTGATACACAATAGGATTTTTTTGAGTACAATACTTTTAGAGGCATACTTTCCAATACTTCTATATGACACTGCTAAATGATTCACTTTGTTACTATTCTAGCATGCATTGGCAGTCAAAGATTATATTAATTTTCCACTTATATATCGTATCTTCTAAAAGCACTCAACAGGCTATGCAGAGATCACTAAATTCAGAAAAAGAACAAGAGCACCTCTAATGGAAAAGCTGCACAGTTATCTACATGGAGCAATGCGACACAACAATTTACGATAAGCAAAAAGGGAAAAACAGTGCAGGATGGTTTAGCAATTACGGAGCTCGACTGAAGACTGGAAGACCGGGCTGCAACCTTGGCTATACTATAGACCTGTTACTGAGAGCAGTGAATTTGCAGTGGCCTTCTTGGCCTGCTTGTATTCCTCCCTTGCTCTCATTTGTGGCATTGCCTGAAAGCAGCCCTTCCTCTCATGTAATGCTGCTCTGCTTAAATGACTGCAGGAAACTTGAGTTGCCTTCAGTTACGCATTTTGCCAGGATTCACCATTAACATCCCCAACTTTTTAAAGGTCTATGAGATTTTTAATTACCATAACTATTCAGAAGGTTTTAGTCAGAAAACATCAGTTACTACTAGGCTGCTAGCAGGAGGGTCACAGCCCTTCATTTTTCTAGGAGAAATGGACACTGTTAACAGTCTGATACATAACCTCTGAAATCCAGCCATCTCTGAAGTACAGTGTGTAAGTATGGTATGAAGTATAGCTATTTATCAGTGAACCATGACAACACTCAATAGTTTTAAGATAAAAATTAAGGAACAACTTCTACACATAGATGCCTTAGGTTAAAAAATACATTCACAGTACCTAATGTGTGCTGCCCAAACGATCAGGTGCTTTTCTTTTTGTGTTACTTACGCTAATTTTCTGCTTTGCACAGTGCTGAATCCAGTGAAGGAACAACTCCTGCTGATACCACCCCCATCACCAGGAGAGACGAACGTGAGTTTGACCGACATGATTGCCAGTCAGTAAGTCTATCAGCTTCTGAAATAAACAGAAAAACAAATGAGTCAAAACCTTCTCGGCAGTTCAGGCTTAGACCTGTGCTGCTGCAAGTGCTGAGCTGCATGAAAGTGGAAAGTCAGAACAACAGACAGTAGATTAAATAGAAAAAAAAGACTTGTCTGCTATACATGTTTCCTCTGTTGCCATCCACAATACAATTAATAAGGGACTGAATAGTCTAAAATGAAATCTCTCATGCCCTCTTCAATTTCTGATTGATTTTACAAACTCACTATGTAAAAGCCAGAATAGCCTCAATTCACAGGCTCTCTACATTTCTGATGTTTTAAAAACCCTCTAATTGTCCCACTGCTTAAGGAGTTCAGGCCAACCGGTGTATTTCCAAATCAGTATGGATGCCAGAACAATACTTAAGCTCCAGGCTTAGTCAGGTCCAAAAAGCAGTTCCTCACATCTGTGCAGAGCCACACTGAAGTCAATGGTAGAATTGGCTGAGTGTGGTACTTAAGCCCCAGGCAGAAGTCTGGTTTCAACAGTAAATTTCAGGTTCATGCTCCTCCTCTGGCAGGATTTCTCTTGGATTGCTCTCTTCTGCTTTCCATCAGTCAAACTCTTTTGCTTTCTGGAGAATTGTGTTCTCTGCCATATGTCTACAGAATCTAAGTTATATATAAGTAACAGACATATCCTTCAAAGCAGCTGTAGAAAATCACCCAGACAGTTAATATACAGAAAAATTCCCTTCCTTCCCCCCTCAAGCTGGTGTAATGTAAACACCACAACCGAGGAAAACTGAGTAGAACAAAAAGCTGGAGTATCTATTTGTAGAGAGAAGTACAAGCTCCAATAAAGAGCTCTACAGGGAGATGCTCCATGCAAAAGTTTGTCCTACATTACAGAATGTGCTCTGAAGAACAGTGAGCTCTTAATCTATCAGAGTAGATACTGGAAAGAAACATCTGCACTCAACCCCTATGCCTGCCATTATCCCGCCAGCATGGCTACGATTAGTCAGACTAGAAGCCCAGAAATGTCAGGATAAGACTCTTTCCCTGGCTCTGCCACTAACTTGGAGAGCAACCTAACTCAATGCGCTTCCAGACTGCATATAAAGTGCCGAATGGTTAAATACACTTCCCAAGAGGAGTGAGATTTGAGAGTGTTTTGCTAATTCTGGGCTAGTCTACAAGTACAGGGAATTACTGTAAGTGACTATGCTTTAGGTATTATTATCTACCAAAGCAGTAACAAAAGTTGTCATGGATTTCCACAAGCAAAGATCCTGCAGTGAGACCTGACTCTTCCATTAGAAGCTGCTCAGTCAGTTCCCTGGGCTGAGGTCTAGGACTTCCATTTCTTCGCCTGTTCTACAGGCTGTGCCAAGCTCACGAATACATCTGTGAAAAACAGCCAAAGATTTCAGAACACGATGTGAAAATGATAAAGTTGGGCCAAACAGCTACCTGCTTTGCAAGCTACCTAGTTTGTCAAAAGAGGTGTTGGGCATGGCTAGGTATTTTGTATCTCAGTGCATCGAAGTCCACACGACTCCACAGCTTCAGTAGTATCTATAGTAACCTGTTACATGGAAAAATTTAGGTGCATCTTAATCACCTTTTAATCAAACTGTACAGCACTCTTGCTTTGAAAGGATGCCTCCTTAACATCCTTAATCACATGTACTTGCATCACATCACAGCTAAAGCTTTGAAATATTTTCCATTCTTTCCTCTAGTTTTCAGATGCTTATAAGTCTGTGAACAGTCACCCCATCAAAAGGATCATTAGACTGAAAAAAACATGCAACTTATTGAAAAATTTAATTGCATAACAAGCTGTTAAAGGAAGAAACAAAAGGAATAGCCTCATGGTTATTGACCACATCCCTCATCAAGGCTAAGCCAGATTCCCAGCATCTATTCTTCAGCTCTCTAACATGGGAACGTAAGTTCATGAGTAAAAGGGAGGAAGAAAGTGCAGGAGAAGCTTGCCTGATTTTATAGGACTCCTAAAGCCTGCATAGCATGAGACCGAAAGCCTTTGAAGCAGAAAGATATGAAACAAACAAAAACAGGCAGACCCTTGACAGGGAACAGAAAGTGGAAAATGATGAGAAGACTCCTGAAGTAAAAATCTGTGGTACTGAACTCTAGATGTGAAGAATTAAGTTGGAAATGTACAGACCCCCAAAACTCAGTTGTTGAAAGAAAGAAATTGCTTAAATTGCCTAGACTTGATTCTGTTGCCACATGTGTTTTTATAAATCAAACATAACTCTGGACTTCAAGAAGATACACTGTTGCAAATTAGTAGAAATGAGAGATAAATTGGACCTCACTTGCGCATAGCCATACGCATTCAAAAATTCTCACGGGTTGTTTGTTTTTTTTAACTGCACAAAGCTCAGTCCTCAAGGCCACTGACCGTGTCATGTTCTGCTGTAACGCGTAGCTACATCCAAAAGCAATTCACGAGCACATTTTCACAGTTCCCTCTTATAAGAATGAAGAGAATCTAAATAATGTTAGGAAAGCACCACTAAAGGGGTTATCTTTCTTACTTTGAAATAATGTCGACAAAGTCAAGTACCTCTTGGTACACACCTGCAGATATATTGTTTGTAGCGACCTAGAAATCTTACAGCTCATTTCACGCTTCTGAGTAGCAGACCATAAGTAGGATGTCAAGACAACATTTTATTGGTAAGAAAGATTTATAAATGAAGTTGTTTAAACAGAGGGTTTTGCTAGCCAGAGTGTCTATATAAAAGTGCTGAGCTACGTTATAACTGCCCCTGAGAAAATGCATCTGGACACGTCTCAAATTCAACTCTCCCTTTAGGCTAGAAATAAATCAGATAAGGACCCCCGACAAAGCCGAGTTCAAATCTGTCTTCCAACCTGTAACCTCTGCTGTGTAGGCCAATGTCTCCACTTCTCATAAATACAGGGATTATACCCTGGGGAGCAAAGGTACTTCCTCACTTTTAATCTTCCCAAAAAGCACAGAATATGAATACGGTAGCTAACTAGGGGCTGGCATATGTAAAGCACAAAAATATCAGGCCAAACTGAAGGCGTCTGTTGCCAGGGGCAATAGAAACAGCGAACTAGTGGAAAAAACAAGGGGTCTTGAAAAAGTCTTATAATGCCTGTTAGCCTTAAACCGACCCCCAAACTGTCAGATACTAATCTACTCCAACATTTTAAAATGTGTGATTTTGTAAGATTGAGATTTCAGGTCTCAGAAATGTATTTTTAATATAAATCAAAAGAGTATTTTTTTCAAATTAAAGGAATACGGTTGTTTGTCCCTATTTCAATGATGTGCCAATGATTTGCCACAACAGACTATTAGCGTTTCACCTTCAGTGTTACCAAGTATCCAGGCATGTAGGGCCAAACACTTGAGCTTCTACGCAGCAATGAGTACACTCGAACTGCATGTTCTGCTTTGTCTCTGTTAGTATTAGGATATTCCTCAAGCCAAATGACCTTCACCCTCTACAAACAAAAAGCTGGTGTCTGTTTGTGTTTATGGCTAAACTTTTCCAGCCCTAGTCACATATTTAATTGTTTCTGGGCACAATGGTTTCAACAATTTTATGAGGAAAATGTGACTCACTGACTTCTTGCAAAATATTTCTGCTTATGTTTTGTACTTTAAACGAGTAGCCATGTTTTTCTTTTAATATCTCCAAGAGGTTCACTTGAACTTGGTGAACTATTGCTAGAGTAAGGTATTCATGTTTCCTTAAAATTTATAGTGTTCCAATTGTGAATAACCGTTTGGTTAAGAGACATACACTGGCTTCTGGTTGTGTGTCTGCAAAAACTCTACCAGACTTCTGTTTCCTTCAGCTAATCGTGGACACGCATATCGAGTTGACAGCCCAGGCAACAAGTGGCTGCGTATCTCACTTCGTGTGTCAGTACCTGCTGTTCACTGGCTTCAGGAAGCAGCGGCTGCTGAAGAAAATAAAAGCCAGTTCGAAATAAAGTAAAGTATTGGTCACTATAGAAAATAAACACAGTGACTGAACACAAACTATCAAATGTCAATCACTTCAATGTCTTAGGATCATGTTTGTGATTCTGGATACATTATGTGATCATGACAATTTGTCTTACACCACCTTACATTTGTAGATTATTGTTGTTATTTTTATACATAATTGTATTTTTAAATATTACATTAGCTTTACTTGGAAGGACAATAGAGCCATTCTATCTTCTAGTTGCAGAAACCAAACAGAGTTGATTTCATTTGGTATTATCACAACATAATCCTTTTCTCAGTATCAGATGTGCTCAACATTTTCTTGGAGGGACTGCAGCCTTGGCCCTAAAATATGTGGCTTATATTTGTGCCTATATGGAGAATCCTCTTACTAAGTGGATTTCTGCATAGCATAGTATATAGATTTTATTGTAGGGTTGCCACCTAGAATCTATGTCTTTTTAGAGCATGGTTTTATAAAATTCACTTCAGCTCCATGACAGCCAAACAAATTTGCCATTAATGTGTATTGGTTCTATACCATCTCTACTGAAACTCCATTTTCACTGTACTTAACCAAAATCAGTAGCGATTAAGTAGATGAACATTTAGGGACTTCAGAGACATTCTCTGGACTTGCTCTAGAGATGATCTGTGATTCCAACTAATCATCTGCTGTTTCAAAAAAACCTTCAGTCAAAGGTGCTAAGTTACTCATTTCACTTCCCTGAATTTATTATAAACTCCACCACAATAACTGTTTTGCTGCTATAACTGCATCTGTATTAGGGTTTTAGCTGACAGAAATATATATTGCTAACACTTAATAGGCAAAAAGACAACCCTAACATAATTACACCAGAAAATTTCTAGCATAAGTCAAATTTGAGACTGATTTTGCAAACTGGGCTACATTTGTCTACCATCACATTGATGTAATCACAATTATTTTTCTTCCTCTCAGTTATTTCAAAACTCAGGAACAATGGAATTAACTAACACTTCTGGATGCTTATGATGGGTGGTATCCATTTCAAAACACTTGCGGCAGACAATGGCATTTGAGTCTTTCATGACACTGATAAAGAAAAAAAATCAGATTGCCACAACGTATTACAATACTGTCAAACTTTTTGAACAGAGTCTTCGGGCTGATCTGGGCCTGAACCACTGAAGCTTTTTGTGATTTCAGTGTACCTTGGAACAGGCTGGAAATTTCTAGACCTTGGCACTTACTTTGCAGCATTGGACATCTAAAGAATCCAGACCATTAAAATTAATGAAACTCCTGAGATGTGATAACATCATGACTCAGCCCTAATTACTCTAAAGGTAGATGTAATGAAGGCTGGCTGAACAAAGAATGAAGTGACCATCTTGTGTACAGAACAGTGTTGAGTCCACTGGGAAAATACACACTATATTTAATCTCTGCTCTTTAGCATTCTTTAGAAAAAACATTGACCTCAGTAGCAATGTCTACTCTGCTAGATAAACATTCCAAATTTATGATTAAAACCCCTTAACTTTTAAGCATTTTTGTTCAATTGTTAGACAAACATTCTATTTATACTGATACTGGCAGAACTAAGAAAAATTTCTCTAGTTATTTTTCTAGAGATGAAAAGTCATTTGAATTTGGGAGACAGAAAGTGCCCTTGATGCTATATCTCAACATACTATTTTAACACAGCATTACACTCAAATAGGGATCCTTTCTTCAGATACATCCTTCCTGTGGAAAGGCTTCACAGCACAAGGATTCACAACAGAATCTGAAAAGGTTATATGTAATTCACTGTAACACAAGAATTCTAACTTGTGGGTATCATCTATCTAGAACTGGTGTCTTGCACCAACACATATAACCTGTAACTAGTCCACCCGACAGACAGGGGGAGAGCCACTGCAATTACAGATATGGAAAATGTATGTCTGATATTTTGGTTTTATATGGTAAAACAGATGTGCGAAATTTGAGGTAACGGAGACAAATAGCTGCTCGTGATGAGTTTTTTAAAATTTTCCCCCTAGTACTTTTGTCATCCGTTTCTGAGGCACTAAAAGGTAAATTTTGCTTCTCCCTTGCGCTTTTCCTGCTCTCCCATCTCACCCCTCCTCACCTCTTTCTCCCCCCTGGTTCCTATAACGGGAATAAAACAATGTAGACAGATGAACTTGTTCAGTCTTCTTTGCAGAAAATCCATGCAGGAAACCATCTTCTACCAAACAGGCATGTTTAGCTACAGTGCTGTAAAGTCCACTGGATATAGCTGTACAGAGTCACGAACAATCGTTCTTCCGCTCATATTCACCAGATATTTCTGCTGGTTTAAGACTGAGCAATGTGAGCAATTACGTAGCAATTTTGCTGCAAGTGGAAGATTTTGCTTCTCTACAAACCTGCACATGTGTTCCACAGAACGTCTTGGCCTAAACCTGTTTAACTCAGATTATTAGACAGGCCCTTTACTTTGCACCAAACTTACATCTGTTGGGTTGTATTTTCAAAATCTCAAGTGATTTAGGAATATAAACCCATTCTCAAAAGTAATTTAGGCTCTGAGGAGTTAGTTCAATTGATTTTTAATAAGAATTACATTCATAGCTCACATTATTTAGAAAGATGGGGCTTCAGTGTGTAACTCATTTTGGTACTTTTGAAAATTTGATCTAGGCAGATTCAACTCTTAAATATATATTTAAATACTACATATCTGACATACTTTCCTCCTAGCCATATTCAAGCCATAAAAAGAAAATCAGATAAACGGCTTTGATCCAAGTTATTGCTTTAGTCATTAGGCCCTTCTACAGCTTTATGCCAGCTTCTGGAAATGAAGTTATGGAGTCCAGGTTTCCTATGCAGCAATAAATTTAAATATCACAAGCAGTCCCCTCAGACAGCTTCTCCTGTGCTGGAGGTAGTCTCTCTGATGTAAACATTTCTAGTGCAGCTCTTTGAACACAGGACTCAACATTCAAGTCCAAGATGACCTGTTTTTCAAGCTTGCGATTCAAAATGTTACTGTATTTCTAATTAGTTTTCATCTAAGCGTACAGATCCAAGTTCTATTCTCAGTGACACTGGTGCACATCCAGAGGAAATTAATCAGTCATTTATTCCAGATTTCCAGTAGAATCCCAGCAGCAAATGTTGGCCCGTACTTAGTCAATGACCTGGAAACTATTTTTCAAGACATAATTTTGTGGTCAATTTTGTACCTCCCTCTAGTGGCAGCAGATATCAAACAAAGGAAGCACAAAGGAGACCTTGTCACAGATCACAGACTGATGTATCGTGCCTATTTCTTTTATGGAAATTTGTTACTTGGAATCAAGGTTGGCTGTAAATCCCACTGTAACTTTTTGTTAATGTTGTAATAAGAAAAGCATCAGTGATTGTATATAACCAAAATCCCCGTTTATTTCCTTTGCCAGTATGTGGCATATTCGTACAGCCACCCGTAGTTTCTCCATGCTTGCCTAGATCATAGCTCTTCTAGTTGCTGTAGGTACTTTTGCATTGAGCTTTGCTTTCCTCTTCAGGGGAGGGCACAGAACAATTCACCCATTATCAGCTGATTTATGAGCACAGGGCTTGCTGCTAGCTCCTCTGGTTTCAATTTCAAACTTGATGACAAACTTGCAAGCCTGAATCAGAGATTCAGGAATGTGGCAGGCTCCACACGCTAGCCTGACTTGCAGCTTTTTCAGCTTTGGCAGAATTTGAGTCTGCAGTTAGCTACACTATAATGAAGACTTAAAAACAAATTCCTAACAAGAGAAGAAGCAGATGGTGCTGAGGGAGAGCAATTTACAAGTGATGAACAGGCTCTTCCATTTCTGACAAAGGAAAATTTGCCTAACAGCAAGGCACTGAATCCTACCAATTCCGTCCTTGAGAGACTCCTCCTTCTTAATTAGGAACCCCAAGGAACATTCTTCTGTAATACATACCTCATCCTCCTTGTTTTCCCCAGTCTATACCTGAATGTATGTTACAGATAGACTTATCAGGTGTGATCATGTCTCCATCCATCGGCTACTGCAGGAGCCTCCTAAAAGCTTATTTCCAGCTCAATTATGAAATAAGGAAGGTCCTTTATCTCAGCCTTAGGGTTGAAGTCTAAGCTTCAATAGAAACCACCATGATGGACAGATAAATGTTTTGATTATTACACTGAGAAGGATATATTAACCAAAACAGATGACAAACTTCGAGTAATAGTGAAATTTGATGTTCACAGTATGTGGGATGTATTTTGATATCTTCAAAAACTGAAGTCTGTGAATCACAATATACAGGTATGTGTCCTGGGGCATGCTTCTGAAGTGGAAGAAACTGTCTGTCATTTAGCTGTCTGATCAAGAAAATTGTCCCTTTATTAAGAATTAAATCATTAAGTCAACTTCCTATGGCAATCATGTTTTATTCCCATAAATATTACCAAGACAATCTTGTGCCACAGTGTCCCGTTGCTAAGTTATGATCAGTATCCCAAAGAACACTAGAAGAAGAAGAAAAGTATACAAAATGTCATGTAAGAGGGAAACAGGAGAGAGAAAAGATTTATCTTTTAAAGCAAAGTCTTTTCTTTAATGTTGAGTAGACATAGTTTTTTCAAAGTCAGTATTTCCACGACTGATTAGTGAATCTCGGTACCTATCTCAAGATAATGAAAAAGGGTGTATTTTTTAGAAAGAGATATCAAAATCAAGACACTTTAGAATGTCTCTCATTGGCCAGCTAACAGCCAAAGCATCAAAAAATTATTTGGTGTGTTCAAACATTTTATCTAGGCTGAATTTACTCAGCATTTTCTAACACAGGCTTGAACTCATTATATTTTCTAACAAATTAGGGTAGCTGTCATAGCAATGCTAACACTGTGTTCTGTACTAATGTTCTCTTTCTGTAGATGCTCCACAAGCATGTAAACTTTACTTGTGGGAAAAAACAAGAACCTTTGAATATATGTGGATATATCTGTACTTTCCCCTTCATTTCTTACCAACTCCTAATACATATGCTCTGACATTCATGGCCCACATTTTTTACACTGTTATTCTCTGCTTTTATTTGGTTTGGGTTTGTTTTTAATGAGGTGAACTTCGCACAGCCCAACTCTAGCTCCTATAAAATCTGTGTCTTAAATGGCCAGATTTAGTCATTTTTGTACGGAAAAAAAAAAGGCCTACGTACTAACCACACAGCTGTACTTGGAAACAGATGTTTTACGCCCTTTAAACTGAACTAATGAGGACAAGAATATGGAACAGATAGGTCAGGAAAACTTCTGTCTAGATTTTGAATTTGGAATTATGGAAAGAGTACAGAAAAGACTGGTGCTTCCACATAAGGGGAGAGGAGAAGGATGGTAAATCCACTGATGATGAAAATTTGCACTGCTACACTAACTTCAAGGCACTTCCACTTCGCAGCCCTGTTCATCCCAATGTCAGTTCTATCCACTTAACTCACACAAGTATCCCATAGAGAGCAGGCCAGATCCTCAGTTTATATGAACTGCCGTAACTCTATTCAAATCAATGTGTTTACAGAAGTCCAGGATTTGGCTCTGTGTCTCCTTTGCACTTAGCAGGTGTGAAAGGACTCTAAATCACATCTTTCAAGACCTCTGTAAAACATAAAGTAGACTAGTTATTTAGGATCAGATGCTGTGAAAACTGTAACTTCTGATAGAAATCTGACTAAACATGAAAATTTTTTAAACTAACTTTGCCCATCAGTGTGTTCTTAAAATATAAAGTGTCTTCTGCTGCTACTTCAGGAATAGATAAGGTTTTTAGGACCATCGCTTCTCTGCCCAGTCTTGGTCCCATCAAAGTCACTGGGGCCATTGCCATAACTTCAGAGAGAGGATGAAAAAGACCTTTGTAGTCATGATTTGATGCTTACACTGGAAAAGTGCATTAGTGATTGGCTTTCTATAGAATAGATGCATCAGGTTTTCCCTCTGGTTCCTAGCTTAAGCTTCTTTAAAAAATTATTCTTGATTTGTCTTTATATGCTCTTCATTAGCACGCTCCCTTGCAGTATAGAGTGGGTCCCTTGCACTAAGCCACAGCAGGAAAAAAGAATTTTCTGCTGTATAAGGCTTTGTGAAACACAGTCATGTCATGCAGAGGAAACTGGGTTTAGTGGGGCCCTAGTTCCCCTGGGGACTACCATAATATAAATTATTAATAATAAAAATAAACATTGGCTAGCTTGAACTTCTCTTCATTCCCTTAGAGCTTATTTTTGTGACGGAATTAGCTAAATAAAGCACACTTGAAAGAATGCTTAATTGCAAACTCTCCAAACAAAACAAAATGGAACTAATTGGTTCTTAAATATTAAACATTCAAAAGTAGGTGGCTTTGGAAACAGCTGAGAGACTAATGTATATTAGGATACATATAGTGAAGTGAGCAGTTAAGCAAACTGCAGTCTAAACCAGACTACATTTACTTTTAAACCAGATATTCAAGTTTTGTCAGTCTGGTTCTGCCTAGTAGACAGCTATGGCTTATTTCAAGCCTAAACAGAATTACAACAATACTCTTTTGAAAATTATAAAATCAGAAGAGTCAAACTTGTGTACTGACTTCTAGACATAATTCGCCCAGGAAAGCCTACAAAATCTACAATCATCATTACTCCATGGAGTGCCCCTTAAACCTATTTCAGCCTCAAAAAGATAGCCTAGCAAAGACTACTGTTTCAAGTGTTTTTTCTAAAGCAGTTATTTTCCTGGAAGTTGGGTAGGGAGAGCTCACATAAACAGTTCTGACAACACATCTCTAAAGGAGAGTGGTGATGTCTCCACCAGAGTAACTGACTGCAGATCTGCCTTGGTCTTTATAAACTTCCTTTCTTCAGCCCTGTGTTTTTGTTACTGCTATTTAATTCAAATATTTCACAGTCAGCAAATAGAAAGAATCTGTTTGGGCATGTGAAAACTCCCTTTTGAAATTCATTAAAGTTTAATACAGTTGCCACACTTATTGCTTAAATCAGAAGTATTTCTAGCAAGACTAGAAAATGGTATCTTTAATGTGACTGAAATTTGTAAACAAGAAAAAATATTTCTATATTAAAAGGAGCAAAAAGTAGATAAGTTATAACCAAAATCACACAGTAAAAATAATTTAAAAAATTAATTAGTGGTAGAAGAATTTTTCTTTGGAAGACCACTGTGTGCTGTGACATGAAATCAGACTAGTGGTAAGCCATGGAAAGTGCGCTGCCTAATCAGCCACATGTTTAGTTTCCCACTTATCAATAACTGACATTAACAAGACTTCTGCCAGAGATAACAAATTCCTGGAAATGTCAGGCTCTTCTACATGACCCAGCCCAAGCACAAGGGAGCTACTCACTGGAAAATAAAGGCAGACATAACTGGAAGTGCTAAGCAGAAGTTGCTCAGTAGCAGGATCAGTTGAGACCAAACCACTTCAACATTTAGGCCAAAAGCTAATCTAATTTTAAGGTCCCTTGAAAGGTTAGGAATATCATCAACAAACACGGCAAGAGTCACTCATGAAAATGCATTTCAGTTTTGTGCACAAAAAAATCAATCAGCTCTCTGTCTCAAATTTCTTCAAAGACTGTGAACCAAATTGTTTGTTCCCTGAGGACTCAAAGCTTTTACTGCAACTAGCAGTCACATCTGCTTAGTGTTTCATATTTTTCAGCGTCACAAGGAGTTTTTCTTACACCTTGGACTGGTTTACTCAGCATCTATGTTTAAGTACAACAACAAAACTCCAACAGAAAAGATAACTGAGGTCTTCTGCCAGTTTGTTTCTACTTCTCTCCCCAAAACACACAGGCAATCCTGCCAAAAGGAGTATTCTATATGAGTATTTTGCCAGCATAGCTAAATCTTTACGGGTTTCACTTTTTAATATTCCTCTTAGCGCTCACAGCTATGCCAGAAACTTTGTAACATAGATCTATACAGTTACACAAGAAAGCTTTGTTGTTTTAATACATCTAGAATAGTTTTGAAAGGTATTAGTAGTCTGCAGATAATGTAAAAAAATCCTTCGATGTGAACACCTTTTGTGTAGCTACACTACCAGCACCTCGCTGCTATCAGAATATTGGTATTATTTACTACAAAAGTTCTCCTAGAATGAATGGAGCAACTCAGCAAGCCTGTGCTTTCTATCAGCATAGTTAAAACTATCCTGCAGACTTAAAACAATTAGTACTAACACATGCACAAGTTTACTGTGCACTATAACTGCTTCTATACTTGCATCTTTTGCTAATTCAGCCATGTTGGTAAAAGAAACCATTTTTCACAGTCCTTACCCAGTTTAGCTGAGGGCAGGAATCTGTAATATAGACAGGGATTTAGCATCTACAGAGAGGGGCTTATTACTTGTGTGTCTTTAGATACTACAAGGACTTTGCTACTACAGATGTACTGCTATAAAGCATCAGGGAAAAGAATAAATTGTATTAGCATACAACACTGCCATAACAATATAGCTGCAGAAGCTTTTAATATCATATGGTTATATCATTAAAAAAAACCCTCAACTGAGACAAAATTATAGCAGTACTACATTTAAGCACAGCACAAAGCTTATTAAGACTACATGGCAAGTGTAGAACAACTACGATTCTCAGTTTATAAAAAAATCTGTGGGTAAGTCCTTCATGCCTCATAAAACAAGACTTATTTTTGTGATGTAAATTGACTTAGTCTATGTTACCCAGACTCTATCACTTACCTATGAGCCAATTATAATTGAGACTACTCTTGTAGAATAGGATCGTGCCACTTCACAAAACTGGGCCCCCTGTAAGAAAGTTTTCTTAGTTCCCTTTCAACATGGAAGGAGTGAATTGTAATGCTAATGCACACACTGACTCAAGAGTGTGAAGAGCTCTTACCCAAGACCAACGAGCAAAAGACTCAAGGTATCAGTCAGCTCACTGTACATACTGATCCTTAGTTCGTCAGCTCCTATTGTCCTACTAGGACGAGGACAAACAACAGTCACCTTCAGAATGTGGTATATAGGGAAATGACAGTCGGGTTTGCATTAAGTTATAGTTATTAGAGCTGCAGAGAGATTTAACACGAAAACGGATGGCCAAGTGCATAGTCCATATTCACATAGCTGTTGCTTGATTGGTAATTTAAGGAGTCCTGACGATGGATAAGATCATCAGCAAAGAACTTCAAATTTCAGGACAACACATAGGCAAAACAGTTAAATATCACAGTATTGTGATGACTCCAGTGATACCAAAGGCACCATGTGTGCACTGATCTGCTTTTTTGGCATCAGACAGGCATGATTTGTGAAAGAGATAATCATTGCACATCTTGCCAGATGAGCCTGAGATGATGGCAGCAGTGTCCAGAACTCTGAAAGGTGCTATAAGCACAACAGTGATACGCCTTCCCATTAATGAGGAACCATGCCTGGCTGGAGAGGCAGTAGATAGAACAGTATGTCCCTGTGATGTTCTGTGTCCCCTGGCAGTTTTCCCGCACTTGCAATATGACCCTCCAACCATCAGTGCATGGGTCATTGATCTTATGAACTCACATTTGTGATCCTCTACAGAACCGTCATTGAGTGTACAGCCCAGAGAACTTACTGGCAGAAAATCACGCTTGGGTGATCTTCAAAATTCAGAAATGGCCACTCAGATACAAAATACACGTGTTGACAAGTGATTCCAGCAATACACTAATCCAGATCCAGAATTAAATCCAGATCCTGACACAGTTACAGCAGTAATGGCACACATTGCATTCGATGTTATAATAGAAAAATGGTGTTTTGCACCATATGACTTGGCTTACTCAAGAGAGATATTTTACAATAAGCTATGGTTTTACTGTATTGCAGAGACAATCTGACAATTACAGGTCAAAGTATACTTGCTTATTGCTTTAAATGAAGCTAAAAGCAGTCAAATTCATACACATACGGGTGAAAGATCCATCATGTATTACTACAGCTCTGGAGAAAAGAAGCTAGGCTGGGCAGATGCAGAAATTATGTCTGGACAGGAGATCTTACCAAAAGATGCAGTATATGTTCTTATCCAAAGCCTTCTCCTGCAGAGCACATACCCCTTAGACTTGTGGTTTTGTTCTTGAAGAACCCAAGCTCAAGCTACTTACTTGTTTTGCACTTCTAATGTTTGTTTGCAGGCAGCTGGGTTGCCTGCACTGATTTTCTAAGGTTATTTAAATTCTTCTTTATTTGTTAACAAATTATGTTGGTTGCACAACACATTGGCATGTGAACACTTCAGAAAAAGGGAGGGTCACAACTCAGCCTCAGTGGAATCAGGAACAAGACCCAGTGACTTCAGCAGAGTTACACAAAGGATAGCTCTATTGTTTCTGTGGGAGTTGTGGTTAATTTAAGTAGTATTTCCCGTCAGCTTTCTACATGCAGGACTCTCTTCAAAGGCGGCATTACCTTCAAGATCACTGTGTGGGCTTCCATTTCAGACAATGAATAACAAAAGCCTAGTGACAGATTTTCATAAAGTCTGGGCATATACTGTTGTACTAAAAGCATGAAAAAAGACACACAGTAATGTGCAGTTATATATATATCTATACAACAAACATACAGTGACGCTGAAGCCGTGATGTTACTGATGGAATTAAACCGACGCATTTTTAGACATGATACATTTGTTTTAACTGCTCTTTTGTTTTGTCCTCCATTTAAAAGCCAGGTAACTAACTTGCTACAAATCAGTTAACTTCAAAACTTCAGAAAAGCCTGTGAACTTTCTGTATAGATCAAGTATTACCCACATTTTCACACACAGTTACCCAATATGTACACTCCATTGCAGTAATTGCTCAAACAGCTGCATATGCATTTGGAATGTCTCTGTGTGTCAAATCTTACGAAAACCCTGGCCTACTATTTTAACTTTACAGATCTCATCAAACAAAATCCTGCCTTATAATTTGGAGAAACCTTCTAAACTCTTCGTGTAAAATTTCAATTACATAATGTAAAAATTGCAGAACTTGAGCGCATAGATAAACTGAAGGTTATTTACATTGTATTTTGTCTGCACTAGCAGAAATATAAACCTATTCATGCTAACACTAAAGCAGTAAACATTAAGATTTTAAAGCACACTGAGGTCTTTGAATTGCCTCCCTGTTTATCTGTTCAGTCCCAGTACTGGAGAATGACTTTTCCCTCCTGAAGTCTGTGGCAATTTAAATAATAAAACAGAGGTTATGCAAGTGCAGAGAATTATGGAAAAAATGTAAGTGGAAAGTACATATTTTTAAAATGCACTTGAATAACTCAAATGCAGCTGAACTGACATTATTCAGACTTTCCAGTCTTATTCAATACTGGATTGAAACCAAGCACAAGAAATTTCAGGCCCAAAGGACATTTTTAAGAAAACTATAAGTACCTATATTTCTAGTTTACAATGTCTGTCTGGGAAAGCTCTACCGCCTAAAGAAAGACTAACCTATCTTCTCATGGGATCAAACAAAAGGGATGTGAACTAATTACGGGGACATTTGGATCAGCTTGAAAACGTAAGGACTGATTCAGCCCTAAAGAGCACCCAAACCAGAAACCTGGATTCAAATATCTGTGGTCTTCTAGTGAAATACGGATGCAGATTCAGATCCAAATTTTACACTGAAAGTTCATTTCTAACCTGTGCAGACACCAGCTCTAGGCCCAGCTCTGCATTCCTTCCACACCCGGAATTGGGAGTTCTGCCTGAATAAGGAATGCAAGAGAGAAATGAATTTCTTATCTTTACAGCAGATCTTGTTTGGTGATGTACATGCCTGTGAACCTGCCAAAACTCAAACGTGTGACATGGTATGAAGTCTAATTCCAAACCTGATAGATTTCAAAAGATTACTCTTGTAGGACACTTAAAATAAGGTCAAACTATTTTCACAAGCATAAGTAACTGTTCCTAACTCTAGCATACCTGGATATATTCCAATACTTCTGTATCTGTTTACAACTTTCATCAATGGAAAAGTGAAGGTCCCAGATTTGAATAAAAAATGAGTAACAAAGGGAAAAAATCATATATTTCCAAACTGAGGGGCATTTAAAAGTATGGCTATATGAAAAAGGATTTTTAAAAAATCGGTTTCACAGAGGGAAAATACTAAATAAACAAACAAATAATAAAAGAAGGCTTCTCGGCATAACATTTTATGTCCATTATCATCCAAAATCACAGAGTAGCATTATGCATACAGATACACATGGTAAAATTTTTCCATCACTCCAAAGAGACACAAACTTCATCCTGGCTTTTGATGAGATAAAAGCAATTATGTTTCCTTCAGCTACCCAGCCAGCAGTATTTCAAAATTTGCAGGGAAAATGACCTTCCAAATGCATGAATGACAAAGAACTGCGGAAACAAGTCTCTTTATGTGTTGGATCTTGGCTTTTTTAAAATTTTCCCAGATTTTTCAGTCAAGTTTATACAAGAAATGCCCACCAATGTTACTTATAGATGCTATATTTTATGATATGTCTATGATAAAATTGAAATCCTAACGCAGATGCAAGTCCATCAGCATTTTTGATAGTTTAAATTAATTTGGTCAAAAATCAGCATAAATTCTACAAGAAAGATCTCATCTGGAGAGTTTCTGACATAATTATTACATGTGCCAACCTGTTCTGCTGTAGCTGTGGCCTTCCCGGATGTTTTTCTCGTTATCCTACCCCAAACAGTATGCAAAACTGTAGGATAAAGATGCCCTTCTGCGGTCAAAAAAGTGAAAAGGGGATATTAAGGTAATTCATGTTGCATTTTGTTCAGACAAATATTTTCATAACAGTTAAGAAAAGGTTATGTTGAATAGAGTATCCTGTGGCAACTATTCTGGGAAAAACAAGTGCTAGCTAAAGTCAAGGGCTTTGGCTGCTTTAAGGCTTCCTAGACAAGATTAAATCAAAATATTTCCTATATACATTCCCTCTTTTCATCAGCATGTCAATTGTAGTAAGAAAGAATGTGCTATTAATTCTCAGCATCAAAATCTGGGATGATTTTATATAGTCAAATGTTTCCTTACTTTCACAGAAATAACTATTACTGGAAATATTTTCCAAAGCATGTTGCAAGTGGAGCTAAGTAAGTCAGCTAGCACACTGCACATTTTTCAAGGAAAAAGTTTCTAAAAATGAGTCAGGATTTAATAAAAAATGTCTCTGAGGTATGTAACTCATGCCCATAATAGAATATTTTTCAATTTTCAACCCTGTATAGAGAATTTAAAAACACTAACAGATGTATGAAACAAAAAAGTAAAATTCTGCCTTATTCTCTGCTGTGCACACATGTAACACACACAGAAACCAATGAGAGACTCTAAAACATGAATACTGCTCTTACATTTTCCACTAGAAAGACAATTTGCTCGCAATTCCTTCTCCCTTTAAATTGTTTCTGTGGCAACACATCTGGTGCTATAATTCTGGGCCAGAACATTAACTATCCTGAAAGAAGAAAGTTATGTTGTTGTTCTGGTTTGCAAGAATGTGAAGCAGAGAGAGATCTGCAAATACTTGTAATCAGATAACCCTTTTCGCCTTCATAGGCACACAGAATATTAGCTACCGATATTTATGCGCAGCTTAAAATTACAAGTTTAAAAATGTTTCTACAATGGTTAGAGAAAACTCTTGTGGTGAGCGCACATTCTATAAGCCAGCTTTTTTTAAACAAAATGACGAGTGCTTTGTTACCACTGTTCCTACCATGTGAAATAAGTGAGGAAAGTATTCAGCTAAGAGGAACAAGGTTCATTCTCTAATCATAAATATAACTCTCCCTACATAATGGAGAAGGATTGATATTGATTCCTTATCATCTCCCCAGTACTACGTAAACATTACTGTATTATCACCATTTTACAGATGAGATATGTCAGGAGCATGTAAGGCCAAAATGTCTGAAGTGTCTGTTAAATTCAAATGCCCCTACTATTAGTTACCCGTACTGAAACATGCAGCCCGTGGCTCTCTGAGCCCTTGAGGACCAATAGATTTTACTGGCCTTACTTTAAATTATGGGAACCTATTGACACTTAATGTAAGTCTTGGATATTCCAGCTTGAGCATGCCAGCATTCTCAGAATTTGTAGTCTGAACAACTTAGTTGTAGAGAAAGGAAAGAAAAACAAGAATAAAAGTTTACAGTCCCAATTCAGTTTGCTAAGTCAACAAGTGAATACTTTTTTTAATCACTAATAATCCTGACAAGTCAGTCTGAAATGTTGAAGTCATACTATATGACTACAATCCAATGAAAGTTACTACCTGTATTTTACAGTGCAACTGAGATCGACACCTCAAGATATAAACTCCATGGTGGATCTTAATTCATGCTACAAGGGCCAGAACAATTTGCAAGGGCTACTGCATTCACTTAACTCAGCCTGGAGTAGCAAGAGTTAAAAAAATAATGAAAGTGGATTTTTGCTACTCCATCAAGCAGATCAGGGATGAATTCATGGAAAGAACATATCTAATGAATAACAAAATATCACTGACACAGTTACTTCTCCAATAATAATTTCATTTTAAGTTCCCCACCAAACAAAATTTATTATTTAATTTGAAACAGCTAAATTCAAATCTAGATCAGTTACATATAAATCGGTTTGTTAACTACACTTACAGTATTTTCTGTATTAGTGACAAAGAAGACAAGATCGTCTTGGTGTTCTGATCCTTTAAATTACTAATGATTAAATGCATTGATTGGCTGAAACCCAAGTTTTTTCCCTAAAAAGTTGAACTGAATAAAAATTATGGTTTTCAGGCATTCTGCCTTTGAAGACATACTGGTTTAAAGCAATCTGTGCTCAGGGAGAATAAATTGGCAACTGAAATGGAAAAGTTGGAAAAAGTGGATAAAGCCTGGTATTTCATAAATCTGTATGTCCCTTTTGTACTTCCGGAGGCGCCATCTTACGATCAGAATTAAACCCAGGACCCTGAGCACCTCTAGTCATTAAAGGCCAGCTGGTGTCCTTTGCAAGACTTGCTGTCTGTCTAATTTTGGATTGTCACCAGCCAATCACCTTCCAAAACCCAGTTCTGGCCAGTAACAGTCTGGATAATTCAACTCTCTTCCCTTTTTCTCGGCCTTTTGGCTAAGATCGAGTGTGTATATTTAACTAATATTAAACCTACTATTTTACATAAAATATCTCCTTCACTTCCAGTCTAGCCTTTCTATTTATTTCATCCAAATGGCGTAATTAACAAACCTTCTGAGACAGTTCTCACTCCTTTGCTTTATCTTGTATAACTTTCTATATACAGAACCTCCGTTTTGTCCTGGTGCACTGTTACTCCACATTATCACTCCTCAAACCCCCAAGAAAGAGACACATTAAAATCACAACTTTCCCCTACCCATAGACTGGCTCTGGATTCCCTTTCTAGCCATAACGGCTCTATTCCACTTCTGAGGTTCTTTATGAGGATATTGCAAAGGAATATTTGTGAAGGAATTAGCCGTGGAAGGGAATAAAGTGACACTGGTGGATCTGCTATTACAGGGTCCCAACTCCCTGTCTGGATTGTTCCTAGGGAACCCAAGGCTAGAGTGAACATTGTAGAGCAACTGTACGGCTGCTCTTTGTCTTGACAGAAGGAAATCATCTCATTTTTATACTACTCCTTAGGGAATACCATTACATAACTCACTGTTTGGCCTATATTTTCCCATTCTTGGCTCCATGCTGTTAACAGAAATACCACTGCTTCACTGCAGTTACTTACTGACTCGAGAACCGAGCACTAGACAGGGACGTAGGATCTGTCATCTCAGGGAAGCCCTTTAATTCCTCTAAACAGTATCCAAACTCTAATCAGAGGAAAATTTTACCAAGCTAGTTGTTCTCTACTGTATAGCATGTGTTGTATCTCATACAAGTTTGTCTCTAGAACTGGGTCATAAAGTGGGCTTGGCCTGCCATTCAATAACAGCTCCGTCCCATTTTGGCAGGTTTTGTGCAGCTTTTCCTGCACTACTACATGTGGTGCTTATGTCATCCCCTCTGCAGAATTCAGAGCAGCAGCATGTAAGTGATCAACTGCACAAGAAATGAATACAACAGAGAAGTTGTTTCTAATATGCAATGTTCATTTAGACACCACATCTTTCTCAGATTTCTCTCTCCACTCAACATGAAATGTTCCCTCAGATACATTTTGCATTGTTTACTACCCTTACAAATGATATTCCCCTGCTTTTTTTTTAAATTAAGGTCTTTCCAAAAAGAATATGTAATGCCCCTCATTAATAGGTGTAGCTCCCATTTTACAGCTGTGAAAACACAGGTAAAGACAGATCAAGTCTTCATCCCAACAAAGGAAATGATTGAATCAGGAGTTTTGAGTACTGGTGCTGTACTCAGACCCTGGTTCAATACTTCAAGAAATGGCTCAAGAAATATGTAACCTTGTTTTTCAAATTCCTTCAAGTTTCTTTGGTTCATGAACAACTCAATTTCCATATGGCCCAACTTATTTAAAACACTTTTGAAAAAGGGAAATTAAACTCTGTCTGAAGCAAAATGTAACTGGGCTGTGACCCAGAACCTCAATTTGTATTTATGAGCAAATAAAATGTAATCTCTGCACAGACAAAAAGAGTTAACTGAAATATAACCAGCCCATACCATGACACCTCCAAAACCCAAACGCTACAGGATGGCATGAACGTTGTCCCAGTCCTCTTACTTTTCCACCTGCTCCGGCCAGGCGTTCACCTCCTGGGGGGTTCCCGGGTGTTTCCTGGTGTGAATGCATTTACCCCTGGATAAAAAGCACCCGCACTTCTTTGTGCCGGTGCAGCCTCTGTGGGAATATCAGCATCCTTCGAAGCTTGCCTGCTTACAGATGCCTGCAGGCTCCTAAGGAGCCTACCCCCCGTAGGTGACATGCACCCCCCCTGTAGGTGACACGCAGCTCTCACCTAACGATGCGGTGCCGGTGCCTCCCCGTTGTCCCGCGCGTCTCGGACACCCGTGTCTCTGCCGGGTGCCCGAAGCGGCGCTCCCGACGCGCCCCTGCTCCGCACCTCCCGCCGCCGGGCAGGGCGGGGGTCGCGGCCCGGAGCCGGCACCCCGCGCTCCCCCCGCGGATCGCGGCCGGGCGTCCCCGCCGGATCCGCTCCGCGGTCCTCCGCGGCCAGGTGTCTCCTACCTGGCCCTCGGCGGCGGGGCGCGGAGAGCGGCTCCGCACCGCTCCCGCGGCGGCTGTCGGCGGCGCGGCGCGGCTGGGCCCGCCGGGAGGGCCGCGATAGCCGCCGCTTATCGCCGCTGCCTGTCACCCAGCTGGGCTCCGTTTCCAGGAAGCCGCGGCTCCGGAGCGCTTGTTTGCTGCTGGATGCCGATCGCCCCGTCCCGCTCGCTGCCTGCCTCCCTCCCTCCCTCCGACCCCCCTCATCCTGGCAGGGGGGCTGGGAACGCGCAGCGCGGCTCCAGCACATGCCGAGCCTGCGGTCACGGCCCGGACCCTCTGCTATTAATCAGGGAGCGTCCCAAGCGCCCCCTCGCTCACTCCAGCTGTTGCACTCCAGGCCCCACCGCGCCGCAGGGCAATGACAAACCGACTACACACGCGGGGACACCCGCCCCTGCCCCCCGTTTATTCCTCCGTTCCCCGGCCCCCCAGCTCTTACCCCTTCACTTCCTCTCAGGCTTTTCCTCCCGTGCCCAGATTCCCCCCCTTCCCATCTTCGCCATCCATTGCTCACTCCTCCTCTCCCCGTACCCCAGGCTCTATCCCTTTTAAGACTCCCTCCTCTCACAACCCTCAGTCTTTCCCTAATCATCTTCTTTCTTTCTCTTATTGCCTCCTCCCTTTTTCGATCCTACCCTCCCATAGGTCTGCTACTCTTGAAGACGTCTAATTAGCCGTGTCTTTGATTCTTTGTTAACCAGAGCCCGCTCCAAGCCCTTTCTGCTGCACTCACTACTGACCTCCTTGTTGCTTCTTCAGGCAGGGACTGTTCCTCGAGAATGAGCTCCCTTCTGCTGGCTTTCTAGACACCTTCCAGGTAATCCTGGCAAAAAGATGTGAAATCGTGATGTAGAAAGCAGGCTGAAATCCTCCCCGGTTCCTTGCCTCACCACACGAAGCCACACAATCGCACCTCTTTTCTTTTGAACAATGCCTTGCCAGGCCTTTTGTAAACACCAACACACAAACGTGTTCCTGCCTTGGGCAACGCACCTCGGATGATGGTATGTCTCACCCCTCTTCCATTTTCTCCTATGTTTTTTAGCACCATTTCCCCATAAGGTTAGCATGCTGATTGACGGACAGCACAGGAAGCTAGACACTCCCCATGAACAAAATGAGCTGACTGTACCGAGTTTGGACATGCTCTTACGATAACTTTATTACTAATAGTGTTTGCTCCCCTTTTGACCATATTCAGCAACATGAGGACACATACCAGACTCTTCCACCCTGTTTCAGGAGGACAAAACACAAATTAAAGTTCTCAAAGCACCAGATGACCAGAGATCCCACACAAGAACCTGTTAGGGCAGAGTTATTATTTTATTTTGCAGTACTTCATGAAGTTGTTCGGGATTTGTATTTTTCTGTGTGCATGCTTAAAGGAAAGTCTTGAAAGAGGCAAGGGAAGATCTCTTGCACAGCTGAATATGTTCTTAAGATGCATGAGGGAATTGACACACATGAAAGTGAGAGCAATAAGAGACAAAACCAGATGGGCTGATGGAGTTGGCTGAGCAAACAACTCAAGCACTTTGGGTTTTATATATATTAGAAGGAACGGTGCTGAGATGCAAGTAAAAGTGGGTTTCATACTGGATCTTGAAACTGATTGGGGCTTGGAGCGCTGAAAAGGGCAATGGTGATACACCACGGAAAAGACCAGTATCAGAGCTGGTGCACCTAGCAAGGCCAAGCAAGAAGCCAACACATGGACTTGTACGGGTAAGTACATGACATATTCTAACAGTTGTAACTCTACTAACTGTTCTCTTGATCTTCCTAGTATTGGGAGGTTTTATGGTCAATCACACTGACTGCTTGAAGAATCCCCCCAGTCAAATATAACAGCAGCAGTTCAAGATGCAGCCAGCTACATGCCCTGCCTCTCTGCCCAGGTTTTCCAGTCTCACAGGACAGTCAGCCAGGCTGGACGGGTGCTCCAGCCTCAGACCCAGCAGCGCGAATGGGATCAGACCAACTCACGCAGCTGCAGGACTATGCTAAAACACGGGCTGTGAGCTGCAGCAGTTTAAGCACGGACCCAGGTCTTCCCGTGCCAGCCCCATAGCAGGGCGGAGCACACAGCGGCTATTTTAAATCAACTTAACTGGATTTGCAGGAGGACATTTGTCAGAACACCAAATCTCTGCAGGAGCCCTACGCAACCAGTTGACCAAGAAACCTTTACTGTTACTGTCATTTCCTCCTAAACATGAGACTTATAATAAATTTCACAGACCAGACCCTCAGCTAATGCAAATGACCAAGGTTCCATCACTCCCGGGGCAGATGTCCCTATTTACTTCAGCTGAGGATTGGCCTTACGTGGTTTTATTCCAGTTGATTTTTTATGATCTTCATTTGCTGTGTCTTCATCTGGTGTGTTTATGTGGCTGGTGCTTGGTTTTCATTATTTTTAACTGCATTTCAGATTATTTGCTCGATGGTTTTGTTCACATTCTCCTTTTCCACGAAATTCTAATAAAACACTTGGCTACAGATTTTCCAAATTGAATACTGATGTTTAGTGCAGCTAATTATGTAGCAGGGTTCAAAGCGAGTTCTATAACGTAACAATTTACATATTCTTGAAAACAATGGACACAAACCTACAAATTATTGTTACAAGCTAGTTTCATATTCTTCTGGAATTTCCTTTAAAAATACATATGTTTAGTATTCTCACACATATGAAAAGCAGTAAATACTCCATTGCTGGCACCATTATAATATTTACAGTGAAAAAACAAAACACACTCTCATGTCTCTTAGACCTAAAGGGACATTAAAAAAATGCTAGTACATTTCCTCCAAGGATCTCAAAGCACTTCACAAAAGCACTTCACAAATTCAGCCACTCAACATCTATCAAGTAGTATGCCAGTGATATACAAAGATCATTTTACAATTAAATATTCAGGATGGTTGCACCAACATTATACATTTAGTGTTTCAGCCTCACCAGTGTTCTGGCATAATCAGATTAACTATAATTTTATTCTTTAAGTACTGAATTAAGTCATTTTTGTTTGTTTTCTAAACCAGCTGAACTAAAGACAGCAAACTCTGTGAGCAGATCGGGCTTCTCAGGAAGATCCAGACTAAACAGACTTTTAGAAAGGCTACTATAAACCACAACACTGTTTATAATAGCAATAGCTAATAACTCAGTAGTTAGGCCTATTAATATGATCCTTTACACCAGGCTGACTTGGAGAAAACAATCATTTTTCTTGCTGCTCTTAACACAAGCAATATGTATGCAAACATTTGCTTGTATCTCCACCCCACCCTTTTTTATTTTGTATTTTTAATTTTAGAATGCTACTTAATGTTAATAACTATCAAGTAATCTGCATAGAAGTAGATTATCTATCAATCTATCAATATATTGACTAGGCACTTTCATTACTGTAACACAATACACTTCAGACCATGTTATAACAAACCATCCCTACATAAAGAGCATTTACTCAGAGTTTCTGAGAGTGTGTTACAGTAAGATGAAACACACATCCAGAATTCTAAGCACATGATTATTTTTGCTTCTTTGTGCATCTATCTGCATTGGAGTTTATAGTTCACAGTATTATAACTCAGGAGGGAAACTAAGAGATGAGCCAACAGAAGCAAAGAGTATCTTCTAAAAGCTGAATGCAACTGGGACAGTGGCTGAACTCACATGGATTCAGTATTTCCAAATGTGACATACATGGAAAAATTGAATTGCTTTTCTACTCCCCTTGGCTTGTACTTTTCTATTTTTACTTATTACCACTGCATCAGTACTATTTGGTTAATAAACTGTGACAGTTCTATTCTGTTAGTGTCTAAATGTCTGCCCGTTTAAATTCTGCTGTTTCACAGTGGGTTTGACTTGTTCGTGTGTGCATGCATAAAAATGCAGTGGAGAAAAAGCCTAAATTAATTTGAATTGTCTAAATACAACAATAGTTTTCTATTTTCCTAACAGAATGTTCCTAATACTTGTTTTACATTTTCCTAAAATGTCGCTAACTTCATCTTACGATTTCAACAATAAATCAACGAAACGTTAAAGCATGATACGATTAATTTTATACATCAATTACAAACACGCGTACGGTTACGAGAGTAGTCACTGTACCGGAAACACTCGGTACAGACGCGGCCAGCGCTACAATTAACGGCTACACACGACGCTCCCCTCTAGCCGTAACAATTACCGCGGTCATCGAGACTACCGCAGGAGCGAGCGCCCCCGGCAGGCCCCTCCACCGCTGGCAGCCGGCACAGCGCCCTCTGCCGGGCTCCCCGCGCGCCGGAGGCCCCCCCGGCCAGCGGCGGCAGCCGGGCTGGACAGCACGGACTCAGGTAACGCCACGAAAGCCTCCCACGCGTGATCTAAATGGACAGTCCCCACGAGAGTGCGTTCTCGACTGGCTAATCCACCTTCTGCAAATACGTAATGCAGTCCAATCTGCATTACATCATAAGCATCGCAGGCACTTCCAGTACTTTTTTTTGAGTGTGTGTGAGCAATCTTGGATGACTCGTGTATTATGCAATAATTCTTCAATCATAATAAGTAATAATTAATTATTTTATAAAGAGCTATCATTATTTTTGCAACTGGATGCAGGTATCATTTGCAAAATTAATTAATTCTCTCACAGTCAGACAAGTAACAGAACTGTAACTGGTCCTGCGATTACTTCCCTTCCTTCGAACACCTCTGCCAAAACTGTTTGACTTGGCAGTGGGGCCAAGTGGAGGACACAAATTTGTTTCCAGCAGTTCTGAAAGCAGGCAGGCGTAGAACAGCATGCAAGCTCAGGAAAAGGGAGTTAAACGCAAGGTTTCTGAAACAGTACCTGTGAAAATATGGGGCAGGAGGGACTTGCTTACCAGAGTGATAGACAAACTCACTACTAAGTGATGTCAAAATAACACACTGCCAAGCAACGCAGGGTGTTTAAACATCACACCCTGGAGGACAAGAGGACATAAAGATAACACGGTCCAATCTAGCTGTGAAGCACGGTACTGTGTAACAGGAGCTGGATGTTTATAAAAGATTAAACTGTTAGAATCCATAGTAGCTTGTTCATTTTAAAGCTCAAATGTTATCCTTGCTTGATAAGAAATTACTTTTAACAACTGACAAAGCCTAACCATTTGCTTTATAAGCATACTCTGTGTAGTCACAAATAATTTTAAGATCTATCAACCACCATTCTGTATAAAAACGTTCCTTTGCAGTAAAAGGCACAGGTACTCATTATTCAGCAGATGGCACTTAAAGTATTACTTATTCTGGGTTACAGCCGCTAGCAGAGGGCATTGTTTTACTCAGAAACAGTGGTAACATGCTTTCCAGACAAGCTTAAAAGCAAAGTCTTTACTCTAAAAGGTTTACTAGGTGGAGCTTTTTATCTAATTATCTAAGAATAAGACAAAATTAAAATTCTAATCTGTACCAAGCGAAGTTTAAAAGAAATTTTGGAGCAATTATTCCTTTGATCTGTCATAATTTTTCCAAATTCTAGATCAGGAATACTCAGTGAGTACTGGAAAGACAAATAAGTAATGGTCACAAATTACTTTGAGGAAAGAAACACTGAAGTGTTTTCTGTTGACAGCTTGAGCACCAGCACGGTTTCTTTTGAACACTCTAGCCAGAAAAGTTAAGTCATTAAACTCTACACGTGTGCAAGTGTGAGACATGAGGTGTGATTAGTACTACTGTGTTTAAATAAGAAAGAATTTCAAAGTAACCTGGAGTCACCGAACAGAAATGGATTACTAGATGAATGCAAAGAAAAAGCTTTAAAAGCTTTTAATTATTTTAGTTATAAACCTCAGAGAGTACAAATTAATATATCAGTATTAGTTTTTGACTTGTTAGGAAAGTACTTTCAAAAAACTTCAGAAGTTTATCACAACTAAAGCCCCTAACCAAGAAAAATCACAGAAATATTCTACAGAGCATCCACTGGGATTTGCTGGGACAAACGGCATACTTCCTAAAAAGTACTTGCAACACATCCCCCCCTAAGGGGCTGATGTTAGAGCTAGCTGAAAGTCAGAATTCCCATTCAGATGAAAAGCAAAAATTTCTGCAGAGGTAAGAAAATCTGAAATAATTCATCAGTTTCTCTCGCCTAATGAGAAATAATTCCATAATGGCACACTCTGAGGATTTCCTCCGCAGCGGATTCTCGAGCCTACCAAGCACACCCATCTCAGGAGCCCCAACCAGCGCTGGCTTTCACTGTGCTCCCACGTCTGTAGAGTCTCAGTTCTGTGGCAGGAAGCGTGACAGCTCCTGCCCCTGGTTACTAGGGCATCTTGCTGCTAGTCACTCCTTTCCACACAACTCGTCTAGACTTGGACAGATTCCTAGCTATGGTACCTACGTTTAACATTAATTTATGGGAATATTTTGCGTGAATAAGTTTAAATGTGTTTTCAAAACTGGATCTAGATTTATAGCACACCAGAAACAACTGTTTATTTGACAGGCAGCATGATACAAAGACAACTTTTCCCATAAAGCTAGACAAAATAAAACAGAAGTACAAATTCCCCACAACTCTAGGGAACTAGAAATATTTTACTGGAAAAGATCTCATATATGAACTTTAAAAATAATCAGTTCATTTTGTCACCGACAGGTAAGTAAATATTGTGTCAAAGTAACAACTAAAGGTGCCGGGGGGGGGGGGGTTGGAGGCTGTTTGTTTTGCTGACAGCCAAAGAAAGCAGAGGCAGAATCAGAACACAGAAATTCTTCCACCTTAACTCTCTGGTTGTTCCTCTGGTCCATCCTATCTTTAACAGGTGAAGTAGCATTAGCTCTTCAGATAACAATGTAAGTATTTTGTAGTATCTATTTACTGAGCAAAAATATGATTTGAAGTGTACATTACTTTGAACTTATATGCTCCTGGCTTCTTTGCAGTAGATATTTAAACCCAAGTGTTGCAGTTCTTTAGTATTCTTTTTTTTTTCCAATACAGAAACATTTCTCAAGCCTTCCCAGGGACCCGTACAAAAAATACATTGATAAAATCTAGCCAGAAAAGGAGACGCAGTCCCTAGCGGGAGAGCACTTTCAAACTACACTCATATACTTGTACCTACACAGCCACTACACTATTGGTAGGATTGTATTGTATTGCTGACTTCTGCACAAGAAAAGCAACAAGCTTTTATATCACTACTTTGACGCTGAAAGTAATTTTATAGCTGCACAGTTAGAAAACAAATATATTCATCACTAAATCAACTACTGGTTCCCCCCCTAAGAAAAAAAAACACAACCCCAAAACCAAACAAAAACCCCCAATCCAAAATTAAAATCCACAAAATCCCACAACTGCCACAATTTCAGGATAAGAAACTCAGTTTTTATTATACCGGTGTTATTTAAATATTACTATTATTAATAAATTAGCTAAACTGCCATGCAATGGGGTTTACTTGATGAGCTTTGCTCTTGTGTTTGTGTAGTGCTGTTGATACGGATTGTATTCCATGGAGACAAAATATAACAAGCTGCCCTTCTCAAATTCTTTCTATCTAATGCAACATTTGTAAATTTACATATCCTGCTCCAGGATCAGGAGTATTAACAGCATGTTATAAAATGTATTTCCATGGCTTCATGGGCACCTATAAATAGTGTTCTACAATATTATTTGCATTTGCGAACACCAGATCTGTTTATGACACACATGGTTTGTCTGAACCACTCACTTATTAAGGAGAAGGTAAAAGCAATTTGAGGTCACGTGTCCCTAATATGCTGAAAATGCAGTTATCCAAGTGTATACACTATTCTTGAAAACTCACCTCTTTGTAGGGAAATATAACTGGTATGCAAGATTAATGTATCAAAATTGCAGAAGGTATCAAAATGAAAGCCTGTAAGTATAGATTTTTTTTTTTTTAAGAATAGCAGGAGAATCTCTGGTATGACCTTCTTATTATCATTTTTTTTTTTTTAATAAAGCTTCTCTTTTCCCCTTTATTTTTTCTCTTCCCATCAAAAAAAAAAACCCAAACCAGTCTCTCATCAACTCCAGTACAAGACCAGATTACAATCTACTGAATCTAACACTCACTCTTCGGAGCTAGCACTGACAGTAGAAATGAAGAATAGTTTATGTTAAGTATAAAACCAGCGTAAGCCCTGAACTATACATAAAAGTTTAGGTGGGTCATCAATAACAGTTAACATACACTGGCAGACATTTTCTATGTTTTATTCTTGGAAGTATTCTTTCAAGTCCCGTGAGGGCTGTATGGAATACCATTCCACTTGAAAAGTGGGAAGTCTCGAGATGGGAAAGAAGCATTACGGAAGAATCTCACTATACTCCATGGTGGATTTAGTGGTCAAATTTCTACACCAAAACAAACAAAGAAAAAAAAGGCCTCCCAAAGAACTTCCCCAAGGGTCCAGAGACTAGGAAACCCAACCTGTCTTTCAACCTCACAGAAGCTGAAACTGAACGTGCCATGAATAGCTTGATCAAGTCTGAATCACAGGTTTTACAGAACTTGTGACTAAAATAGCTCTATAAACTTGTGTTACAACTGGCACAAAAAGCCTGCCTCTCTACCTTTATCTGAAATCAAATTGTTTATCACATTCCTTCCTCATACATCAGCTCCTTGTGATGAAAGCAAGGTAGTGATTAATACTTTTTATTAGGTTGGTTCCAGTGACTTGAAATGAATTTGCCCTGACTCCTTAAGCATGCTGCCACACCCACTGCCATGGCACTCCAACCATGCTAGGAATGCACAATAGAAAAAAATTATCTTAGACGATACTTCGTAAATCTATAGCAATAAAATTAGCTGCACGACAGCTTCAAGCACAAATCATCTTCAGGAGGTTCTTCCTCCCTCTCTCCAGAAGAAAAGAGGCAAACCAATAGCTTTAAAAACCTGGAGAAGGCACTGTTCTCTTCTGTCACTTGCACTCTTCTCTGTGCTTTCCTATAGCTCATTAAGCAAAGCATGCTGTAGAAGACAGAAATGGAAAGCAGTCCAAACTCTTCTCAGTTTTGTAATTACAAAGTGACAAAATAAGAGGTTTTATCCAAGTCTTGCTCATGTAGCTGTAATCTATCTTCTCTTACATCAGGTTCACAGATTTTATCTAAATTTACAGACTGAATTCTCTATGTATCCTTTTGCAGTGTAAAACCAAAACATACTAGATAAAGAATGGGAAGACTTGAATTAGCCTAGACACTGTCTGACAATTAACAATTAATGATATCCTCTGTACTAATTACAACTTGTCTTGGCTTGAGTGATAGCTGCAATTTCTTTGCCTTTGGCATGACGGGAGTAAGATCAACTGCACAAAAACCAGCACCGACTTAAAAGTGATTCAGCACTGGATGGTTTTTTTTTTAATTACTGATTACCAGCTGAGACTTGAGAACTGACTAGACACAACTGCAAGGAGTTGTTTGAACTCCCTTCACAGCCATCTACGTAACATCTACATGAGGATGCCTCATGCTGAGTTCTCTTCTATCAGGTTTATAGATTAGGGAGAGACCTGTATTTCAAAGGTTTCTTGACATAACTAGATTAATCTACATGCTTTCATCTTGCCAATACATGTAAAATTATACAAGTGAAAGGTAATTTTTCTTCAGATTGTAAGGTGTTTATGGTCTCTCCACTAAGGTTTATCAGTACCTCTCTCAGGGTAGCTAAGCAGACCTTTATATGAAAAAAATTGATCTATCTCAGAATTAAACCAATAAACAAGGTTATCTAAGACAACTGCTCTGACATGTTACCAGATCCTGCAATATTATTCCTGGTTAAAATGAAAATAAACTCCATGAACATCTTTATGCCCAGGATGGACATACAGGTGCATCCGGAGAGTAAGACTTGAAACTTTCAGCCCGATCTAGACTTATTTTATGTAATCTGTCAATACATAAACTAACACTGGTGCACTTTCTGTGTTAAATTCGCAGGATCCCAAGATGTTTGAAGTGTCTTGATGCCACCCGCCTCCAAGGCAGCCTGGCCCTGGGGCTCCTAGCACAGAGGCTGCGAGGCGCCGGGGCCTGGCGGGCTGCCGGACCCGCCTCCCCCGCGCTGTGGGAGGGCGCGGAGGTGCGGGCTAGTGGCTCCCCGCGACGAGGGGCGCAGCCCCAAGCCGGGCCGGCCCCAGCACAGGAGGCGACGCGCTGAGGCGCCCGAGGAGAAGGCGGGGAACCGCGCTTCAGCCACCGCAGCCCTGTGTGTACACACCAGACCCGGCTACTCCAGGGCAAAGGTTGCCGAGGCACATCCCACACCTGCTCCCTAGGAGAGAAAAAAAAAAAAAAAAAAAAAAAAAAAGACTTCCTTGTCATACAACAGCCCCTCCTCCTCACCCGCGCCGGCGACCGCCTCCATCTTGGAATCCCGCCGAGCCAGGCGCAGGTGCGCGGCCCCCCCTCGCCAGCCCGCGACTGCGCATGCTCGCCAGCGGCAGGTGCGCGGCCCCGCCCTCCGCCGGCCGGCGCCCCTCCCTGCGGCGCAGGCGCTGTGGCGGCGCCGCGCTTGCCCCGCCCCGCGGCTGGCCGCTGGCTCGGAGGCGCGGCAGGTGCCAGGAGCCGCCGTGGCCCCGCCCCCTCCCCCCTGTCTGAGGGCGGAGGCGTCGCGGCGGCAGGAGCCGGCGGAGCGGCCGTGGTTGCCGGGGGCAGTTGGCTTCGGGCCGCGCCGCTCGCCCTCCCCTTCTGCCTCTCTCCCCTTCCCGCAGCGCGCTCGGGGGTACCCGGGGGAGAGAGAGGAGAGAAAACGAGACACCGACCCTCCGGCGGCATGAACCGGCCTCACCGCGGGGCTGCGGGCAGCCGGGGCCTGGGCACCATGGAGGTGAAGAGTAAGGTGGGTGCTGGCCACCGCGCCTCAGGGCCGCGGGCGGCGGCGGCGCCGGGGCGGGAAGGAGCCGGCCTGGCCTGGCCCTGCCCTGTGGGGGCGCCTGGTCGTAGAAGGGCAGTGAGAAGCGGGGGGAGCGGTGAGGGGACGAGGGGCAGCGAGAGCTGCTGACTCACCTGCCGGAGGTGGCACCGGGGGCGAGGGGCCGGCGTCCGCCCGTGCGCGGCCGCGGTGTCGCTTGAGCGCCCCTCAGGCCGTCGGGCTCAGGGAGGCGGTGGTCCCCGGGCTGCGGCTGGGGCGGGCTCCCTTGCCCACCTGCCTGTCCCTGCTCCAGCCAGCTCCCTCTGGTCTCCTCAGCCTGCGCGGCTGTTAGAAGGCTAAGGTAGTGTCAGTTAAGTGGTGGTGTCCCTTCGTGGGTGTGCTGTCTGCGGGGGGGGGGGGTGTGTGTATTTTTGAAGTGTTTTTTAAAAACAGGTTAGCAGAGTTGACCCTTTAGTTTCTGTATAGACTAAAAAAACCAGAGAAGTAGATGTTTGGGGAAAGTTTGAGATGTCTGGGCCAAAAGAGGTATTGAGAGTTGTGATTCAAACTCCAAAACCTGTGCTTCGTCTGAATTAGAAAAAGAGTACATTTGTTTAACTTAGTGGCTGTTTCTGTACTTTTTTTTTTTTGGTTTAACTTGATGGCTTTGTGTTTCTATACTTTTTTTTTTTGGTGGGGTAGAGCATAGCTTGCATTAGTTGGTAGAGGTAAGCCCTGGCTAACTTATCTTAAATTAGAGCTTGCCATCTTTTAGAGGCTGAGAATTTTACACTGGCACTTGTTTTATGTGTGTATCTATATGTTATGGTTTATACCAACAGTTTCTTGCTGTCAAAGCTTTGCATAATTCTGTAAATTCTCTCATGGGTGTATCAGTGTCTGTTCTTCCTATTGTTAATTTTTCATGTGCTGGTTAGACAAAGTCTTGCTGACAAAACTTTGATGTTCTGAAAGAAATTAGATTTTTGTTCAGGTTTAGACATGTAATATTTTGTTGATATGTCATTCTGCAGTTAACAATTGTAAAAGTGTTGGATGTGCAGTATTCGGTGGAGTGTCAACCTATTAGTTAAATAAATGTGTATAACTTGAGTTAAAACCCCTTTTTCATTGTCTAGGCAAATTGCAAGGGCACCTCCGTGGGAATGCGTTTTCTTCCATTGGTAGAAAAATGTCTCTTGTGGGCTTTTTTTAAACTGATCTACAGTCTGTTGTCTATATTCTGTACCTTCCTTTCCTGCTAATCAAGTATTACAGCAGCAGTGTAGGTGAAGCAGTCATGGCTTGTGGTGTTGTGTTGTTTTTTTTAAGGATACCATAGTGCTGAAACTTCTAGAAAATGTATGGTTGGTCTCTATAGCTTGAATGATGATGATTTCTTTGAAGAGTTGAATTAACTTTCATGTCGACAAAACCAGAAAGCACAGGAATAGCTAGTAGCTATGATTTCAAATACTAGTTAAGCATAGCTGTTACTGTGGTTGGTGAAGTCTTTTTTTCCTCTTGTAAGATTGAAAACAATCAGTGTGATGTGTTTATAAACAAAATACTTGTTGTCTCAGCTCAAAACTCTAGGCTTACTGTTCCCCCATTGTGTGTTTTCCTTGATTTAAAATGCATCTAGGGATCACCGGTGTGATGTGTTCTTTGGTGTTTATGCAGAGACGTGTAGAAGGTCTAATGAATAGGGACCGTCTCTTAAGTGCATGTTATGAAGCAGGTTTCAAGGCATTCCTAGAACTACTTGTCGCTAATGCATTATTTAACAGCACCTTGATTTAATATAGCATAGGAGTCATCTTCCTTTTATGAAAAGAATAAATTCTAAAGAGAGAGAAGAAAGGCTTGTGTAGGAGGTGGAGGGGACCATTACTGTGGAGTGGTCTGGGCTTTGAAGGCTTATCAGCGACGTACAGCTCTTTATTTAGATACTCCAAATCAATAATCGTGCCCCAGCTGACAAAGCTGTGCAAGCACAGCCCAAGTGCAGTTGCAGTTATATGAGCAAAATCCTTTTGATAGTCTTGTTTATTCAATTTGGGTAACTGGTCTGAACTTGCCCTGGGGAATCCCCGTAGAATATTAATTCCAGTTAGCCCTTTCTCGCAACATAGAAAATCAACTTTTATACCCCAAACGAGTTCCTGGTGATGGTATGAAAGCCCCCAAATAAACTTCTAGTTCTCCAGATATAAAATTCAGATTCCCCCCCTTCTCTCATGACTTGGAATAATATTTGTTTTTTCAGAATGAAATCTAATATACTGGTAAGACAGATATGGTTACTGTAGTTCCTGTTCTGTTGTTGCTGGAGACTTGTAGTATAGCAGCAGTGTGCTGTGTACAGAGGACGTAAAGATGTCTCTCATAAGTAAGTCTTACTTAAGTGTGTGTCTCTAGTAACTTCCTAGTATGCTGACATCACTTGTACTGTGTTTTCCCAGATGAATTACTGGTGTAACAGCATGCATTTGTAAAAAGCTCAGGTGGCAAGAAGCCTTCTCTTCTTAAGTTAGTCTTTTCGGATCTTTCTTCTCCTCTAAACTTCTTGTAAGTTGTAAGTGCAGCTCATTTAATGGAGTGGAGTGCAACATTTAATATAAAATGAAAACATTTCAGGGAGTTAAAATAAACTCTGAAAACGCGTAGGTTTGCTTTTGTCTTTATCTACTTTACAATAGTATGCAGCATACGGCAAACCATGTTAGGAAGTAATAGCCAGATTACTAGTCTCTTGGTGTTTGCACCAACTATGTATAAAATCTTGGGAAAAAAAAATAAATCACACGTTTGAAAATCTGTCCCTTTGTATGCTTGCTGCAATAGGACTTAACATTTACTCCAAACTGACAGTGATGCTGTTGGCTTCTTAAACTTTTAGTACTGAATTATGTTTGAACTATGTAGTCTTTCGAAGCCAAACAATTGAAATTGATGCAATGCATGGACAATTCCTGTGGCATTCATACTTCACATAGCTGAAAAAGGTTTGAGAGACACAGGATAAAGTCTTTCACTGACGTCATGATTAAGTGTGCTGCTTCTGATGTGATGGGAGTTCCTCCTGCAGGCTTTTCTTTGCTTTTCTTGTGAGCAGGTATGAATCATCCTGTCTGCCTTATTGTTAGTTAATGTTACTGTAATTGGAGTATTTCTGGAAGAGGAATGTTCCCAGATAATTCCTTTATTTCAAACTTTTGGAGGAAGGTGGGGTGTTGGAAGGGGTAGCTTGTTTTGCTGTGCTGTGTTTGAGTTAGTATGGTGTTAATGTGCTAACAACGGGCTCATTATCTCCTTATTTTCATTCCTTTGTTTGTATGTGAGAACTCTAAAGATTTTCTTCTCCAAAAGGCTGTAATCAAATGTGAGGTGAAGGTTGGTCTGGAGGCTTGGTAATGTGCACCTTCACATCTACTGTGTGTAACATATACCCAAGTAGGCGATACTGAGGCTCAAACTTTCAGTCAGTGAGTATTTTGTTCCATGTGCCTTTCTGTTCTGCTTAAAACTAAACTTGCTAAAGAAATTATTTAAAGTCTTTATGTTCACTGTAGGTCAGCAATAGAATTCCCCCCAAAATGCCACCAATTGACTTTTTTGTTTGTTTTCTCTTTTTTAATGATTAGTTTATTACCCTTTGAATTCATATACAAGCTGGTCTGCTTTAGTAACCTGGCTTCTGCTATCTCTTCATTCCTTTTAGCATCTTTGGTGTGTTGTGTGTGCCTGATATGGAGGTTTTGGAGTAATTTTTATGCAATGTTCTGTTTGCTTTGAGTCCTGCCCGTGTTGGGCAGAACACCATAATTTTACCAGTTACGCTTGCTGAAATTACAATTTTTCTAGTCTACATCAAATGCTTACTCTTTTATTTGCACATAGTTTAGTCTTATGCCTACTGTCACTGAATCATTGCTAGCATTGTTTTTTTAATAAGTGTGTGTTATATAGGTGATTTAGGAGACTGAAGCTTGAGTGGACTAGGGAGCTGGGTTTTTTTGTTGAATGATCCTACTGACTAACTGCAAATCCTACCCCTGAAAATGCAGTGCCAGTGATTAAATGGGGGTTTTTTGCGTATCTTCTGAAACTTCTCTGGTTTAAACCCTGGATACAACCACATTTTAAAAGACTATGCAATCAAGATTTGAGTCTTGATCATGCAGACAAATCTTCTGAATGCTCTTAAGGAGTAGTGGCTGGTTGCCTGCTTTATCTCTCTCTTTAGGTAAGAGCAGAATTGACTTGGGATCAGCTCACTAAAGCTTTACTGCACATGGTTTGTACTGAAAAGCAGCAGCCATTCTTTGTAGTCTTCAGGTCAAAGTGGCTTTTTCATTTCTTGTCCAAACAACTGGGAATCTGAAAACTACTCAGTCTTGCATAGGTTAACCATAGCTGTGTAACAATCTATACATAACATTCTAAAGTGCACTAAAATTTCTTTGAAAAAGTTCCAGGTAGTCACACACCATAGGAGGTTAATCATAATCTTTTTTTTGAGCCACCAACATCAGTGCTGGGTATAAATTCTGTCCCTTGCCGAGAGCATGGCTGTTTCATACGCATGTAAGAATCTGCAATGATTCTTGCACTAGTTTGTCACCTTAATGCTAAGCTCCCATATTAGTGAATGCTTTGACCTAAATGGAACAATGAAATCAACTTTTGTGTATTAAAAAGTACATGTTTTATCAAGACCAAAAATAGTTATAACTCTGGAAAAACAAACAAACAAACAAAAAAACCAAAGCGGTTCAAACTGACTTTTTTACGCCACTTCAGAATTATTGGTTGTAGTTTTTAGTGCACTTTTAATTCCATAACATTTCTGGTTTAACATTCAAATCATTCTATTGCTTGAGGATGTTAGGTTTCTATATTAATGATGTAAGATACGTTTTGTTGTAGTTTGGAGCGGAATTTCGACGATTTTCTCTGGAGAGATCCAAACCTGGAAAGTTTGAGGAGTTCTATGGATTATTGCAGCATGTGCACAAGATACCAAACGTTGATGTTCTAGTGGGATATACGGACATTCATGGAGACCTGCTGCCTATCAATAATGATGACAATTATCATAAAGCAGTTTCCACAGCCAATCCTCTACTCAGGATTTTCATTCAGAGAAAAGGTAAGTGCACATGAAGTCTGTGAATCATCTGTTTATCCAGTTATACTGCGTTGCAATAAACAGTGTGACGTATGGAGGAAAAAGCCCTTCAGTCCTATTTCATCATGTTGAATTCTGTAATAATTATGGATCGTGAAAGGTATTCACAACTCATCTCTCTTGCAAGAGCTTCCTCAGGCAACCTATTTATACTTTGTGCTTTTTTGCTTGTGTTTAGTTCAGTTAGATAAAGTCAAGTTAAATCTCTAGCAAATGGTTATTTCTGAGTTTATGTAAGCAAATGAAAATAAACTTTAAACCTGTAGGGTTTTCTGCTCTGTATGTTGGATGCCTTTCACTTAAAATTCCAGTCTTGATCAGACAAGAAGAGAGGCCATTACAGGATGGAAAGGAATCTTGAAAGTCTTATTGTGTGAAGTATTAAATGTCAGTATAAATTAAAGACTAACTTTGTAATATGCTACTCGTATCACACTTTCCTAATAAAACATTCTGAAGCTTTCAAAATGACAAGCTTATTTCAGTTTGCAGACCTCAACTGTGAGTGCTGCTCAGTTTGTCAGTTTGCCTTTAAAAATAGCATGTCTTCTAGGCACAAAGTTATGATTGTCTTTTTCTAGTGTCTGCTTTTGTTCATGAAGGAAAAAAAATTAAAATTGAAGTAGTATTCTTGTCCGGGAGAACATATTCACTATATGGAACTGAAGGGGAGGGGAGAAATCTAGTGATGTGATTTGAAATTTTTTTAATCCACAGAAGTTAAGAAAGCCTGATTTCTGCACTTGTTGGTTTTCTGCTTACCTGCATACAGGTGTGAGTGTGCATGCAGCGTGTGTGTGTATATATGAACACACGCATGTGCAATTCCTGTCATAATAAGGCAGTCAACTGATCTTTGAATAGCAGACTACTTCTTGCTTAGCTATTTTATAAAAATGTGCACTGTTTCTGGTTGTTGCTAAGACAAGCTTATTTTCCTTAGAAAATACTTTGGCATCGGAAGCTTTTATCAGCTTTCCCACTCCAAAAAATGAATAAGCTCCACAACAGCCTGACACAAAAGCAATATTCAAAAACAGTGTGGCTGCTTGCCAGCTGCTGTGTTGCTGGCAAAATGTTTGTTTGTATTGAGGATAGTATAGTCTAGCAAGGCCTATGTTTTCAGTCCTGAATTGCCAAAGGAATGAACTATTTGCTTTAATAGAACCTAGAGGCAGAAAAGGTCTATGATTCCGTTTAATCTTCTACAGTAGCCATATGACGAGAACAGATAAGCCACTTTGTCAGGCTGGGATTATTGAGTTTATATTTTAACACCATATGTTTTTAGATTGTTACTAGTGTTACATTTGTAACACCTTATACCTTCATTGTACCTTTATTTAAAGCATGATGGATTATTTCTTATTACTCTGGTGCGAGGAATTGGTAACAGAATTGATATAATGCACAGAACTAGAAATAAGATTAACCCACTGAAGTTTATCATGCCAAGAATTGATTAGCAGGAAAAGCTATGTAGAAAGTAGCAACTGTCATCACCTTCCCTTTGAGACTAGAGTCTTCTGGCTATAGAGTTTTAGGGAATAAAGAACCCAGGCTGGCATCTGAGTACTTTGTTCTGCATTAGTTGTGACCACTTTGATCACCTCTGTTGATTAAATTGAGGCTTTGATTCCATTAGCATCTTTGCCTTATAGAACAGAGGTTTGTCTGACGGAAAATAAGGAAATAACTTGATTCTGTGTTTTATTTGTCATAATTTGCCTGTAACTAAAGCTGAATTGCAGGAGCTAAAGATGTGTCATAATTCATGCAGCATAATTTGTTTAGGTGTGATTAATTCATCCGATTGCACAGATCTTTATTGGCTGTTCCTCTGAAATTGAAAATCAAATGTCTGAACAAATACCTGCTATTGATGGGGCAGCTTTGATTTGTGCTGGTTTTGAACTATAATAAGTGAGACAAGTTACTTTTCCACCTACAAGGCTTCTTGTGGCTTTCATACATTCTCTTAAATAATCTGAAAAATTTCTGTGGGCTTTCCAATGCAACTTTGCCTTTTTTTTGTATTTCCAGCAATAATAGTTGGGAATTTAAGATCTTTGGCAAAAAGCCACTGTGGGGAGGAGAAAGTTTTTGCTGTCTTAAAAAATAGGAAATTTTATTATACTGTCTTACCTATTTAGAAGCTACACGCAATTTGTGGAAAGCTAACATAAGGTATGAGCAGACTACAACAAAATCTAGGGTAAATAGTATTAACTTCTTAGTATATTGCATCCAAGGAACACCTTAAGGGGTTGAAATGGGAGCAACAAGATGCTTTTGCAATGTTATTAATAAGTGAAAATTGTGATAACGTGGCTCTGAAATTTCAGAAACTTTGTTGTTCTAAAGTAAGCACTCTTTTCTCTCCTGTTTGATTTTTGACTCCTAACTTATGAAAACTAGAATGTTGTCTGCCCTAAGCATTTATGTGTATTGGTTAATGTGGTAAGAAACCTAGAGATCCTGTAATGAAATGATATCAAATCACATTACTCCCCTTAGACTCTTCTAATTGTATTTAACTAAATTACTTCAAAGTATTTTAAACTGCTCCAGTGCTAAATCTAAACTGGAGCTTGATATTGCACAAGTCAAGAATGGCTATTAGTTTGTGGAAAACAATTGCTTATTGGAATTTCATTCTGCAGTTTAACAGATTAACAGGTACTGTTGACATCTGGAATTTAAAGGTTAAACTGATGTATCGTGATTAAATCCAGATGTATGGGAGTCGCTCTGTCTGTGAGAAAAATCTTAGTGAAGATAAAAGCGGGGGGGGGGGGAACGCACATAGTCTGCACAGGCCCTGAAGGGCAGTTCGATGTGGGGGACTTTGCATTGTAAATACAAGAATAACAGAGATGATAACTTAACAAAAGATGCATTTCATTATAATGTCCTTAAAACTCACTCGCAGGATATTAAATTACAATATACAACTCCTGCAAGGTCTGTATGTACACGACTGTAAAGTAGGTAAAAAGTGGGTTCTTTTGTTAATTCATTTGTGCCTCTTGAGATAGACTTTTTCCACTGAGAAGCTTTATTTTGGTGAAAAGTAAGGAATTGGCTTTTTAAACAGCTCTCTATGGAATATCCTAGCTATTCTGAGTCTTCTTCCTAAAAACCTAGGTTAGTTTCCTAAATCCATGTTTTGTTATAACATATGACTAAATAAGAGACAAGACTTGTTGGGGCTTATTTAAAAAATACTAAATTGTATCTATATTCAAATATACTAATGATTTGGGGGTTTTGAAAATTTAATTCTTGAGAGGTAACTCTACGTTGCTTTGCAAATAGATCAGGAAAACATTTTAAATACCTGTCTTGAACGTTAAATTGAAGCCAGATTTGGCATTTGTGAGCTTTTGTTTTAAATTTCATGTAATGAGTACATACAGATTGGTTGGTGCCACCTTGAGCTTGAAACTGCTGGGGGAAAAAAAAAAATCATTCTTGCACTCTGTGGACGTTCTCCTTAACACTATCTGTAGTTAACACCTTGTCCTTTGGCTTTATGCCAAAATATTTTCCGCTGCAGCTTTAAACTGATTAGCTAGGTGCCAGAACAAAGATGCTTTTGTACTTGAGAATATTGCCTTAGAAAACTTGTTTAGCAGTGGAAGAGAGGTTAAACAGTCACGCTGCTTGGCTGAGATTTGGAGAGATGAGTTTTCATCAACCTTTCACTGTTTCTTTTTCCCACAAATTATGTAACTTTTACTGTGTACCTTAAGGTTTGTGCTAGTTTTGACTTTTTTAGACTACTAAGACTAGTTACAATGCAAAACTACCCTCTGGTGCTTTATAGTTTCTTAAATGTTTTGATATATGGCTTGCAATTTTGGGATGCTTTTATTTCAACAATGTGTCATGTAACTTAAGGAGTAAGTTTCTAAAAGCAAAAGCACCAGCTCAGTGTTAAGATTTCTGGTTGTGTATTTGTCTTCTGAAAGAGACTGTTAAAGTTCATGCCTCTTCCAGTAAATGTTTTTTTGATCTTAGATTTTGTTTAAAAAGCACTTTTGAATCTGTTAGTTTGCATACAGATACATTTACATAATGTTTCTTTCAAAGCCCATCTTTTTTCAACTGATCTTCATGTTTCTCTACTAACTGTGAAAAATTTGATTTGGACAAAGGTTTTAAGTCTTATCAGCTGGTAGTTGTGGGAAGGCAGGTTGGGTAACGATTTTTGTGAACTCTTCTTTTTGGGGAATGAAGTTGTGAAAAGCCATGTGAATAGTTTTAGATCTGACTTGTTGGGTAAAGAGCACAAACTTACTGTGATCATTTGCAGGACACAGTAAATTTACTTCTTGGATGTAATAAATGTGTATATGTTTGTATATCTAGTATGTGCCAAACTTACCATGTAGGCACAGAAAGGCCTGAGCGGCAGGAGGGGGATCCTGGTATGTGGCCTGCTGTGAAGGTGAAGAAGCTGGGAACATCAAATATGATACACATTTGATATAACAGAATGTGTAAAATACCAGATATTCAGACTCTTGTCAAAGAATCAGAGTGTGTGCACTTTGAATTTAAGGACAAAACCCCCAAAACTGAGTACCTTTTTAATGTTGCACTGCATGTGGAAGAGCACTTCTAAGAGCATCAGTACTACCAATGATGTGATACACTGTTTTCCTGTGTACTGTTTCTAAACCAACTCTTGTAGTAAAAGGAATAGAAACCTAGTGCTTCACTGGTACCAGTATGTTAGTACCTATATCCTAGAGTTTTCAGCAGCAGCTTGCACTCTAGCATAAATAAATTGTGCATGTGCAATTTTCCTGTTTTCTTTCGATGAACTTACTCTAAAAAAAAAAAAAGCAGCATAATATGGCTTAAGGTCTGAACTATATGGAGCTAATCAGTCGAAATGCTTCCAACTTACTCATTGGCTCTCTGGAGAACTTCCCAAAGAACAGAGCTCTTCTGGAGCAGTGCGATGTTAAATGCCTAGAAATATGTGTCACCACAGCAAACCAAAAAGAAGTGAAGCTTTTGAAATGAGCAAAATGACACTTCTCCATGCAATGTGTCTCTGGTCCTTCGAATACTTTTCTCTAGTCTTGTTGAATTTACCATGGATTGTGCAGCTGTAAAACCAGAATTCTAAAGTATCAGAGATCTACACTACTTAGACATGCACTGCACAAAAAAGTTTTTACATAGTTTGAGATCACTGAGATGCATACCAGCTGCTGGGGGTGTGTGTGGAACCCATGACCTAAAAAAAATAACCTTTGTGCTCATTAACATTCTTAATTCTAATATTCAAATCACCATTTTCTATTGTTTGTCTAAAATCTTCACCTATGCTATCACTTTCTTGCTGTCATTGTGTTACTTTGTATTCAACAGTAAAAGATATTTAAAGCAAGGCCCTTCTGTCTAGTATCTTATTTCACAATTGCCCTTTCCAAGTTGTTTTGTAAGTGATTGTAGTTCCAAATAAAAGAGAAGCTATTGCAACTCATTGAATTGCAAAAATTGTCCCAACGTAATGACCAGATGTCTAACTTGAAACTGGTTGGATGGGTTGTCAGTAGAGATAAGGGCAAAACTTCTCACACTTTTTTCTTTGATCATCAATTTTAAGCAAACATTAAAAGAATTGCTCCATGTTGTCTGAAAAATCAGCACACTAGTTTTCAGCAATGGAGTAGAGGATTTTTAATGGCTGATCTTCAGTCAGTTAGATATCCCAAAATGCATTTTACAGAGCAAATGGTAACTTTGCATTTTTGGAGGTATGTTACACTTCAGACATAGTCCACCTGTTACATGCTTTGGTTTGGGAGGTTGGATTGTTTTTTAATCAACCCACTCTTCAATACAACTGACTTATTGCTCTTAGGCATCTAAAGAACAGATTTTAGGCTATTTCTAAAGCCTTCTTGCTTGATGTTGAGATCTACTGTTATTTTAATATAACCTTAAATTACAATTTTTTTCTCCTTCACCTCTTTTGCTGAAGAACAATAGTAATAAACTAAAAATTATTTCCTGTATTCACAAGCATAGCTAGTATAGATTCTTCTGTTTGCTTCTACCTTCCTACTCTTCCTTGTACAATTCACAGAATCATAGAACAGCCCAGGTTGGAAGGGGCCTCGAAAGGTCATCTGGACCAACCTTTTATGGGAAAGGGAGCCTAGGTGAGATTGTCTAGCACCCTGTAAGACTTTCTTATATTGAGATGAAACCTCTCCCAGTGCAATTTGTACCCATTGCCCCGTCTTCTCCATGTGTCTTCGTCCTCTTGGCAGCCATCCTTTAAGTATTGAAATACTTTGGTGAGGTTCCTCCTGAGCCTTTTCTTCGCCAGAGAGAAAAGACCTAACTCCTTCAGCCTTTCCTCATAGGGCAGGTTCTCCAGCCCTTTGATCATCTTCGTGGCCTTCCTTTGGACCCTCTCCAGTCTGTCTACATCTTTCTTGAATTGTGAGGACCAGAACTGGGGACAGTACTCCAGGTGCAGCCTGACAAGCGCTGAGTAGTGGGTTGATCACATCTCTATCTTTACTAGTAATGCCCCTGCAGATACAGCCCCAGGATCCAGTGTGCCTTTGCTGCAGCAGCGCCCTGCTGACTCGGGTTCAGCTTGTCCACCAGGACCCCCAGGTCACAGAATCACAGAATGGTGGGGGTTGGAGGGGACCTCTGGAGATCATCTAGTCCAACCCCCTGCCAGAGCAGGGTCACCCAGCGCAGGCTGCACAGGACTGCATCCAGGCAGGTTTTGAATATCTCCAGAGAAGGAGACTCCACACCCTCCCTGGGCAGCCTGTGCCAGGGCTCTGGCACCCTCCCAGCAAAGTTTTTGCTCATGTTCAGGTGGAACTTCCCATGTTCCAGTTTGTGCCCGTTGCCCCTTGTCCTGTTGTTGGGCACCACTGAGAAGAGTCTGGCCCCATCCTCTTGACACCTGCCCTTGAGATATTGATAAGCGTTGATGAGGTCCCCTCTCAGTCTTCTCTTCCTCAGGCTGAACAGCCCCAGCTCCCTCAGCCTTTCCCCACAGGAGAGATGCTCACAGGTCCCTTTCAGCAGCTGCTCCCCAGCTACACAGATCCCAGCCTGTGCCTGGCCCTCTGGTTATCTCCTCCCAGGTGCAGGACTTTGCACTTGTCCTTGTTAAACTTCATACTGTTCTTGCTATATCACTCCTTGATTTAGTTTCATTTTTATCTGCTGACCCTAACAAGACAGGGAAGCAGATTTTTGCAGAGGCTGTCTCGGTGGGTGAAGTGGGAGAGAGAAGGCCCTAGGGTGCTGTCAATATGCACTTTCTCACAGGAGGTGAGAGCACTGTGGGGTGTCTGTGCTAAAGTAACACATGTGGAATAATTTGTGTAAGTGCTGCCTTTGTTCATTTAGTAACTCTTGCAGAAACACCAGTCTGGATGAAAAGCTGGGCGAATCTGAGAAACAGTACGAGTAAAAATTGACTATGCAAGGTGGATATAATATTCTAGAGAGGCATCCATGTCCTCCCAAAGTAACTGAGATTGTCATAAAAGTGACTCCAGAGTATAGTATGGCTGTGTAGACTTAGCTGTCTTCAGAAATAATTCCTGTTTGTATCAATTTTTTTAAACAACTTTATTTGTAAACTTTAAAGCAAAAGATGTTCTGTCTTTAGCAAACAGCTTTGCCTCCTTTAAGGTGAGATTATTTTTTTAAACAAACAAAAAAAATGTAAATGAGACCATCATCAGGACACACTTTTTTGAACCATGTTGATAAACTGTTTTATTACTGTTGCGTACACACAAGGTATGAGTTTATAATAAATCCCCCTTTTTTTTGGTGGGCTGATTTAAATGTATTTCTTTTCCTGTTGTCCTTTATCTTTTAGAATACTAAGTCCAAGGCTGCCTTAGTAGACCAATCATTTTATTCTTTAACTCTTCTTGTTTTCAGCAGCCCTAATGTCTGAGGAAGGGAGAAGTTAGTATTACATGTTGGAATAGTGTTAGACTATTGCTTTGGAACTACTTTCTCTGTTGTATTTTGCTTAAAGCATCTAAAGAGTTCAAATATAACTGGTACATGTCTGTATATCTTCATCTTAGCCTAGAAAAAAAAAAATCTTCTGACTTACCAACTCACTGTGTACTTTTTTTCCATCAGCAATTGACAGCTCTCCTGAAATTTCACACTAGGTAGCATTTCCATAGTTAATTCACAGATCAAAATGTATAGCAATTCTTTTACTTTCTTGGCTGTACCAATGGCATCTTAATGTGATAAAACAAAGAAATCCCAACTTCTCTGAGTCCCAGGGTTAGTGCAAAACAGTTCTGCTTGATTATTGTTTTTATCTACTGCAGAAAAAAATCTATGCAGTGTTGCAAAAATACAAGTGTAAATCCAGGGAAACTTGGATCTGAATGTGTTTTCATTCACTGTTTTTGGAGAGTTATAGCAGATTAAAAAGAAAAATGGAAGCTTCCTTTTGGTAAATAGGCATTTCAGACATTAGAATTGCTTCTGCAGAACATATTTTGTCTTCCATTAGAAGTATTTGTATGACTTGCATATGTTTTCTTTTTTTTCTTTTTTAAATTCTAAGCCATTTGCCTACTTCTGTATCAAATTGTGGCAGTTACAGCATTGCTTGTATGAACAGTTTTGCTTGAAATATTTGTGTGCAAGGTCCCTTTGTTTCTGCTCCACAGCCATTTTACCTACATTGCATGGGGGCGGGGAAGAGAGTGCAGAATGGAATAAGCTTTCTGGAGTTTGAATCCAGGTCACTTGGCTAGCTTCCAGGAACTAGGCAATAATAGGCACACTGGCTGCTTTCCCTTTTTCATTCTTTCTTTTCCAATGATCTGAAACCTGAGGAGACAAAACTAACAAGTGGAATTACTCTGAATAAAATTAAAATGTTTCTAGGAACATACTCTTTCCATTCTAACCTTTTTCTCAAGCAGCTAGAATATAGTTCTTTGTGTCTTTACTGCCGCTAACTTTAATTTTTTGTGTACTGTCTTTCCTTTGGTAGTAGGAAACCAAAAGTATTACAAACTTTGAATCTCGTAACATTAAAGCTCTTGTTTTGTGTGTAGAGATAAATGTTTCTACTATAGCAAGCCAGAAACCTTCTAGATTAGATATTTCATTCTGCTAACCTAAAACACGATAGCAACGGAGTATGGACCACATATAAAGTGTGATCTAATCATCAATGTGCTATGTCTTACAGAAGATGCAGACTACAGTGCCTTTGGTACGGATACTATGACAAGGAAGAAAAATGTCTTATCGAATGTGTTACGTCCGGATAATCACAAGAAGAAACCACACATTGTCATTAGCATGCCACAAGACTTCAGACCAGTGTCTTCTATTATAGATGTAGATATTCTTCCAGAAACCCATCGTAGGGTACGACTTTACAAATACGGCACTGACAAACCCCTTGGATTCTATATACGAGATGGCTCTAGCGTCAGAGTAACGCCACATGGATTAGAGAAAGTTCCGGGGATTTTCATATCCAGGCTTGTCCCTGGAGGCCTGGCTCAAAGCACAGGCTTACTGGCTGTCAATGATGAAGTACTGGAGGTGAATGGAATAGAGGTTTCAGGAAAAAGCCTTGATCAGGTTACAGACATGATGATTGCAAACAGCCGTAACCTGATCATTACGGTAAGACCAGCAAACCAGAGAAATAATGTTGTGAGGAACAGTCGGACTTCTGGCAGCTCTGGTCAGTCTACTGAATCTAGCCTTCCAAGTAGCACGCCAAATATTTTAGCAAACTCCTTGCAAGGAGAAGAGGAGAGCGATGAAGAGGACATTATTATTGAAGATAATGGTGAGCCACAGCAGATTCCGAAAGCCGCACCTACCAGTGAAAGCCTAGAATCGTTGACACAAATTGAACTCCTTCATGAGTCAACACAAAACGGATTCCTTCCTTCCAGTGAGATGAACTTGAATCATTCAGCAGGCAGCGTTAGCATGGAATATGAAGTGCAAGATCCAGATCATAAGTCATTAGAAGAAGATGGAACTATAATAACACTATGAAATTACATTGATGTACTTTGTATTAAGTAAGGATGCCATACATGTTTTAATTTGGCTTGATATGTAATACATACTATACCTCTCCATCTACTGAGCACTGTAGTTAGATTAAAGGGAGGGGAAAAAGTAAATACAAGAAGTTCAAAATTATGTAAGTTGACTAACTTCAGTTAATTCTGCACTTCAATGTAAATACTTCACAAAGATGGAAGATAACTGATAAATGATTAAAATTGGATGAGGAAAACTTAAATTGAAAATGAAGGATAGCGAAGAGATGGCTGTGAGCTTTCTTTTAAAGGTACTTTATTATTTTTTTTTAACGCAGAATACTACTGGTTCTATAGCAGTGAACTTCCGTTATTGTGCGAGGTTGACTATCTAATGTGCTGTGGTTTCATGTTCATCTCAAGTGCTGCTTACGTATGATGGAGCTGCTTTAGCCACTTCATTCCTGTTCTGGACTGCTGTTTAGCTGGTAGAACTGTTTGTGTGACTCTGTATAAGGAAACGGAAAAATAAGCAGGAGGTGGGGTGGGAAGAGATGTTCTTGGTTGGTCTAGTTGAGCAACAGGGATATGTGATAGCGGTCAGCAACTTGACAACAGGATTTGAAGGTGGGGGCTTCTGAAGTTGACCGTTCCTTTGTAAGTGAATGTGCAACCACAGGCTCATTAGTCATGCACCTTTACTGTTTTTAATGGCCAGGTGAGCTTACTTTTAATGACTATGATTTTGAAATTCAAAAGTGAAAGTCTTAACACTTATGTATCAAAGACCTGTTCTCATTTTAGTTTGCAATATTTAAGGATGTCATTGGATTTAGTTGCTAATTCCAGGAAATTTCAAAGAAATCAAATGTAAACTTAATGCTATGGAAATAACATAATCTATGTTAAAATTGCAATCCTAGTAGAAGCTGTAAAGATTTCTACTAGAAAAGGTTTGTTGTAGTGAGTCTGAATTATGTAAAAAGTTACTTTCTTCAAACCTAAACAAGTTAGCTTAAATTAAATCCCTGGATTAAAAAAAAGTTTTAAGTCAGAATGAGGTTATAACAGAACTTGCTTGAGCCATGTGACACTAAATTTTTCATTATAATGAGCTAAAGTGAAAAGGGTGATCCTTCTGTGTACTACTGGCCGGGTGTTTTGAGTATTACAAAGTTGCTGTATGTAAAACAAAATACCGATGACAAGTCCTGATACTGCAAGTGCATAAGTATGTGTGTAATCAGCTGCACACTTACTAGAAGAATTGCAGGGAGAGGCTTCAAGCATTCTTTTTCCCCTTTTGCGATCTCCTGCTTTACCACTTTGGCACTCAGTTCCCAACCTGACCCTTCTCTGGAAACCTAAGTTGTGGCAGGAAAATGAGATGGGGACTAATAGGGTTGGAGAGAAGGATGGATGGAGCTTCTCGCCAGGGGTCCAGCAGTCTATGTCAACCTCTAAGAAAGAAGTAGGATGCTACCAGTTCTGTGCTGTGGTACTGTGCTTACCAGAGCCAGTAGTCGAGGCTCTTGGAAGCATGTTCTACCCTGTGGGGAAATACGATGAGCAGGAAAGGAGACTATCCCCTCTCTTCTTATCCCTCAGTCTATCTTGAGGAAACATCTACCTCTGGTAACTTTAGTAACAAGAGACTAACTGTAAGTTTAATGTTAAGGCATCTGTAAAAGTCTTTATAGGATATTGGAGGCTAAAACTGTATTTGTTTAAGATTTTTGTAATGGTGTAAACAAAATTGCTTCAGAGATTACTGCTGTTTAATTTTATTGAATGAAAATTTTAAATCTGTATCTCATGAGCAGTAGTATATTCGAGCCTTCAGTACCATTGGAGTTCAAGTCTTGTGGATGTCAAGAAAGGCTGTATTCATGCCCTTTTTGATATATGGAGAGTTGGCATAACAGACAATGGCACTTTGCAAATACAAGTTAGAGTTCTGCTTTGTCAGATTTACTTACGGTTTCTTCAGTATGCATATGGAGAGGCCCTGGAATCTTTTCCAACATGAGCAAGAATTTTCAAGTGTGTTACTTATTTTGCTAATAATTATTAAAAATGAAGTAACTACATCCACTTAGTGTGAAATGAGGAAAAGAAATGTTCATTCTGCAACATGTAGATTTTAAATAGACATGTTTTCTCTCAGTGCTGCTCTACACTTCCTTTATTTAAGGAAGATTGTTTACTTTAAAATGTCTTTTTTTTTCCTTTATCAAAAGACTTTCCTTCCTGTATGAAATCATCAGTGGAGGGTGACTTTCATTTATTACGCTAGTTTGCACTTCTGTGCCTTTTATTTACTTGAATGTATTGTGAATAATCAAAGGACTAAAGGCACTTGGATGAGAAGAGAAATGAGATCCACAGATACAGAAAATGAACTGGTAGTGCACTTAATACACGTGTAATGTTTTCATTCAGCAGAAATACATTATGGGTCTAATGTGGTACATGAGTATTTTTCAGCTTGGATAATGGCTTTGAGCTATTAACTTATACTGGAGGGTTGAGTCCGAGAGCACTGGTGTTGCAAGGTAATTTATTGCTTAGGTACAAACACCCAAGGTTAGTGTGCTGCCAAACTCTGTGTTACCTAATCTGTACTTATAACAGATGCATGAATATTTTGAATATATATGCCAGTATTAAGGGCTTGTAGAAATTTAACTATGGTCCTACTCTAAATTGCATGAGAATACATCTCTTAGGACCTTTCCTGCAAACTCATTAATCTAAATGTGAGATAATAGTCTTTTTGACACATGCCACGTTTTGTTTTACAGAAATTTGGTAACGTAGCAAAACTAAGCATTTGGGACTTGATAAAAACATTAAAGAATAAACCTAAAAATGGGTTTTTAAAAGTGTGTATTTACAGTTACTATGACAGACTGCACAGCATGTACTTGCTTAATGCTGCAGTTACCATAAAGTTTCTAAAGTTCTTCCATATCTTACTAACGCATACGCTGTTAATTATGAAATACTTTTGTTACTTCAGGATGATTAATGGTTGATTATGAGTGGCTAAACTTAATTTTATATATAAATGGTACTGGGGTTCAGTATAAGGTTTTTTAAAATATGCTGATATTGTTAGCCTTTCATTCACTACCTCCTAATTTTTTAACATCTTTGCAATTTCCTCCTTGGAAGAAAATACTTAAAGGCTTGACTGTTTTATATAGATTTTATCTTTAGCTAAAAAAAGAAAAAATCCAAAAGTGATAGTGAGGATGCTACGCATGATTGACAATATTACGCTGCTATTAATGTAATCTTTGTGTATTAAGTATCCTGTATATGTAAATTGTATTTTCAATCCAGATTTTATAAATTAATTTATAAATATCCAAATTATTTCAAAATGAAATGGAAAACTGAAATTCCTTTGACTAGTGTTATATGTTGTATACATGCACAGTGGGGGGACAAGTTGTTCCTTACTTGTGACTGGGAGAGTTAAGTGCACCTTAATAGGAAAAAGAACAAATTCTTAATAGAATTAAGATGCATTTACTTTGAAGTTCTACTATGGTACTAGATAAGTCAAGCCTAACTGTGAATCATATGTTTTTTCCACAGCTGAATTAAATTTAGGACAATGTTCTCACAAGCTGTCTTTAACATATGTGTATTTTTGTGAATATTATGTATTTTCTAATTAAATTTTACTTGCAATGTGATTTTTACATGAATGAACTTGTTTAAAATGTCAAATATCAGTATTTTTCTTACAACTTTAATGTATAATGTACATTGGTATCTCACTGAATGAAGATTGATTTTACAAAATCAAGCTAGCTGTAGTTGTATATTAGTCATATATTTTTACAGACTGGAATAATAAATGGATATAGAAATAAAATGTTTTTTTTCTCAATTACTTTGTCAGATAAGTAAAAATGAGGAAGAATGTATCCTGTTATTCTGAAGTGTGAAAGTAGATGGGCTTCATTTTTTTTCTCTTGGGCAGCTAAGTGGGCTCTGTTTTCATAGCAGTCTTAAATGTTTGCTTCCTCTGCTCCCTTCTCTGGAGCAAGTCTCTACACATGGAAAGTATGCAAGGGTTCAAAACACTTGTCCTTCAGTCCTGTTGACTAACCTGTGATGTGCTTATTCCTACAGTAGCTGCACATAATGAATCTTACATTGTATTGCTTGCCTGAGGACTCATATGCTCATAGTAAAGTTTAGGTCCTGAGGCCTGGGAGATGGTTCCTCATCCTCTGTCACCTTTGTCAAGTGCTGCTGGTGACGTGGAGGTTTTCACTGTTACTGTAAGTATTTGGTATAACTGTATTAAAGTTGTTTTAACTTGAACCCATTCCACTTGCAAATGTTTTCTCCCATATCTAATGCCTTGGCAGCCCTTGTAAACATTTACCTAGCAACAAAAGACTTGTGTTTTGTTTAGCCCTTTTGTGCAGGGCTTTTGTGACTGCTGGTCTCGGGGCCAATCATATGACTTCTATTCTGTACCTTTCTTCATATATGCGTGACCAGTTTCATTTGTATGGTTCAGTACTTTTCATACTTGCTTTGCTACGTACTTCGTATGTAGTGATGGGGAGGTGACAAAAAGACTGAGAACAGCATTACAGTATCTTAATATTGGTATGCAGCTGGAAGAGCCCAGTCTACTTCATCTGTGCCCTCGAGTCTGAATGTCTTGTAGCTGGAAGAAACTACTTTGCACAGAACCTGATGGCTCACCCCTTTCCTAAAGGAATGTTGAAATTGGTATGGTATTCTTGAAATGGTGTGAGCTTTAAAAATTCATCCTGCCTGTATTAAAATTCAGGTGTAGTGTTTTTCTAACTTCAGAACTTCTATCCAAATGCATAAAGCTCTGAAACTGGGAGAGACTTCCAAGTTACTGACTCAGAGTTCTTTAGCATGTGAATTGTTGGAGCAAGTAACTTATTTCAAGTATCGGATACTTTGAATAAATTAGATGTGAAAAAATGAGGAGCAAAATCTGAAGGATTGCAGACAGACTGCAAGATTACACAATAAAATGGCAAACAATTCAATGTAGGTTAAGTGTGCATGTGTGGGGAAAAATCTGTCAATTTTGCATATGTAATGATGAATGCCAAGCATTATGCTAGCAAGTATGGGGCTGATGTTTTCACTGAACTATCACAGCCCAGGATGGGCTCCTGAGAGGCAAGTCATTTTTAAGGAGGTCAAAAATATATTGAATCTACAGGAAACTATTTCATGTAAGGTATACTTCCACAGAATTAGTATGGTGTTGGCCTGAACTCTCTGCAAATGTGTCTCCTCCAGTGTTCCTTGGCTTGGAACTGACATTGAGTGTGGGGGGTGCTTCCACTGAGGCATTAAGTGCTCTTTGCAGCAAGAGTACAGGCTATTTATCTGGACCGTTAGTGTCCATTAATGTTTCTGTGCCTTCAGCAAGCTTCCATGTATGAGAGAATTTGTCCTAAGTAAAATCCACTAAGAATCAGGGGGGTGGGTTATTGCAGGAGTGAAGAATAAGGAAGATGTCCTCAGGAATACATGTATCTATGAGGATAAAGTAAGCTTGATAGGGCACTTTGTGTTGGATGGGAACTGAAAGAGTAGGCTAATGCTAATAGTGACTTGGACTGAATCGGCAGTGGAGGCACAGCACAGAAGCTACTGGGACTGTGGGCACTTTAAGGGAATGAGACTAAAATGCACACTCATGCAGGTCAGCAACACTATTTCTACAAATCACTCTAATCCCTACTGGTAGTTATCCTAAACTAAGAAACTAATTGTCAAGGAAGACTGTAACTTAACTTACTGCTGCCTCCTTGAGGAAGGAATGCAACTGTTAAATACCAGGCAATAACCTCTGTCCTTTAAATGCCAGCAGTACTTAAATTTTTTCAAGGTGATGAGCTCTTAACAAGGTCTTAGGACTTCAGTTATTTTATGAAATTGAAAAGTCATGTATGGTTGCAGATACAGAGACTTTCTGGGATTTTCATAAGTAATCAATTTAAAATCTTCTTCTCCTTAGTATACCAACAGGAGAAAGATTTAGACTAGTGCTAAATACCCCTTTGAAGTTTTCTTGTTATCTTAAAAACTAGCCGTGACATTCTAGTTTCAGACTTGTCGGAATTACTTCTGATGAACACGTGTTCCTTGCAATACAAGTATCAATATTCAGATGCTATTATGTAGTAGTTGCATGTGGTAATGCTAGAGAGGAATAATCAGCTTCAAGGTAGCTTCATAAATGGCTTCCAATACTAGCATGAGGAAAAATGTGTTGGACGGTAACAGTATTGTTCTTGGATGCTGTAGAAATATGCAAGAAATGGTACAGCTGGTTCTTGGAGAGGTGAGATTGTAGCCAAGGTTTAAGAATTCAGACTCCTTGTGCAGCTACAATAGATCACTTGTGTACTTTCTATCTCAAATAGGAGATAAATTTGTCTCTGAGGACTTAATGTAGTATGCTTGATTTTAAAAGTGCTTTAGAAATAAGAAGCACAAAGCAATTTGAAGAAGTGCTGTGCTATTTAACCAGCATTTCTTATTACAGCAATTCAGAAGTGTTGCTAATAAGAGATCACTTCCTGTCCTTCCAATTAACATTCCTTTCTACTTGAACTACCATTTTATTACCTGATAGTATAGGGAAATACATGCACTTCATCAGTGTCAGAGTTGTATCAGACTCTGATGTTACGTTTTAAAAGTATGCAAGAGCGTATTTATGGCCCCCATGTTTGCTTTCCACAGGAGAACATGGTTCTTTTTCTCTGTGGTGCAGTAACTTCTTCAGAATACTTTCTTTTGGGCACCTGGTAATACCTAGTTACTGATACAGCTTTTGTTTTTGTAGTTACAGATGCGTTGGCAATGCTCAGAAACAAGGAACAGAGTCCAAGGGACAGATGAGAACAGCAGATGATGTGAAAGGAGCTAGAGGAGGTAGGGACATCACCCAGTGCAGGGGTTCAGGCTTGTATAAAAACCACTTTATTGGTGTGGTTACAACAGACAAAGCTGATGTGTATCATAATCTGACATGTCTAAATCGTTTCTGAAAATAAGTGGCCTAGTTAGTCACAGCTGCAAGACAAAAGGGAGATAAGAGTAAAAATTTGGAAGCAAATAGGAGATACGGTAACGACGGAGGTAAGAGTCCCAGCATATTGCAGAAAGGAATACTTAATTTTGCAATAGCCAAAAGTTTCTGTATTATATTAAGCTGTATAACCTGGTCAAATAAAGTTTCTAAAGTTCTTCCATATCGTACTAATGCATACACTGTTAATTATGAAATATTTTTACATTGTTACTTCAGAATGATCAATGATTGATAAGTGGCTAAACTTAATTTTATATATAAATGGTACTGGGGTTCAGCACAAGTATCTCTACCTGCAAGCCTGGCCTCTCTTTAGACCCTCATAGCTGTAACAATAACCTCTAGGCACGAAAAGGGTATTCCTGTTGTGAGACACTGTGATTCCTACAAGGCCTTTCCGTTTTTTTTTTTCTTTTGCTGCTTTGCTATTGTTCTGGATTTGTGGACCCAGAAAAAAAAAAAGTGGGATTCTCATCTTTCTGTTGGAGGATGCAAAGGATTTGGAATTCTTAAAATGCTGAGGAGAAAGTATTGAATATATAAACATAGATTTCTCTGACTTTCTGAATGCTACATAAGGTTACATAAAATGCTTGCACTTGTAATTCAGAAATTTTAAATCCTAATAGCTTAAATCCCCTAATAACCTTGTTATTAAGTCTGCCCTTCATATTCTTTCTATCCTGTGCTGCAAGATGCAAAAGTAGATATATTTTGCAAACTTATGAATAAATGAGCTAAAACTTAATGCAAAAAAACTCGCAAAAGACAATTTGCGTGTTTTATTAAACACTGAAATGCTATTCACTGTCTTTCAAAAATACTTCAGGCAGTTAGTAACTGGATCTGTATAATGTAGAGAACTGTGTGATTTTTTTTTTGAGTCATCCTGCAAAGTTAGTATCTTGAAAAAATGGAGTAATTCAACATGTGGCTTTCCCTGTATTTTAACTGTGCTTTATACTGATGAACTGTTAGGATAGTGAGGATAGAAGGGTTATCCTAACCTTACAGCTGAGACGCAGAGGTCACGAAGCCATTTGGTCATAGAAACAGAAACACAATGCATGATCTGTTCTTTTTAGCTCTGTTTTCTCGAGAGGTTTCCTCCACAGTAAATAATTCATGCCAGTGCTAAAGCTCTCATGGATGGCATAGTCTATATGAAATAGTCAGGAGGAATCTAAGTTGGTGTTGTACTTTTAAAGCACCTAAAGGACTCCCCCTGGCTCCATGTGTTTCTTCTAAATATACCTCTTCATGCTCTTCCTCCTATAATAATAACTTAGTTTTGTAACAGTTGATCTGTGATATATAAGAAGTTAGGAATATTGCATAGAATCATTTAGGTTAGAAGAGACCTTTAAGATCGAGTCCAACCGTTAACCCAGCACTGCCAAGTCCACCACTAAACCATGTCCCTAAGCTCCACAGCTACACGCCTTTTAAATACCTCCAGGGATGGTGCCTCAACCGCTTTCCTGGGTAGCCTGTTCCAGGGCCTGACAGCCCTTTCATTCTGAACTGTTAAAGATTCCCAAATCTCTTTCCAAATCTCACTGAAGTTTTATCTGGTGCACCTTTCCCTGGTAGAAACACTGCTTTCAAAGATACAGAATACAAACCCTTGGTGTCTGCAGCATAAATGGTACCTGAGGGGCTGAGCAGAGAACAGGTCTGCAGTGTTAAATCTGCAAATACGTAGCAAAAAGGCTGCCCAGACCTGGAGATCTTGCAATTGAAACGAGAAATAAAGTGCCTAGAGATGCAATGTGTTTCTCCTCTATGCAGTGCTGGTCAATGGAAGATCACGTTTTGCAAATACCTTAGAGTTTTTCAGATAAGGGGTTTTTAGTCACCACAAGTGTAGCATAACAGGGTCGGCCTGGTGCTATCGTCAGGATGACATAGACTAGATTCAGGTCGCTGTGTCTGTCCCTATTCTTGAGAAAAGATTTGGGGAAACCCTGCAACCTATTAGTTCTTTCTTCTGTTGCTTCAAGTACCTCTTCAAGCCTGGCTGCTTTGGTGTTCTCAGCAAACCACAGACTATAGATTTGGCAGTTTCTTATGAATGCTAAACTGAACTTAATTTTCTCCTGTTATTCAGCAATAATTTGGTCTTATCCAAAGCCAAGAAAAGCTCTCGATAACAGTGCAGGCCTGTTGTGGCCTTCTGCTCTGCAAGCGCTCAAAAGTAGATAATGTAGCTAAAATTAGATAATGTCTCAAACTTATTAGTGGGAAATACTGCATATTGCTTTATGTCCCTGCTACTAGAGAGTTCACTTGACCCTACTATGAGTCTTCAGTACAAGATGCGTGGACCAAACTTCTTTCGAGGGCAGGCTGCTTCTGACCTCTTCCAACTGAGAACACCACTGTTATTGGGAAGAAATGCACCGTTATTAAGAATTCCCACCCTGATCTATCTACCAATCCTTGATTGACCATTAGTTATCAAGTAGGTCCTATTTCCTACTTAGAGGAGGAAGCACAATGAACAAACTGAGAACAGATGGTTATTTTTGTCTCAACTCTAACTGCTGTCTTGATCATCTGTCCTTCTCTAAAATGGCGCTTTGGTTTAAGAGTGTGTTTTAAAGGAGCCTAATGCAAGGAAGAGCATCTTCTGTAGTGAAGAAGCATCCAAGAAGAGTCTCTTTAACTGCAGGCTTCCATGGTGAGTCTCACAGCTTTGTCCTCAGGGAGAAGGACAGGATGTTTTTGACTTAAGCACTGTGTCAGAGTTCTGCACTGCCTAATATAAAATTGAATGTCTCTAACATCAAGTCATGTAAATACCTTGCAAACAGGGCATAGAGAAATTCTGAGCACCTTAAAGCTGCATTTTCAGCTGCAGCCATTTAATTTCCCAGTGACTCAAAAATAGACATTGAGTCTAGTGCATCTGATCATTGACTGTCTTAGCCTCTGTCCTCTAGGCTGCAGTACAGGCTTGTTAAAAAATTAGAAAAATATTGGAAAAAATTTTAAGAGGGGCAAGTGAAATGGTCAGGGAGGGGAAGCTCTGTGCCTGTGGTGTGGCTTTCCTTGGTTTTGCTGAATCATTTTTCCGGGGGTGAAGTGTCATGACTTTACACAAAAATTTTCAATAGACCTTTGGCCCATGTCTCTTCAAAGCGAGCGTTGTGGCTCTCGCTCCCCGCTGGAAAGAGGCGCTAACGCTGAGCACAAGGACACCGGTGACCGGTTGCAGCATCCTGGGCCCGGCGCCTCGCGCGGCAGCCGTTGCCGCTCCCGCCCTGCGTCGCGAGGTGGCGCGCGCGGCCCGCGGCGGGCAGCGCTGAGGCGGGGAGCGCTGAGGCGGCGCGGCCCCGGGAAGCCCCCGGCGGCGCTGGCTGGGCAGGCGCCGGGCCCGGGCGAGGGGAGGAGCGGCAGCCGGGGGCGGAGCGGCGGCTGCCATGAGCTCAGCCGGGGACCAGCGGCGAGCTGCCGCTGAGGTGATGCTGCGGTCGGAGGAGCCGCCGGAGCCCCGGGCGGGGGCGGCGGCTGAGGAGAGCGGGGCTCGGCGGCTCGCCCGCTGCCTGACCCCGCCGCCCGGGGAGGAGGTAGGCGCAGGGGAGGGGGCGCCGAGCAGGGGCTGCCCCGGCCCGGGGGCGGTCGGGGAGCGAGGGGCGGGCTCGGCGGCGCCTCTCGAGGGGCGCCGGCTGTAACGGCCCGAGGGGACGGTTGAGGCGCGGAGGCTGCAGGTGCGGCCGGCGGGCTCCGCTCGGCACCGGGCCGAGGGCTCCCTGAGGCAAGGGGGGGCGGGAGGAAGGGAAGGGGGCGGCACGGCCGCCGTGGGGGCAGTAACCTCCGCTCGCACGTCCCCGCCGCCCGGTCAGAGGCTGCCGGGGGCCCGCTTCCCCCGACCGATGCATCAGCAGCCCTCGGGCTCTCCCTGTTCGCGACCGCGGAGGCTCCTGCCCCTCTTCCCTGAGCCCTACTCGGCGGGGGCGCCCGTCGGGGCGGGGATGTGCGAGGAGCTCCCCTCCTGCCGGGCTCCGGACTAGCCCGCTGCTCGTGATGCTTATTTTTGGAGACAGCGGGGTGTTTGCATTCCCTCTGGCTGAGGAGGGCCTAGTCTTCAGGTCTCCCGTGTCTGGGATGCGGTGTTGGATAAAGTTGAGCTACTGCTGAGGTCCTGAATTGCTGGATAAGTGTTTCCATGTTTCTTTTTTTAAATGACTGTGACTGCTGCTCTGTTATTTCTTTTTGTGGAAACTAAGTCTGCTGGTGATGGTAAGGCCAGGCTTAGAGCACTGATGTGATTAAGTGGAATGATGCTTAGTTTGAGGATCTTAGGTGCGGTTAGTTACCCGAGTCTAGCTGTTTAGCTGTCGGGATGGTGACAGCGGTGATCTTGCATAGCACTGTCACCATCCTGGTAACGGATAGGGGACGCTTTAGATCCCTGAAGGCAAAGAGGGAGGTTTTGAAGTTGCACTTTGTAGGCTAAGACACTCCCCCCCCACACCCCCAAAAAAGAGAGGAAGGCTACAAAAACAGAAGTAGAGCGCACTTGGGAGTATCCCCCTTTCTGACCTGTAGGTAGCTCCTATCCCACTTGAGCCTGGTGGTGAAGTAAAGTGAATAACATTCTCTTTGGGCAGATTATTTAAAATTTTCTCTTCTCAAGATAAAAGACACTCCTAAATCAGTCTTTAAAACAGCTTCCCCTCACCCCCTTCCTTCATTTTGGCAGTAAAATGTTGATGTGATTTATTTTTGTCTGCAAGAAAAAAAAATGGGAAAATTGTTCAGTTTCACTATTCAGAGTATTTTTTTCCTATGCCTCTCCCTTGGCATCATCACTCCCATCAATTTCATCTCTCCATATGTGGTTAGCTATCATTTGCAATAAGTCAGAGCACTTATACACATCCAAATCTTGAAATCTTGTTTTGGTTTTTTGTTCAGCATTTTCAAGGAGATGATATAATGCTTAGTCCATGATACCCACATAATTTTCATGTGGTTAAACCACTGACAGCTTTTGTCTTACTTCTGGATTAAGATCTACTTTATTAGTCATCTACACATCTATAGTGGGACAGAAACAAGTGTTGTTAATGCTATTAACAATTACAAAAATGAATTTTCAAGCTTGATTAAGATGACATTGCAAAGTGAACTACTTGCTGGGGAATAAGTTTCATTAAAGTAGTAGTTCGTGTCAGCTGGATTCTATTGGTTTTATCAAGTGCCACTCATACCGATGTTAAATAAGAAATAAAGAAGACCTGCCAATTAATAAAACAAGTTTCCTGTATAGTGTTGTATGGCAGACTATGTATTTTTGTGACAGTGCTAAGCCTGTTTAGTTCTTACAAGGAATACAGAAACAACTTGTGTTCTTTGCTACTTGCAAGTCATTCTGTTTCCTCCAGGCATCTTCAGCTGAAATTAACTGCTTGTTTTAATACCGGTCTCTCTTGGTTCTTGCGCATATTGGTAGCTTGCTCAAAGCAGTGATATAATTTAGGTATTTTCCTACTTGGGGATTAATCACAGCTTTTGTGGAATGTTCTTAAAGTGTCTCTTCCTGTGGGCCTTGCCTTGCTAGCTCAGCTCTGTCACATATCACACTGTTGTGGAAATCTGAATGAGGGCTTTCAGTTCTTTTTCACAAAGAGTTGCCTTAGTTTTGCATTTTTTAAATTTTGTAATTAGCAATAACAATTTTGTCTAGCATATAACTCCTAATTTTCATTATGATTTTTAATTTTGTGTGGCAGTTGTAGCAAATGAGAGTACAACAATGATGAATGAAAAATAAGATATTTGTGTAGTCCAGTAGAAGATTTGGCTAAGTGAAAGCTTTCAAGCATATGCTGCATGACATAATATTATTCTGCCTGATTTGAATGTATCCTGTAAATAGCTACAAAAGACTTTAGTTTTACTATGGAAATACACTTGCCATTCTGCTCTTTTTGTTTCCCCTTATACACTGATTGTTTTCCCTTTGTAGGGTTTTTTTCAGTATTCCGAAGCTGGCATAGGAGGACATCGTACTGAAGAACCTGTTAATTTTCAGCAATATTGAAATGTTCCTGTTGGAGTCTCTAATGTTATAAAGAGCTCTGTGGTTTTCTGGTTTGGCTATTTTTAAAGTTTTCTATGCCTACCTTTCATCTTAATGACATGCTAGCAGAGCACTTCAAGTTCCAACAAAGGCAGCTTAACTTTTTGAGTGAAAGCGGAAGGCTTTTTGGAAAACCTCGTAGAAGGGATTTAGTGCTGAATTTTCTTTTTTAATGTTCCTTAGTGAAGTGTGCTACGTTAGAACACTGTATTCATGTCTCGTGGGCCTGAACAGTTGATGATATAAAATACCTGACCCAAATCTTTTTATCAAGGAGCGAGCTTGGTATTAAAAAAAAAAAAAAAAAAAAAAATCCTTGGGAAAAGCAGGTAAATTGTTATAAGGTTGAATGGGAGCATAATACTGAGGCAAAATGAAAGGAGGAGTGATGGGGGGAGTCACAAAAGCTTAGCTCGAGCTTGGAGTAAAGAGGGAGGAGATTGTGGAGAAACAAAGACATTTAAAGGGAAGTGCTGAGAGAGGGATATTACCATGGGTACAGTATATACTACCTAAAAGAAAGGCTGAAAGGAAAGCTAACCTCAAAGCTAGACTGCGTATCTTTTCCCTAAGTTACAAAATGAAGTCATGGTTTTAATTTTGTTTTGTTTTGTTTTCTTTCCGTAAATAAACAGGAGAATCAACAGTGGATATATGGGAACATTAAAATGCCATCTGGAAGTGGTGCTGTTGTGCCTTTGGCTAAGGTTTCATGATACGTTAACACTACTATTGAAAGATCCAACATGTCTCTTCCCCTCGCTACCTGTTTTCTTTGTCAATGCTGGCCTTGACAGGGCTATGTAATGAATAGAGTTGAAGAACTGACCTGAGATAAAATGATGTGGCAAAGAAATTAATGGTTAGTTTTCAACCCAGAACCGTTTCCTGATTCATTCCACTGTGAATGTCTGTCCTCTCACAGGCAAAGGGTTGGCTATAGGGGCATAAGTGAGTGATGGAAAAGGGTTGACTATTTTTATTGCCAATGCCAGCTTATATAATTTTAAAGTGATTCTGAAATTACAGTCTTAACTAAGAAACACTTGTCACGCCCTATTTTCATCATAACTTTGAAATGTCTTCAGTGGGTTTTATTATACAGTGAGTTCTATAATCACCTGGAAGGAGCCTGTATGGTCTGTTTAGTAAGTACCTAATTACAGATGATGGTAAATATGTTGTTGATACTGCAATTTGCAACAGGCATCTCTTAACCATTTCTGAAGGTATCTTAAATACATTTTGCCCTTAGAATGTTGTTTTTCTCTTTTGCAATTCATACGGAACTGCTAAGCATTTGTGGTTGAGTCCCTTTTAAATGTAGTATGTTGGCTTTTTTTATGCCTAGTGTGCTTTTATAGTAGCATGCCTTGAACAAACAGTGTTAAGTGGTTGGTTTGCCTCTATTTTCTATCATTTCTCACTATTGTTGTCTTCTGTTACATTTCAGGCTATGTAACACTTTAGAGTAAAGATTAACTGTGAATCTGTTTTGAATTAACTTATTCTCAGTGGTGTCAATAAACTTTGCTTCTGTCCTCTAACACATGCTACTCCAATGTTTGAATCTCTATGAACATCATGAATGCAAGTTACTCATGGTAGATATTAGAAGGGCTAGTAATGTCGGCAAGCTACCTGCCTGCAGCACGGCTGCAAGTTTAGTCAGCGCAGGACAGTAACCTGTACAGCTCATACAGCTTCTTTAAATGATGTTTCTTTAATGCATCATCTGTCAAGTTAGTGGAATTTACACCTGCTTTACAGTCATGCATTTAATGATTGCTACCATTAAACAGCCTTTTCAAAGCTGTAAGTTTGGTAACAGTTTTGGACTCTTTAAGCCAACTGTGCTAGTCCTGAACATGTGGCTACGTTAGTGGCTTCAGGCCTGTGAAGTCGACTGTGCACAGACTTGCCAAGAAATGTCAGGAGTTTGATAGAATTGTTCTGTAGGCCATCTGATGCCTGCACCACCCACTGAGATTGCTCTGCTGTAAAATACGCTTAACAAAAAAGCTAGCAATTATGTTTCTCTGCCTTATGAAGACTTCAAGAAACCAGACTCTCGGACTCAACGCTTACATGTTTTTCACAAATTAAATGTATTATAGTAACATGAAATCACTGGGAACTCTTTCTTATTTGAAAAGAATGCATCTTTCTGTTGTTTAGCAGTGATCTTTCCAGAGTTAGCCTATGTGCAGTGGGGAAGCAGAGTGCTCTTTCTGAGGAGAAATTAGATGTGCAAATTCTGTTCCTTTATTTAAGCTTGCAAAGGAGCAGCAGAAGGAAAACAGCTTTTCCATACAGAAATCTTTACCTCAGATAGATATGGAACAGATTGTTAGGGGATGTAAACTTGTGTTAGCACCACTGAAATCCATGCATTGATTTACAGCATCTATGGATCCTTCCTGATAAACCTGTGGAGTATAATGTGTCTTGAGGTTTCTTCTGGCCAGATAGATACACAAAAAAGAGGCAGTGAAACTTTTGTGGGTAGGTTTTAAATCTTATATAAGTGAAATTACAATGTGAATATAATGTAATAGTTTATGCCACCATGAAGACTGCACACAGTTTGTGAGACACAAGCATCTTGGGAAATAACCTGAACAGGCTGACAGGTGTGGTCACTAACCTGATGAAGATACCAGCTGCTAACAATTTCTCTGAGACAATACATACCAGTCTTAGCTCAATGCTGCTCTAACATAGTGGCACATTCCTGCTGCTCAGAACATGGCCTGAGCTCATATCTGCATTCTACTGAAGAGGTATTTATCCTCAGCCCACTTATGTCCTATATGTGCACATACATGTTTGTGAAAACAGCCACTATTTCTTCCATGTGCTTGAGACTTTTTTGTTGTTCTTCCTTTCCTCTTTGTGATAGTGTAATTTGTCCTTTCTAGTTTTTGAATCACTGTCCTGAAAGTGACTAGGAGTTGAGTCCTTCCCCAACTTGCATGATTGCAGACCTCGAATATCGCACTCACTTGTGGTGGATTTGGTCTCCTGGGTTCATGTGATTGCTCCCTGGATGACTTCTAGCAGCCTTTTCAGAACACCCTTTCTAAAGTGATGTGTGTGCTTTGTTGCCCCACTAGTAATTCGTGTTTCTCTGTTGCTCCTCCTCTCTGGTTCTCTGGCAAAAGGCTTTTGCCTTCCCTATTGCCATCTTCTTAGTGTTGGTGCAGAACCTACCTCCAGGAATACCTCCGTACCTGAAATCGTTCCCTCAAATCTGTTCTATTGCAGAAGTTGGCTGGAAATAGGTCTCCAGAGGCATACCACCACCTGATCTGAGCTGGAAAGTTGACTCAGGCTCTGCAGAGAATGACGTTTGCTCCATTTATATGGAATAGGTTTTATTAAGTAAAAGAGGAGTTGCATGCCAGTGACTGTCTTCAGTCCGTGCAAAGCACAACCTTTGGGGTGAACTTACATGTCTGCTGCTCTTAACATTTGCTTAAGTCTAAATCAAGAGTCTAGTATTTTCCATTCTACCCCTTGCTGACAAAGTGAATTTGCCGCCTTACCTATTCTTCTGCTTCCAGCATCCTTTCTTGTATCTAATGCCTTTACATGATAGCAACTCCCTTTGCCATGTTGTTCCAGACAAGAGTGATTGTACCTGTTTTGGGAGGTCCCTGGGCACTTTTAAGAATGGCAAAAAAAATCCTGGAGTTAGCCCAACTGTTGGATTGATAACTACAATTTGAATTTCAGAGGTGACTCTGGTTTCCTTAATTTTATTACCAGGTGAAAGGATAATAAACTTTAATTAGGAATGAGATCATCCCTTACAGCCCAGATGAAAAATGATAAAGAGGTCTGCTCAGGCAACCCTTGCTCTTGTTCTGCTTTTACGATGACCATTTAAGCAAAGTAGCCCCAACAAATGGTACAACTTCCCTTTGTGTGGCTTTTTTTTTTTTAAAAAAAGAGTGTTCATCAGGTTCATTATTTTAATTTTAGAGAATATGACATGTGATTAGGATAGGAGAATAGATTCAGGATTTTTAAAATTATTTAAATTACAGTGCAAATGCAGGATTTGGGGTGGCCTTTTAATTTTACTGATTTCATTTCCTGATTATTCCATTTGTTTTTAAAAATATGCTCAGAATAGGTTTGTTCTCCTCGTACTTAAGAGTGAGAGTCTCTGCAGAGGTGGGTATGCCTGGGCTCTTGGCTTGAGGCAGGCACTCTTGTAGCTGTTGAGTTTTTCTGGAGTTCTGAATATGGGCTCCTTTTCCGAGATGGGAAAAACATTTCAGTGGCTGTTCTGAGCAGCTCTTGGTTTTCTTTCATAGTGTTCTCTCTACTTCAGAATAGCCAAAGTGGTTTGGGTTTGGGTTTTTTTAGGTATTTTCTAATGGGTTGGGTTTTGGGGGTTTAACCATTTTTCTATCAGTGAATAATGTGGGCTGTAACTTCAAATCAACTTCTATAAATCATGTTTTGGTGTTGCATCCAAGTGTAAGTGTTAGAATAAACCTTTCTGCTTCAAAACTTGAGTGAGATGCTTGGCAAGACACTTTTGCTGAAATCCGCGTTGACGTAGGTTTAGAAGCCTGCCAGCAGAAAACTCCTTGTGAGATCTAGAACTTGCAACCCATGCGGAGGTAGATGTTGGGGACATCCTTCATTGCCGTATGGGTCACCTCCTGGTGCGGGGGTGAAAAGTCCCTCCAGAGCCTCCAAATTTTACATTTCTCAATGCAATGAATTCTGTGCATCTGGTTTTTGGTGGTTGCCTAAAAATTCCCCAGCTCGGCTTGGGTTCTCCAGTGGGACGGCAGAAGAGGCAAGGCGGGGGGAGCGGTGTGGTGCCCGGCCGCTGGCGGGCACCCGGCCGGCACGCACCTCTCTGACCTGCCTGACCTGCCGAGGCCCCAGCCTGGCCTCTGTGACTGTTTTTCTCTCCCCAGGTGAAAGAAATGGAAGAGACGATCGAAGAGCTGTTGAGGAGGCTGGACGAGTTCTGCGGGATAACGGACGCGGTACGTGCCCCGAGGCCGTGTCGCCGCCGGCCCTGAGGGCGGGAAGGCGGGCGGCGCGCGCGGGGCGGCCATCTTGATAGCGCGGCCGCCGCGGGCAGGGCTGCGGCGCTGCGCGCGCAGCGGGGCGCCGCGCCCACCAGGTGGCGCTGGGGCGCGCGCAGCCGGGCCGCCCCCGCGGGCGCCGCCCGTCGTGGGGCGGGTGCAGGTGGGCGAGCTCCGGGGGTCGGCTCGGCTGGTTACGCCTCTCATCCCCTTTCCTCGTGTGAGCTGGTGTTCTGCCCTCCCAGTTCGCGAGGCGGTGCAATACTGGAGGTAGAGTTCAATAGGAAATTCTAGAATAATTAGATAATCTGTGTTTTCCCTGGTCCTTTCCACTACCTTAGTTGTGTTATGAAACCTTCCGAGAGGACTGCTCCAGTGCTACAACAGCTGGATCGTTCCGAGACAGCGGCGCTAGACTGGCAGATGCAGACAGAGATTATGTGTGTTACAGTAACATTCACGGGCACCAGCTACTAATTAAGGCCACCTGTGCTAGATGCTGTACAAATGCAACAAGCTAGTTGTGGCTACTAAGAGCCTGCCGTCAGAATATAAAAGAGAAGTTGATACGGGTGGAATAACTGAGTGGGGAGTACTAATTAATGACAAGGTTGTGACTGATACGCTATGCAACATTTGTAGCATGCCAATTATCTTTGCCATTGTCAGTGCCTAATTATTTGGGATAAACCACTTAGAGCAAGAGGTATGTGGTACTATTTAGCTTACCCCAGGCTTTTTGCATAAAGTGGTGCAGTCTGAAGGCTATGTGGGTTATGGTGTTCATGTAAAAATAATGAATGTGATTTTTGCAGTCAACTTTTCTTTCCTTTCTTAGGCTAAAAAATGTAAAATTAGGTAGAGGAACTGATACTGCATTTTAACCCTTCCTGAGTGTTTCATAGAGCACTAGGTCAGATAGCATGCACCAAGTTTACCTAGAGGAACTTCCTCTTATAGTCACTGATGTGCAGACCATCTTGCCTTCTGTTCGTACTGACCACAACGTTTTTCTTCTGTCTTCAAGCATCTTGTATAATGCACGTGTCACGGGCAAATACAATGGTTGCTAATGGTATTGAATGCGCTTCTAATGGCAAGAAGTGACCAGCCAACATCTCCTCAGGGACTTGTTGCCTGTGAGCTATTTTGTTCGATGATTTTTAGGAATCGCATAGATAAGTGGAGAGGGACAGGATAAAGTGAAGCAGATAAGAAAATTAGAGTGTTTCTTAAGCAGTTGAAAAGCAATTTCCTGGCTTTATTCTTACCAGCTTTAGTGCAAATGAAAGACATTGGTGTGCTGGCCTTTCTGCATGTTGTCTTCTGTTGACAGAACAAATGCCAATATTGCCTTCTAAGCATCTTTCCACTTTCCTGTTCATGTATCCCCGTGTTGTTTGTTGTGCTTACTCTCAAGGACCGAACTCATAAGTCATAGGTGGCCCCAAAGCAGTCTGGTGTGGTCTGCAAGAACCCGCTGAAAACTCAACGTATTTGACACAGTTTATGCAAAATATCATCAGCTAACTAATGATTGTGATTATTATTTGGTTATGGGACAGATCTTTCTTGCACCTTGGATGTGAATTCTGCTCAAGACAAGTGCGGCCATCATCCTTGTTCTAGGCAAATCAGTCAGCAATATAGCCAGTTATTAACCCTTTTTCCACTTCTATCTGAGGTTTCTGGTTTTGTCATTGGCATGTCTTGCTTATGGAAAGGAGGCATCATTGCTTCCAGAAGGAAGTGACATAGAGTGGAAAGAAACAAAAGCTTGGGTCATCAGAGTCTCACATGGTTAGTAGGGGACTTAAAAGGAGAAATAGCTGCCTTGTAAGAATGGTTCGGTATTAGTGGCTGTTTAAGCAGTTCTTTTTCCACTCAGCTTTGACAAAAATAGCTGTAAAGGAGCATGTGAACCTCAGAGCATGCAGTCTATTTTTTGATACATCTTGGCTTACATTTGTCAGCTTTACATTCTCTAGTACATTTAGTCTGTGCAAAATGTAGAATACAAGAGATCGGTTTCTTGGGCCAAAAAATCCTTTGAGTTCATTCCTGAAAGGTGATGATTGCTTTAGTGATATGACATCACCTGCTCAAAGCAAGTGGTTTGAATCAATAGCTCTTCACTGCAGATTGTAGTCTGTCTAATTTACTATTAAGTTCATTCACTCAATTCTTTGTTTGGGAGCTTACGCTAAGATTTTGTATGTACCTTATGCTTTTTCCCATCAATCAGGCATGCACCTTACGTTTTTTGCTCCAATATAGGGAAGATGGTTAGCTTGTTCAGATGGATCCAGTGAGCTTTTAAACCTCCTGTAAGACTTCTCTTGCCAACCTTTTCCACAAAAACCACTAACCTAGTTTCAATACACTTTCTTTGCATTGCCTCTGAAAACATTTTTCCACAACCTGCAGGCTGTGAATAATTCCCTAGGATGCAGATTATTGACCTTATCTGGGAACATCAAAGCACTGCAGTCGGTGTGCTGATTCTGTGCCTTTCTATCCAGTACCTGCAATGTAAGGTTCCTTTCAGCAGCACATCAAGTGGTATCTGGGAATCTGATAAATATAATGTAGTATTTGAACTGATTCCAGCTTCTGTGCCTAGCAATAATTTGGTCTTTTGTCTATGCCAACAAAAGGCAAAGGGAATCTTGCTTTTTTCAATTGGGCATTCAGTAAAGTATTCACATAGAGGGATCTGTCTTTTCTCCTTTGAGTGTGCTGCTGCTTTTCACTTACAAGTACTCTTGATGCATACATTTGAATATTGCAATGAGGAAAAACCTGGATCCTCAGTGCTAGGAAGACAAAATGCTATTTCCAGTGTCATACTGTTGTACCTGGCTAGGCACAGCATGGCACAGCACTTAAAATGGACACTTGTACAGTAAGTAAGTTACAATGACAATATAAATACAGTTCAGCATGCCTCACAGTTGCCATGGAAGGAGCATCTTGCAATGAAAAGATTGTGCTAGAAGAATTTTAGTGTCAGTTAAATAACTTTTTGTGGTGTCTTCCTTAGGGCACTGACTTCAACAAAGTAAATTAATGTCTTTTAAGTGGCTTCAGAGCCTCTCAAGTATAATTATCAAATTGTGATTTTTAACTGAGCTATGATTTGAACCAGTGACACAAAAGCAAAAAAAAAATTCATTGTAATAACCAGACTCTTATATATGCTGTTCTTATACTGTTTCCATGGGTCACCGTTGGTTACCTTTTTAGATATGATTCTTTGTGCTTCTTGTATATCTTAAAGCATGACTGAAAATAATAGCTATTCAGAGATGCACAGCTGGTTTAGTTACATGTGGAAATTCACCGCTTCCATTTCTGTGGCTCCTAATCCTTGAGGAAGATGTATGGATAGATACAAAATCTCTGCTTTATTGATACTCCTCTTTTTTTTTTTTTAAATACGTATGTTGATCCTCCAGCTTACCCACCGGTTTATAAAACCACAGGTTAGTGGTTCTCAAGCCATTGAACCTTCTTGCAGAACTTGCCCCAGGGAAATGATGTGTTTGTAAATCTTACTTTATTCGGGTCCCACAGATCAGCTGCTAACTGTTTATCTTTGTCTCATGGGTTTACAGTTTGGGAACCTCCTCCCTGAGGCCCGAAGTGTGAAACCTGGTTTCCTCACTGGGGAAAAGAGAGGAAGAGGTTGTCTTGTTTGGTTCGCTGTGGCTGGGGTTTGCTAACTTCTCAGGAACGTACCAACCTCAGTTTTCTCTTTTCTCACCACTGAGCTGTTCAGTTTACAGTGGTTACTTTTATTTGCGATCCTTTTATGTTACTCTGTGTTAACATATGGGATCAAAGGCCAAAAAAAATAGAGAGACATCCTTTCGAAAAAGTCCCTGTGATAACTAGAATTTGCACAGTATCTTTGACTTGTGGCTCCAGCTACTTTTTTTTTCCCTTTCCTGAAAAAATAATAGTTTTTGTAAAATACAAAATAACCAGAATCTGTGCTTGTTTAACTGGTACAGCTTGAACTGCAGTGTATGCGAGGTTCAGGTCTCACTGCCCTACATGCAATGTGCCGTTCCTGGTTTGTGTTCTAATTCATCATTCATACTCTGGTTATGCTGTCTCCTGACTGACTTTGGTGCTGTTGGTTTCGTACCTCCTTGAGCTTAGACTGGCTGACTTGAATTAGAAGACAAAGCTCAATCAAACCTTCCCTTCTCCATTTAGCATAGTAAAACCTAGTAAGAGGAATACATTTTTTTTTCCCCATGGACTGCTGTGCTCTGGTGCTTGTGCTGAGCACTCGACTAAATCGTCAGTAAGATAAAGTAAAATACATTGCACAAGGGGAAATAAATCTTGTTTCATAATGTGGGGTTTCACACCAGTCCTGCTTTCTCTGGCTCATGAGAGCTTGCTGTACCAAGAGAATCATTTCCCTTTGTCATGTGCTGACTCCTCTTGAACTCCTCTGTCGCTGTGGTTCTGCAGACTGCTGCAGAATGACTCTTCTTGAATCATATTTGCATATCATTTCCTTTCATCACAGGCTGCTTGGTGGTAAATCAGCTCTCCTGTGTTTTGTATTGGTTGTTTGCTTTTACCCTCAAAGAAAGATGGTTTAGATTTGTTCCGTGTCTGCTCTGACCTTGTTGTATTGATAGTTTTTGTACAAGATCTCCCTCTTTCTGGCTATGTCCCAAACTGTGTTTATATTTACAGTAGTTCTCTAGCATTTAGCTGCAAGAGTGGCTTTTCCCTAGTCCTTTCTGAGACCAACATTAGCAAACAAGTTTGTTACCTTATCTTTGGAAAGTCCAGGCTCCAATTTTAATCTGATGTAGTTTAACTGCGTGTGAACCTCACCTCAGATGGATCGCCAATCTGTTTTTCAAATGTGCTTTATGATAGAGGAGGGGTTTTTTGCCTACTGTTGACCCAAAAGAATTCCGTAGAACAAACCTGGAATTCTTCTGCTTCGGCTCCTTCATTATGTATTCATTCTGTATTTTTATTTAACATTAGAAAATATGTCTGACACCATTCACAGGGGTCCTGCCAGAGTGTCTGTACTCACTTTCTGTTGGATATAAAGTACATACTGTAAAGATAACAGAGTGTGTCTGTGTAGACAGTTATGTCACTGCTGGGAGAGGTGTCCGTATATAAAGTTGGTGAATGTAGTGCTGAGACCAGTAATACAGGAGATACTGTTGGTTTGTTTACAATAGCAAGCTGCTACTGTTTTGATACGTCTGTTTGATCTCCTATTACAGAACACTTATAGCACTATAAAAGCACTTGATCTGCATGTACTCATTCTAGTAATAAAAATATCATAAAATCTTACTATGAGTCATTTTATATGTAATACAGCTTTGTCTATACTTGGCTTTTAAAAACACAACTTCTTAAAAAAAGACAAACACACAAGTGAGTCATGTGATCGTCAGTAAAATGTCTAAGTACCTATTAGAGTTTATAATGCATGGCCCATGGATTAAATTACTTATAGCAGGCATTGATGCTTTATTTGAGATTCTGGATTAAATCTCAAAATGCCCAGAAAATTCCCTGCAGTATTAGCCCAACTCCAGGTTCTCACTGTTCTAGCTAAAAGATCCTTTCTCTTTCCTATGAAGTTGAAGGAAGAATATCTTCTAGCTCAGTCTTTGGGACACAGATCTCTTTTGAAGGGATCCTCGTTCCTCTGTATTCTTTAAGTCTATTAAAATTGTAGGCAGGACAGCTTTAATCCAGAAGTGAACCAAGACCTCCTATACTCTATTGTAATTGAGAAAGAAAACTTGTATAAAAGTGGGCTCAACTGCGACTCTTAATTCTCTTGTCAATGTGTTGCTGCTCTGTTTTACAAATCAGAATGACTACTTGGGTGTTTTAATGGAGGTTTTCTTAGGTTTGCTTTTATCTTTCCTTCCAGAGAGCTCTTCCCAGTTCTTGGCTTATCCATCATTTTTGGCTTGTACATTCCCTTAGCTATAATGCTTTGCTTGGAGATGTATCTTACCGTCACCTAACAAAGCGCTGGCCGTTGTTTATATGGGAAATTGGGTAATTCTTGCTAACACAACACTCAGCAAGATTTCAGATGAGGTTCAGGCTCTCATATGGATATCAGAAACAAGCTTGGTTGTAGTGGGTAACAAAAAGAAAAGCGTCTTTCCTGTATTAGGGCACTTAACTATTGTGGAAACTGACAGGGACTAGGGAGCAGAAGCTTTCTCTGAGGTGTCCATGCTATAATGTTGTGTGAAGATTCTTGCTCTCCTGAGAACTCTAGTCCTGGCCTCCTGTTGAAGGCAAGATACTAGAAGTGGTGTACTCAAAGATCCGACTCTTTCCAAAAATCGATTGATAAGTAGTATGAGTTAGCTCTTCCCCAATAAAATCAAACCATGAAGGATGGTATAAAGGCAGTTTTCATTTTAAATCCATTATTACCCCTCATGTCTACAATATTTCATAATAGAAAGTAGATGGTCTCTTGGGAGGAGTAGTGTGGCAATTTGGGGAGAAGAGGCTAAGGTCTTGTTACAGTTTTGATGTGGGAGTCATCATCTACTACTTGTTTGATTGTGTCATGGATTACTTGATAAAGTAAGTTTTTTTCCCAATCTCTACTTGATAACATACTGCAAAAGGGCCCTTGTGATATCTTTTCTGAATAGATGTTTTCTGAAATATTAATGTGAAAAAAATAGTTAAATGAAAAAAATAGTGTAGTATTTATCTTCAAGATTCATCCTCACGTGAGATACTTTTTTCCATGCAGATTAGAAGCGATACATCACAGATCCTGGACGAGACCATTCCACTTGTTAAAGACAAGGTGATGGAAATGAACCACATCTATGCCAAAGTTGATAAATTAGAGGTTTGTTCATTGCATTAGAAAATTTACGTCCCTCTTTTTATGTGTTTTATAGGTTAACTGTCCAGGTATTTAAATGGAGCACTCCGATGCTTATGGCTCTCTATTGTCTTATGTTTGTTTATAAATCAATATGTTTACCCATGGTTCAGCACATATAAGTGTTTATGGGTTTGGAACATCACTGAGTAATTTATTGCTGTGGATTCTACAATTCCTAATGGTAGATTAAAAGCATTAGTTGTGGGTTTGATGTTAATAATAATGCTAATAATGTTAATTTGTTTTGTGACTTGAAGGGGTATCTGTGAAACCATTTATAGCTTTAAAAATTCAAGTCTCACATCCAGTGCTGGACGTACCCATTTTAAGTTGTTGATGATCATGTTATGTAGTAGTGGAGAGTTCTGAGCTCCCATCTTCTGTTGTGTCTGTTTTGGTGTTTATTGTGTCCTGAATGAGGGAAGCCAGTATGACTCACTAAGATGGTGCCCTCACCATATTTAGTAAGCAGTATGTTAAAATTTGTGTCAACTGAGGGCAAGTTTGCCTCTGGGAGGAATATAATGAAAACATGATGAGATAAATTGTGTAATGTTTAAAATCAGTTTTAACTGACTCAAAGTGAAAGAAACCAAGTGTTTGTGGCATTAGATCCAGATAGGCAGTGCTTAAGCTTCAGGCTCTACTGTACAAAGCGATATCCTCTGGTAAGGCTTGTTACTCTGAGAGGGACAGGACAATTGACTTAGCTTTCAGCAAGTTTTCTTTAAATGCAATTCACTTTTTGTAGTTTGCATTTTTACACCTACGTTTGATAACAGACCTACCAAACCGCTTCATATTTTGTGGACTTACACAGCACCAGGAGAAAGCTTCAGACAGGAAATTGAGGCAAGGCATTTTAGAACAAAAGTGGGAGTCAACTGTTAACTTGTTTAGAGCCTATCTAATTTTCAGAACTGAGTACCACAGTCTAAGAAATAGCTAGCGGGTTCTCAGCATGCTTGACAAATTGGCCATGCTTGAATGTATACTTAAGCTAGGACTGTGAAAAATGGCTAACTGAATCAGGTTCCAAACCAACTGTCTCTGGAATTGTCTCACTCATTTAGGTCTTTTTGCAAATTCCATGCTTATACGTGGTTGGGATTTTTGGGGGAGTGTGGGGGGTGTGTTTTGTCTTTGGACAGGAAAACAAAATTAAAACTCTAAGCAATTACTTGTGCCTAAATTATGGTAAGCAACAGGGCTCCTTATTACTTTTTTCCCCTCTAATACAGGGAGGGGAAAAAAAACCCCAACCTTCCTGACGCCATTCCCTTAGTACCACTGTAAGGACATAGTAATTTGGAATATGACGAAAACACCAGTCTTTGCTAGGCTACAGGTTGCCCTTGAATAGTACAGCAGAATTTTGTTGAGAGGATTTTTTTGGTTATCAAGGGAGGAGAACACCTTGATTGGCTAGGAATCAGTTTTTCTCCCTAACATTACCAGCTGTAATGGCAGTAATCTGAGAGCACAAGATTAAATTGGCAATTTGAGCAGTAGTTAATGTTTTAATTACAACTTTTAAATATAAAGCTTAGCATCCATGGGGACTTTCAAGGGAGAAATTAACTTGTACTCCCAAGAGTAGAAAAGGAAAGGACTGTTGTGTAATGGTTATATAGGATGAGAATCTGCTGGGTTTTAATTTTGATGTTGCCACTGGTACATTTTGGGCAATTAATGTACCTGTTCAGCCTCACCTTCCCCATCCCTAAAATGGGCAGTGCTCAACCTCTCAAAAAAATGTGAAGCTTAATCATTAATAGAGAGTATCAAAACTCTTACAAACTATTCTGTATTTTAACAAATAAATACTGTTCTTTCTCGTTGGCTTTCCCTTATGGCTCACATGTGTTCAGTTTCAGTTGAAATTTATGTTTTAGGTCAATAATTCCTGATCTTTTTTAGCTAAAATCACCTGTCGTTATCTTTTCATCTTCTGTCTCCTCCCTCCTACCACTTTGGCCACTTTCTCACTCCCGCCAGTAGCAGCAGTGTCTTTGCGGGTCCTGAAGAGCTTTTCACCTCACTGCTGAAATGTTGCCAGACCTTTAGACACTATGCTAGTGCTTACATACTCTGTGTGCTGAACAGGGAGCAAAAGTCTGCCCTTAGGTAAGGAGAAAAATTAGCCTTAGGTCATGACCAGTGGTTCTTCTCATGGCTGTGAACATCTGTAGTCTGCTTCTGAGTATGTGCCCCTTGGATATTTACATGAGCAATAATGCACTCTGAAATCTTGTTGAAGTTTTTTTTTTGACTTCTGATCTCTGGCTAGGATAATGTTGAAACCCAGCACAGGTGCTTTTAATTTTCATTAATTTTTTTCTCTCCATAGGCATTTGTTAAAATGGTTGCACACCATGTTTCCTTCCTAGAAGAGCAAGTGCTTGAAGCAGAGAAGAGTCATGGCACCTTCCTTAATAATGTTTGCAAATTATTTCAGTGTGCAACTATCTCGTCATTTAAAAATGTGAGTATTTTTAAAGTTGCTTCCAGCAGATGGGAAAGTGATTTTAAATAGCCTTTCTGTATCAAATGTGGCCTTACAGCAGATTTTATTATGAATTTTAAGTGGTGTAAAAGAACTAGCTACAGTTTGCCTCTGTAAAGAGTTGTTTGTTTTGTTTTTTTTTTTAATTTTCAATAATTTTCTTTTTTTTAAGAGATACTGTGTAGGCATTGAATAGTTCCAGCAGATCTCTACATTTTGCTCCTGAATGAAAGGATTTTCTCTGTGTATGCATATGCAAATAGGAAGCTTGTTATACATCATCTTGCAGTGAGAGACACAAGCATAGAATGTTCTTTCTATTTAGTCTTTGTTTTTATGTCAATTATGTTGAAATTACTGTATAGGGTGGTCCATGGATGAGCACGAGAGTGGGATGAGAACTCTTTCAGTGAGTTTCAGTGATATTTGCTGATAGAAAAAGAATGTTGAGAGTCAGGGATAATGAGATCTGATGTGGACTTGAGGAAGCTTTACGTACTCTCGATCCTTTCTGTCCCTGTTCTTTTCCAAGAATGTCTTCATACCACTTGCCTTTACACTCTGTTTTCCTTCTCTAAGCTCCCAGGTGATTCTCTAAATGTGTCATTTCCCCAGCAATTCATCACAATCTCCAGTTAGCCTTTTCTGAATTCATCCCTTCCATTCCTCCCTCTCCATCTTGATGTGATATCTGCCATGTTTTCAGTCTTAGCAGATCACTATCACAATGCTTGTTCTAGTCTTAACTACTTCCCTGCTTTCTTTTGTCCCTTCTGTATTTCTGCCATTATGTTTCCCTCCTCATTTTCTTCCAAGGAGCTTCCGTACCAGTATACATATATACTGGGTAGGCGATAATACACAGGTATTGGTTATCACGTATGTACAGCTGAACCACTTCAAGTTTTTGTCTGGTGTCATAGCAACCTCCGGAAGCTTCAGTTGCAGGAAAAGTCCAGTTCAGTTTCTGCAGATCCAGGACAAACCTTAACTGCTTAAAGAGAACAAAGAATATTCAGTCTGGTTAACAGAGGCGTGGACAGGAGATGGTGCATACTCATTTCATCTTTAGCTGTCAGACTCTAGTGGATCTTTAGAAAACCACAGTTTATACAGACTCAGCAGAGTTGTAACTTGGCCAAATTTGGTAATATTTTCATAGAAATGGGAAAATACATCCCCGATATGAGGGCAGTTTACTGCCAATTTGAAATCTTTGCTGTAGCTTATTGAAGGCATTGGAGCTTTTCAAAAGAGCTAAACAACACATACTTTTCCTTAATTTCATTATCTGAATTGGCTTGATTTTTGTTCCCTAAAACTTTCCAAACATGTTAAACCTGCAGCAGATACCCAGTCTGGAAAATATGTCAAAGCTGGAAGTTTTGCAAGGTTGGTCTGCCTATACAAATAATGTTGTATAATTGGGATGCCAATACAAGTGTGGAGAAGGCCACACTGTTTACTCAGAAGCTGGCTTGAGTTGGGCTTGAAGACAGTACAGTGTTTTCTTTTTTTTTTTTTCCTTATAATTACAGAGAAAAATTTTGAAATATTGTGTAATTGTGTATTCATGCTTACAGGCATCTTGGAATGGTAATATTAGTGAACAAAAGAGAAAAATAAATAGGGAATGGTGTAGCTTCCTACTGTACTGATCTTATCCCTTCCTCCCATCCTTTCCCCCAAAAATAGTACAACTAGAAAGCATGATGAGAGAGGTAACAAGGATGAGCACAGATAAGGAAAAGTTCTTTCACAGGAATTTCTAAACAGATGAAGACTCAGCCCAAGGGAGGACAGGGCAGGATAGAGATTCGTGAAGTCATTCTGTATGTGAAGCAGGTGAATAGAGAATGATTATTCACTCCCTCCCATAATTCAAGAACTAGGGTCATCCAATGAAATTATCAGCAGGCAGGTTCACAATACAAAAAGGGAGGTACTTACTGAGGTACTTGCTTTACACGATGTATTAATATGCCATAGAACTTAGGTCCACAACACATTATATATTCCCAAAGCAATTGGAAAAAGTCATGGGGAAAAAAAATCCAACAATGGATATTAAACAAAATATCCATCCTTCAGCCATGAATTCTTGAAGACTGGGAAATAAGTTTGTATATTTACCCTTTAAAGCTTTCCCCAGGCAATCCCTTCAACTGGTCACCACTTAAGAGGGATTATTTGGCTGCAGGGACCTTTGAATGATGCAGTACAGCTACTTGTTAATAACTTTTACACTGTGGTTCTCACTGTAAATTCTGGCTCTGAATGACAATGCTGAGGTTGGTAAGGGACTATTCACTTCTAGTAGAAGTGTCCAGGAAAGGACTGAATTGTTTAAGGACATAAATGGAGTTTGAATTTCTACAGCAATTTTCCTTTTGGTTTGACTGTTGTCTGAAACCTAATAAGATCCTTGCCAGCTATCCAAGTTTCTGTACTCTATCCAAATCTGTTTCTTTATAGTTGTCCATCCCTTTTCCCCTCTTCTGTAGGATATGATTGCAGAGATGCTCCTTTGGCATCTTTTGCCATTTGAAAATTAGGACTGTCCTGACCATTTTTGCAGATGAGTTTAACTTGTTCTGAAATGATAGTATCCAACTTGTGTATCTTCTCTCCATAGCCTTGATCAGACTGGGTAAAAAAGCTTGAGAGTTCCCCTCTCTCTGAGTAGAAACAGTGTGTGTGTGTATATGTATTTCAGCTAAGTTTTTTCCTCTTCTAATTAAACGTGTGCTATTTTAAATGTAAGGGAAATCTCATTCTCTTTGTTTTGCAATTATATTTCAAGGTGCAGCAAAATCCTGTAATGTTTGTCTTTTTCATCTTTGGCTGTGTTTTTTGGGTATTCAGAAAGTTGTTTCATATAGACTTCCAGTGCACGGTAACACTGGGAAATGTGTCTAATCTGCGGGAGAAAAGTGAGTAATCAGAATTCACTTTTTGTGTTAGGAATATCCAGAGGTGGTCTGAAAAGAAATGACCTTATACTAAATATAAATTACAAATATAACTGGATAAGTCTGACAGAATATAACACCTCCTGAGGGAACAGAACAGAGGAAATAACTTTCTCTTGTGAAGTTTGCAGCTCTGTGGAAGAAAAGCTTTTCTTCTGTAAAGCTTGAACTTTGTATGGGAGAAACTGTGGTTTCAAATCTTTTATCCAAAGATGTTATCTGTGCCCTGGCTGAATGGGGTTCAGCAGTCTCAGAGAAAGGACAGGAAATCTATTTCAGAAAACTTCAGCATATGGAGTTTAAAAACCCACTAGTATCTTTTCCAATGGAAGAAAACTGAATGTCAGCAACTCTTGCTGTTTTGTCATGCATCTTGTGATATCTGGCATTTTCTTAAAGCCAGAAATTTTCTTTCAATGTCATTGGCTGAGAATCTTGACAAATATTTATCTTTAGAGTAATTTTTAACCCTTGTGTAGTTGCATGGAAAGGCTTATAAAATCACAACCTCCAAAAAATCTTATGCCGATGGTATGAAGAAAAAGTGCACATTTGTTTGTTAGATTTTTTCAGAGGCTTTTTATTATCTTTTTCTTTTTACTAAGACTGTAATCTCTAGAACAGCAGCTGCTTATCTGAGGTGGGATTTTCTGTCTTGTCTCGGCTAAGGTGCTGGCTAATGGGTTTTCCTGACACCTAGGGTAGATTCTGACAAATTGAACTGGGAAGTTAATAATGGGATATGAAGCCTTCTGTGTGTTACTTGATTAGTTCATCTGAGCTCAGTAATAAGCAAAAGTTATTGATGAGTTATACTGACTAGACTATCTACGAAAGAGGCATGTACTTAACAGTTCTTTTCAGTCTTCTCAGGTTACCAGTGTAAAGTGTGGTAGTGGGTATAGACTTCTGGCTGCAGTCTCCATAGATTGATAGTAGATCATTCTCTGAGAGGAGGAAGCTCAGGACTAAGGAGCTATGTAGAGTTAAAGTTTTGCTTAATGTAGAAGCCAGCTAGCCGGGTTTGAATTTTCATAAATAAATCTTATCAAAAATAAATCATTGGAAAAAGAAACCTTTCCTATATAGAGACCTTGCATTTTTTTTTAACTTTTGCGAATCATCCTTCAAGTGTAACTTGATGTAGGTTTCAGCTTCGCTATTTGCTATGTATTACCAATTTCTTTTCTTGAACTCTCCAAAGAAGCACATATTGGGATTTCTGTTACTGTCTTTGCCACTGACAATGTGTGATCACATATATGTCATGCTACTTCTTTGTGTCCTAATTTACCTCACAAGTTAATGTGTAGTGTTTCCAAAATGCTATGAGATTTTTCTGACAGCCTTGAAGAAAAATATTTGTTAAATTATTACTAAAACATACCAGATGGGCAAGATGAGAAGAGAGAAAACAGAGCACAGCATTTCAAAACTGGGGGTGTACTATGTTCATATTTAAAACTCATCAATTTTTAAGTGCTGAATACTACCAGCCATGGTTTTAATATTGGGGAAAATAAAAAAATCTGACATGTATTTAATGTTAAGAACTTTGGGGATGTGTTCAGCTTATTTTACCTGCAGCTATGCTTGAAGTTCATTCAGATCCATTCTGATTTGGACTAATTCATTAACTGGTTTGGGAGCCCCAGGGAGGTCACACTGGTTCTGTGTTGAGAAAGATAACACTTAAAAATGGGAAGATTCGAGTGAGGGGATGCAGTAGGCCCAGAAGTCAAGATTTCAGCTACCCATGGCTTTAGCCCTCATTCACCTGTTTCTTTGAGGGAGCCTGCACAATTCTCAAAGTGAACCTGGAGTTTCTTGCCAGTTTGCTGAGCCTGGTGTACAGCGGAAGAGCCTGAGAGAGGCTGCAACACTGTGCGTGGACACCAAGCAGTGCCACTGGTTTGGAGGAGCAGATGAGAGTGCTTGGGGCTTGAACACTGTACACAGGGGTAGAAGTGCACACACGACACACCTGTGTATTGAGAACATTAGGTAAGGCTGGGGTAGAAGTGGGAGCTTGGGCTGGGGGGATCCAGCAGGCACACGTACAACACTGTTGACAATAACAGTATGCAGTTTTCAAGTGTGCATGAGCAGAAGTCAAAATACAAAATATTGCCTGTTCCCGCTTGAACCAATTTTGTTTGAATGCACCTAGAGCAGGTGTAAAAAGTCTTTAGAAATGTTATTGTTAGACTGTCCAAAGCAGGATAACACAGTGGCACATAAATAAGGATTTGCGCAGCACATGTTCTGAGTTATGTACATAGTGGTGGGGACAAACTGTAGTGTAATTGCTGCTCTTCAGAGAGCAGTTGGTGTCTTGTACAAAACGGGTGCCATTTAGGGGAGACATCAGCTTTTAATCGAGCCATCATGAAATGGCAGCGGGGAAAAAAAAATCTCTAGTTTATGTGCAACAAAGAAGTTAAAATAACAATCCAGATTCTTTTTTAAATCAGTGCTAAGATTGGCTTCTGACTTCCTGTTCTCTAATGGGAAGGGATTAGGCCCTTTATGATTTGAAAGAGACCAAGCCAACTCCTGCTGCAAAATTCCAGTAGTGAGATCAAATGAATGAATAAAAACAGTTAGGAAAAACTTGATTTGTCAGAAAGCCACCTTCATTAGTGCTCTCATCTATTTTCTATCATAGAAATTGTTTTTAAGCTATAATTGCATCTAACTGACAAAAGCTTCTGGCTACATATGTAAAGATTTGTAAAATACTGCCTTTCTATAAGCTGGTATAATCTGTGCCAGAAAATAGAAACCCAACCTCTGCATGTAAAGAGCTCCTCCTCCAGAGTTCAGTTTCAGTGACTCTATTGGTTAGTATTGTTGAGCTTTAAATATATTCTGCAGTACGTGGTTTACTAGACTTTGATGCTTGCTCTTGAAAGGCAGGAAAAAATCTTGCTTCAGAAATGTTTTACATAACATTACCCTGTGCAGAGTTAAAGTGAATTAGTCGCAGAAAAGATTTCAGCTGGCGCCAGTGAAATAAGCGGTAAATGTCTCTTCACCCTCCCCTTTTCTTCTGTTCCTTTTGGCTGCTCCTGTAAGGAATGCAGCAAGCAGTGGCCACTGCTCACACTATTGATTTAAGCATTTGCATGTTATACATTGCAGCTCTGCACTGGCCTGTCTTCTGGGGCAATATAGGATGTCTTCAGGTGTATCAGATTTTCTGTTTGTACTTGGCATTTCTGTCTTCCATGTGAGGCTCTGTGCCATTTTATCCATTGTTAAACAGGATTGTGTGCACTCATCGTTACAAAACAATGTGTGTAGAATACTTAAGGTTCACAATCCCAGTGGTTCAGGGTTCCTATTCATAAACCTGTGCTTTGCTGCCGTTGATTCTTAAAAAAACAAAAGCAATAAAATATAAAAGCTAGAACTTGGCTGCTGTGTCTCTAGCATGAATGCTGAAGGGCCAGCAGAGCAGTACGCTGTGAAAGGTGCTGTTGGGTCCCTTTCTTAGCAGGATTACTTGTCTGGATTTTTCTCACAACATCACAGTTTCTTTGTTACAGGTGTGCCATTTATACATCTGGTGTTAAGAGAAATTAACCACATCTTCCAAAATATTAGAATTCTCATACTAAAAAAGGATGACTCTTTTCCCTGTTTCAGGGTTTCTTTGGTTATACAATTTTTCTCAGTTTATGCTTTACCAGCTACGTTTTAAATTCTAGCTGAGATGCAGAAACATACTGCAGATTAGATGATGCCAGGGTTAAACATTTCAAATGGATTGTACTACATTGAGAAATTATGTTCTCGCCAGCCATAGTTGTGGTGAGCTTGTTGGGAACTTTGTTTTACCATATTTTTGTGGATTATTGTCTCCCCAGCATGGTATGCTCCTCCACTTATTTCTGTAACCATGTAATATATACTTTGGTAATGGTGTCTCATCAGAGGAATGTCTGTAGAAATTGTGGTCTCAGTGTGACAAAAGCAAAAATTTCTGTGTTTATTTTGTTCCTATTTTTAATTCTGTACAAAAAAAAAAAAAGCTGACCTTTAAAATGATTTTCTGTTTACAAACATTTTACTTAAAAAATTTTTTTCTTAACTTATAGTGAGGGCTAGATGGCTTAACTGAGACCAGGGTGCTAAATCTTGAAGCACATGATTGACAGTAGTTCCAGGCGCAAACTGCTTTCTGGGTTAACACACTAGACAAAAGGGCAAAAGGAAACGTATGCACCATCTCGCTGATGCGAATTGGAGGCATACAGAAATAAAATGACTTTATTATGGTTGTACCATAAATCTACAGGTATGGCCTGGCACTATGTTGTGCCCACAGAACCCTGAGTAGAAGACTCTATCTGCATGAAGGTTGTTTGCTGGACTATTGTAACGCTTCAGCTTTCCACCTGAAGTCCTTTTTAAAGGATTAAAAAAGAACAGGTGAACAAAGAATCCATTTTATAACTGGATAAACTGGTACGAGACCCAAGAAGATACTATGAGCTAGTAAAAGGTTTAAATAGAAAAATCCTCACTCCAGATATACCATACACAGTAATTTCTCTGTTAAAATTTGGATGAAGGTGGCATGAGGGAATTTTGGAAAGGAATTTTTATTCTGATTTGGCTTTTATAATATGGAACATGTCATAGCTTGTGGATTTTCACAGTATCCTAAAGTGATACTCAAACAGGAGCAACTCTCATATAAATCACTATTATTGGAAATCAGCTTGACTTTTTCTGGAAGTACATTTATAGATCAAGATGAATGAAATATGAAGGCTGGCTGGGAAATAAAGATCTGGATCCTGTATAAATACTTCCAAATAAAGTTAACCATAAGTATGTGTATAGCTATCAACTCATATGCAAAGTGATCCATGAAATAGTGTTGTTTGTGAAATTAGCCTGAATCTTAGCTTTCAGTAAAGTACTTGAGATAGTTTGTGTACAAGGTAAGAGGTAATGTGGAGAGTCAGATACTGGGGAAATTTTTTGTCTTCTCTCCCTTTTAACAAATGACCACAGTGCTGCTAACAGCCACGTTGCTGTTACTAAATCGCCTTTCTCCTCCAAAATGCCGTGGGTAAGCAAGGTCAGTTAGAAGGTGTTACAATTTTTACACAGGCGTACTCTGACAAATGTGGATTCTACTTTCTTGCTCCGAGTAAAACCGGAGTCTTATTCCAGCCCTGTGGCACGTCTGCTTATGGAGTTTATTACTGCCTTCCTGTCTGCCCTCCCCCAGCTTCACACAGATGTCCAATTAACTCCCCCCTTCCTCTACTCTTTCCTCCATATCTCCTTGTGCTGCCCCATAGATGTTCCTACTTGGGACACCCACCTCTTTTAAAAACTGTTGCATCAACTCGTTTCCAGTGCCTCTGCCTTTTCTGTGTGAGACTGTTACATATGGAAGGCTCCTGGGGGATTCTGCTGCCCTTCTCTGTGACTCATTTTTCTGATGACTGCTCGTCTTGGTGGTTGTTCATACTTCTTCCACTTGGATTTTGTTTGGGACCTTTTTTTAAAGAGTTGCACATCATCTAGGAGCATGTGTAACTGTTAAATGTGTTTAGAATATATACTGGTATTACAGGGCAATAATGAGAAAAAAGGAGTAACTAGAAGTCAAATAGGTGAAGTGAGTGCCAAGCTCTTGTGAAGAAGGTAACAGTGGCTGGATCTTTTGTTGGTATGTTGAAGTAAAGTGAAACCAAAGTTTCATTTTCTCGCATATGCTGGGCTATTACCTGGGGCAGTGTAGCTGCTGCTTCTGCAGTGTGGAGGGACACAAGAGAAGAGGCAGAGAAGCCAACTGGGGTTGAAAATCACTGCAGCTGTCTTAATGCAAGCTGTTCTCTCTTTGAGCTTTCAGTTTAATGTATGCAGTCTGCCACATTAATTCTTGAAGTAGCTCTTAAATGGGTAGCTGTAAAAGGGGTAATCTTGGTCCAATATACTTTTGAAAATAGGAACTTGAATGTTGTAACAGGAGAGATGCACGTCTTTGTTTCCTAGCATCAGAACTGTCTCAAGTAAATAAACAATTTCACGGTCATCTTCAAAATTATGAAAGATGTTAATAAAATCTGTGCAACTTTTTTTTAGTACAGAGAAAGCTACTCACAAAATGAATTAAAATCTCAGGAAAAGGGCAGTAAGGAAGGAACTGAGGACAGTAATACTTAAACATATGGGTTTCATTAATGTGAGAATGAGTGAAGTGTTGGAAATGCTAACTGAATTCAAGAAACACCTGGGCTCCTTTGTGGAGAGGAAAGATCTGGGGTGGAAGTCAAAAGGCATGAGTTTTAAGTAGGAAGGATCTGGGACCAGATGAGGTTTTTTTCGCTACAAAGAATGCCTTGTGTTCAAGTATTTGTGGCATGAATATATCCTGTTAGTGTTCTTTTTTCAGTTGTGTGCAACATAGGCTGACATTTGTTTACTTTGGTTACAACCACAGGGTTTTTTGTTTGTTTGTTTGTTTTTCGCTATTTCCAGTCATCGGGAATGGGACCCCAGCAGCTAATAGAGTTATACCAAAATCAAATCATGGTAGGTAACATTGGGAATACATCCAAAGAAAGGTGACAGCCAGAGAAATTACAGTATACTGTAGTTTTATGAAGGTAAAATAGTTCTATGGACTAGTAATAGGAAATGGATGAGAGAGATCTTCAGCCAGAAGTCACAATTTCAAGTTTCATGCACTGACTTTATCATTACAACTGGGGCATATATCGGAGCCAGTGTTCGTGCACAGTTACTGTGGAGTGACTTTTGTGAAAAGGTTTTGTCCAGCTTCCAGTGGATAGGTTTCCACCTCGTGCACCATCACCACATGTGCTTCTCTCCCTGACAGCTTCTGTAAAGAAGCTTGCTTTGGAATTCGCCCATCTAGATCAGGACCTGCTGCTCAGTGTATCTGGCATACTAATGGTAGATGTCACGCCCCAAAGTGGTCCATTGGATGCTTTCTTTATAAGCACCCATTTAAAACATGACACTTGTTAAAAGGCATAAGTGCAGATCTGGCGATTTTTTTTCTTTTTTTTTTCTTGGCAACAGCTAAGCAGAACTTCATCGTGCATAACTTCAGAAATATTTATTCCTTGGTGACCTGGTGCCATAGCAAATTCCTTTTCACTTGCATTACTGAAATGCTTGAGTGCTCTTTAGGATTATTACTAGAAGCATGCTGAATATCAAATGAAATACCATTTTGGCCAAAACTAAAACAAAGCTTACCATCATGTCTTGGCATCCTCTAAGTCATAGGCCCAACTTTTGGGCCAAAATGTTGGTCACTTTTAGTTTTCAAGGGGGTAAGAAGTTAGGACTTTTTTTTTTTTTTAAAGCTAACTTTTGAAAAAAATTAGTTTAAAAATTGCATGTTTCACAAAGTGGAGAAACATTCCATCTGGTGGTGTCCATTGCATCCCGGCTGGGCCATTTTCTGTGGCTGGCAGGCAGCTTGGTGCGTGATGTAATGGTTGTGTTGCAGGAAAGGTGCTTTGCCGTGCTGGAGCCTCTAGGAGCCGTAGCGACTAGCATTTTTTTTCCAGCGCCTCCAACACAAATGCGCACACGCTCATGCACTGGTTCCCTTACGCACTCTGTCTACCAGCATATTACCCTTCCCCCACCTCTTTTACTAAGTGTTTCTCCCTGAGGCAAATTTCTTGCTGTCTGGAGTACCAAACATGCACAGGCACTTTCTTTTTTCTTTAAGATTTCCTAGTGTAGCTATTATAAGGCAGCAATAACTAAAAAGACTATTTTACATAGGTTCTTCTGTTTTTAGTAGAGACAGACAGTGAGTGTGTGTGCGTGTGTAAAAAAATAAACCCGTGGTTTATGGCTAAGTGAGGCCAGGTTTCTCCTATTTCTTTTTTTTTTTGAAGTGTCTTTACTCAGCAGTCACATTTTTTTCTTGTGGTAAAAAATGCAACATGAGCAGATGGCAAGTATTAACACATGAGATGCAGTGCCTGCTTGAAGTTGATTTAACAGTGCTCTAGGTTTCTGACACTGGCGTTCGGTTAGTTAAGTAGTGTTTACAAGTTAATGAATTTGTTCCACTTGAAATATTTGATGGTATGTGCTGAGGTTTGGCGGTAAAGGGATCCTTTAGGAGTAATCGAGGAAAGCGTGAGGTTTCTAGACACTGAGCTTGTGGGTTTTTTTTTCCTTTGACTGATTTTAGCATTTTTGCCATTAATATAAAACTGGAAAGAGAGGCGGAAGGAACAATAGTAGATAGCAATACCCAGCCTTTTCTCTTATATTGTGATACTGCTTTGAGCACTGCAGTGATACCATACCTTATAGCAGCTCCGTATTTGAACCGTGTAGTTTGCAGTTTCATTGCTATTGAATGTTCCTAAACCTTAGACAAGGATTTGAAAAACAAATAAAGTTTTATGTAGCAAATCAGGAAACATTTTCATATTTCTGTGTGGTCTGCTTCCATGCTTGCTTTGGAAGTATGAGTGCGAACTATTAAATAGGCTGCTATATATAAATTAGCCCACATTTGGCAGCAAAACGGCCTAGAATAGGGTGATCAAATTCAGTATATTTTCAGTTCATGCGTAAGACTCCTTACTACAACACCACATGCTATCTACCTAATAACATTTGAAACTAAGCCAGCTCCAAGAATTGTATTCATAGTAAGAAACAAATACTGGTTGGTGGTAATTGAGCGTCATACACACGTAGTATTTTACACAGCAAATTTCTCTCTGCATAGAATGCTCCGTTTGTCAAAACTACCTAAACCTGCAAACCAGTATTCCTTGTCAGGCAACTTGTTAGCATGCGTGCATAGAAAGAGTTAACATATTTTACTTTTTGAGCAATTGGTGCCAAAATAGTATGTTTTTGAAGGCTTAGTTGATATTTCTGGCATTAGTTTTTGAGTTTTCTAAAACTGTAGATTTTAGTTTTGTTAGGGCTTTTGTAAAATATGTTACTTACTTCAATAACAGTTTATTCAAACAGGACTGAAGGTCAAGTTCCTGTTTGGAAAGGGTACCATACTTAGTTCACGTTTGACTTGAAATCTAAGATCATAACTGCCAGATAAGACCAAACTAATTGCTCTGAATATGCATGAGTATCTTTAATACCTGAAAACTGACAGTGATTTACTGTATCCTTTAGGAAGACTTTTCTCCCAAGTAACCAGTTCTTAGTTAAGTATAGTTAAGATCAGTCTGTGAGCGCAGACAGTGCTGCAGCTTTCTTGACACGGAGGCCTGAGGTTGCAGGGTTTTAACTACCCGAGAGATGGTACGGTTAACCCCCTGCCTGTCCTGGAGCGGTCTGTGCTCCTGCTGCATGCCATTCATACACAGAAATGAGACTTGTTAACCCGTGTGTTTTATTGGGCTTTATGGATGTGTGACATCATTGGCAGCCAATCAGAAAGTGCTTTAGAGCAGAGTTTAAAAGCTATTTCATAATATATTTATATTCAGTGCAGATATTTTTGGGCTTCAGTAGCATTCATTTTGTCGCAGAGTCCATGTGTCAATATGGCTTGGGGAAAAAAAGGTATGAAAATAGCATGTTTGCCCTTGTTTTTTTGTAATTCAGCTGGGTGGTGAAATGCTATAGACAGCATAGCTGGTACGCTGCAAAACAGTTATTATGGAAACGATTTTCTTCCTCCAGCAGCAGTAATGCTGCGAGCCAATCTTGGGCGATTGTTGCGTGCTCCCCGCTAGGCTGCTCCTGCTTAAATAGCCAGACCTGCAAATATTTCCCAAGCTGCTCTGGTTTGCCAAGAACAAAAATGCAAGACAGTCTGCAGAAAATGTGTGCGTGCCAGCCAGGGTCCCCCCGGCAGCTGGGCTCGGCTCTGCTCGGCTGGACTCACCCCGGCCGCTCAGCTCACTCCTCCCGGGCCGGGCTTGCCTGGGTTCAGTTTGGCTGGACCGGGCTCCCCCCGCCTGTTCTCCAGCCCTTGCGCCGCACCCGCGCCCTGGTGTGCGAGGTGCCTTGCCTTGCCTTTGCGTAGTCGCACACAGACTGTTTTATTCTCTGTTAGTTGACACAACTTTACCTATTGAAGGAGAACCATTCACTGATAGTCTCTTCCAGAAAAGTCTGGTTAATCCGTGCAAACCCCCCACCATTCCTGCTTAACTCTTTCAATTCCAGAGTGCCCCCTGTAGCAGGACCATATGGGATTGTAAAACCAAATTATTATGATAATTTCCAGACCATAAAAACAGTTTTTTGTATCAGTTGTTACTAAGACAAAACTGTATTTCTTTTTATAGAAAAAAGAAATGGAGGCTTGTATCAGTACTGGGACTATTATTACTTTTATTTTGGGCTGTTTCTCCTCCCACTTAAGCACTGTGGCTGTGCTCATGTCAGGTTGCTAGAAGTCACTATTCACAAATTGCCCCGGGGAGGTTTAGATTGGATATTAAGAAACATTTCTTCACCGAAAGAGTTGTCGGGCACTGGAACAGGCTGCCCAGGGAAGTGGTTGAGGCACCATCCCTGGAGGTATTTAAAAGACGTGTAGATGTGGCGCTCAGGGACATGGTTTGGTGGTGGAGTTGGTAGTGATAGGTTAACAGTTGGACTCAATGATCTTAAAGGTCTCTTCCAACTTAAACGATTCTATGATTCTATGATGGGCCTGCAAAGTGTACAAGTGCAGCGCTGACTCCTTCATCCTGTTGGGATCCCAAAGATTTTATCTGCCTCTGAGCAAAAAACTTGGAAAGAAGTCTTTCAGGTGCTAGCTGTATCTCTAGCATGCTGTTCAGTGTTCACAAATGATTTAGAAAAATGAGGCGTACAATGAGATGAGAAAGCTTGTTTACACAGTTATTTTGAGATCACAGAAGTGAATGCCAACTGCAGAGAGCTGTAGACAGACCTTGCAACATTGAGACACTGAGTGGAAAAACTTGTAGCCAAAATGAAATGTCAATAAATATAAGGTGATGCAAATGGGGATGATGCAAGTGAGCCTTACGTGTATAGTATTGGTCTCTGAACTAGCATTTTTCACTAAAGAAAGAGATCATGAAGTAGTCAAGATGGCCTCATGAAACCCTTAAGCTCACAGGTCAGTAGCAGGCAAGAAAGAAAATTGAATGTTACGAATTATTAGGAGAAGTACAAAGAAAGAAAATAAAAACCTTCTTGTGCCACTCTGTAAATCTGTGGCTTCATCTTTAATACTGACTGAAGTTCTGGTCCTATTGTATCAGAACTAGAAAAGGCATCTGGAACAGGAGTTTGGAACCACATTCCTTTGGGAAATAGCTAAGCAGACTATGATTTTAGTCTTCTCTTTTCCACACTGAAGAAGAATGCACTAGGGTTCTTTGAAATCTAAAATTGCATGAGACAGTAAGTAGAAATTATTATCAAGAAATAGTCTCAAAATGAACTAAAGGAGGGGTTTTTCATGCAATATATCACTGAACTTTGGAACTCACTGTTGCAGTTGTAAATGAAAGAAGATTTATGTATGTTAAATTTGATCAAAGTCATTTAGCAAGGTTACCTTTCTATTTCTAGGAATCCGTATGCTGCAAATTCCTGTAGGTTAGGAGTATTCAAGGCAGGAATGCTGCATACTTGCCCTGTTTTTATACTCTAAGCATCAGCTGTTGGTCTCAGCTGGAGATAAGTTACTAAGCTTTGATTTGACAGTGTAGTCATGCTGGCTATTCTTGTGTTTGTGAACAGATTTCTTCTTGTACTACTGTAGAACAGGATCACAGCCTCTGACTAGAGGTTGACATACAAGCCAAACCTCATTGATCTTTGTTTCCTGCTATATTACTCTTGGAAACTGAGTGTAATTTTCCATCTCCTATGACTTGTGGGTGGGTCAGTCTCTCTGTTTGTCTGAATGCCTTCCCAAAGAGTATTAGAATATTGTATATTTTGCCAGGCTAAATCTAACGCTTCCAGTTTTGCCACATTTCTAGTATCTGCTGGATTGTCCAAGGTGCTGTGTGCATTCAGTTCCCATTGCCTGACATGGAAATATAGTAGGATTAGGACCTATCTGTTTTAATACTTTTCCTTTATGAATCCTTTTTCTAGTACTCTTTCTTTATTAGGAATGTTGAGTTTGTTCTAACTGTGAAGTCATCAGGAGTTATATGACTGTGATGTAACTGTGGATAAGGGGAGAGCAGTTGATATCCTGTACCTTGTCTTTAGGAAGTCTTTTAATACAGCCACCCACAGCATCCTTGTATCCAAATTGGGATATTATGATCTAGATGGGTGGACTACTAGATAGGTGAAAATACTGATTAGATCATTAGACTCGAAAGGTAGTTGTTAATGGTTTGTGCTGTACCTGGATGCTAGTTACAGGTGTAGTTTGTCAGACATGTGCCTAATACCTTTATCAATGACCTGGAGGAGGAGACAGAATGCACCCTCCTCAGGTTTGTGCACCACAGTGAGCTAAGGGGTGTGCTGCAGAACAGGGCTGCCGTTCTGAGGACATCAGCTGGTCAGAGGGATGTGCTCATGTGAATCTTACTAAATTCAACAAGGACAAGCACTAAATCCTGCACCTGGGATGGACTAACACCCTGCTATGGTACAAGCTGGGGAGTGACTGGGTGGAGAGCAGCTCTCCTGAAAAAGACCCAGGGATCTTTATAGATGATAGGCTAAGCATGAGTTAGCAGGGTGCAGTCAATGAAGGCCAACAGATGACTGGGCAGTATCAACAGAAACATGACCAGCAGATTGAGGGAAGTGATTGTTCTTTTTAACTGGGCATTCCTTAGACTTTATCTGGAATGTCACATCTAGTTTTGGGGGCCGCAGTACAAGATAGATGTTGATAAACTTCATTGAGCTCAGGGTAGGGCCATCAAGACACTTGAGCTGGACAACATGATCAATGAAGAGATGCTGAGACAGCTGAGTTTGTTCAGCCTGAAGAAGAAGGAGGTTACCGGGACGTAATAACAGCCTCCCAATGTGCTTAAGAAATTTCCAAGAAGATGAAGCTAGGTTCTTTAGTGAGGTGCACAACAGGTGAAGGGGAGACAGCAGTCATAAATTGCAATGGGATGTTCTGACAGCCTCATCCATTCCTTCAGTGCTGCTGGACCTAGTGTAATAAAATTGGGGAATTTATGTATGAAGTTTCATACTGCTTCATTGCCCCCATTTTACAGATAATAGAACTGAAGTACAGAAACTGTAAAGGCTCTTGTTTGGAGTTGCTCAGACTACATCCAAATGCCTTTCTAGTATGAGCTTGAGCTCAGTTTTGTCTCACATCCATACTGCCTGATTGCTTGTTCATAGTCCCAGACAAGGAGTTGGAAGGTTATTTTGTATTATGATAATATTGAAACAGTGAGCCAGCTTGGGAAGCAGGCTCTTTCCTCGACTTGGCTACTACTATTGACTCAGAGTGAATCATTTACCAAGTTAAGGAAAGGAGTGTGAACTCCTTGTTCTTTGTCATGTCTATTTGGTCAATCTATTTTTTTATCAGCCTTATCTGATTCCCATTATGATTACAGACTCCTTCCTGAATATAATGCTGCCTCATGCTTCAGATGGATGGTATTATTTTTGTTTACTTTTGTCTGTGGTATTATTCCAGAAAGTGAAAGCAGTTAGAGTTGTTCCTTGGGGACCTCAGCTGCTGTTCCATGTGTGAGAGGCTCCAAATGTTTAAATGTCTTAGATGAGAAAATGTGTTGGTATGAATTGATTTGCAAAAGGACCTATAATTTGAGACTATTGCTATTCTGGTGTTGTGTGTGCTTGCCTCAGACACTGCATTAATAAAGAAAAAGAAAAAACTGCTCATAAAAGTCTAGGGCTGGCAGCCTTGGAGTCTGCTGTTTATGCCTTAATTCATTGTTTCAGAAGGACTGAAAGCCGGGATGAGATGTCTAGTTGAGACCCCCTAGCCATGCACTTCAGCACCTTTGTGGAAAAAGCTATCTAACATCTGCTTAGGTCTGTGGATATAACTCTCGGTCCCCTAGGAACTGGACTGAGACTGTCAGCAAGCAATACATTAGTGAGTAATAAATAAATTCATTTTGAGTATTGGACATGAGTAACAGACATAGCAGCAGACTTGAACTTTGCACATTTTGCTTCGAGTACCACTGGATAATGTGAGTGCAGCACTGCATTTTTTTAATTTATAATTTAACTTGTGCAAGAAGGCAGAAAACCTACTTAACTAAAACCTCCCTAACTCTAATACCACATGGGGATTCCCCAGCAGTCAGGGAATGGAATAAATAGCCCAGAAATGCTGAGTTTAAAGCTTAGGGTTAACATGATTAAGACCACAGGCAGAGTTCAAGTAATTTATTGCCTCTGTGCCTCAGTTACAATCATGGAATAATATGTTAGAACTTTTGGAGGTCATCAGGTTCAACTCCCTGCTGAAAGCAGGGCTAACTGAAGTTAGACTAGGCTACCCAGGGTCTTGTCCAGTCAAGTTTTGAACATCTCTGAGAAGGGAGATTTTACAGCCTCTCTGGGCACCTGTTCCAGTCTTTGACCACGTCATTGTATAGATTTTTTGTCTGATTGGTATTCCTCTTTCCGTGACTTATGTTCATTGCCTGTAGGGGTTTCTTTTGCTATGCAGTTCTGAGTTGAGTCCAGCTCTGTTTTCTCTATAAGCAGCTCTGTCTTCACTCATTAGATAGTTGAAGACACCAACTAAATTGCACTTTTCTTCTTCCGGCTGAAGAAACCGTCTGTCTCAACCTCTCCTCATGATGTATGTGCTCCAGCCTCCGAGCATCTTGATTGTCCTCTGCTGGACTTGCTCCAAGTATGTCAGTCCAGTAAATCCTTCATGAACTGGGGAGCCCCAAACCAGACACACTACTCCAGATTCAGTCTCGTGCCAAAATAGAGGGAGGTGATCACATCCCTCCATCTGTTGGTTGTGCTTGTACTGATACCGGTATGCTGTGAGCTCTCATCGCTGCCAGAGCACTCTGCTGAGTCAGGTTCAGCTTCTTGTCTCTGAGGACCACTAGTACTTTTTCTGCAAAGCTGCTTTCTAGCCAGCTGTTAATTAGGTTGGCTAACCATTGTTTGCCCTTATTAGATCTATGCTCTTTTCAATCACCTCCTTTTCTTTGAAGTGCTGGAAATGAATTCCAAAAGGATTTGCTCCAATTTTTTCTTTGGGACTGAGGTTAGGCTGAGCATCCTGTAGATCCCTATATCTTTCTCCTTGGGTTTCTTGAAGATAAGCATGACATTTGGCTTTTTTCCAGTCATCAAGAACCTCCTGACCTTTAAGATGACTGACAGCAGCCTCATAATGATGTGAACCAGCAACTTTAGCAACCTCAAATGCATCTATTTGGTCCCATGCGTTTTGTTGGGTTTTTTTTCTGCCTTTTTTTTTTACCAGTTCTCTGTAATAGTCCCTGTTTGGATCTGCCCCTGTCTTAGATTGTGCCACTAGACAGGGAGCTGGGAATTCTGGGAGCAGACCTTGCAGTAAAAACCACAGCAAAGAATGCATAGTTATCTTACTAGTAAAATGAGAATACTTGTGTTAGAAGGATATTGTGAAGGTCGAATGGCCAGTTTCCGCCCTTTGTGCTCCTGCAGGTAGAAGTGCTAGGTATTATTGTTATTATTTATCTTAGTTTGTCTCATTCTTTCTTTCACTCCTATTCCCTTTTGGCTTTCCTGAAGATTAACACATGAGGAGCAGCCCCAAATGTATTACTGCTTCCTGTTCAGAAACAAATTGAGAGACTGAGAGTGCTGAAGCCAGGGCAGTCTGCCTGAGGAAGCCTCGTAGACACAGACTGTCAGACCAATCACAAATGACAACAACAAAACAAATCCAGACTTTCCCTTTTAAAGGACATGCTCCTTCTGGCAACAGTATATCAGGAAAATGATTATATTAGTGAGAAACTAGATCCATCACTGAAGAGAAGAAAGCCTGGTGGATAACGTGCCTAGGCACAAAATCTTAGACTATACACTTGGAGAGAACACATTTTGCAGTGAGATTCTTCAAAGCTGTCACATCTCTTCTGCATCCCACACTCTTTTGGCAGGAGAAGAACCACTACATCCTTGTGTTTCTGTCTCCTTACTGAACAGTTAATAAACTGTACTTTCCCGTGGTGTCAGCAAGATTATTGATTTGTGCAGTGATCGTTATTATAACTGTTGAATAGATCTTTGCTGAAGCAATTGAGGGGAAAAAAAGGGGGCATTGTGGCTTTTTTCTCCTGTGCTTTTTCTAAATTCTCTTGACTTTATGCATCTCATTACTATTTATGGAATAAAAATAGCTGTTTGGCTGTTTTTACATGTTTTCATGGCACTGTACTTCACAAAAGGAAGCCTGATTTATCCTTCCCTTGAAGACATTCTAGTCGTAAGTGAAAGGTTGTCGTTATTGGCTAATCTCAGCCAAAAGGATATATATGATGCTTTCTGGAGCTTGCATAGAATTGGCCTTCCTCTGAAGTGCTTACACAAAATACTTAGAACAATAGGAAAAAAAAAGCTTATCATTTATGATGGAGATGATAATATGATCATGCTAAGAAGGATAAGGTGTGTGCCTTCTGAGTTACAAAGCAATCAGATGAGGGAACAAACTTAATTCTAATAGGTAAATTTCCTATTTTTGTTGTGTATTATTTACTTCATAAGCTGTTTAAGAATGAAACCTGCCCAGACAGTCTGTGAACTATTTACTGTGCTTTTGAGACCAATAAATAATACTAGAAAGTGATATGATTGCCTTATGTTTGGAAACAGTATGCCTCAAAGTTTATGTTGTCCTCTAATTAGGAGATTAGTAACAGACCACCATAGGAAGAACTTTTTTTTTTTCCATCTGTCAGTCAATCAGAGATAAGAAAATTGATGCAAGAGTCAGTAATCATCTGGAAAGCCTTCACAGAAAGCCCACAGGCTTGAAGGAAGGGGGAAGGTAAGGTGGTCTTCGGACAGAATTCTGTAGAGAGTGAATTTACAGAGGTGGTTACTGGAAGCTTTTGTGAGTGCAGTGGGTGAGGTCGGATGTCCAGCTTAGCTGACTCCAGCGCATGACAGGCACAGGTATCGGAGTCAGAAAAGACTTTTGTATTTTCTCAGGAAGAAAATTCTGCAGCTTGTGCTCCTCATCCAGTCACATTCTGGGCTTAGAGAATGATAGATAGATTTCTTTACCTTGCTGAGATAGTAAAGATGATGTGCATGTGAAGTCGAGAATGGAATCCAGCTCTTGCAAGTCACACTGGGTAAAATATGTATGCTGTGGGAGATAAGCAAAAATTGGGCTCTGAAGCTTGTGTTCTAAAAATTGGAGTGGTTTGACATTACTATGTTTGCCTTAGGGCAGAAGCTACTACTGTCCTGAAGAGGAGAACTTAACACCCATACTCTGGCTTTTGCAATTAATAGTTTTGGCACCTTAGTGCAAACCTACCTTCATTGGTGATTTAAGGTAGTGTGCCAGACTGAACTAGGATGGCTCTGATGTGGCGACACACTTCCTTCTGCTGACTGAGAGAAAAATAACCTCTGGGGGAGGACAGCTGTAGGTGGTGAAGTTTTAAACCAGTGCTGCAGCCTCTGGTAGAATTCTCCTGTCAGTCCTGATTTAAATCTGGGGTCTGCCATGACTTGCCATCTGTTGGGACACATCACGCAACCTTTCTGCTTTTGTTTCCCAAGGTGCAGTAGTGTTTGACTAGTTTGTAAGGCTATTGTGAGGATTAATCTTCAATCTTCAGTCTATTTCAAAGTTGCTAATTAAAAGGCGATTCCTTGACACCAGTTAAACACCTTTGAGAAGCTTTAAGAAGCTTCTGAGAAGTTATGTTAGTTAGTGAAGGATAAGCCTTAACACTGGTTTTGCACTGCTTGTTTCTTCCCATTTGTGTAGATGACGTACTGTGTTAGATCTTCAGTGGCATGTTTACTCAGCACATGCTATAGAAGAGCTGAGTTTTGTTTGCCTTGGCACAGCAGCATCGGTAGCCCCACAAATGGGAGATAAGAATTACCATGGAAGCCAGCCTAAGCAAAAGAGGTCTCTCTGATGTGGCAGTAGTGGACATTAGACCCCTTGTTCTCTTTTAAAAACATCCTTATTAAATTACTTTCTTGGTACGTAGCAAGTGTTTAACAGAGAAGAACATGTGGGTTTGTTGTGTTCAGCATCAGAGCTGATGTGTGAAGAACATTTTGGGTTTTTAATTCATACTTTTCCCAAAAGTGTCTCTCGAGTCCACAAGCACTGTGCTGGATGGGCTGGCAGCAATCCAAAAGAAGGCTGGTTGGAAAAGTCAAAGTTGATAGGCTTTTAAGAAGTAAGTTTTTAATGTTGAACTTTAAATCTATTTTAGTAGAAATGAAAATGGCTGATGCACCAGAAGACTGTGCTGCCATTCAGTGAGACCTGGACAGGCTGGACTGTTGGGCAGAGAGGAACCTCACTGAGGTTCAACAAGGGCAAGTGCAGGGTGCTGCACCTGGGGAGGAACAACCCCATGCACTGGTACAGGTTAGGGGTTAACCTCCTGGAAAGCAGCTCTGCGGAGAAGGACCTGGGAGTCCTGGTGGATGACAAATTCACCACAAGCCAGCAATGTGCCCTTGTAGCCAGGAAGGCCAACAGCATCCTGGGGTGCATTAGGAAGAGTGTGGCCAGCAGGTCAAGGGAGGTTCTCCTCCCCCTCTACTCTGCCCTAGTGAGGCCTCATCTGGAGTCCTGTGTCCAGTTCTGGGCTCCCCAGTTCAAGAAAGATGAGGAACTACTGGAAAGAGTCCAGCAGAGGGCTACGGAGATGATGAGGGGACCGGAGCATCTCTGCTATGGGGAAAGGCTGAGGGAGCTGGGGCTGTTCAGCCTGAGGAAGAGAAGACTGAGAAGGGACCTCATCAACACTTATAAATATCTCAAGGGTGGGTATCAAGAGGACGGGGCCAGACTCTTCTCAGTGGTGCCCAATGACAGGACAACGGGGAATGGGCACAAACTGGAGCATGGGAAGTTCTGCCTGAACATGAGGAAAAACGTCTTCACTGTGAGGGTGCCAGAGCCCTGGCACAGGCTGCCCAGGGAGGGTGTGGAGTCTCCTTCTCTGGAGATATTCAAACCCGCCTGGACGTGGCCCTGTGCAGCCTGCGCTGGGTGACCCTGCTCTGGCAGGGCGTTGGACTAGATGATCTCCAGAGGTCCCTTCCAACCCCTACCATTCTGTAATTCTGTGAAATTATTTTACCATTGTTATATAAAATTCTATTAAAAATTAAGATCGAGAGGAATCCAAATTGTCATTTTTGAAATTTTGCTGGAAAAAAGTGAGAATGTTTGCTTGGTTTTGGAGTTGCCGAAGAAACAGGTTTCAGTTTTTGTCCTGTTTTGATTTCTACAGTCTAGGTATTGATTTTAATACCTGCAAGAATGACCAAATCTGAAAAATAATTATTGCCAGATAGCCAAGAATCCCCTTTTACCTTTCACAGCAGAGTTCAAATTGCTGTTGCAGGTTTCTGTAGAGAAGTGCTCCTTGAGCTGCTTCGTTTTCTTTGGATATCTGCAGTGGTGCTGATCCACTCCAGAAAGCTTGGCGGTCTTTCAGTGTAAACTAACGGGAGCAAATATGTTTATTGGTGTCAAGGGAAAGGTATATTAGTGATGCTTCAGGTGGTAGACAGCAGATGTAAAATAGATAGATTCAGGAGCTGTGGAAACATGAATAGTACTTAAGGCAAAGTCATCACCACAGTCCAGCAGCATGGACAAAATATTTTGTTATTGCTTCTTTCTCTGCTTTGAAGCAGCAGAATTGATCAGGAGCTCAGTTCAGAGGGATAACTACCCCAGTACAGCTATTGTAAATACATCTCAGTTGAACTACCAAGGCTTTAAATTCAGTAGCCTTAAAGGAGACTTTTTTTTTTTTTTGGGTGGATCTGGAATGAGTGCTGTCAGAGTAAGAATGAAGGTTCAAGTTACCAGCTAAGTTTCCAGAGATGCAACATGTGGAAGGTTAACTTCTTTTTTCTATGTGAAATAATATCCCCCCTCCTTTTCTCAGGTAATCTGTTATTTTCTCAGTCTGTGAAAAGAGCTCAATATTTTAGCTGTAATGGTCACGCACACTGCAAATAGCCTGGATAAACACAGTTTGGAATAGGGTCAGAACTCCTTATAATGATGCCAGACCTTTCTGCTGGGGCACTTGGTGGCTGTACCAGTGCCCCTGCACCACAAAGAGACCATACCTACTGCGCTTGCCTAGCTGCTTCCTAGTGGATTTATTATACCTGTGAGCAGGTGAAGCGCTACCTGTTCCTGATCTGTTTGGGAGGCAGTCGGGAAGGAGAATAGCCAGGGATGGATGGACAAATTGTCTAGCTGGGCTGGGCTCATGGTCCTGGAGGGGTAGATGCCCTATATCTGGGTTATAAAAGCAGTACCAAAGTGGATTTCTGGACCATCTTGTAGATACTTGGATGAAAGGGAAACAATTTTCTGTGTCCACATCAGCAATTCTTAGAGCATTTGCCTTAAATGTAATGTTGCTGTGCAGGCTGACTTAAGCCTGGCTATGAAAATGAAACTGAGTGAGCAGATGCATTCAGCCCAGCATTTATTTTTCTTCAATAGAAGGTGGAATCTAACTGTCTGTGAATTAAGCTGTTTCCTGGATGTGATACAACCTGTAAGTGATCACCTTTTGACCCAGCTTTGCTGTTCTGATGCTGGGTTGTACTTGTCAGAGTAACTACTATGCTCTTAAATGGGTCATTTTCTTACCACTCTCGTGTATTTAGCTTTATCAGCTGGGGGCCTGGCTTTTAGGGGCTTCAAACTGTATTTATCAAGGGGTGCTTTCAGTGCCTTAGATATTATGTCACACAACTTGTCTCCCTGGATAACTTGGCTGCCTGGTAAGATGCAACTGGCTGAAGTCTCTAAAGCTGCCACGAGAAGTTTTAATCTTTCAGGCATGATTCTACATGCCATTTCTTTTATTTGCCTGCAAGTGCAGAGTTGTAGTGCATACTTTATTTTTCAAAAGCTCTCTCAAATATTTTAATCCTTTCATTTCTACTATTTGATCTAGCTTCATCTAAACATGTTACACTGCCTTCCAGGTACTAAATTCCTCTATAATTCCTTTAATCTTTGTTTCCTGAGTTTATTCACTCATTGTTGGATCTTTAAGTTAATTAATAGTTTCCAAGTTTGGGACAAAGAACACAGGGGTATAGGGCATCTCAACAGAGATCTGTTTCCAGCTTGTGTTTTTCAAGTGCCATGTAAACTTGCTACACTGTGCTTGGCTGTCTCAAGCCTGACCTAAGAGACAAGTTAAGAGGAGAAATAAGGATTTATGTATTTGCACTGAATAGGTGCCGTAGGTGCTCACAGAGGCCGGTGAAATGACAGAACCTTGCCCGAGGCCTTTATAGCCTGGATTAGACTTAAACACAGTTTAGTCTTATGGCCCCTTGGCCTTCAGCAAGCTACTGCTGTAGTCAGTGCCACTAGTGGTTGTATGTTATGGTACGGATGCCATCCTAATGAGAGCACCTACTTTCTAACAGCCATAATCTGGCCTTTATTAGATTGTGACAGACCTGAATCAAGTGATTGAGAGGTGAAAAGCTACTTGTTACTACTTAAACCTTTCTCTTTTGATGACTTTAATAGGCTTTGGAATTTCAAGCCATTTCCTCCACCTTCTTGTGTCTCCCCCCTTAGGAGGCAACCATATCACTTTTCCTTTAAGTTTCGCAGCAGCCTGACCACAAAGGAATTATTTCATCTTCAGTCTGTGTGATGCGCACAGCGCAGAGATTCCTCATGCCCTTGTCTTTTAACCCTGTGTGGCATTTGTACCATTGTGAAAGAAAGCTTTTCTCAGCCCCCTTCCTGGTAAGATACTGTCAAGTCATATGGGTTGGTATCTTTGCCTCTCACCTACTATTGATTTGGCAGCTATACTTTAAGATAATGAAGACTGAAGTAGTTCCTTTAACATAAGCTGGTAACAAGAGTGTTCCTTAATGAAAGTTTAGCGTGGGTAGATGTAAACCAGGAGGAGTTGCTTTCATAAGTATTTCTGGAACAGTTACAGGAAGTCACTCAAAATAATTACCTGTGTCAAGAGGGTATATAGAAAACATACAGTACCTGCAGGTCAGACGAGACTAAGTATGTCTGTGAATCACAATACCTGTAGTACTATATAAGTAATAAGATATTATTCATCAAAGCATCAGATTACTATTGCAGGGATCTCAAAAAAAAAAAAAAATCCTCATTGCAATCACGGCATCATCTATTTGGAGGAATTCTGGATGGTAAGTGCTAAGAATAAGCAGTTCTAAAACAACTGGTTACAAATCAGAGTGGGACAGTGGTTTCATGAGCTATGGGAAATCCTGAGTCTACTTTTAAAGTTAGTTTGAGAGGCTCATGGCCTTAGTGAAGTTTGATTGCTCTGATCAGGGCTTTCTGCAAACAGGTTGTCACCCAGCCTGGTAAGTTTAATGACCGTCATTCGTAACACTATTCCTGCCTTGTTTTCTCCTGGTATGACCACTGGCAATATTGCCCTAGAAATGAAGGACAGATTATTTTACTTTGACATTTGGAGTGATTTTTAACTTTTCTTTCTCTCTACTTTTGTTTTATGGAAAATACAGAAAATGTTAGTATTCCACTGTGATTTGTTACAGCGAGCTATTTTTACAGCTTCTTTGGTTAGGGTTTTTTCTCCTTTCTATTTTGCAGAGGTGAACCTCGTCATGAGTAGTTCTTATATGATCGATTCAGATTCTTCATCTTGTCTTACTCAGTGGTTGTGACTGTTGATTTTCAATCTTAGATGAAAAATCTTTGAATTACATTTTATATTAAAAATTCTAGTATTCTGCCCATTAAAAGGAGCCTATCTCCTTCTCTTTGGGTCTGCACATAAAAGCTTCAAAACCACATGTATCTGTTGATGATTATCACTAAAAGTATGTTTCTCCCCCGTAGCGCAGTTTGTGTATCCTAATAGGTGACAAGTGCCCTTCTCTGAGAACGTGGTATTCATCTCCGAGATGTGCAAATCAAGCGTTTGTCAGCAGAACCCCCATTCATCCTGCCTGTCTGACAGTGGCAGCACAGCAACGCACCTTCGGTAGCCAGTACCTAGGTCATAGTATATAAAGGAATATTTACTACTTCATCATGCCTAGATGTATATGGAGAGCCAGTATCTATTCCAAAGAATTAGCAGTGGATAGTATCAATAGATGTTTGTAACCAGACGCACAGCTTGAAACACATGAATGAGAATGAAATACAAATAAAAGTGAGGATTACATCTAAATAGCAAACTATTCTCTGGAAATATGTTAAGTTTAGAGCCTGAAGACTGTTAGCTTTATGGGAGGGATAGGCTCTTCGTTTTCCATTGAGACTGTGATTTTAGCTAGAGGTTTGAATTGTTGCATTACAGAAATACTATTTTATCTCCTCAATTCAGGATTAATCAATTATTTGAATTCTTAAAAACCCTAGGAGCAAAACCAAATCCCTTTCTATATTTCTTCTGTAGTCAGTATTTTCCAGTGTTACTAATTCATTTGCATTTTTCTGTGCTTTAAAACTAATTTCCCCTGTGTTCTACTCTATTTTTGTCTGTTCAATATTAATCTAGCTAAGATGATTGCAAAGTCTGTAGAATCAGGTGTGAAAGTAAACAACTTCACATTTTCAGCATTGTTTACAGAGCCAATTATCTCATATTGGGAAGTAACTTCAGTTCCGAGATGCTGATTCCTCTCCCCACCCCCATGTCTCTTTTACATGGTCAACCCCTTAAAGTATTATTTCCTGTTCTTTAACAATAAGATTAATTTCTGTCCTGTTCTTGTTTCAGAGAGATCCTCTGTCAGCAGCACGCTCCTATGACCTGCCAAAACTCTACCGAACCGAAGACTTTTTTCCTATGAACTATGTAGGTACTAAGTATCAAAATAATTTTTGACTACCAAAAGGTTTTTTGGAAAGGCTGCCTGAGTTTATTCTTACAGTTCAAACTGTTACATTTCAGATCTTTGACTAGCATCTCTAAGGAAAGCTAAAAATTTCTGATATTGTAGCTATATGGAGGCTGGAACATTTATTCTAAGATTTGATCACAGTAGTTTGCACTTACTTGATAAGTGTCCTAAATCAATGAAGAAAATGTACAAAACCTCACTTTGTTTACCTTCACATTTTTATACGTAAGATGATCAGATTGTGGAAGAGTGCTCTAGTATAGCACGTTAAAACTGTCAAGTAATGTGCTAACACTGCCAGCTTCACAACTGCACAAGTGTTCAGATTTTACAAGAGAACATGAAGTCAATGTCATAATTTTAAAATTCAATAAACTGCACATGGCTGAAGCTTCCAGCACTATTTCAAACTAGGAATAGGGTTTTTAAAGCTGTTGTGTAATATAACTTGAATGGCATAAATAAACTTTCTGTTATGGACCTTTGGATGTGCAATTTTGTAACACAGATGCTATTTAGCGAGGACCAGCAGTAGCATAGTTCATCTCTGCACCTGTAGCTTTTTTTTTTTTTTGACTGCAAAATAGATCTAGGGAAACAAAACCCACTCAGTTCTCTGAATGAGGAACATTAGGAAGAGGTTATATACTTTTCAGGTGATTGGCTTTGCAGACAGTACAATACAGAGAAACAGAAATAAATGCTCTCATTTTAAAAATACATGTGGAAAAACTCAAGATGGAGGACCCAATGCAAATTCTGTAAAGGGGAAAAAAAAAGCTTATGGTGAAAGTAGAGCTACATGGCTTTGAGTAACCATGGAGACCAATGCTTTTCTGATGCAGAAATAAATGAACTCAGCCTTTTCATATTTATTAGTGGGACTGATGATGAAAGATAAAGTTGAATTAAAATATAAAGCAACAGAAGACAGACCTAGTCAACGTCTCTGCCCCAGCAATGCAGGTTATTGTAATGGATTATTACGAATGAGCTGGTATTACAGAGAGGCAAATCAGTTCTGAAAAGAACAAAATACTCTTCGTTATACCAACCTGTTTATCCAAATATCAGGCTCTTTATTAACAGAAATGAAGAGACAGTACACACAACATATTCCTGAAATCTTTTGGTTCTGATAAAAATTGAACAAATAGATAGCAGTGTATGAAATATATGTACTACAAAATGGTAAACTGTTTACTGTAACTGTGTTAGTGGATATTTGAAACCTACTAATTTCTTGGTGGCAAGAATGGTAGAATCTCCCCTAAAAATACTGGGTGAATATTCAGGTTTCTGTCCTGAAAATACATGTCAAAGGGAAGATTAAGAGCTTGTGAAATAAAACTTCAATGCAGATATTTCTGCATCATCATGTAAAAGGTTTTGATTGAGTGGAAATCCTAGTGCAGATAAAGGGTTAAGTCACAGTACCCAAAGGAAAATGCTGAGATCGAGTGTGACTTCAGTGTCTGATGCACCGAATAGAAAACTAGTTTAGCAAAAGCTGTCTGTCTGTCCCTGCTGGAAAACAACTGTTTAGTTTGGAGGAAAGCTTACTGGCTGTAACTGTGCCTCACGGAGTGAGGGGGGGGGGGGTGGAAGGAGAGGAGAGTACTAGAACAACTAGGAAAAGTGCACTTGTTGAACCACTCCATCTCAGCTGCGGGGCAGTGCGATGAATGATGCTTCAAAATAACGGCCGTTACAGGCCCATATGAACACCCAGAGAAATAAAGTGTCATAGAAAATGCAGCTACACTTAACAATCTGGGACGGTCCTTGCCACCCTCAGGTATTTGTCAGAAGTCAAATTACAGGTCACACCAGCTCCGAGATTTTGTTGTACAAAGCTGTCGAGTCTAGAAACAATGTGTATGCTAATAACCTCCTCTTTCATTCTCAACTGTTACAACCGTTAGATTTCAGGTAGCGTATTTAAGATGGAAAACATACTTTGCTTTGCTGCAATTCAGGTAAACTGGCTGAAACACATTCTTTAGGGAAGAGTCTTAATGGTCTTTCTGCTCTGTTGTGCTGGCCAAAGCCTGGACAGGCTACTGTGTTTTCAAGGTCTCTCACTGAAGACAGCAGAATTTCAGTGCCAGCTTGAGCTGGCTACTCTGCAGGCACAGCTGTCACGTGTCTACAGTTCTGCTATAGAACTTCAGTAATGTATGTAAAAATTGGGTAACTTCCATCTCATAGAATTATAATGGTGCGGTAAGTTAAGGTTACACAAACTGAGTTTAAGGTTCCTCTAGTTTTATTGGGCCATTTACCTCTGCTGCTTTTTGACTTCCTCAGAAATGTGTGGTTAGCCTAAAATCAAGAAAGGAATTCTTGCCTAGGCTAAAAGCCAGATTTGAGGAGTAACTTGTTTGAAATACTAGGAAGTTTATGCCAAAACTTAAAACAACGACCCTCAACCCTTCTTGATATTCCTGGTAAGACAGACTATTTTTGTGCAAGACCTTTAATTTAATCACTATATAAAACTGTTATTTCCTATCATGGAATTTTCTGGCAAATGAAGCACTTCTAAAGAGTTCATATTTCATAGTCTTACTATTCACTGACTACAGACAGGAGCTCAGAATCTGGAAATTCGACTTTTAACTGTAGAGTTCATGAATACTAAATTAACCTTGCCAGGTACTGAGGGAAATATGATGCAGATTCATAAGATGATACCAAATTTTTTATTTCATTGCTTAACAGATAAAGGCAGTACTACCACTAAACGGTTGGAGCTTTTTGTTTGTTTTTTAAAAAATGTATTTGTAAAATCCCTTGAAGTCTAGATGAAATCACACAAAACAAATTCTGAAATGTCTGAAGTTTTCAGACAGTAGCCTCCTTTGAAATAGAGCAGGCTAGAGAGGGAGAAAGGAACATAACCAGGTTTTCTTAGCAAGGAATAACCTTTTCTAGGACTTCGAGCACCTGGTTTTGTTGGGAAAAAGATTACCACCCCATTGACATCTATAAGTGGTAGTTAACAAACTCTCAGCTGATTTACTGAAAAGTTATTTTCAATGAAATAGTTCAGAAAGCCTGCTAACAAAATGAGTTGAGGCTCAAGTTTTCTTTTAAGGCCGAGCAACACAAGGATCTCTTTTGTTGAGGTAAATGTCAAAAGTATTTTTCCTGTATTGTTCTTAAAACGTATCTTCTGCCACTTGAGTGCATAGCTGGGAGCCAGTCCAACTTCCACTCCTCCGAGTTAAAAAAGCAGAACGAAAGTACATATCCCTTCTGTGAAGGGGAAAAGAACAAGACAAATCTAAACCATCTTCACCTAAAGGTAACTGTTTTCAGTCATCACTTCACACACATAATTAGTTCAACAAAACCCAGAAATGCTCATTCCAAAGAGTACCAGCAGCACAAGTGATTTGCAGAACACGAGAGCATACACGTATTCTCGTCTTTGGCTTATATAGTGGCTTGTTCGTTACACTAGTGGAAAGTACAGTTTATACCTACCCAAGACTGCTATAGAGCTATCTAAATGTTTTCTCAAGATCTCTGTGAAATGGTTTTGCTGTTTAAAATGCTGAAGAACGCCAAACTATTTCCTCCTTTACAACGTTAATGAAAAAGTCACAGGTCAATTTAGTTCTTGTAAAGTATCAGAAAGTAGGTACTCCAAGATTCATGATACATATGCCTAAATCAAACTCATTGCTCTAATTAAGAATATTTTGTTCTCATCACATTAGCTTCCCTTCAGTAAATTATTATCTCGATGAGGTTTTGGTTATGGAGCCGTCTGTTGTACTGCAGGACTGGTTTGACCAAACCCATCACAAATTTTAACAAACTGATTTTTTTATTTCAGTATTCAAATTACTTTTTCTTCAAAGCCAAAACAGGTCTGTAGCTTGCAAGGCGTGCTCCCTCATGTTTACGTGGTAAGTATGTATTTACCCTCAGTACGTAGTGCTTCAGAGAGACACGTAGTTCTAGACAACTTTTTAATATGTGAAAGTGATCTCCATTCATGTAAGTACAAAGGGATGAAAAATGCATGTAATTCATAGACCTTGTTTCTCCAGGATGCAGAACAAGCAAATCACTACAATCCCATTTATAAATTAGTGTTCTAGAATGCTAAATAGTAAAGACACATTCAGCCAAAGTTAGTTCTGTAGGATTTTCAATATCCTTGAAGGAGATCCATCTATTCAGTAAGAAAGTACAGTACAAGCATGCCCCAGCAGAGCTGTGGGGCACTTTGGGGGGAAGAAAGAAAGAAAGAAAGAAAGAGAGAAAGGAAGGAAGGAAGGAAAGAGGAAAAAAAAAGAGAGAAAGAATGTAGCAAAGTGGGATTTACCAAACAGGAATGTAGCACTTGCATGTAATAAAGCAAATATTTACATTAAGCACAATACAGCAATTTATTTAGATGCTTAAATGAAGAATACAAAGGGAAATAAAGATCACAAAATTATACATACTACAACAGTGTGTCATATATTAGATGGTATAAATGAATACAACACCTTGTTGGTGTTAACTAAAGATAAAACTAAATATTCAAAACACAGCACTTTTGTTTCAGTGTGCTGCTTCAACACAATACACTTTTATACAGATCTAAAAGGTGTCAAAATTAGTAGCTGCAAACTTGTTTCTTGCATGTGATTTTTCTTTTTTAGCTTAAAAGATTTCAGAAAATGGCTCTGAAATACGTTTGTCATCAGTTGTCATGTCAAGGATATTCAGAACAAGAAAATTCTATAATACAATAGAGTCCAGATATATTTTTTTATGTTGCTGGCCTCTGTTTTGAGATTGTACAAGGTTATGTGCAAAAACTAAGTTTGTCAAAATTCATACTATAGCAGTTTCAAGCTTTTGCTAGGTAAACTAGATACAGCATTTATTACACAGCAGGGCAACACTAAAAAAGAGAAACAAATCTATGATGGGTACACAAGAACAATTTCATAAGCTTCACTTGAATAGGTCTAAAAGACTGTACAAATATACATTTCAACTATTCAGAATGATACATGAAAAAATCAATTTCCCCATAGTCTACTATACACGTTGAACTGGTAGCTTGTATGGTTGGCCCTACACTACCATGTGAAAAAGGGCAATGTTTAAAAAGACATACAACTGAACATGTACAAGAGTGAAATAAATGTTGAAAATGCAGATAAAATAAACCTCTGCTTTTCTCCGTGTGCATTCTGGAGCCACCAGCTTATCCGTTTTCACATTAAGTTACTGTGCTCATCCCCAGCAGGTTTTCTCAAGCAAGATTAGCCAACAGCATCCTTAAATAACCACTGGAGTAACAGCGGCCACAACCACCGCACGCCATGACCTAGCCCTCGAAAGGCAGTACCAGTTAGAATTGAAGCTTAGCAGTCTTACTGAAATGAAAGTGTTTAGACAGTTGTAGGTTGGATCATATTACTGACGCTTCTGAATCGAGCAGCTTACGCTTGCTGGCTACTCAGCTCCACACCAGTTAAGCTGCTATGCATTGGTTCTGCTACTCCGTCAGTCACGCTGTCAAACTGATCTCCATCCTCACTGTCAATTGTGCTATTCTGCCATTCCATCTGCTGATTTGACAAGCTCTCCTCAATCTCTGATGCGTTTTTCCATTGCGACTGGTCCTTAGACCAAAACTCTTCTACTTTTCCATAGGAACGATTCTTCCACTTTGACTGTTCTTCATCACTTTCAGATCCGCCCCCTTTTGTCTCAACAGTCGGTTTACTGCTACCAGCATCTTCACTTTGGGAGGATTCATCTGTCCACACTTCTGGTTTTACTTCCGATGTATTATCTTCAAAATCAGAAACCTGCTGAGAACCAGGTCCGCTTTCAGACTGTGAAGCTCCATCTTTCCATTCTACAGCATCATCTTGATCATCCTGATCACCTTCGCTATCTGAAACATCACCTACCAGCTTTGCTGGTTCTTCAGCAGAAATAATCTCTTCATATTTAGAGCTTTCCTCTTGTTTTTGATCAGACTTCTCTGGAGACTGTGATGTATTTTCTTCAATGATTTCCTTGGCTATGCTGTCCGCTGGGTTCTCCACTATGCTCTCAGAAGAGGTCTTCCCACCAATGTCAGAAATGCGCCGACCAAATGGACTACCGCTTTCATTGTATTCCTCTTCTATATTTTCATAGCTGTCTGAGGAACTTTCATTGTCTTTTTCTAAGTTTATTTTTTTATCAACAGTCTTACTAACATTGACTCTGGAATTCTTTTCATCGTGGTTTTCAAACAGCCATTCGGCATCAAAATCCATTTCATGTTTAACCTTGTTTAACTCTTTCATATTGAAACCAAGCAGCACACCAGGCTTGTATTTTTCACAATCTCTAACACATTTCTTCCTTTTGTTACTAAAATGAGACGCAATATCAGATTTCCATAGCCACAAACTGGCAGCCAGCTTTTCAATCTCTCTCCTAGTGGGATACGGTTGCTTATTAAAATATTTTGTAAGAAATGTTTTCCTGGCTTCATAGGAATCATCTTCGTGACCCTTGGGGTCCAATGCTAGAACTACAGGTTCTTCAGGCTTCTCCTCAAAGGCAGAGGGGGAGTCATCGTCATCCATTTTCCTTTTCTTCATTAGCGAGAATTCCATGTGTTCGTAAGTACGTTTTACAGGTGCTACAGCTGGAGACTGGCTGAGGCGAGATGACGAAGTACCTTTGTCCTGGCCGTTCTGAGTCTTCCCAACACCTCTGCAGTGAACAAGGTGCAGCGTTATAGTTGAGGCAGTCATGTTACTAGTATATACACCAAGGCAATGAATGCATTTGTAGGTTAGCTTTTTCTCAACCGGATGAACTGTCTGGATTACTTGATGCCTCTCCCGTAGATGATGTGCAAGTGCATCAGAGATGGGTCCTTTTAGGATTGAAAAGCACAGAGGACAGAGAGTTTTCCCCACATCTTTTTTGTAGGGAACTGCTGCTTGTGGAGAACTTTTTACAGGTACATCAGACTTCTCCTGGATTTTCGGCTGTGGTTTTGGAGGAACTGGGGGAGTATTCTGAGCGTGGTAAGCTACAGATTCAGCAGGAGCATCTCTCAGGTTGTAGGTGGTTACAAGAAGATGTATATTCGTGTGACTACCCTGCTGCAATGTCAAATCAAAGGTTAGAGTGGAATCAGTTTTAGGTCCCATTTCTTCATCAACATGAACCATTCGCATATGAGCGGCCATCTTTTCAACATCATTGAAGGTTGAACGGCAATACGGACAAGACAGACCATGTATTAACATATGATTAAGCAATGTATCAGTGGGTAAATAGCGATTACAGTATAGACATTTGCTAGTGAAATTGTGTATTTTCATTATATAGTTAGCTACTGCAGGCACCTTTTCAGCCTTGTGCTCCTTTTCAAAGTGGACACTATACACATTTTCAGGAAACAGCTCATTACAGATTGTACAGATTTTCCACTTCTGCGTGGATGATGTATTGACAGCGGAAGGACCTGTAGCAGCTACAGGAGATTTTGAGCCAGACTGACCTAATACTCTTGAAGCTGCCTGTGACTGAGATAACGACGTCTGTTTCAACTGAGCTGATGAAAGAGAAGATGAGTTGGCAGACTGAAGAGAGTATCTTGCCGAGGCCTGTGATCTCTGTTCCCCTCCAAGAGTATAAGGCCTTCCGTTTCCACTCGCTGAAAACTGTTTCATTGTTTGCGATTGTTGCGGAATAGAAACTGGTGCATTACCACTTAAGTTTAACCTTCCCCCTGGCTGACCAACATAACTTGGTGGTACTGATTTGACTCCGTAGTTGTTTTGTTGTAGGTGAACATTTGACATCATATTGACTCCTGCGGAATTTAACGTAGGCTTTGGTATAGTGAGTCTGTTCATCATCTGTTGCGACGAAAGAGATCGAACACTTCCAGGGGAAAGGGGACCCATCCTCTGAGGGAGTCCCATAGGCTTTTTATCCTGCGGTTTTGGAGCTATTAGCATCAAAGGTTTAGATCTTGGAACCACTACATTAGTGTGACCTATCATTGCTGTTACCTGATATCCTACACGTTCGTGGTCTTCAATAACATGCTGTACTAAAGCTTCGTATGATTTCGGCATAAAAAGGCATCTTTTGCAGTGAATACTACCCTCCTCTCGGGTACTGGAACTTAACGGAACTGCACCATTGAGTGACTTTTCACCTCCCTTCGCTACGTAAGGAGCAGCAACATGCTGAAAATGTTCCCTGTAAATGTGCTTTCTAACTATTTCGTACAGAGGATCTCGGTAAGTGCACTTCTTACAGTAATAAACAGCTTGTTCTACACTGTCAGCCTGCTTAGGTTTAAGGCTATCATGTTTGTTTTTATCTTTAAAAGTGCTGATGCCTCCACTTGGTGTATTGGCATTTGGAGCATGAAATATTTTAATGTGCGTTTCCAAAGTCTTTTTGTCCGCATTGAAAGTACAGTAAGGACAATTAAGGAGAATCCTATTTTCAAAGTCTTCACTATGAACATTCCGGAAGTGGCTTTTGTACGCTGAAAAGAACTTCGAGGAAAATGGACATGCACTGCAGCAAAAGGGCTTTGTCCGATAGTCCTTAAAACAAAGAACAAAGCAGAAACTAAATATTGAAAAGCAGTTTTTAGAAAAACAACATCCATGATCTTCTCTAAACAATAGTGTTTCTAAATATAGCCTCAAGACCCACTGCAACAGTCTCAAACCTTTAGATTAATTTCTCCTCTCTGTTTTTTGGCCTGCAGATCAGGCCCTAAGAAGTTTATCATCTGAACATACATGCGACATGGCGAGGGACCTCTAAATTGGCACTCAAGAGTTTAACCATGAACTCAGCATGCAAGGCTAAATCATAAGCATCTTTCTCCACCAGCCAAAAAAAAGCCTCATTCCCCGCAGCTGAGCTGCATGAAAACATTCACCATAAGCTCATTTCCAGGGAGAAAAGGCAAGCATGATTGTTTGTGTAGAATGAGACTGTATCCAGAAGACGAGTTACTTCCCGTGAAAATCTGCCGAACACTTATAGATATAAGATGGATATATAACTTTAGCTATTTCAGTGTCTTAATCCATTACAAACTTTTATATAAAAGATGCTCTTCAAAACTTATTTTTGCTGAACAAATGGATTTAAGCTTACCAAGTCACATACACAAGCCCTTAAAGCCACCAAGCCTTTTCCTTCTGATCAAAGCACAAACCTAATTTTTAAAACAATCTTGAATCAGAAAAAAAAAGGTATTTGAAAATTCCACACTTGCAGTTTCTCTGCACCCTTTATCTTTGTTATATTTAACATGTTGCCGATGCAGTTCTTCTCAACTGTTGTAACAGAAACTCAAGTTACATTGGCCTTAGAGATGGCCGCAAGCAATCTGGCATTTCAGATGAGATAAGACATGAAATTCAAATAGTTACAAAGATTCATCATGACTGTCAAAACAAGTCTTGTGCATCAAACTACACATAGATCATCTGAAGTAGCTGGAGAGTTGTACTCTCCCCTCTGCATAAGTAGGAATATATGCTTCTGTCCACCTTCGGAAGCCTCAGACATCTGGTAGGCTGGAGACAAGATACAACAAAACAAACTAAACAAAAGCTGTCTCCTTCTATATTACAATTTTTATTCTGGAATTAACTAGAAAAAAGGACAACATCAGTGTATTTTATGGAACGCAGTAATAAAGGGATATTTTTAGATTAACACTACACTAGGAAACCATCATAATACAGGTTCCCATTTCCTGTAAGAGCAATACCTGATCTTTCAGATGCTAAACAAGGGCTTATTTTGTAGAGAGATTTCTCACCTTCTCTCTGTTCTGTCAGTGCTGGTATTACTCTATATTGTACCATCGGTAGAGGCTACTGCAGTGTGCATGACTTGCCTTCAATGTGTTTAATCAGAATCAAGTATTATTTCCTCCCTCCACTTCTAGCTCAATTCAAATTTCCTTTATTACTGGCTCAAACATCTAAAAAGTGACACTTCCAGTGTCACTTCATTCTGTGGTATAGAACTATATATGCCTAAACCAAATCTCAGACGTAGATTATGAGAATCTTCAGACATGGCAGACAGCTAACAGAGCTACAACAATAGTGGAGAGAGCAGCAGTTAGATGTGTTCATTTGAACTTTTTCTGAAATGATGAAAACAGATAATGAAACATTTAAGGAAAAATAAAAAACTCATCACAAACTGTATAAGATTGTTGACCTTTTGACTGGAAGGATGGTGAAACTGTGCTAAGCTTCAAAACAGATGGGCTCTTAATACGCAGTTGTCAAAGGGCGAGTAAGATTTCTTGACCAATCAGTTCTCCAGTATTTGGCTATCCATACCACCAAGATAAAGACCAGGATTATTACTTAAAAAAAAAAAAAACCAAAGCGCAGCTTTTTGCTGTCCCTTAAACTGACGACAAATGAAGATCAATGGGTAAAACTGCAGAAAAAGCTCTTGGCATATCTGTGAAACGCCCTTTAGTATGAACCATCTTCAGAATCAGATGTGTCAACATAAACTATTACCAACCTGATTTTTTGTAAGCGATGGGTCCCACAATCCTACATCTTCCCATGTAGTGTTTTTCAAATAAAAGTCATTAGGTTCAAACTGCTTAAAATCCTGGAGAAGGGGGAGACGGGAAGAGAGTAGAGAGAATCAAAACCAAAGACCAACTGCTCCCTTAAGCAACTCTTGTAAGCATCCATGCAGTCCTCTCAAGTGCTGCTGGCAAATGGCAGATATTATTAATTGAAGGAAGTGTGGGTATTTAAGATGCACCTCTTTGGAGTTGAGGAGTTGTCAATAGTCTCAATATCATAAAACTCCTGAACAACTATTTTCAGTACTCATCCTCCTAATTAACCCACAACTGTAATCACATACCTGCCCCATTTTCAAAAGCAGTCATGGAGAAAAGTATTGCAGGGCTAGTGCTAAACATTTAAGATCATATAGATGCTTTACCATAACTCTGATGTTTGTTTGTCTGTGGGGTTTTTTTGGGGGGAGGAGGGGTAGGGGTATTGTTTGTTTGATTGGGTTTGGGTTTTTTTTAATTAATTTCACACAGGAATTCAGATAAAAGTTTTAAAAGTTTGACTACATGTATCATGTCCAACAAGCCCAATTCCTATTAAAAAGAATCATCTTATGAAGTACTTTGGCATTTCATCTTCAGCATATAAGTCACAAAAGGACTCAAAATAGTTGTCCCAGTTCAGAATTTTACCCTTAGAAATTATACTTGCTCCACAAATGTTCCAAGCAGGAAGGACTGGCATTTCTTTCTCTTACACATCTCACTCACATGCTCTTTAAGGAGACACCAACAGAAAAGCCAAAGCAAACAGGTCAATTTGCTGAGTACTCTAAAGAGTTAAGTGTGTGAATTGATGGCACAGAAGGTAGTGTTCAGGAGAGAAAGCTGTACTTTTGAGACAATAGTTATGCAGTTTGTTCAGAAGAGTAGCACAAATGATTCTATTCTGTGATTCTACAAAATACCCTTCCCTTCCAGGAACTAACACAGGTATAGATGTGATTCTTTAACCTGATGACCTACTGTTCAGCACTGACAAACACTTTGTGAAAACCTCAGAACCATCTTCTGTCCCCCAAGAACATCCTATACTGCACCTAGTTCTTGCTTCATTCCTGAATGTTCAGTTAGTAAATGCTATTTTTAAGAATCCAACATAAACAAAAGACAATCTGCCTTCAATGTATATCCAGTCAGTCACACGTAGCTTGACTTGTCTCTGCTAAACTTTTTAGAAAGCGTTTACAGGTACATTTTAGCTCAAGTTATTAGAAGTCCTACTTTGTGTAGAACTTAAAAAGCAACGTGGGGTAGGAACGCCTGAACAACAAGGCTCTAATGGAATCTCAGAATCATTCTCAGAAGCTGATGAGAACAGGGGATTATGGTGTGGGAACAGGATATAGAGGATTCCTTGAAAATTCACAGTGAAAATTTAACATTTTGTGAAATAGGTCTAAAAAAAATAGTAATGCCATACACCAAAGACCTCACAGTCCCGCTAGCTTTGGAGCATTTTAACTCTAACTACAACACTTGGGAGGTATCATACTTACTTCTATATGTTCTTTACAGTATTCCAAACCAATGTCACTAAGTATTTTTTTCACAGTTTTCCGGGCCTTTCTTAAACTGCCAAGGTTGTTGACAGGAAGTTGGAACATAGTTTCTATTGAAAAAGAAAGTAAGAGAAAAGGTTTAAGTCAAATGTGTTTTGTCTGATAGAATGTTGCATTTTTAATTATTAGTAATTTTCTGTCTCATTTTACCCATATAACTCAGTATCAGAGCTGTACCATTAACTAAGAAACTACCACATTTTGTCTGATTTGTTCTCAAGTGAGGCTGGCCATAAAGCTAGATATTGACAAACTTAAGAGAGCACTTAAAAACCCAACCAACTGATGCAACAGCTATCACAGGAATAATCAGCTGCATCTGGAAATATCTTTTTTTTTTTTTTTAAGTGTTTGTATTTACATGAAATTTACCCCTTAAGCTGAAGTACTTAAAAACTCAATTTATCTTTTGTGCACACGTACCCTAACTGATTTGAAAACTGGCAAGTTGAACTTCAAGGTTTGTGTCAGTCCTGTAATAGATTTAATAGAATCTCTTCAGTGAGAAAGTGCTTCTTGCATTCAACTGTAGGTAGGATGAGAAATTAATACTGTTTCCTCCATTTACTGCACTTATAGCTTTAAATGGCTGACACACTGTTTAGCATACATTCTTTTTTTAAGATGGGACCTGAAAGCTTGGTTAGAGCCCTTCAGAGATATAAAATCGCTGGAAAAAATACAAGAGAGGGCTTAACACCTCTAAGTGTAGCTGGGTATTTTCAGCCTACAAGACAACCCTCCCTTTCAGTTCCCCCCCCCGAGACAGCTAATTCCAATTAAACTGTCTGTTAGTGACTGGGGCTATCCAGCTAAAAGAAAGTCTAAAATTTTAAGATTTGTGGATTCCCAGATTCAGCCATTACCACTAAGATTTCTTCCAAACGCTAATAACTAGTCTTATTTTGTGTATACAGGAGTTCTCAGTCTGCATGCTGCTGTCGTTACGGTAAGCGCTTGCTCAGCTACAGAGCCATCACCACCAAGTCATCTGCACTTTAAGAAGGTGCAAAATGGCAGAAACGTGAAAGCCCCTGACAATGTACAGTTATTTTGGAAGTGAGAGGGGGTGGAGCCAGCAGTAAAAAAAAAGGTAGTTTCTCAAAGAAAAGGGGAAGCAGCTTTTTAAATAGCAAGAAAGTGTCAGAGTTCTTATCTTGTTCCCTAGGCTTTAATGGTCCAATGCCTGTTGCATGAAGAGCATCACTCCAGAAGATAAAAGCTGCATTTTTGATCATTAGTATTTCCCGTGGGCCAATTCAGAAATGTTGCTTTGTTTAAACAATAAAAGGTTTGATTCATATCAACAAATTAATCCACCGTAAGACTGACATCAACTAAAAATGGACTTTTTTTGTTAGAAGCTTGAAACTATTTAACACTTTCAAGCAGAAGCCTAGAATGCAGAGTTAACAGAAGTTTGCAGCCATTAAATATTTGAGTTAGACAAAAATTCTCCCCTTTTATCATGAGATCAAGGGCAACTGCTAAGCTACACAGAGCTTACTAAGAAATTTTCTCAAAGTACAAAGGATATGGGTTGTGACTACAACAACTGAGTGTCTCTCATCAAAATCAACCCTTCTATATGCACTATCATGCATACTCCTTAAAGTGCTACTTGTCTGTTTACACACTAGCCTTTTTGTTTTCATACTCCTACCAATTTTTACTAGGTAATGGTTTAAGGCAGTCACTAACAACTTACTATTCCATGATTCCGCCAACAACACTGTTTAGTCTCAGAAATAAACTGAAAAGTTCTGCCAGTAACAGTGCTAATACAAACCACTTCAATCGGTTTCACAATCTACAAGTAGTGCTGCAAGCACATGTTGCTAGGCTCTGGTCTCTTCAAATTCAATGAATTCAGAAATAGCTCCTGAGTAAGAGCAGAAAGCTATCATGACATTTAGATTCATATCACAACTAAATCAGAAATTAAGTGGAAACAAGCCTGAGTTTATATAAAGATCTACAGGAAAATTTTCAGAAGTACCAAACTAACTGATCATTGAGCATTTTGGTACTTGTCTCAGGCTGGCCACTGTCACGGATTACCAGAAGCAAGTACAGTGTCATTTTAACACCCCTATATGAAAACTAGGAAACTAAAGAAAAAAAGTTTAGATCTTGTCTATAAATCTCAGGGATTCCAAATTACTCAATTATAGAATTTGCAATAATGAAGTTACTTAGACACACCATGCAAAGTGACTAATGATAGTAATTTTCAAACAACTTAGGCCAGAAAAAAAGTATTTCAATGTTATGTGTTTAAATGTTCTATATTAATTTCCTCCAAGTAACACTTGTTAAGGGAATTTAGTATAATCACAAGCACCTTGACTTCTTCACATACAAAACTCTAAATGCAAGCTATTAATTTATGTGACTGTAGGGGTGTTTCAGCTGACTCTAGTCTCAGTGAAAAGGATGAGAAGTGGAAAAAATTTAGAATTAAGTTCATATGAAAAGTAGCTGTGTTCTATATCTTATCTAGCACCTTTCATTTTAGGGAAACTCAAACCACTTTAGAAAGGTGAAGACTTAGCATTCTAGTGAAATACCTTATAGGTAGATTCACTTACAAGTCCCATAATATGAACCTTAATCAAGCCACGAAGAGCACTTCCCCAGGCATTCTTTGCCGTCTCGGAGAAGGTAAGGATTAAATAGATCGCGCAGTAAACTACTCTCTCTTCCCAGTTACTCCCTCTAAAGCCTCTAATGACTTCGTATGGGAAATCATGAACCGCTCTTTTTTTATGCTGTATCCATTCTTATCTATACTCTTTTATAATAAAATATTTCATCTGCAATTCTAAACAATATCCAGGCCTAAGACATTCTCCCTTTAGAGAGAGTCTTGCAAGAGCAAATGTGATTGTTCAAATAATTAGAGTGATTCATGTCATCCTTTCAGAATGCTACTTGCTCCTGCCCAGTGAATTATTTTTAATCCTCATAAAGGACTAGGAAATAAGGTTTGAATCTGAGTTTCTAACTTCCTGTTACTTTGAAAACTGACTCAGGCAAAACAGTTATTTTATCAAAATCTGCATTCAAGCTTATGGTTTCTTTATCAGATTTTCTGAGCAAATTCTTAATTTATTGACATGTCCCTTTACTCTTTCTTATATTAAGACCTATTTCTAAAGGCACACATCGAAGAGAAGTTTAAGAACACTTTGAACATACATAAGACTATAACTCTGTACTGTGTATTAGGCTTTGATTAAGTAACTACAGAGTGTGCCAAGTTCCGCCTTGCTCTTCTACCCATCCTTGCCTGTACTGTGGTACCGGTTTTACTGTGTAAGCACCTCTGGGCAGAGGCTACATGCTGTTATTTGTGCTAGTACTTAACATGCTTTTGGATGAAGGAAAATAAAAATAATACCATTTATGTCAAAGTATAAGCACATAAATGGTGAAAAAGCTTTTGAAAACAGTAATGGATATTTACCTTGCAAACAGGAATTTGTATTGAGAAATAATTGTATTAAAAATAAGACCACAAAGAGTACATTGACATGTTCCAGGGCAATATTGCAATTAGTTTAGTTACTTCAAATAGAACTAAAATCTCCTTGACTAAAAATATTATTTGAAGGTTGTAATTTTGCTTCAATTGTAAAAACAATGTCTAATATAGCTAATAAGTTGACCCAGGTCCATTTTACATTAAAGACGTGAATAGTAATTGAAAATATTTAACAACAGGGCTGAGGATCAGCAATGCCAATTTTGTGAAGTATTAGTAACAAATTAGTTTAAAAGATGGTAAAGACTAATGGGAAAACACGCTGTTACCTCAGAATTTCAACTCCTAACTAGCCTATTGATTAATGCAAATGGTTTAGTAAGGTTGTGTCCTATTTGCAATTTCCAAGTAGTAGCATTTTCTCTATTTTTGATCTGTAGCTGAAATAATAAGTGAAGCTTAACATTTCCAGATGGAAAAAGCAACTCCAACCTGCAGTTTCTTCTCCTAGGCCAGTCACTACGAAATAGCTTTCAATGCTGAGCCCACTGTCACTTTTTTCATGACTTAAACCAGATCTGACTTGTGTGATACTAGAACTGCATTAATAGGAAAACAAAAAATACCACATAGTGCACAGAGTGGATTTATATCCTTAAACACAGATCACAAATTGGAAAGAAAATATGCTTCCTTAACATTCTGTCCCCTCTCTTCCCTTAACAGAATTGGGAAGCATGGCTCTGAACACTCAGTTACAATAAAGTAACACAAGTTTGCTTTCAAAGCACAGCACAATCTTTTTTGTTTTTAAAATCAAGAACATCCATTTATTGAAAGTTCTTGCTGCTGCAGTTCATAGAGCCAGAATGAAAAATATTAATGTAGCCAAGAAATTAATCCTGGCCCCACTAAGTCCTTTCCTCTAAAGGCAACTGAATAAGCATTGCTCTCACTGTATTGCATTGGTTCAGTAATACTTTCAGTAGCTTCTTCGTAGTTACCTGTATGCTCAATTTTTTCAAAATTATATGAAGCGGCATAGTCAAGTATGTTCAGGATTTGAATGAATATTTTTCAAGTGAACTTCAAATCCAAGAAAATAATGTCCTAGTAATTTTATTCCAGAATAATCCAAGTTCTTAACATCAACTGTAGAAACATCAGTGCCTGAAAACATTACATTTTAAACCTTCTAGCAAGCTGTGCTGTTTTCTTTAAAACCAAAGTCCCCACTTAAAGAATATACTCATTTTGCTTGTAAAGAAACCATTTTTTTTTCTCATCACAAAGCAAGACTCAGTACAGAGTTTGTCTTTAGGCAATAATCACTTGTAAACTTGAAAGTCAGCCACGAGTCTCAAAATAATGCTTATTAACAAATGGCTTATTTTAGTACAAAACACCACTAACAACTTATTCACAAAAAGCATCAAATGCTTTCTCTTAATTACTGGGTCTAATATACCTAGACATGCCAAATATACCACGATATATATAAACCCAAGTGACAAAGAAAGCAAATTATTTAGGACTGCCTGAAAACAAGATCTCTATTCTATCTGCACCGTCTTCTTGCCTCTGCCCTTTTGCCTGCCTCACAGTCAAGTCTTAAAGACAAGAAATTATCAAGATCTTCCTATCACAATACATCATAATAGAGGATATAATTAGATCTTCACATCTGAAAACTGAAGATCAACGTTAGTTTGCAAATTCTGCTTGATAGCTGAATCCAATTCACCTAATCTTAACAAAAAAATCTCATCCTTAAGCAAATACAGTTGATTTTATTTAGGAAGTTTCTTGACCATTTAATTGTAATTAGTGGAGAGCCAGATACAGTCTGATATTATTATGGTTTGTGACTACAAAAAGGGCTTTTAGCATCTCCATTCATTTCTATTTACAGCAAGTAACTCAAATTGTAATTGCAATATACACAACACACTGCTGGCACATCCTTGAATGTGGACATTCAAGGAGTTGGGATTAAGCGTCTCAAATCATCATTTAGACACTAATGCTATTCTTGAAATGAGGTATCCTTTATCTGACCAGAAGCTGATGTTTAAGAGAGGACACCTGGAACATCTCTTCAGCACTGTCAGGCCGCCTTCTTACTGCTCTGAAGCTTCGATCCAAGTACTTATTTAACAGAACACAACACTAAGGAATGCAGCATCCAGTACTGACAAACCCACTAGTGCTTTACTCTGGGACTGAAGTATCGCTACATCCAGCATCCCCCCCCAGTGGAGGACGCACATAATAAAGGGTCATAGATCAACTGATCCTTCTGTAAAAGAGTTTAACGCTGTTTCTCCTGGTTTTCTACTGAAATGCCAAAAGTGAACAGTCTTAAATACTCTGCACTTCAGTGAAGACAAAAGGCACGAGGAGCTCAAGCTTTACACATCTATCAGTTACCAATTCCTGATGGTTAAAGAAGTGCTACTCACCTAATATTATAGGCTCAATACGGAACTTCTCTCTGAGATCTCAAAGTAGCTTTCAAAAGCAGCTCAGCATCATTTTTTTTTTAAATAAAGGAGGAATTAGTTTATCCTGGGATGATACCACTCAATCAATGACAATTCCAGCCCAGGATTCTAGTTAGTGGGACATCCTGTATTTCCATGTATTCTGTTTTATAGCAGCCAAGGCATAACTAATTTTTATTATTTTCCTGCATAGTTCTACTCTATCCTATTCATTCCTGCACAAGTCCTAGATAATTAATACATTATAGAACTTTTGTTTGTAAGGGAATGTGCATCTGTACACACATTCACAGAAAAATAAGTCAAGACAATCACATATATGTTCAGCAAAAATAATTCTACACAGAAACCTGAGTATTTTTTATCCTCATTAAGTAACAGGAATAATGAGATCTGCCTCTAAGTCGACCAGTTATTTTCAAGTTCATGATTCAACAAACACAGTAAAAATTAAGTTTGTGTCTGCCCTTCTATTTCCTACTTCTAGACCTGGGTCCCACCTACAAATACATTGGGAAGCCCTTGTTCATAAGTTGAATTACACATGAATCTACACTAAAGTGCTGGGTGGAGAGAATAAATGATCACTTAAAAACAAGACCAACCATGGTCTTACTAGAAATATCCAAGTAGTCTCTTCAGGTGCCTGAGAAAATGGATTACTAATCTAGTTATAAGAAGTTCTGAAAAATTAGATTGATTTAACAAGGTCTCGCTGATCTTTAGTGTGCTTGTACACAAGATGTCTGACTGTACCAGTCAGAAAATAATGGTAAAATAAGCAGACTAACTGCGTACGAAATATTTGGAACCTTCTTTTGCTCTTTTTATTTATGCAGTACCTAGCATAAAGGTCTAGTCCACAGCCAGGTACTGATTCCTAGAATAATTCAGTAGCCAAATGTAAGCAGAAAAGACAAGCTATAAAAGAGCAGAATATCATTACCAAATTAGAAACACTGTACTTCATTTTTTATTTCATCCTCACATTCTGGAGATGCAAAGACCTATTTTAGACAAACGTCGTGCAGTACTGTTTCACTGCTATGGGTAACAGCCGCTATGCAAAGCAGGAACAAAAAGCTAAGACAAGTTTCCTAGCTAGGGCACACGTGTTAACTAAAAGGCCCAAATGAAGTACTATCAGATCTTCATCCAAAAATCTGAAGGGGGGGTGGGAGGGAAGGGTTTGTGAAAAAGCAAGGAATATTTGCAAGGTACACAGAAGAATAACAGTTGAGAGACTTCACAGAACTCCAAAGTGTGTACATGGTATTGTGGCTTGGGAGAACTGAAGCACTGTCTTTGGCTTTTAACAGGCTATAAGAGTCCCGGAAGGAAGAATTTAATCTCAAGTGCAGTTCTGCGATGTGCATCTTAAAACCTCAAAACTAGGGCATAAAATGACTACAAATACTTCTGAACTTTGAGAAGTCAACAGGAACCAGCAGTTCAGTTCACTCAGTAGAATCACATCCTGAAATGGGAATGGGCAGGACATAATATAGGCTGATTGATTTAAATTAATAATTACGTCCAAGTTTTAGGAAGCAACTAAAACTGCAGGACAAAAGAGGCAACAACATTGTGCCTCATTTGTTTAAAATCAAAGGCTTCTTCAGTGTTTTCAAAGAAGGCGGGTTCACGGCTGTAATAAAAAAAAAGAGACCTCACCACTTCAAAGTTAGTATTGCTTCACAGCAAAGGGCTTTTCCTCTCTACTCAATTTTCTGACCTTGTTAGCCATAGTTGGTAAAAGAAAATACTAGCAGGGGAAAAAAATTGCGTTAACACCTTGAAATGCTCTCAGGAGCACTAGTGTGAACAATATTCAGGAAAAAACATAATTCAAGTGAACAGAAGGGACAAACCCATCACTAGAGAAAATTTCTGCTTAGTTTTAGGAACTTAACAGTGCAAATATCCTACGACACAGGAAATCAAGACTTTAATTTTTATGGCATGACAAAAAAGCAGAAAGGAAACAAGGTCTAGCCCAAAAATTAACCACCGCATAGTCACAGAGAAATTTCAACAACCCCCAAATTCTTCAACATACCACTTTTTTTTTTTTTTAAAAATGGATTTTAGCATTTAGATAGACTTGTGGTGACTTTCAACTCCAAATTACCTCTTCACCAACTTGCTACTCTTACTAGCACTTCAAATTCCAGATGGAAACAATTGCAGTCACTATTCTAAAAACATCCAGAATGTGAAGTCTGACACATCCTCCTGTTATGTTAGTCTAAGTGATTTTTAAACCACTTTTAGCATTTAATAAAAATAAACTATCCTCACTGTACCAGCTTCAAGCACCTCAAGTTATCGTGGCCATGCAGTTCAGCCCTTTAACACATCAGTTACCAAGGGACTGGAACCACCTAGAAAACTGAGTCAAAAGATGAGTTAAAAAAAGATTACTGTGCAACTATTTGGAAAATTAATTCATGTAAAATACAACACTGCGTGCCTCTTTTAGAGTTCTATATTGCAACAGTTAACATTTTCTTACGCTATGTATTTTTCTCAGTGCAAACAGTCCCCCCTTATGAGGGAAGCACTGATCTCATACACAATACACTGTATTCACAACTTGAGAACTATGACCTTACAGGAAGGTACGCGCCCAGGAGAGAGAGGATAAGGAACACAAGAGGGAAAAACAGCAAAAACCCCACATCAGTGAAATTATCAGAGGTGATAAAAAAGAAAAAGCTTCCACGTGTCTTTAGACCCCCAAAGCTGTTTCTGTTTTAGTGTAACTAAAAATCTTAAGTTTCCAGTGGGTCTTTTGTATTTTGGACTTCATGAGAAGAGCTGCCTTGCAGCCTGCTACCTTTGATACCGTCAGGTAGCAGATGTTAGACTGTTTCAGCTCTGCCAACTTTATCTAGAACAATGAAACAGAACATCTTCTAGTATACAGCTTCAAAGCGCCCACAAGGTAACAATACTATTCCTATCCTGGGAAAGGTGCATCAGCTTCAGAACATGACAGCCTTTTCCTCTCAACTAAAATCTTCAACAAATACTCCAAATCTGCCTCATCGTGTTATTTTCATTTTTGGACAACATTATGCAAAGTGCTTACTATGCTTGTTTCATGTTTGAGCTTTGTTACCGTTCTAACAAGCAGCACATATAATATATTTCTAATGTCACAGTCTTGTTAGTAAAATGGTGGGTTGCATCCAGAAATAGTTTAAAGACCTAAAGAAATAATCTGGAATAAAATCTTGCTGTGTAAAGGTATCAAGACAGCATCAGTCTAGGTTTTCTTCTCTTTATGCTTAAATGAAAATGACACCATTTCCTTACTACCACGCTGTCAGTTTGTACCACCAGCAAAGCCTTCCATGACCCGCAAGCACAGAATTGTAGGTGACCCTAAACATTTCAGTGAGGAAGATGTCTTCACTCAACAAGGTTTGTAAAGAGCATCACTGTGAAATGGCAAGTAGAAAAAAAAGTTATGGAATCCCCAAAACCTATAAACAAAAAAGCCCTAGTCCCTAGTGCATTTTATTCTCATGCAGGCATCTCAAACCTGTATGAGTAGGCTAGGTATCCTAGTGCTCTTTACAATGGCCACCGATTCTTCTGAAGTACCTGTCCCCCGGGGGAACCAAGCCAGTGGAATACTACTCTTTTTTTTTTTTTTTTTTAACATACAAGGAAAGTATGTCGTCAACATTGCTAATGATACTAGAGGAATAATTGGGAAGTTACTATCTGACTGTTCCATTTATTTCCTTTGGAAGTTTTATGAACATAGCTCTAAGTTTATCTAAGTTCACAAAGCTGGGAACAGTTAAAAGCAGCAGTCAATCAAGAAAAGGAAAACTACAAAATTACATTTTCCTAGTGAGCATTGAGTGAAAATTAAGAATGAAAAAGAGAGAAAAAAGTTACAGAAATAAAAACGAGGCTCCTGGAAGCATTTTTTTTTTTTTTTTTTAACATGCATTTATCAATTTTCTTGACATACAATTTGTTTTACCAGCTGATGATTCCCAGGCCTACAATGAAAACCTGGCAGAAACATAGAGGTAGAAAGCTGGTAACTCATTTTGAGAGCATTTTCCCCTCACCTCACAATGAAATACATGAAGTTACTCATATAATAAGTAACATTTACCCTCACCCTTCCCCTTAAACATAGTAAGGGGGGTTTTTGGCTCAGTTGAAAGGATAAGTACTAAAAAGAAAAGCTTTATGCATATTCAGTATGTTGACCATTGTGGCTTTGTTAAGTAACAAAATTACTCAGCCACATTCAGTTACACAGCCACATAGGAGTTAGCAGTCTTACTAATAACACAACTCTTCTCTTTGTTATTGTGGCTATGTCCTTCCAGGCTGCCTCATCATAACTGATCAGTCAAAACAGGGGTGCCAACACACTCTTATGGAGGAAAAAAAAGAGTGTAGATCTTTAATCCTAAACCAAACATACGTTAAATACAGAAAATCCAAAAGATGCAGACAGTTGAATCAGTTTCTCATTTCCAGATAGCTAGTTCTTTACTACTGTTTAGAAGAGGCACTATCTCACCAAAGATTAAGTGTGACAGCCCCTTCCCCGCAATGTTTGCTGTGAACACCCTGCAGGCAAAGCAGCCCAGTCTTCCAAGAAGGGCTGCAACATCCCCAGCCGTAAAGATGGGAGCAAACTTACCATCATGCTTGCAAAGGCACCACCCCTTTTACTCTAAGGGCTCAAACTTCTAAATCCATTTGGGTTTCTAACAGATGAGAGTCTGAGTACTCCGAAGGAGTAGACTCATCCCGTATAAATCCATTGCCAGTTCATAAGCCTACAACTAATGTTTTAGGGCTACTGCAAAAAAACGCCATTTTGTAACTCCAGATAAAAAAGTCCTATATAAAATTTAATAAAAATGCAACTTTAGAAGGGGTCTTCCTACTGTAACGTAAACATCTACTTTTGTCAGTTTTTCAGATTCGATGCCAAGGTGTTGGCTGAATTTATCAAATCGGATGTGATGCCAACAGATTTGATGCCAACACCTTAGATCTAATGACACAGAAATGGGCATCTCTTGAACCAACTGCTTCTTAAAAGCATTCTGTGAAATTTACACTTCCATACAACTTTTGTTAAAATAATTTACCTCGGAATAAAACTGGGGATGCAATTACAACTATCTCTTGGGCACATTAATAAAAAGAATAAAACAAAACATCAGTTTTACCTTCTTTTATGAGCACATTTGGTTGACCCTTCCTTTCCTAATGCTCTCACTTACACATATTATGAAGACTGAGAAAACCTGAACTTTTTGGTGATCTGAAACACAGTATTATCAACTGTACCACTGAAGAAAGTATTAGGTGTGAGCATGTGTGCAAACCAGACAATTTCATAAGCAATGTGTATACCCAGCCTTTTCTATCCCATTGTGACTTTTTGAGTTTGTATACATCTATACTCATATCAATCTTATGAAAATAATTAGCTCTGTAAGAAAGAGAATTCATTAAAGCAGATTTCCTATAAATTTGAAACTAAAAGATACTAATATTTTTTGTTATTTCTGCACATGCTTATAAAATGGAACTGTTCTTACTCTCTTCCCCTCTCCCCCTCATCATCCCTCTGCCACTTCAAAAGGTCCGTCCTTTCGTCGCTCTTTCCCCCTTTCCTCCTCATCCTTTCTTTGCTGGTTCTTGGCCTTCTTGGTCCTTACCTCGCTCATTTTCCCTCTTCTCATCTTCCCTGCGCCAATTCATAGCGTCCACATTCTTTCGTCGTTCTCTCTCATCCTGTCTCCACCGCTTCTTGATATCTTTGTCCTTAACTTGCTCATTTTCTCTCCTCTTCTCATCATCCCTGTGCCATTTTATTGTTTCTGCATTTTTCTGCGGCTCCACGCTTCTTTTGAGATAGTCTTGTCGCCTCCTCCTCTTTTTTAACATATCCCTTTCCCTGGCACGAGCCTGCTTTTCTTTCTGGGAAAGAAAAGCTTTACGGGGCATCATGAGCTGCTGCTGTACCTGTAATAATATCGTATCCATGGAATAATATACTATACATGCACTCAGTCAGGCACCAACAACTCTCATTTGGAGCTGAATACTTCAAATACTAAGCCAAGATCATTTACTGCTCCTTCTCTTTCCTTCATAACCCTCTGCTAGCTCCGTATTAGATAACGACAGGCAAGTTGCTGTGTTCAGCTCCAGGCATGACACCTAACTGGCACCTCTGCAGGTGGCGCACATCCAACATTGAAAAGTCAACCCCCTAAAATCCGGGGCCTAAGCAGTATTTCTTTCCCCTCCCCCTTAGAACTCCTCCCACCGATTTTTTAGCAGCCACTTGGCATTGCTGCATCCAATTGAAGGAACAGGCCCATAGGAGAGTTGTGAATGACACTTGTGAATGTTCAAACCTTAGTTTCTTCTCTTACTGGAGATCTACATTTAATGAAACTTAAAAGGTGCTTATCTTTTCAGACCTCCATCTCTACCAAATCTGGTTGAAAATGGCCAACTTTTTTCTTGGCTGGGAAGAGGGAGGAGAGATTAGGAGACAAGCCACAATGTGAAAAATTGTATAAGCTTTGTTTCCTCGGGAAACCTGGCCAAAACATTTAACTGCAGTTAATGAAGTCAGTCCTGACTCATCTACTCAAACTTCCTCTAGTATGTTATGTCTTGCTATTCACAAGAACAAAGGAAAAAAGAATGTGACTCTTTACTTGGAGTTTTTGCCAACAGCAATCCTGACGAGTGGGGCTTTTTGGTTTTGTTGTTTTGAGGGGGTTTTGTTCTGTTTTTAAAGAGTGTTGATGAAGACTACCTTTAAACAAATTGGTTTACTTTTGGTCATTTCTCTGTAGACATCCAAAACATTCACATCTTTAAATTTACTGGTGTTAATGTGTACAATTTTGAAATCATGGAAAACAAAACAGACCACAGAAAGAATTTATACTGTTACTAATATTCTTTAAATAGTCTTCTATATACATTGAGCAATGTTTCAGAAATATCAAACTGCAGTTGTGGCCCAGGTTTGGTTTTGTTTGTTTGTTTTGGTTTTGAATTTTTGTTTAGAAGAGAGTTTTGCAGAGGTCTAACCAAAATGAAAACTGCAGAAAGGACAAAATTACTAGATTAGAATACTTAAGCAAAGCCTAAAACAGAATTAAACAAATGTACTTTTAAAATTTAGCTACCTTATGGAAAGCACTTGTTCCCAGCATGCAATACTCCATCTTTTTCCTACAGAAAAAGCAACGTTTCAAACCCTTATTCTAAAAGCTGTTCCTTTTCCCTACATAATATACCCCCCCCCCACGCACTTAAACCCACTACTCTAGTCCATTGCCTTTGTTAGCTATGTATCATATTCCCACGGTTTTCATTCCAATAATTCAATCCCAAATTTCTTAATATCCATAATAATACTAAAAGGGAAGGGCTGCAGCAGAGTGAAACAGCATAATCAAAAAAATGCATGCAGTTTGGTAACAAGTTAGTGCATAAAATTCAGATTATGCTAAAAATTACCTCATTAAAAAGTGTAGGGTAGCTCTCTACTAGACAGCCTGGTTTTAGGTATTAAATATTTCTCAGTAACAGTTATCATTAAAATCAGAAAGCAATGAGAATCCAGGATCAACATCATCAGTGCAACCCAGACACTGTAAATCTTTAAAATAGTTTTAATTTCTATCGGCTGTGTGCCAGTACTACATTACTGTTGTTTACTAGAGCAAACTTATTAACTTTTAAAATGTACATTATCTTTATAATTTTATCAGTAACCTGCTTTTATTCCAATAACAATAGCATGAATAAAATTCAAAGTAAATCATATTTCATGCGAATGATTCTCCCTTCCCTCCCCCCTGCCCAAGGCAAGTACTGACATTTAAAATCTGTCATTTTTAAAAAACTCTTTTGGGACTAATTGTTACATTTTCTTTCATTTGCCTTTTGTTGTTGTTGTTGGGTTTTTTTTTCCCCTTTGGCTTTATCTTTTCATTGTTGTTAACTACAGTATTCCTCCCTCCCCTCCCTTTATACATATCCCAGCCCACTTTGACAGCCGATTTATAGACAAATGATAGAAAATATCTTAACAAAAAACACTTCAGTTGAATTCCCAAAATTAAACATTTCGATTGAGATTCAAATAAGAAATGTCATATTCCAAAGAATAACTTAAAGGGACATCCAACTTAAACTATATATCTTTGAACTTCCATATCACAAGTCACAGGTTTTTCCCCAGTTTGTTTCAGCATGAGAGAGTACTTCAGCCAGTCTGGTCATTTCTCTTGTAGTCAAAATCATCCTTCACTTTTGCCTCTGCTGGTTTATTAAAACCAAAAGAGGGGAGGGGGTGAAATTTAAACCAGGAAACTAATTAATATGCAGTGAAGCTGCCAGGCAGATTGAGCTCAAAGCCCCCCACATCCCCAATTTTCCTAGAGTTCAAGTTGGTGTTCCTTTAAGTTCAAAATGTCCAAATGTCAGAACTAAACAGTCAGAACTATCCTTTCAACTATTTTTTGTACATACTTCGCCAAATGAAAATCTTAACTCTTCCCAATCTATTCAGTACATATTATGAGGCATTTACCTCCAAAATTAATGGTGCTTGGGCGTCTCAGACTCATTGGACAAGTTTCATGCAAAAGCCTCGAAAAATAATTCTCCTTCCAGAACGCCCACCTCAGCGATTATATTACACCTACTGTGTGAGGCCAAAGCCCGGACATAGAAGAAGGATCATATCCTGCTGTACAAAACAAAGTGTTAAAGACAAGAGATAAGAAATGTAATAAGGGCAATTTTACATTTATAACGTACGTTTCATTGCGAAGGACTCCAAAGCTAATTATAAACCACGTTTACGGTACCTTTACTGACCTGGAGCTACTGTAGAGTGCACTCCAGCAAGTTAACAGTGCTGCAGGAACTTTTAGCAGGTTTGTGGCTTAAACAACAGATTCCGCTGGGTGATGCTACCTGAGGAATATTTCAGTGCTCAGATTTCAATTAAGTTACCCAATTCAGAAATCCAGCAGGATACAGAGACGAATGCTCCTGTTCACACTTCTTATCACCTTTTGACTGAAGTGGTGAGGACCTCAGTTTACACCTCATCTGAGCTATTAGCACCAGCAGCATAGCTGCACCCTGTATAGATGAGGTACGCTTAGTGAAATACCAACAGCACTTCCTTGTACAGGTGATTTTTCCTAGAAGGTTCCCATACAAACACAGTCCCACCTTAAATTACAAGACTAGGGGAGATCAAACAGGTAACATGGCTGTCAGCCACAACCCTAGGGACATACATTCATTTGGGAAGCACTCGGATTAAAATTTTCAATTACAATGGTGCTAGTAGGAGGATGTGAAGTAAACCGTTTTGGGTAATGGCATGTAAATGATTATGCTTCTGTAGGAAGACTGATACATCTTCAACTCACATCACCCATGGACAGAAACTCAGTCTTGAACAGACTGGAAACACAAGACATAACATTAGTATCATGAAGTCTGGAACAACCAAATCTAAAGTTTATAAAAGCAAAATTTGTTGAGTCATTTATAATTACTCTTCCAAGTAATAAGGGTTTTTACTGTTTAAAATTGTTAGATTTTAATCTCTGTTGATTATTCAGACAGAACAGCCACAGCTTAAAGTACAGATTGTTTTTCTTCAGCAAGTATGGTTTCAACAGAAGATACTAAAATGTTCTAAGAAATTTAAAAAGACAAAATTCTTACAATACTTCACATTGAGGCAAAACTGAGTATTGCATATGCTTTAACAAGACCAGCAGCCATATCTTCAAACAGGTAAGGGTGATGGGTTCTTTTGTTTCATACTGGATTATTTTCTAACTAGCAAGTACAATTTGTGCCCCTGTATCTCTATCAAGTCCAAATTACCTCTCTCCCACCGAATCCTCATTGCAGAAAGCACACTTCTGGATGAGGACCGATCAGCCTTGAGAGCAGATCAGTGACAATTAGTGTATCAGGCTGAAGACACAAATACTGAGCACAGGGAAGTACTTCAACCCATGCTGGGCCTCCCGAAGACTGAGTATCATTTCCCTGCATTGTGTTGCTGACGAGAATCACCAAGCATCTGGCATTTTTCTGACTTTATATAATCCAAAATTCTTTTATTTTAGCCCTTATTTCGCTAGTATTTTAAGTTGAAGAAGTTCTTGGTTTACATATAACAGCACAACATAGTAGCATATATCAGAGCTGACAGCAGCTGTATGTTCCTGGACAAAATGAAACAAGACTGTTAGTTTCTTGATACTGTGCTTTTTATCTCCCTATTCCAACTGCATTTAAAATAAGGTCTACTTTTAATGATTTGCCCAGCTAACTGCATTTAATAGCATGCTCTAAAAAGCCAGCCATGAAATAGATTTGCAAAGAAAGCTGTTAGTGCAACATTGAGTGACATCTCTTAAAATACAAGAAAAATACGCAAGAAAATTAACCTATGGTTCCCACAGCAATAGAAAAGCAGCCTCCTCACATATGCAGGTTAAATGATGCTATACAGTATGGTGGTGTAGAATATTCTACATTCATATGAGGACAATGATGGCCTGTCCCTGCAGCAAAGCGGAGGCTGGGACTCTGGGACCTGACAATTCCAGGACAGCTGAGCAAGGAGAAGTGATGGTCAGGAAGCAGAAAAGTATCTCGGGGAAGAGTGAGCAAATCAAAAATACCAGGAGCAGAAACATCAGGGAGAACAGAGAAGTTGGAAGAACTGAAAACTACCAAAAACCTTCTTGAAAGGGCAAGAGTTGCAATTAAACATCTCCCGTCCCTGCACTGAGAGAATAAAGAGTTTACTCCCAACACGTCTATCACTGGCTTACATTAAGCATTTTCACTTTCTCATGTTGGACTCTTCTCTTTCCTCCTTATTTAAGCATTTCTGGCCTAGTTTTCAGAGGGCTGTGCACCCACATCTCCTGTGAAGGTAATGAGATTTGCAGTTTAACAGCACATCTGAAATGCCAGACAACCAAGGGCTCATTTTTCAAGTCCGCTATAATCCTAGGATGGAGGCTGTTTTGTAACAGCACGCGCTCCATTCTCATGGCAACATTTAAACAGAGAGCACCTCCTCAGCCTTATCCGCTCAACCATCTGCAACACCAAGCTTCTGCCCGTGTAACATGATGGTCTTCAGCTAACTTCTGTCTAAACACCTCCCAGCTCCAACTAGGTAATTCTGTGTGCACAGCTGCTGCGTTAGACCCCGCACTTGAGTTCAACCTTAAGCTAGCACATCAGCAAGCCCAGGCCCTTTGACTTGTGTCTATATCCGAGGTCCTTTAACTTGTGTCTATATCCAAAACAGGACTAGGCACATTAAAAAGATATAAAGTGAGCAGAAAACCCAAATCAAATGCTCTGGAAAAACCTGACATGTTGTTTTAAAACTAAGATTATTGGAACTGAAGGAAATCAACAAATGTATATTGCTATCTGGTCAAAGCATTGTAAAACTTTTGCAGCACTGTGCACATGAAACCACCCCAACTCCTCCTCACAGTCAAATAGTCTATTTCTTAAAAGTCCCTTTGTCAAAAAAGGAATTTAAAAATATTTTAAAAATCACTTCAGAGATTAACTCAGCTACCTCCAAAAAAATTTCAAGTTGTGTGTCAAACAAAAAGGACTGTTTCACACCACTTCTCTGGACATCCTATGTAAATATTCCTTCAGGAGAGGAGATAAGTCCATCTAAAATGTGGTACTAAAAAAACCTCACTTAAAATCCTTTGGAAGAAAGTCTTAGGCTAAAAACCTTAAGGTGCTGTTCAATGGTTATACGCAGTTTTCAGCAAGGGCTTATGAAACTCTGTTTTATCTCTTTTTTTTTTGGAGCTTACTGTTTAGCTTCAGCTTGGTGACTCTTGCACCAAGAACTCCAACTTCCCATCGGAGGAAAAACTTCTATGGAAGACAGTTCTAGTGAAAGGAATCAGTAAGGCTGATATGTCTTACTCTCCACTCATTTTTTATTTAAAGGTTAAAAAAAAAAAAAAATCTTCTGCAGTCCAGGAGACAGGGATCTTCTAAGTCATTCACATACTTCTTATTCTTGCTCGATTTCTGGAATTTTCCACTGGTGCCAGAAGCTCCATCTGGTGGGTGTGTACACTAACTGCAAAACTGAAAGGGAATTAACTATTTCCTTATCAACTTTTGTTTAGTAGTAAAACTGTGTAATTTCTATGCCCCAATATAAAATACAAAATGGCCAAATTTCGATTGCTCTGGGAACCACAACTCCTTATTTCTATTCTTGATGAATAATCTGCTACCTTACACTCTGCTGGGAATTTCAGTTGGGTTTTCTTATTTTGATGACATAGGTCGAAGTATGTTAAAGAATGCTGTTAGCTAAATTTGAATGTTTTCTAAAGAAGGATCTTTTGAACACACATGATAAACACATCAATTCTGGCAATCTCTACTGCATTCTGAAAAGCAGTTTTAAATTGCATCCATTCTCTAGGGCATGCTATACTTCAGTGCATAGGAAATTTTAAATTAGAAGCACTAGCAGCTCAAAAAGTCAGCTTACACACCTACCACCATTTTAAATAATATCTTTTGTGACTGTTCAAGATCTCCAAAGATAAACGTTTATATGCATCCACATATGTGCAGTGAAATCAATATGTGATATACATACTCGATATGATAGCCTTGCTTGTTTAAGGCTATTTCGTTAAGATTTGAGTTTGAAATGTAATAAAGCCTGCACATCTTGCTGAAATTTGAAATCGAGACTGGAGATCATTGAAGCACAAAGGATATTATTTGCTTACACCATGATATCCACACTTCAGTGATCAGGAAAAAAGGCTGCATGAATATGCTCTACAGTTTGAAAGTAAACCTCATCTAGATTGTAGCTAAACATGAACAATCCCAGAATAAAAAATATTTTGGAAATATAAGCATGTTTCATGAATTAGCAGTTACCGTTTAAATTAAATCAAGAACCATCTTGAAATTTTCAATCCAAAGCTCACAAAAACATTTGTGTAATTAAACAAAGTGGCACAGAAGAGTCTGTAAAATGTGCAACAACAAAGCATGTAATCAATATACACGTAATTTATGATTGGATTACACTGATTGTGAAACTGCAATCAGATTAGACTGCAAGTGAAAACGGTAGTCCTGTCTTCTCTGTGTCATGTTTTCCTGACATCACCACTGTGTCAGCAGCCGGAGCAGAGACCTGATCCAACTGAAAAGGAGTGTTTTTCAGGCAGAGCAGTTCCTTCACTCACCCAAACAGAAGCACTAGGACTGGTACAAGTAAGGTGGTAGGAAGCGTGGCTCATACCACCCCTTCCAATGGCAGCACAGACACAGACACATTTAAACCAGTAGTGAAACTGCATCCCTTAGTGTGTCCTAACCAGTAAAATGCATTGCTTGCATGCTGGTATAAGTGGCAGAACAAATCAACGAAACAAAAGAGAGCATACAAATACTTTTACAAGCTCATCCAAAACCCTGCCAATACATGCTTTCTCAGATAGTAGATATATTAGATATTGAAGGGATCTCGCCAACTGGCTAGCATCTGAGTATTTAAAGTGTAAAAATAGTCTGTGAAGTAGGCTGATGCTAATTGTTTTTCCTTTGCCTTACCACTTCACACACGCTATGCACAAATGCTGGCATTACATGATTGGGTAAAGTCTGTAAACAAGAGCTTAAAAATCAGTCTTACCACTTCACATTTCTTACCTCTTTCCCTTTCTGTCTAAGCATAGCTCCCAAGTGTTCCAATCCCTGACTACATTCCAGCGTTAATCCACCTCAGCTACTGCTGTCTTCGGTCTGACTCAGGAACCTTCGATATTCAAAAGGCTTCATAGCAGCAGCAGCAGAAATGGGGAAACAAAACAAAACAAAGAAGGTCACAAACTTAAGTTTGACTTTTTAGGGGGGAAAAAGCACTTTAAGACAATTATTTTGCCTACTTAGATTTCAAGAGACATTTTGCCCCCTTACTGTTGCTGCTATGAATCTGCATCGCTAACAACTTCTTTGGCCCAGCTGCAGCACAAGCAAAGAACTATCAGAATCAGAGTCACATCAGAAATCAACACACAGAAGAGGTAAAAAGGGGTGAAAGAAAGAATGCCGGAAGGCTGAGGCCTGAAAGAGAGAAGAGGAGCTGGGGTAGGGAAGAAAGAGCAAACAGTGAAGCCAGGCTTGAGAGCATGCCCCTTCCTACATGTACATGACTGGATGAGCTGAAGAGCTTATGTCAGTGGACAGGCTGTTTACACAGTTACTTAATTTCTGTTTCTTGTACATTGTTTTAGATACTACTTGGGAAGCGGATTTTAAATGAAACATTTTGCCACGTGATCCGGATAGCCAAGAACCTGCAGGTGTGATGGTTCAGAGAGTCAACTACACAGGTTTAGGACCCAGCAGCCAGTATCAGTTTTCATCCAAATCATCTTTAATGCCACCGTAAAAAAACAAGTAAGGATTTAAATGGTGGTAACTGAAAGTGACTCACTGCAGAAAAAATGGCATTTATTCCACTCTTATTCAAAACCATCAACCGTCACACAGAGTCAAAAGTACTAATGTGAAGTAAGAGTGAGACACTAAATTCGAGCCTCATGTTTGCCTTTCAACATCAGCTAGCTATAGCGAAGCTCTGAACATCTGAACAATGTCATTTTTTCCTTGAGGCATATGGCCCTCAGGTAGGTAATCAAGAGCTACATCCTCTCTAAAAATGTCTGTATTCAAATCTAGAACATGTATTCGGTTTTTATACCAGATCTAGGTACTCCCTGAAAGCTCGAAATGAACAGGTCAATTTGGCCATCCTGACTAGAAAAGCAAAGGCATTCTTCCCAAAATGTGTCAGGTGAGTCAAAACAAACGTTCTACATGTACAGAAGGTATAGGATTTTGTTTTTTAAAAACTAAATTAACATAATCAGAAGTTCTTTTTCTTCCAATGCACACACAGGCATTTACATTACATTATCCTTAAATCAGTACCTTTTATTTTCATCTCCATAGCTTATACTATTATTAGGAAACATATACTTGTATCAACATACTTATTTATATGAGCAGGACTACCTCCACATTAACAATTATACTGTTACAATTATGTTAATAAAAAACACATCCAACATATACTAAAAAAAAAAAAAATCTAAGCATAGAGCACATCTTAATTTAATATAATCAAAAATACTGTAATGCTTGTTTAGAAGCAGACCAACATAGTCAGCTGCTATCTTTTTTAAACAAGCATGTTACATGCATCTTAAAAAAAAATCCCAGCAAATATTAAATTATTAATATACAAACTCAGCTGAACTAATAATTTAAAAAATACCCCGTCTTTGCCCATGCAGATAAAGCAGATCAAATGACACCTGCGGACCACACTGATCAGCTGATAATTGCAGCCCTATAGCTATCCACTGCCTCTCTTCTGGCACCCACGTCCTGCAGGCTTTAGACGATGATCCTCATCATATCTGATACTGTTTTGTTCATTCCTGATGTATAAAATTTTGTCTCTCTTAAACCAACTTCCAGTAGTGGACCAAAGACAACTTCCCCTTTCTGAAAAAAAAACCCAACCCCAAACCCCACCCCAATAACTTTCCTATCTAGCCACTAAATCTTGTGTGCAGCCACCTCAAAACAAATACATTAACCCATGAGCACTGTCTTTGCTCCCACAAAATCATTTGTTCCAATTTCTTTCCTTACATCAATCAAATCAGCTGCCATCTTAATAAAAAGTTATAAAATGCACATTTGGACTATATGACTTTTGACTACTGATAAGATTCTGATATGGTTTTGTATTCCAGGAATGCTACTTTAAATTGTAATACTTACTTTCAATATTTACTATTATTACGGAGTGGTAAAGTTGGGCTGGGAATAATCATCTATTACTCACTCCCGGTTTGTCAGAAGCACAACTTACCTTCCACAGAAAATTTGTATGTGCATTCATCTAGAATTTAATAGCGAATTCAGTAACTGTAGAGTTCAGTTTAGTATGTACCTAATAAATGATACTTTATACTATTAAAGCTTAATTAAAATGCTGTTGTAATATACCACTGTAAGTGACACATACCAATTCTGAAAATGCTAATGGGCATCTTCTGACAACTGGTAACTTCTATCCTACATATACAGAAAAAAAAATTAAGTTATTCATCTCATCCTGAAGAGCACATACAGTCTTCCTAGATGTTTTGTTTGTGCAGCTGATGCTCAACACTGTAGGGCACAAACTTTCCAAAACAGTCAAGAAGTTCCTCTCCTGTGAAGGTTTTTCATTCCTGAGCACTCTGAGGAGCAGACACTGCTCACCACTTGTCTGTCTTACCTACAAGCAAGCAGAGCCACCTTTCACCTTCCCCATCCCTTGCATATCCAAACAACATCTCCCTCCTAAAACTTAACACAAGTGATCTTACAAGCTCTTAATGACTGTTAAGCTCTAGTAGTTCCACACAATAGACTTCCAAGCATAAATAGTAGTAACCTAAAGAGATGCTTTCTACAAACCTGTCTGATGGACCATCACTTCAAGTAAAAAAAAAGGTTTTTTAGTAATGGGGCACTAAAAATATATCAGTTTGCAATAATCTCAGAGTTGTCCCCAAACAGTGGAAGCATCTCATTTCTATTAGATAGCAAAAACTCATTTTTAAAAGTTAATTAAGAAATTATACTAATTTTAGTACAGGGCAGCTTACTATTAAAAATTAGTACAAAAACATTTAGCTTAGTATTACTTTTGGAGGAGAACAAGTTATTCGTTGTGTGTCAAAAAGGACACCTCTATTTTGACTGAAGTTTATTTAAGTGTTTGCTGTAATAATCTCCAGGAAAGGTAACAATCATGTTACAACCTATCAGCCTCAAGTGCAATTTTATTAGCAATAGTATGTTTCTCTTCTGTTGTCTCTTTTTAATGTTTTAAGATTTCAACATATATCACAGCAGATGTTGATCTGCTGATACCAAATTACTGCCCAACATCTGCAAATGCACATCTAAAAAGGAACCAAGATTTGGTCTGTTGTTAAACGCAAAAAAAAAAAGGCTTTTCTGTTTTTTAAACAGGATGATCCATCTTTCTCACCTAGAAGGATGGCAACTTGTAATTATTACAGTTACCAGAGTCCCCAAGTGAAAGTTTTTCCAAGTAGCTGAGACCCTGCAAGAGGGAACAACGCCGGTGGCCTGTAGCGCATACAGGCTGTGTCCCACAGGAGCCAGCTAGGGCTGGCCCATGCTGCCCTGACAGGTAGGAACCGAGTGTCTCTATTATCTCAAACACACCTTGTACCGCCAAACAAATAGCTAGTAAAAACAACCTTCCAAAAAAAAAAAAAAAAAGGAAATTCTCTAAAAGGAATGAAAACCTCTTTCACACCTACCAAATGGCTTAAATACATCCAACGAACAAAGAATATCAAAACGCCAGAGTGCCCAGTTATCCGACCCTCGCTATGGCCCCAGACAAAGCACTCGATGCTTCAGCAACGCCTCACACCGTAAGTTTCTACGCTGCAGCCATGCGCTCAGAACGTGTGAGAAAAGCCATGCAAGTTTATACAGCAAATGGCACCGCAACCAAGTTTTGATACAATTACTGACACCCTCCACAGAGCCTCGCAAACCCTCCCCAAACCCTCCATGTGCGCTAAATCCCCTCAGCCCTCCCGCAGGCTCCCACCGCCCACCTCGCCCTCGCCAGCCCCAGCGCCGCCCTCCCGCCGCCACGGCAGCGGCCCGAGGCCCCCGCCAGGCGGGCCGGGGCGGCAGGTACGACGCCAGGAGCCGGCCGGGGCCCGTCCCGCCCGGCTGCGGGGGCCGGAGCGCGGCGGCGAGGCTGCAGACGGCGCTCTGCGGCCGGCCCTCCCCCGCGCCCCCCCGCCGCAGCGCTGCCCGGCGAGGGGAGGGCGCCCCCTACTGCCTCCCTCCCGCACTCCGCGCCGCCGGCTGGGCTGCGGTGCATTTTGGGTGGGGGCTGGTATTTTTCTTCCACGGCCATAAACCGGGAGCAACAATACCGATCTAACGGGAGCGGGGCGGGGGGGGGGAAGGGGCACCACCAGCATCGCGTACGCCCTGGTACTTGTTTTGGAAATCTTCCCCCCCCTGTGCCTCCCCCGCCCCCGGGCTGCAGCCGCCAAGGGGGTGCATGACAAGGGGTGGTGCAGCTCCCAGCAGCAGAGCGAGGCTTTAGGGTTTGATTTCCCCCGCCTTTGTCTGAGAAACGGGTGTCGGTAACTATAGCCCAGGGTAGGGAAAGGAGGGATGGGTGAGTCAACGTTGCTCCATCCTGCAGCTGGTGCTCGGCTCAGGATACCAGCCGCGGATCGCGCCTTTTCCCGCAGGCAGAGACACCTCGGCTGCCGGAGGGAGGCTGCTCCCCATTCATCGCACCGCAGCCAGCGCTGCTCTCCGACCTCGCTCCAGCGCCAACTCCGCCAGCGGGGACCTGCGCCCGGCTGCCGGCAGCGCCGGAACGCTGGACCCATTCACCGACTCATCATCCCGTTCACTTCGCCTTACCGCCAACGCAGCCCTCGCCATCACAGCCGCTCTCGGGACACATCCATGTGTGGTCCCCCCTACCGGGAGGGGGAAGGGAGGAGGCTGCGACTGCATCTGCCGCGCGGGCCCCGGGCAGAAGGGAGGGACGCCGGCAGCGCAGCAGTCCCCGCAGCCGGCCGGAGCAGAACCAGCCTCCCTAAGGCGGCGAAGTCTCTTCAACATGTGTGCGGTCGGGGGAGGGGGCCCGCCTGCCAACTCCGCAGCCCCCCGGCTGCAGCGGGCAGGGCGGCGGGCACGGCTCGGCGCGGGGCTCCTGCCCCTCGGGGCGAGCACGGGACTCCCGCCCCGCCGCCGGGGCTGGGGAACGGGGCTGCCGGGGGCCGCGGCACCGCCGGGCGGAGGGAGGGAGGGAGGGAGAGAGGGGGCGGGCGGGGGCTGCCCCCGCCCGGGTCGGACCGCGGACTCACGCACACACCTACCTGACTGGGGCTCTCCTCAGCAGCGAGGGCGGGCGCTCCCCCGGCACCTCTGGCTGGGGGTGGGGGTGCGCGGAGCTGCCTCCCTGGCGCCGCCCGGGTCCCTGGGCGGGCGGGCGGAGCAGAGCCGGCGGCGGCGCGGGGGAGACAAAGGGGGCTGGATGGCGGGGGGGCGAGTGTGCGGGGGGTGGCCTATGGTGAGCGGGTCCCGGGGGGCGGGGGCGGCAGCGGCGGCTTCACTGGGCTCGGTCCCCGGGGCGGGGGGTGTGGGGCTCCGGGGCGGGGGGGGGAGGGGGGGCTCCCTGGGCGCCCTGCAGACAATACAGCCGGGTCCCTCCTGCCCAGAACCTGCCCTGGCCAAGATGGCGGCCGAGAAAGAGCGGAAGTGACGCGAGACTCTCATTAGCATACGGGACTCATTGTCCGGCGGGAGGGGAGGGGGCCGCGCCCCGGGGGGGAGGGGGCCCGAGCCCCGGCGGATTCCCGCTGGCCTGGCCCCCATCCCGCCCCGCGGGCCGCGCCCCGCCAGCGGCGGGCGGGCGGGTTACATAACCCCGCCGAGCGGGGGGGCTCTCGCGAGAGAGACGGAGGGAGCCGCCGGCGGCGGCGGCGGCGGGATCTACCCCGGCCCCGCTAGGAGGCGCCGCGCCCTGCGGCTGGGTCCGGAGAGGGAGCTGACGCCGCCCGGTTATCCCTCCGCCGCCCCCAGCCGGGACTACATCCTGTCCTGAGGGGCCTCCGCCGCCGGGGCGGGGGCACGCGCCTGGCGAGCAACACGCCCACGTGACCGCGGTGCGCGCACGTGACCGCGCGGTCGTGAGCACACGGTCTCGTGCCGCGGCGACCGGCGGCCGCGGCGGCGCCTCAGGGCGCGCCCGCCCCGCCCCGCTCCGCGCGCCGCCGCCGGGCCGCAGCCCGCCCCCGGGGCGGGGCGGGGCCTCCCCGCGCACGGCGGCCCCCGGGGACCGCGCCCCGCCCCGCCCGCCCCCGCGCCCCGCGGCGGAGCCCCCGGCGCCCGCGCGTCGCCTCACACCATGGACAGCGCAGCCGGCGGCGCGGCCTGCGGGGCCGGGGCCGCCTTTCCCCTCGGGCGCGCGGCGCGTCGGCCTCGAGGCGGCCCGCCTCAGGCGTCGGGCGGCCGCCTGGGAGCGGCCCGGGCCCGGGAGTCCCCTTCCAGACGCCTCGCACCCCCCTGCAGGACGGCCGGGGCTGGCTGGTCCCGGACCCGGAGCCGGTCCCGGAGCCGGGGTAAGGCGCAGGCTGGGCTCAGCCGAAGGGAGGGAGGCTTCGAATGAGGCGACGGCTGTTCCGAGCGCCTCGTTAGGGTCACGCACTGCCAAATCTTTCATAAACTGTTGAGCGATTAGTCAGGAAATTTGGTGAGGTGGCAGAGGACGTGTCTGATTTACACACTGCTGCTTTCCGAAATCTAAATTTGTGGTATTTTGGCTTAATTTACTGAAAGCAAGCAATCGCCCAAAGGCAGATGCGTGTCATGTTTCTGGTGAGCTTTGTGTGTACGTGTTCACACACATACTTGCAGCAGACAGATAATCGACGTCACAAGTGTCGTTTCAGAGCAGTAACGTCTGGATCATGACAAGACTCCACATGCGATTCTTCCTTGCGGATCAAGACAAACATGCTCAAGATCTCAACAAACGAGGCCCAATTCTATAGCTCAGTAAAAACCAACATTCTACAAGTGAAAGGGAATGATGGCTTTTGTTACTTCAAAAATACACAAGGACTTGAAGGATGAAGTAAAGTGTAATTCCTTCCATCCTCAGCATTCAAAACCTTTCTGCTTCAGAGTGACATGTATTATAGTTAAGCCTTACAATACTGGAAAGAAAAGTCCGTGGTTTTGAATCATTGCCTGAAGTATAAACACATAGAAAAGTTGTCATAAATTACTTACACTTCACAAAACTCAAGGACCTCCTACATTTTGAAGTGACTGATGGCCTGAAAATGTGTACACCACTGTGTTTATCACAATTCGCATAAATAGCTTTTATGAAGAATTTAGTGGCATTTTATTGTACTTGTTAGCTTGCTTTAAGACTTTCTAGTTCGGCAGAATTTAGAAGTACGCTATTTGTCACTGTCTGCAAATCGCACCTTTATTTCGCCAGGTACTTTCGTGGTATCTTAACATTAGTGGTCGTAAGAATCAGTAGTCACAGAAAGAGTCTTTTACAATGGAATGGAAATAAACAAAACTTACCTGCAAAAACAAAGCTTGTGCTTTAGCATTAAAAGGGTTTCTAGAACTGAGGTACTTAAAAGTAGCTCTGCGATATCCGTATGTGAAATACGTCTCAACTAAGGAAAGCAAAGAAAGCTGGTTTGGTTGTTTTATAGTAACTTCAGTTTGCCTTCCAAGAGTAGATATTTTTTCTTTGATGGTGCAATTAACAAAGTATGTTGGAAAACATTTCTGAAACATTGTTACATCAGTACCGTATTCAGAAGCCACCAACTAACTTCATGGCCGCTTAAGCCAGTTTGGTTGCTGTCGACTGAAATACACAACCCCAAACAAACTTTAGGACCTTCCTATTTGAAGGGTTTTTATTTATGCTTTACCGCTGACCACTTTTTAGCGATCACTTACTAGTGGTGCATTATAACACGCTTTTACTTACCTAACTTGTCTCTTACTGGTCAGACTTCTGTTTTCTTCTTAAAATTAATTAAAATTTTAGAAGAAAGGGAGAAACATTTGCTGCACATTTAATACAGTATTGTTACACACTTACCTTCTTTCTGAAAGAAGAAAACAAACCATGATGATAAACAATTCTAGAAGGCTTGAAGAATGGTAACTACTGCAGTTGCCTCGCCTGCTCAGAGTTGTACGTCCATACGATGCTTTTGGTTGTACAGAAGAACACTTAACTGAGCAAATGAATTGTAGTAACAGAAAAGAGGAATGGAAGTCAGCAAGCACCGATTTAGAGTCGAGGCTGCAAGACATTCTTGGGTCACTTGGTTATTATGCCTGGAAGATGGGCGAGGTTGGAGAGGGTTGTCCCATTCAACTGGCTGTAGCTGTCACCACCATACTTGAGGGCTCTAGCATGGGTTTATTACACATAGAAAATAAATTTCCAAGAAAATATAACAACAACAGAAAAAAAAAGGTGTAAAAATACAACAGCACCGGAGAAACAAATCACTGACCCATAGACCTTGTAATCTAAGGGCTGAATTTGAGAAAACATATTGAGAAGTGCCTGAAGGTTAGAGGAACTGAGTTTAATGGGACACAATGCAGTTGGAAATAGAAATTATATTTGATAGATGCTTAAGGGAATGAGCACAACATGAAGGTGTGTGCAAAGGATACAATAGCACAAGCAGAAACAGTTGGAATCCAGGCAGGAGAACTGCATGGGCTTCTGGACGTCTTTCCATGCCCTGAATTTTGGGTGTGAGTATAAGTATCAGAGTAATTTTGTATCTTGCTGTAGTTTCTTGATACTTAGCAGAAGAAGCCTCCAGGGTAGGCTGGCAGTCAGGACAGCTGAAGATAGAGAGTCCTGTAACCACTTCCTCAATGTCAACCATATCAAGAAATTTCCATCGGGAAACAGCATTTCCAGCCATGATGGTAGTACCCAGTCCAGAATTAGGGCCAAAAAGAGTTTGGAAAACAATTTGTGAAGAGTTCGGAAACTGGAATTTGGTGTAAGAGGGAATTAAATTAGATATGGATAGAAAGAGCATCAGAAGGCAGAAATACCCACTCAGTGCACAAGATGGGTGATGCAGGCAAAGTGTTTTTCAGGCAAGGGAGAGAACAACAGGAGGGGAAGATAATGTAGCAGCAGCAGTTTGAGCAAATGTGAGCCATTGCCTGCTTTGGGGTAAAGTCTGCAATGACAGGGCTGAAACAATTGGGGGGAAGGATGAGATGGTATATGGACAAGATATGGTATATGGTCCAAATGATGGACAAGATCTTGTTCTCATTTAGTTCAGTGAGAGTTTTCGTGATGGTTTGCACAGTGTGACAGTTGTCAACAGTGAGTTGGAAAAGCAAGATTAGAATAATACAAAGTCTGTATGAAAAGATTGATTCACGCAGTGGGCAAGAAGGAGAAAAGGCGTCTTGAGCCCATTTTTCTCCTGTGTGTACAGAGTGAGGTGAATAAAATGAAACAAAAGTTGATAATAGTCTTAATATACTTTTTATGTTACGGAAGTGGGGTATTGTTTCTCACAATAGACTATGGCCACTAGAAAAATCAGTAAAATCGTAGCATTGTAAGAGACTAAACACTTAACACCAGAGGGGAGACAATTAGCATTCCCAAGTTGAATAGGTGTAATTGAACATGTGTTGTGCTACTGATTCTGGTCAAAATTGTGCCCACATTCATAATCGTACTAGTTTAGCAGCAGTACTGTTTGGTTTTTATTCAAATGCAAAATAATTAAGACAACTATCAATGGCTTTAAGCACCTAACATAATTAATTATATAATAAATACAAGTAAGTTAATCCTCAGCAGCATTAAGATTTCTGGTCTCACAATGATCTTTAAGACCCATTAATCCATCTAGCTCCTATGCTGTTTAGACACTTTATCTGTCAGCATTCTCTAAGCTTCTTCCATGCAGATGACACAGAAAAGTCACCAGGAAGGAACCAAATTTAGTCTGTATCAAGATGAAAGTAGGGAAGAACTATCCCTTGACACAGAGTACCCTCTTATTTTTCTCCTTGTTTTTTAGGAAGATACTCATATTAGGCAGGTCTGTGATTAGAGCTGCTTAAGATAGGTTTGCTTAGTTGGCTGGGATAACTTGAAAGGAAGGGTTGATCCCTTAGTCAGACCAATAAGACATTTATCTGTCATAAGCAACACTTAAATTTCACTTGGAAGCTGGTCAGTCAAGTATCACATCCTTTGGAGGTGATGCTGTACTGCCTTGACAACTACCTTTTTCTGTGGATATAGGATTGATATCTTGCATGTTGTCAACGCTTTCAGAAACACGGCATTCAAATAGGCTTTACTTAATGAAAGACATTGATTAAAATTAAAAAATCACCCAACTTCAGTATTTCAGTAATTTATCACTTTCCAGCAGCTTGTCTTTTTTACCTCCCCTGCATTGTACAGTAAGTAATATAATTATTTTGACAGGATCCACCCATCGGAAGTACTGCCATATGCCTTCTTTGCAAGAGCAAGCAGAATGGAAAACTGGACTAGAAATGAGAGCTCTCCAAACACATTGCAGTCATGACAGGATATTCACCATGTAGTAAGTAAATTGGTTATTTTCTTCCGGGGTATCCCCCCAGCAGTTGCACAGAAGTAGTGGGACAGAAGACCCCAAAGCATTCTCAAGCAGTGAGTGTAGGAGCTCAGTCAAGATCTTTCCTGTTCTGGAACAAAAGTAGAAGTATCATTTAGTGCTCAGATCTTCCCCTTCCTGAGAGCACAGCATTTTAGGAGCTAGATAACCACCCTCAGCTTCCCAGGAAACACCAAGTTCTCAGCTGTGGTTTTGTCTAGGTTCACCTCCTGGGGGTGTGACATGTTTGCAAAAAGTCAAAACAGGAAGGGAGTTTGTGAGCCAAACACAAGGTTGTTTTTGTTGTTTGTTTGTTTTGTTATGATGCACCATTGTACCAATTTCTGTTGAACAGTCAGTGCAACTAACCTTGCAGGGATAACCTTCCATTTTATGATCTTTGCCCACTGCTGCTTTGTTGAAATCCCTCTCTCAAGGGCTGAGTTTTCAGATTTAATTTTGGATTAAAAGTTGCAATTCGGTTTCCTTCTCTGCAGTCCCAATGCATTCCCCCCTGAACAGTAACAATCACAGTCTATAAGAAGGTATAAATGGCCACCATGCCTGAACAAAGAAGGTAAAATGTGGCAGGAACAGAGGAGGAAACGATGCTCAAGAAGTTTCTGTGCTTTACAGAAGTTCTGTGATTACCTTCTTTATTCATGTCTTCTACAGCCTGGCACCTTGGAGGTAATATGTCGTAAAACAATGATAAAGTTCGATAAGCAATCCTCTCGTCTGCGTATACCCCGTTCATACTGATCCTAATGTTAAAATTTGCCTACAGCTCTGGAATGCTAACCATTGAAAAGCTGTTGCTGAAGTCCTCAATGTATTGAACTCAGTAGGCAATCTGTCATTTAATTAATTTGTGCCAAGATTTCAATCCATGCTTATACTTGGAATCTTGATAGACTCTTAAATAAATATTATTGATTAGTCATCATTATTTTTTACTGTTGATATGCAGAAGGTTGTGCAACCTTGCAGTTGGCTTTCTACACAGTCCACTGGAAAATATGTTTTATTATAGTGCTTATATTGGCAACTAGGTACATCTTTATTGCAGGCTCAGATTAAAGCCTCAGATTTAAAAAAAAAACAAAACCAACAAACCAAAACTGAAGCCAACTCCCTCCAACCTCACATCAGACAAATCCTCACCCACAAGACCCAGAACAGATGAGCTAGGGATGTAATTTTGATGCTGGTTTCACATTCAGTTGGTTACATTAACCAGGCCTTGGTTGTCTGAAGAGCTTGTCCCAGCTTCAGAATCATAATGATCTAGGTCAGAGGGATTAAACTGCTTGACCTTGTGAATTACATACCTGAATCTTCCTATGACTAAGAGTGACAAAATCCATACCTCAGGGTATGAACCTGTATTGCGTATCCCTGAGGCAGGGCTACTGAGGGTGTCAGGGGCATGAGGAGACCACAGCTGCTCACAGTCCCCCTGCCAGGTAGTGTAGTTGGTTGGGTGCTAAGTCCTTGGATGAGAGGTGGTATCAATTTTAGTACCCTCCAGTTACGTGTTTCATCTCACAGCTGGGGCTTCAGGTTGTCCAATAAAAAACTTCCTGCTAATACAGGGCTGCTTAAGTCACTCAGCAGAGCTCAGACTGGGGATGTGCATTCAGAAGTACTCTCAAACCAGAGTGTAAGCACCAAACGTAGGTCAAGGATAATCCTAATGATATGCCATGCAAAACCCCACAACCCATCCTTCTTTAACGTCAAGTCTGTTGGGACTACATGCTTGAAGTTTAGCACGTGCTTTGACTGTTCTAATGGGTTTGAACAACTGAGCCTGCTGTGTAAGATATTTCATACATCACATTGAATCTCTAGCCCACAATACAGAACGAGATCTTCCCAGAGACCTGCCTACTGCCAATAGAGAGAATCAGTTTGCTGTTCAGGGGAAAGTGAATACTACTGGTGCAAAATGTGTGTTATCTTCTTCCTCCTCTTCATTAAACATGCCCAACCAAACATATCCATGATATATACTGATTGAAGCCAGGAAGGAATTAAAGCTCCTGTTCTTGCCAAATGATGGAGTGCTTGCAGGCACAGATTCCTAAGAAAGTATAATAAAGAAAGTACATTAGCAGAGTATTTGTGCCTTCATAGGAAATGAATATGGATGTAATTAAGAAAAGCTGATTTATGTGGAACTGTAAAACCAGGGACATAAAATGAAAAATTCTCTGTAAATGTCAAGTCAGTGTTCGGTCGTGGCCAAAACAAGGCACGTAGAGTATTGCAATGGTATTAAGAAAGAAACTGAAAACTAAAATGCCACTGTATAAATCCCTAGTACATGAATATTTTAAGACATTGTATGGAGTTCTAGGCACTGATCTTTAAAGATTATAGTAGAACTCATGTTCTACTATAGTCTGCTACTAACATTTTGAGAATAGCAATGTGTGGTGTGGCTTCTGTCTGAGGAAATTAAAAAGACAAGACTGAGTATGATGAGGGGATAAGCAAGGTCTATAAAATAATAGGAAAGGGCAAATGGCAAACAAGAAATAGGGAACATAGAATACTAGAATCATAGAATAGTTTGGGTTGGAAGGAACCTTAAAGATCTTCTGGTTCCAACCCCCCTGCCATGGGCAGGGACACCTTCCGCTAGACCAGGTTGCTCAAAGCCCCATCCAGCCTGGCCTTGAACACTTCCAGGGATGGGGCATCCACAACTTCTCTGGGCAGCCTGTTCCAGTGCCTCACCACCCTCACAATAAATAATTTCTTCCTAATATCAAATCTGAATCTACCTTCTTTCAGTTTAAAACCATTACCCCTTGTCCTATCACTATGCTCCCTGATGAAGAGTCCCTCCCCATCTTTTTGTAGGCCCCTTTTAAGTACTGGAAGGCTGCTAGAAGGTCTCCCCGGAGCCTTCTCTTCTCCAGGCTGAACAACCCCAAGTCTCTCAGCCTGTCTTCATCGGAGAGGTGCTCCAGCCCTCTGATCATCTTCGTGGCCTCGTCTGGACCCGCTCCAACAGGTCCATGTCCTTCTTGTCTTGGGAGCGCCAGAGCTGGACACAGAACTCCAGGTGAGGTCTCACGAGAGTGGAGTAGAGGGGCAGAATCACCTTCCTCGACCAGTTGGTTACGGTGCTTTTGATGCAGCCCAGGATGCAGTTGGCTTTCTGGGCTGCAAGCGCATATTGATGGCTCATATTCAGTTTTTCATCCACCAGTACACCCAAGTCCTTCTCCTTAGGGCTGCTCTCAATCCACTGATTGAGAACATCTGATGAGCTTATGTGCCGGTTTTGGCTGGGATAGTTAATTTCCTTCACAGTAGCTACTATGGGGCTGTGGTTTGGATTTGTGCTGGAAACAGTGTTAATAACACAGGGATGTTTTTGTTACACAGAGTCAAGGCCTTTGCTGCTCCTCACCACACCGCACCAGCGAGTGGGCTGGGGGGGCACAAGGAGTTGGGAGGGGACACAGCTGGGACAGCTGACCCCGACTGACCCAAGGGACATTCCACACCATATGACGTCATGCTCAGCATATAAAGCTGGGGGAAGAAGAAGGAAGGGGGGGGACGTCCAGAGTGATGGTGTTTGTCTTCCCAAGTAACCATTATGCGTGACGGAGCCCTGCTTTCCTGGAGATGGCCGCATACCTGCCTGCTGATGGGAAGGACTGAATGAATTCCTTGTTTTGCTTTGCTTGTGCACATGCTTTTGCTTTACCTCTTAAACTGTCTTTATCTCAACCCATGATCTTTCTCACTTTTACTCTTCTGATTCTCTCCCCCATCCCACCGGGGGGGAGTGAGCGAGCGGCTGTGTGGGGCTGAGTTGCTGGCTGGGGTTAAACCAGGACAATTTATTAGGCAGTAAGCTTAAAATAAACAAAAGAAAGTACTTCACAAAATACACGTATTAAAATTGTTGAACTCATTGCTATAGGATGCTGTAGAAGCCAAAACTTTGAATGCATTCAAAAAGCAATCAAATTCTCAGAAAATAAAAGGAACCATTAAAAGGTCCAGACATTCTTGACCTCTGGCTCCAAAAGACCCCATATTGCTGACTGTTGGTGTATTTGGGCAAAGATCATACTAGCCATGTTTCTTACTTGCTTTCACTCTGCATCCATTGTTGGGCACTGTAAGAGATAGTGTGGCCATTCCTGCTTAACTTCCTTCTTACGTTATAAGCTATTCTTCCCCTATAATACATATTCTTTTAAGATTTTGGGGTTTATGTTAAGAATTTACATAGGTGGTCTTCAAATACAAAGAGGCTTGATTAAAAGACGCTGAGAACAAATTCAAGTAACTCAAAGACTTTCTGTTAAGAAAGTCAAAAACAGTTTAAGTCGGCAATTTCATCCGATTATTTGCTAAAAGGATACCAACTTTATTAAACAAGGACCTCTATTAGAGCTCTGAACACTAGTTACAGTATTACAATATTTATTTTCCATGGACTCTCACAGCAGTGCATGCAAGAAAAAAGGTCAGTGTTAGAATGCAGTCTTAGAGCTTGTTTTTGCAATGTTTTCCTATGTACAGAACACTGTTCAAGTACTGGTGAGGTTCTACAGTGCCACATCTAAGTGCTCATAGACAGGGAATACTTTAGAACCAGATGTTCCAGTCACCTCAGTGGAGAAACTCATTGGAAAGAAAGTGCTGCAGGCTGAGATGTGGGAAAGGATGGAGAGAGGTGAGTTAGGCCGGTTCTGGGCAAAGATTCGATATGTGTTTTTTATCGAACTCAACATTAACAGCATACTATTTTATGATTCTCCCCTCTACAAGTGCATGGAGGGTGTCATGGTTTAACCCCAGCCAGCAACTAAGCCCCACACCGCTGCTTGCTTGCTCCCCCCGGGTTGGGATGGGGGAGAGAATCGGAAGGGTAAAAGTCAGAAAGCTCATGGGTTGAGATAAAGACAGTTTAATAGGTAAAGCAAAAGCCGCCTGCACAAGCAAAGCAAAACAAGGAATTCATTCGTTCCTTCCCATGGGCAGGCAGGTGTGCAGCCATCTCCAGGAAAGCAGGGCTCCATCACGCAGAAGAGCTACTTGGGAAGACAAAACGCCGTCACTCCAAACGTCCCCCCCCTCCTCATCCTTCCCCCAGCTTTATATGCTGAGCATGATGTCATATGGCATGGGATATCCCTTGGGTCAGTCGGGGTCAGCTGTCCCAGCTGTGTTCCCTCCCAACTCCTTGTGCCCCCCCAGCCTCCTCGCTGGTGGGGTGGGGTGAGGAGCAGAAAAGGCCTTGACTCTGTGTGAGCCCTGCTCAGCAGTAGCGAAAACATCTCTGTGTTATCAACACTGTTTCCAGCACAAATCCAAACCACAGCCCCATAGCAGCTACTGTGAAGGAAATTAACTCTACCCCAGCCAAGCCCAGCACAGAGGGTCAAACGCACAAACAACAGCTACCTCTTCTGAAGTTCAGGCTTTTAAAACTTACTGTAAGGCAATTTTTGAAAGTGTGTTCAACATTCACTAAGTTATCTGCAGCGCAGCCCCCCTTTTTTTAAGAAATATACAGTCTTTTTGCTAGGAAAAAAAAAACAACAGATGGTTTTCATGGTATATATTGTGAAATATATATGTGTGTGTGCGTACTGCACTAACTCAGGGAAATCCTGTATATTCTTAATTGTGTGTGTTTCCACTGGATCAATGTATTAGCTCCTCTCAGCAGTGCTTTCTACAAGCAGCTTGGTGCAGGCTATTGAAATGAGTTTCACTCTTCTGACCTTGTCTTGTTTCAAGAAGTATTGTAGAGCGTCTGCTTGTGTCCTGATGCCATGAAATACTTGTTTTCGTTTCGCTATAGCACTTCTTTCTTGATAACTTAAATACCATTACCTTTAAGCATAATATTACCTATTTATCTAAAAACTGAAGCCCAGTTGCATTTCAAACTTTCGCATACTAGAGCACAAAATGTGCCATGTAGTATGATCCTAATTTATATGTAGAAGCACCTTCCTGCAAACACGATCTCATAAATAGACAAATGAAGGAAATTTTCATAATTAAAAAGTAGACATGCACATTCTAAAAGCGAAACCCTAATTCACGGCAATTAGATCATGAATAATTAATATAATGGACTTTTGTTATATATCGTTACATAAAAGTCTGAGAAAAACATGATCTTGTTAAGGCTCAATTTGTATTATAGCAAATGGTTTTCAGTAGTGCGTAAATTTGAATAAACATCTAAAAACTCACTATTTGGTCATTAAAAACTTTGTACCTATTTTCAACTTAAAATGTTGACTTTAGCCATGAAACCTCCAAATAAAACATAAATAGATGAAACCTATTCACTGGAGATTTCAGTGGCCCTTTAGACCCAGAGATTTATTTCTGTATACATTATTAGATCTGATTAGCCTGCACCAAATGAAATTACGTGTAATTTGCTGGAAAAGTACAGGCAAATGTCACAAAATGTACAGTTAAGTCACTGTAATCCAGTTACAGGTAGATTCAAAACCTACAGCTACATTTTTTTATTATTTTAAAGCAAATTAAATATGAAACGTTTGCTCCGAGTACTCAGAAAAGGAGAAAAATATCAGAATCTGTACAACTTCACTAAAGAACAAAGGAATATCTCTAAAGCTGTCCACTAGAAAATAAGCTTTTGTTTTAAAGTTCTATTTTTTTTTGTCACTGTGATGAATAACTATCTGAAATACGAATTTATCATTTATCTACAGATTTTCTAATTTTTTTTCTAATATTAACAACTGTATCTAGTGTACTAAAGGAATGCAGACAAACACAAGCCAAATAGGTGTAATTTTTAAGACATTTGTTGCTGCTTCTCTCCTACCATTAATTTTCTGATACGGGTATCCACAGAAGTACACCCGGGGGGGGTGTATTGTCCCCCCTATAAGGACATATTTTTCATATATATGAAGCCATTATCGGAATAATTTCATCCTCTCACTTACTTCTTCCCCCCTCCCCCCAAGTGCATATTTGATTGCAAGGGCTTCATAATTTCTGAGTTCTGGCTATATCAAACTGTGAAACAAAAAATAGTATTACTCTGTATTTTGTTCATTAGGATCTGGAACAAATACAGATTTTACATTGCCAACTGTTATTTGACAGAAGAAAAATTTCTCAAATGTCTTCAGTGAGGTGAATTGGGTCTTCTGTCACCCCAAAGTTGGCCGAGATGTCAGACTCCTGTTTTATAGATTCTAAAAATGTTCAGTTTCTAAAGAAAATAGGAAAAGAGAATCATCTGCTTCTGGACAAACACACAGAATACAAAATTATTCCACACATACGATTCTCTTTCTTATCCAAAGAATATTCCTTCTTTCCAGTCTAGGAACAATTTTACAAAGAACAAATCACTGTACTCATCTGTATTTCCTCTTAAACTACACAAGCTATTATCAGTTCTGTAGAAACCATTCTATATATCTGTTTTAAGATACATGTATATACGTGCTGAGGAAAGAAAGGGAACTAATTGGTATATATTTAAAATACTACCTGCAAACCACAGGACAAAGATAAGATAAATTCTGTAATTTTTTTAATGTCCTTGCTTGTCTTTATTTCAAAATCATCTTTAGCTTCTGCTGAATAATGATTCACTTCTAAATGCAAAAGATCATTTAGCTTTGTGTTCTTTATTAAGACTTCATTATTTTTACAAAAATAGAATAGAGCATTAGTCTTTATTAGTTTTTAGTTTGACATACAGTTCATTTATTTTGAAAGGAGCATTTTGGGATACAATATATTTAGTTTATTACTGGTGGTTCATTTAATTGTTAGTTTATAGCAGGTCTTCCGGTCACCACAGAAATTATCAAGCTTCTGCTATTATGTAGTAAAAACCACACAGATGTCAGAAAATGTTTTTCTAAAAAGGTTAATTTAGGATAAACTTATCATGTTGTAGCAAACAAGGTCAAGAGTCCCTTTAAGAAGGAGACTATTTCATTGCCTCCCAGTTTAGATTCTCCATAGACACGGTCCACAAATGAAATAGGAACCTGTTGAAACAAGCAAAACTATTTAAGGTTCAAAACCTAAATAATCAGAAATTCTGTAAACAAAAGAATAGCCTTTGAACTACAGCATGTTTAGACATGGGAAGAAGGCAAGCACCACATTGGCTTCCTTCGTGTCAGTTGTTCTTACCCATAGCTTTAAATGATGCCCCATAGCTGAGAAGCATGAAATTATTTGGTTTATCACCTTTAAAGATGATCCAAAGACATTACTCAGTGGCTGGATGATACACCAGTCAGAAGAATCTTAATAGCTTAAGTGTACTAAAAGCCTGGGGGCTTAAAATGCACCTTCAGCACTTTCCTTCTTAGTTAAATTCAATACCTCTGAGTCAACGCCTCAGGAGGGCAAAAATCTCCTGCCACCACGAGCATGCTGCTCAACCTCACCACTGGCTAGAAGATGACATCTGAATATGGCAGATAGTGCGTATTTGACAAACACCACCTGTCTTTGTCGGTCTTTGACCATTTTATAGATTATTTACAGGATTAAAGGGCATTTAAAACACAAATTTTGGTTTCCTTACCGAAGTGATCATACTGTCCAGATTAACTCACTACTCATAAAATGTTAGGAACATACCGCTTTTCAGTAATTTGACCACGTACAAATGACATATGACAGGACATTCTGCCAACACTGTGTTAGAGTATTCAAGAATTTCCATATATGTTTGTGAGCAAAATTGAAATACTTCAGGGGCTAAAATAAAGAATTGCATTTGCAAAAGTCATTAAAAAATTGGCTTAGTGTTCTGCTGGCAGTTTCAACCAGAAATCATCTGGCAAGTGGAACATAAAAATCACCACACCCTTGCATCTGTGCCAGGACTGAGGATTTCTCACAATTCTAGCAGATCAGTCCATGGTTGAAGAGAACCCAAGGCAAGAAGACAGTAAGAAGGCACCTAAAAAGGCATGCGGATGGACTCAACAATGACTCTGGCTTTCTCAGTAGGGTCCCTTTGATGATCCCAGTAAACATCCTGGCCACTACAGACAGCTGATCTACGGGGCACGGACAGAAATCACTGAATATGTAGTCAGTGCAGGATGTCAGAAGTGACATTTCCTGACCAGTAATGAAAGAATGGTTAATATCTTGTCTAATAAAAGGTATCCAGTCTTTCCCTTCAGTATAGGAATTAACCACCTGTGTTGTTGCTGCACTTTGCCTTTCTTGCATAAGAAGTTCTATCCATTAGTCTTAAAGGAAGCATTTTCAAAAGGATGTATTCCATACCCGATGGTACATTTCATATATGGTAAAGAAATACAGCAAAATGAAACAGAGGTGCATACAAGACTATTCAGGTATAGCTTGTGTCAGTTCATCTCATCATCCATTTGTTCCTTTTAGACTGGCAGGTCTCAATCTTCATTTTCAACTTTGCTTAAGAAATTTTACCCTCACAACTGTATCTACATTTTACAACTGCATAAAACCTCCTATTCTGCCTGTAGAGCTGCAGCACCCACAAACCAGGAATTAGACATGAAAGTGTCGCCTCTTCTGGAATGTCGGTATTACTATTTGGATAATTATAAAATATATAAAGATCATAAGTATTGATCAGGAAATACTGTATCAATGTACTTGAAACATAATGGAAAATTGTCCTGCCCCAGGAAGTTACAATATAGAGATGATACACAGAACAGGAAAAATACAATAGTCTTATTTATAGGTCTATGTCGGCAATCTGAACACTGTCAAGTTTGTTACAGATATCACAAAGGAAATCTTAAAGATGAGGCCGAAGCAGAACAATGAAGCAACTTTTCAGATGTTAGAGAGAACTCGTCCCACACATGAGAAACCAAAGGAGAAGGGAAGATGATGCTTACTTGAGAATGTAAGAGATGAATTGTGGAGGGTGGCGTAACCAACCCATCACAAAACAGAGCCCATATCTCAACACTGACTGGGAGACATTAGGCCTAGTGAGGACTGTCCGTCAGGCTCTGAACCGGAAGACAAATATCTTATATTTGATGCTATACAACCAGTAGAGGCACGTAAATAATGAGTAGTGAAATCAAATAATAGGCAGAAAAAAGGTCTTTGCAGCAGCAGCCTGAAGAGGTATAAGCAACCCAAGATTGCCTTTTTTTTTAAAGCCAGAGAAGTGTATTTTACTGTTTTAAAAATGTACAGTAAATAAAACCTCATCCTAGCTTTCAGTATCTGGAAGTATAGACAGGTGAGGATTTAATTCAGCAATATTAGAAAGCAGTATGTGAACGCAGCTGGGTGTGAAGACTAAAGAAATTAGGGTCAAACCCCAGCTACAGACAGGATAGTGATGTTGCTCCATAGGCAAGAAAGGTGAAGAAAAGAGCTTGCTTTATTGTGTGGAAATACTCTACCTGATTTTGATAGAGAAATGCAGTACGTAAGGTTTAGAGAGAGAAGTACCAGCAACAGACTTCTCTCACAACTCACAGTGATGAAAATGATGATGAAGAACTGGTTCTGAGATTTGGCTGCACAGAGAATTCCAGTGAATCATCTTTAAAGACACCAGCAAGAGCAATTCAATGAAATATAAAAGGCAGCAATCAGACTGCTGGAAATACAGGATCTAACAATTGTTTGGAGTTCTTTTTCAATGCTTGTAGACAGCACATTCAAAGAATTTAGAAGCAGAAAGTTGTGATAGCTGGAAAGTTGGAAAAAACCAAGGAAGTCAGAGAACAGAATAAATCTGAAATAGAGTCAGGTTGCTGGAGAAAACAAAATTATTTGAAAAGACCTGACTAGGGATGTCTGTACAATATGAAGGAGGCAAGAAGAGGCTCACAGCAGCTTCATGGTATATTTTGACTTCTTTCCCTCCTTTGAAGAACATTGTAAAATTGTATGCAGCTAAAGAAATGGCAACAAGAAAAGGGAAGGATCTGAGAAGCATATCAGCCAGGGGAATAAGTAACTGGAATTTCAGATCTGGTATTCACCTGGAAAAGTTGGAAAAATAGAGGAATTCTACATACGTAATTTCTTTATATCGATTGGAAAATCTTGCTGCTTCTTGGCAGCGCACAGTATTTCCTATGTTCCCAGTAATCTGTATCTACATTTAAATGAAAGCACAATATGCTTATCAAAACTTTTACTATACCTCTCCAATAGTATATCCTAACTGTCTAGCCCGAACAATCATCTCCATCTGGAAGACGTATCCTTTAGAAACACATTTTTCCATTAGTTTCTGTAAGACTTCTTTTCTGTATAACCTGTAAATGATTACAAAGAAAATGAAACCTGACGCACAATTCACGAACTTCAGAAATCAAGATAGTGACTACAGTTAAGATTGCTACACACTCACTCATATCGTTACTATTTAAAAAAAATAATTAATAAAGTCACAGGAGCAACAGTTCTTGCAATCTAGTCTACTATTTCTTACAGCCTTTCCAAACAGATTTCATAGTCCTCAGTAAAGGAGGTCTGTTCTTACTCCAGTTCCTTGTTCAGCAGTTTCTTAATTTCAAATAAACTTTATGAATTGCAAACCAGACGCGTACCTGAAACTTCCTGTTAGGTCTGATGCACCTGGTCTCAGCAAAACCTGAGTTATAAAATTGGCACCACGACTGTGAAAGAAAACATGATTGTCAAAATTGCTCAGTACACAACTCCAAAAGATCAAGCAGAGTTTCTAGAAAGTAAGCAAAAAAGAAAAGAAACCCTTTATTGCTTAATATGAAACAATTATATTTCTAATATTCTATTCATATTTCTAATATGTTTTCACTGCTAGATTTGACTAATAAATGTTCATCTTGAAGCCAAAACTCAACCTTTTGGTTTTCAAATGTTGATGACTAGTAGATTATTGAACTTCTCTATGAAGGAAACCCAATGATTTTTAGAAATTGGGTTTACAATCTGGTTCTTTATGGTAGAATTGTCAGTACAACTACATACTATTACAGTACAAAAGAAGTAAATTTGACAACAGTCAAAACTACATTTTTCTTCTGACTCACATTCATTGTAAGGGGACAATAAAAATGCTTCTTTGACAAATGTGAGGCTTGGATTTAGAAAATCAAGATTCAGTTTTGGTTTACGCTCCTTTCATAGTATGATAAGGATAAGCTCCACTGATGAAAAACGTTGCAAGACTGAAAAGCCAGTCACAACTATGTTGCTGAGGGCTGTATTACGCACTGATAAGATGTGCAAGTCCTTCACATTGTCAAGTATGATGAAAAAGGATTTCTCTGTAATGTCCATTAAGTGCTCTTCCTTTTTTGGGGTGTTTATTTTATTTAGATTCACAAAAAGATGAGCACTTATTCCAGAAATCCAAATACAGTCCCTGTGATACTGTCTCCAGATCAGACTGGTAACACAACTTCTGCTCCTAATTCTTTACAATAACTTATATATCAGCATTAACTTATGCCTATTCTCTTAAATAAGGCCTAAGAGAAAAGAGTTTCTGCAGAAGAAACTTGCTGATTACCTCCTGAAAATCTGTAAGTCCCTGTAAACCTGAGATGCCAACCTCCATACGCTTATACAACCTTGACATCACTTTCCTCTTTGCTTTTGGGTGAAACCTCTCCCTAGTGCTCACTGTAACCATTTTCCAGTAAGGTCTAAGTAATGATTTATTGACATTGATCGTGCCAGATAATTCTTAACTTATGACAAATCAGAGTATCAACAGAGGGCTTTAGCAAGTGATTTACTGTTTAGGGAAAGGACCATTATAGATCTTAAGGCTAACCACATTTGTCTTCTAAACTTGACAAAAGCGTCATAGTCTCAGCTCATTCTTTGGATGATGAAGCTGAAAGACTGTCCCAACCTGATGCCATGCAGATTTGTCCACTGTTCCAACCCATTTCTCAAGCCTAGTCATATCATTACATTCTTTCTTGGTGCGTTTTAACCAAAGACTTTGCAAATCATGCATGCTTCTATTATTTAATATGATTTTGCAGTACCCAGTACTATTGCCTAAAGACTCAGTTCAGCTCACACAGATTGAGTTGAGTACTTGGAATTATTATTTCTAAATAACAAATTAATGTGTAAATATCTAGAAAAATACTAACCTGATCAATTTTCTTTTCAAATCCCAGCCATATACTCCTCCATTTCCTTTGTATCTTGTTCCAGATACAATATCAAAATTGCCTTCTTTCTGCTTTCTATAAGCAATTGGTTTTATCAGAAAAACAGGAGGAATATTTGTATGAAGGTAGTACAAATTTCAAAATAAGAACAGTCACTCTTTAGTACAAAATCTGTATTTTACAAACCTCTGAACAAATAAGTAGAGAAGAGAGGAAAGCAATAGTTATAGTGGTTATAAGCATTATGCATTTAAAAACCTGTTAACTGTTCTCTTATGAAGAGCTATTTCAGGGAATCTCATGATTATCTTTTACCAACTATGTCATAGAATTTCATAGACTACTTCATAAATAATTTTATAAAGAGCAACTTATGCATTTTTAAAGCTTCTCTCTAGTATAAAAGGTAGAGTGATTTTTCAATACAGATTTAAATATTTAAATTACACAAACCCATAGCAAAGGGGAAAAAAAAAAGTCTGGAACTACCCTTAGTCCATACCATGCCTGACTGCTGCAGAACCTTATCTAAAATGTTAGGCCTCCAGTACTACCTAGCAAGAAAGTTGAAAATCAGACATCAGAGGCTAAGGGTAGCAGTCTGCAACGCCTGTTGACCATTTCTCACAAATTGAAATGTAACAGGGAGAGGAAGGTAGGAGGTAGAAAAAAGTATTTCACCAATAATTGAGGACATGGTCCTCCTATCAATATCTCTATATGCACACAAGATAAAATGATTAGAAGATGACATTTATATATACACTTTTCAAAGCTGAACAACCATTACAAGGAAGAGAAGTACTTTGACACACATGCTCGCTGTTACTTTAAACTTGGGGATTTTTTCTCCAGTTAGGAACCAATTATTTTTCTGGATTATTTTGGCACAAATCTAATGAGGTCCAATCACTTTTATTTAAATTCTTGCCTCGCCAATTTTCTTACTACAGCTAGACATCTATACATGAATATAAAGCTTTCAGATATTACTATGAAACAATAAAAGTTCCAAAGTCATTCTCTCATACTACAATCGGCACCTACCTGATAAACTCTGGAATAAATTTTGGCTGAAATGGAAGGAAAACAGATGAGAAAAGAGAAAGGGATGGGGGGGAGCAATCAATGAAAATTTAATTGTAACAGATTAAAGTAACAGCACATAAAGTACAGACTTACATGGTGAGAGAGGTCAGCATCCATAATAACAATAAAATTCCCAGTGGCATGCTTCATTCCATGAATATAAGCAGTGCCTGATGAAAACAGTACAGAAATAATTTCCCTCACTATTTTAACATACACAATCTTCTAGCCACAGTCTTCACTTATTTTCTAAAATCTCTAAGTTATACTATAAAAGGATCAACTAAAAACTCCTAAAATTTGTTTTAAAATGATATATCAGTGGTGAAACATTAAAATAACTTTTTCTTTTCCCTACAATTTCAGCACTAGATTTTATAAATTTAAACCTTGGCAAACCCTACTGCACTAGAAATGCAGAGAGAAACATGACTTGATAAGTGGGTCACTATTTGAAATACCATTTTCAGAAGCGCCATAGGCACTTATGAGCCACAGAAAACTAGAAATAGGACACAGACAACAAAATAATGACTGACAGTTAAAAAACCCTGCTTTCTAGATTCAGAATTTCCTGTTAGTGGTATATAGACTTGGGTTGTTCTCCTTGACACCATGAATTATATTCTGATACCTGACCTGAAGACAGCCTTTATTTTCTTACTTTAGATTTTGCTGCATTTTATTAATCCTGTATGAACCAGTGTAGCTATCTTTATAAGAGCTGGAACAAGTTCTCCTCAATAATGTAAATCTCTGATCCGAGTCATATCGTTCAAAGACAGCACTGCTTCCAAGGACAGTACAGCAGCACAACAGAGATTAAAAACTGGCATGTACTCTTCACCAACCCAAATTACTCTTGAGTCTCTGTTAACTTCATAAGGAATAGATAAAACTGAAAACAAAACACTCTCAACTGATATCCTTAGCAGGCACTCTCACAGGAAACTAAACTCCTGGTTAATGAACAACCTGTCTTTCCTTTCTTTTCCATGTTGTTTGCAAAAAGTTACACAGTAGGAGTGTCACAGATTTATGTACTGTGCATGATTAGTACATATGGTACATGAAAAATTTAAATTCAGTCAGTTTTAATCCGTAATACTGCTCAAATTAGGACATGGGATGAAAAGGCAGAAAACATAAAAATAAAGATAAGTGAGCTTTTTGGAGTTTCTCAGATAAATGAGGGATGTAGAAAAAAGTATAGAAATTTGAATTTAAATAGAGAATTCAATATCAAAATTAGAATTTTGGTTTTATTCAGTGGACTGGAGAAATTAACTGCAGTACTCAGTACACAAGATACGTCAAATGTTTTACCAGCACATGGGAGTGGGGGTTGCCAAGACATTTAGCAAGAAAGGCAGATACTGATTAACAATAAGTCAAACAAAGTATTGCACTTTACCATTTTCTCCATTCCTATTATAAGAGAGGCGGGATAAAGATACAACATGAATCTTAACAGATGGAAATATCTTCACTTTCTTTTAGGATAGTTCCCATACTACAAGTTTTAATGTCATTTATGACTTCCTAGGATATCTGCCTTTTTCTAAAGCAAATAATGAAAAACTTGATTTACATATTTACGGCATGAGAGCTACAAAATTCCAGTCCTGCATCATTCCATGCAAATTTTAATGATCAATCTCAGTGGTACAAGATCTCACAATTAAGTGAGATTTCTGCAACATGAGCAACTTTTGCAATTGTACTTCAAAGCCCTCAATTCACTTGTCAGTTAATAGGTGAGACAATACTTTAGTAGTTTGAGTGCTGGACATCTGTCAGATATGTATCTTTTTATGTAATTACAGTCATAATTCACACTGAAATGGGTTTAACTGTGAAGAGCTCTGTCCAATTACGTGTCAGAAAAATATCCCAGTCTTCTCTGGAGATTGCACCAACTTATAGTCCAATTTTTGAAGCATCCTGCACATGGGTAGACTGCACCGAAAGTACCGCTGTCCCCTCTGGATCAGTAGCTTCCACACAACTATAGCAGCTACTCTTGTAAAAAAAGTTACATTTTTTCTCGATCTAGACCCCTCACTCTGAGCAGTGAATGCAGTAGGGGAGGGAGAGCAGCAGCATGTTAGCAGGGAAACACAGTTGTACAGAATTGCAGTGACCACAGTTTTCAGGTTTGAGGTTGTGGCGAACTTGTTGTAAATACTCAGTGATTTTTGTGTGTGTGTGGTTTTTAAGCTGGTTCACTTACAAAAACTTGGTGAAAACATATCTTTCTGCTTTTGGGCTTTACTGTGATTTTTTTCTGGAAATTTATACACTAGAATCAAAGACTATAGCAGTTTGGGTTGTTTTTTTGTTTGTTTGGTTGGTTGGTTTTTTGTACTAACCAGAGTTAATAAGGACTTACCGAGGCCCAACTTTCTTGGTCTGGGTCTTAGAAGCTGCAAGATATATTAAAATATACATATATTACTTGAAATGCAGTTTTTAATTAATTTTAGTGACAGCTTAATATTCGCTATTTTCAAGGTATAAAAATATTTTAAAATCTAATTTTCATTTTTAGAAATCTAGATAACATATAAAAATAAATTTATCTGTCAAAATACAGCAGAAACAAACCATTATATTAAACAGGTATTTAATCAGGTCATATTAAAAAAAAGAACAACTCTTTTAAGCTTTACTTAGTGGTGCTGCAGTTCAAAAAAAAAAAAGCCAAACCAACTCACAAAATTAAAAGCACCATTTTAGTAACTAAAGGATTTCTTCAAATTCCACTATCTGAAATACAGTTCTAAATCTGAATAAGTCTCCCCAGCACCATTACTTTTAAGGAACGACAATCACTAACAGCAAATATTTTAGCAAGTTTCCCAAAGTGATTTATCATATCTCTGGTACTGAATATAAATTTCAAGATATTCACGTGCATGCAGATATACCCCATGAATAATGACCACATAACAACATTATTAATCTTTCAGGATATGAGTGACCAAGCTTTAAACCTGTGCCAAGTATCCTCAGCTCCCGCAGGGCCATATGAAGCGCAGGGGAGAACGAGGCACCACCACTAACAAAAGAGGAATCTAACTTTTAAATCACCATGAGAACAATTTAACTTTCAAATCTTCCTGAAGTGCCTTTGATATAAGTCAGCATTTGGGGAGGAGAGGGTAGATATTTAAACAGCCATCTAAACGTACTTCAGAAACAAATTTTAAATCTCACTTTTAAATCTTGGCAAGTTTTCATGCATTATGTGAGAGGTCATAAGTAACGTAGTTCAGAGAAGGACGTGGATATGAAAGAGTTAATAACCACTAGTGCTTCTGCTGATTTGTTAGTTTGGTTTCTGGGGGTTTTTTTGGTTGGTGTGGTGTGTTGTTTTTTTTTTTTCCTTTAATGAATAGTTAAATTTGAGCACTAACAAAAAAAAATCACTTTGATTCCTCACCTACTTCCTTGAACACGCTGGCCTCTCATTAACTTAACTACGTACCATGTTCAATAAGCATAATGTAGTAAGTGAGAAGCCCCACGGAGTTAATTGGATGACGACCCCTGAGCACAGATCAGAACAATGATTTTGCTCAGGAAACGAAGAAAAGAATTTCGGGTAAGAAAAAATAAAGTTATCAGGAAACAATGAAAATTCACTTAATGAAAAACCACAGCTGATTTACACTTCTGCAGTAATGCAAGTGTGAGCTGCTGGCAGCGCCTCCACGTAATTCCACTCAAGCGTGCTTGGCTCAGCGCTGCTGCAGGGGCTGGTCCACAGATTAACCTTCAAAATTACACTCTTAAGCAGTGAGGAAAGGTTGGCTGACTATTTTAAGCTTTTCTATTCCTAGTATCAAAAAAGGAAAAAAAAAAAATACTCTAAAACTTCCCATATACATTGTTTTTAAAGTAATCTCTATAAATGGTGCTTCATTCACAAATACTTTTTAAAACCTTACATTTACACAGTAATAGATTAGGAAAGTGTCTAACGCTACTTACAGCACAAAACTGTCAAACTGAACGTTGGGTTTTTACACCGTTCTATGATAAAGCTTTTATTGCCAGAAAAAAAAAAAAAGGTAGCTTTAATGGCTAATAAAGACTAAATAAATGACAGTATCTTATTGTACATAATTGATAGTTATACGGTAATTATATTAAATAGGAAAAAAAAAAAGTCCTGTTATTGAGGGATGCAATGAGACATTAAAAATAAATCACAAGACCAGACTAGCTTTCATCTTTCCAATTTCCCTATTCCTGCAGTCACTTAAAATGAAATTCAAGTTCATTCAAACCTCATCTATCCCTCAGGCACGCACAAAGTACACTAACAACCACTATTCATTACTCAACAGCACACAGCAATACACAAAGTATTAGAAACATTTTGCAAACATTAATTCATGATTCTGCATAGTTCATAATGCTGCTAAGCAGCGGCATGACTCTTATAATTTTACATTTGTCTAAAGTGGTGTGCAAAGATTTAAATAACTTGTTTAAGGATGTAAAGAAAGTGCAGAATCCGGGGACTCCGTTCCAGTTCTCTAAGGACTTCAAGTACTTTCCAATACAATAAAAATGAAAAAAATACAGAATATACAACTCACTATTTTATCTGATCCATATATCTTTTCCAATTGTTCAGCAATTTCCTGTGTCCCATCTGGGCTTCCATCATCTATGATGATAATTTCAAAATTGTTTCCACTGAAATGAGAATCATTTTTGAATGAACAAATGGAAACCACAATTTCACTACCTGTGTCATTTTGAAAGGCATGAAACCGAAGAATAGAACAGAATACAAAGTGATTTTCTGACAGTTAGAGATACGTGCTATAGTTATTCTTATAGCTGTAAGACTATGCTTGTAAAGATAAAATGTGACCCAGTGTCACTGTTTCAGGTCTCAGCCTGCAATTGCTTAACCTCATCATCACCCCAGCATCACCACAGCACTTGGTTCCAGCCTCACGATTGTGGCAGATGAAAAGCTAAAGCTGCCTTTGCGCTTTCATCTGGCCACGCTTCTGTAGCAGCTGCTGCAGAACGGATCAGAACATGTGCAAGACCTCCGATTAGAGTAATTTTGTTTCCCTAATTAACCTCGGGGGAGAGCCGCGCTCTTCACTCCGGGTTAGACGCAACTGGCTGCGCACCCTCCATCGCTACTACAAAATGCTATATAGGGCCGTGGTTTAGTGGTGGAGTTGGCAGTGCTGGGTTAGCGGTTGGACTCGATGATCTTAAAGGTCTCTTCCAACCTAAACGATTCTATGATTCTGTACTCCACAGCATGGATAACGTTATTGCCTTCCTGAGCTGCGGCGTCATTTTGTAAGTTGCAGGGACGTGCATCTCCTAGCTCTGCAGCCAGCCGTTAGGAACTTCTCAGCGCTGTCAAAGCCCCGCACCGAGAGCGTCGAACCGCTCTGAGCCCGCTCCTCACCAGCCGTCACCCCGCCCGAGGGGGCGCTTTCGGCCCGTGCTCGTCCCTGCAGCTCTAGAAGCCGCCTCCCCTCGCGAAGGGGCCGCCGGCTCCCTCCCTCCCTTCCGCAGAGCGGCGGCCAGCGGCCGGCCCGGACGGAGCGACCCCGGGGCCCTCACCTCACCCCACCCCGCACCGCCCCCAGCCCGGGCCCGGGCCCCGGCACCCCCGCGGCCGGTACCTCTCCCGGAAGGTGCGCGCCAGGAGCCAGACGACGAGGGGCAGGTTCTCCCGCTCGTTGTACGTGGGCAGCAGCACCGAGAACTTGTCGGCGCCGCCGGCCGCCATATCGGCGCGCTGACGCACCCGGAACCGGCGGGGACGCGCCGCAGCCAATCAGCGCACGCGGCGCGGCCGGAACCGCCGGAGCGCTGGGGGCAGCCGGAAGCGGAAGCGACGCGCTGTCTCGCTCGGCCGCGCTCTCTCCCCTCAGGCATGGCGGGCAGTGCGGAGGCGGCGCGGTTGAGCGCGGAGATCAGCCAGCGGGAGCAGGAGCTGCGCGGCTTACGCGAGCGGCTGGCCGCCGTCCTGGTGGGGGGTGCCGCGGGGGATGCCGCGGCCACCGAGGAGGGTGCCTCCGCCTTTCCTGGCGAGCTCCCCCCTCTGCCCGCCCAGGCCTCGCTGAGCGCCGCCGACATCCTGCGGTACAGCCGGCAGCTGGTGCTGCCCGAGCTGGGCGTGCGGGGGCAGCTGCTCCTGGCCCGCTCCTCGGTGCTCGTGGTGGGTTGCGGCGGCCTGGGCTGCCCCCTGGCCCAGTACCTGGCCGCGGCTGGGGTCGGCCGGCTGGGTCTGGTGGATCACGACGTGGTGGAGACGAGCAACCTGCACCGGCAGGTGCTGCACGGGGAGGCTCGCCGGGGGCTCCCCAAGGCCGTATCTGCCGCGGCAGCCCTGCGGCTGCTGAACTCCACTGTACAGTACGTGCCCTACTGCGGCGCCCTGAGCCCTCGCACTGCCCTAGAGCTGGTGCGGCAGTACGACGTGGTCGCCGACTGCTCCGACAACGTCCCCACCAGGTACTTGGTGAATGACGCCTGTGTCCTGGCTGGTAAGCCCCTGGTGTCCGGCAGTGCCCTCCGGCTGGAGGGGCAGCTGATCGTGTACAACTACCAGGGAGGGCCTTGCTACAGGTGTCTCTTCCCCAAGCCCCCTCCACCAGAGACAGTGACTAACTGTGCGGATGGGGGAGTGTTGGGTGTTGTGCCGGGCATCATGGGGTGCATCCAGGCCTTGGAAGTGCTGAAGATTGCTTCGGGAATGGGTTCCTCCTTCAGTCAGTTCATGCTGATGTTTGATGCCCATGAAGGGAGATTCCGCAACATCAAGTTAAGACCAAAGAAACCAGACTGTGCTGTTTGTGGTGACAATCCATCTGTCACCTGCCTTCAGGATTATGAGGCATTTTGTGGTTCTTCGGCAACAGACAAGTGTAGGACTTTACATCTGCTGTCCAGTAAAGACAGGATATCTGTAGAGGAATACAAAAAACTGTTGGATGAGCAAGTTCCTCATGTATTGTTAGATGTTCGTCCACAGGTAGAAGTGGATATCTGTCGCCTGGTACATGCTGTCCACATTCCTTTGAGTAAATTAGAAGAAAAAGATGAAGAACGTCTGGAATATTTAGAGAAAAGAATTTGTGAAGAAAAGCAGAGAACTGATGGCCAGACATCTTTTCCTGTATACGTTATTTGCAAATTAGGGAATGACTCCCAGAAGGCTGTAAGAATTCTGCAGGAGTTACCTGCCAAAGAATTTGGTTATGTGTTAGCTAAGGATATTAGAGGGGGGCTCATGGCTTGGGCCAGTAAAATTGACCCAACATTTCCTCAGTATTAGAAATTTAAATGGTGAAAAAAATAGAAATTTTCATAGTAAATTCCATAGGGTTTCATTTTCTCTGTGTAATGACTATATCATGTGGATAAAACAGGAGATAGAAATACCACCTTGCTTTTTTTAATGGTAATTTTTTTTTCAAAAAAAATTTATGTATTTTTGTAGATGTCTGATTTTTTTTTTTTATAAAAATGTGAAACTATCCATGGAAATGGAAAGAAATGTGTTTCTTGGTTATTATTTAATAGTGGAAACTTGGAATAACTACTTAATTGCGCATGTGATAATTGAAAATGACTCCTAATTAGTAAATATAACCTGGAGAATGACAAAGTGCAGGAGTCAAGTGTTGAAAGCTTTTACTCATGCTCCTAAACTGCCTAACAAATTGAAACAGTGCTTGCAGTGATTAAAAAAATCAAGTAACAGTTAATGTGTAGCTGGTCAGCAGCGCTGTTAAGCCTATAGTAGGGAATTGTCAAGACAATGCTGACAAGACTGTTTTGGTCAACATTTTTTAGTTCTCTGTAGAAGGATTGTGCATTTATGAAAGAGAACTGCTTGCTGCAAATAACAGCACCTACAGCACGGGTAGAGCTGCTATCATGGCAGAAACTGAGGCTCACATCCTTGTTCAGATTTTCTTTTGGATCATGGCCAAAGGCAGATGTAAACTTTTTATGGTGGTTTGATAGTGTAGTGTTATGCTCTGGTGACTCCTGTCTAGCTTAGGTGGGAAAACCAAAGCCTAGGGATTTTTAAAGGCATATACTTGTAACTGACCACTGAACATAACTTACATGTAATTTACATATAATTGACCACATAATATTTCTTGTACCGTGATTTTTATAAGCCTAATTTCTCTGAATTGTGGTAGTTGTGATAATAGTGCTCACAGCCTTAAGAAATTGAGTAAATGATGTATCTGAGTGAAAACAGATTTTGTATAGATTTGAATATTAAGTAGTGTGAGGATTAGTCTATGGCTATTTTATAAAGTTTCAGGTGTTTTTGAGATACTTTCTTATACACCTGTTAACTTCAAAAGACAGCCATCCTTCATTTGTTGGTTGGCAAAAGTGTATTCTTCAACTTGTATAGAGAAACTGAGGTTAAGTGTTAATAAGACATAAGTTTGAGCCCAGAAAGTTTGTAAATGCTTTTGTGAGGGCTTAGAAGATTTCAGAGACTGAGAGATGAAGAGGAGGTGAGAGAGAAAAAAATAGATGTGTGGCCTCCCTTCTGCAAGTACGAAGACATATTTCATAAGTTTTCTCCATTTCTTGTGGTAGTTGCATATCCTCAGTTGTACTGCATTATTTTGTTAACTGGCACGAAGAGCTACACATATCTAAAAAGTTCTCGTAGATGAACTGAATGAAAAGAGAAATAAATAGCTTCTCAACAGTTCTCACAGTGCCTAGGTTCTCGTCACTTAAGCATAGTAATTATCTTGTTACTATATTAATTAAGGTATGGATTTCCTTTACTTTCTGAGGAGAAAAAAACACCTGTCATGACTAATGTTTGCATTATACAAGGGCAAAAAAAAAAGAATAGTATCATTATAATTACTAGTCAAAAAGGCATATTTTAGTAAAATAAATTTGAGAACTTTCACACCGCCTACTTCATTATAACACGCCTTGGGTTCTAGCAATAATAATCTTAGTCTCTTGCGAAGGCAACAGTTTGTGAATTTATAAATACAGAGTCATATCTCTTGCAATTTAGAGGACAGTGAAAACATTGAAGGCCATGACTTAAAGTAAGAATTAGTGCTTTGTGGTGTGTGGTGAGAGAGTCATCAGTCAAGACCTTTTAAGACAGGTCGTGGAGGCTTGGCTCAGTCAGAACATCTGGCATCTGGTGGGTTTCAGCTTTTGAGAACTGGAAACCAGAGGGACTTGTTTGAAATGCCTGACCTATGTTTTCGTTTTTCTTTCTTTACTGTGATGTCAAGGAGAGAATGAAACACAAAAGGTAACAGTAGCAATAATTCTCTAATATCCAGCCGTCCAGTGCTAAAAAACGTATGGTATGTCACATATCCACCCGACCTGAGACAGTGGTTCCTTTTCAGTCGTTCAAAGCAAGCTGAACCTATGAACTTTTCACCGATGCTCTTAGGGAGAGGGGAAAGACTTTTTGATTCTAAATCTGAGTGCTGCTTCCAGTGGATAGAAATCATGTGTAAGGTCTTCTTCCTTGTTACATTTTAGGAGCAGATGTATGCAAAGTCTGTGAAAGAAAAAGGAGGTGTCATTAAAGCCTGTGATGTTTGGTGGAGGGTTTTTTGTAGCAAATTTATAACTGCATTTCTTGTAGCACATTTTCAAGCAGGAAACCAGACTGAGAGTCTTTGTGCTGTGTAGAAAACAATTAACACCTCAAGGACCTGGAGAACTCTGTGGAAAAACTGTGATAACGATGAATGAAAATGGACCAAAACCATAGCATAATATCAGAACTGGCAAAAAAAGTAGATGCATCAAGTGCAAAACTAATTGGGCCATACAATATAGAGGTGGTTATTCTGGAAAGAACTAGTGGCTCAGTTCTGATCTCAAGAGAGTATGCAAAATGTAGGTTTCTTTGGAAGAAAAAAGTGTTCTCTTCCTTGACTTAGGATAGCAATTAAATTCTCAGCAAATATGAAAACATCTGCCATGCATCTTAGATAAAGATGGGGTCTGTAGTGCTTGTCAAAATTTCATTCTTTACATGCTGGGCCTTCTATTTTCGTTTAGTTTCATTTCTTTTTTTTCCCCCCTTGGCTTGCTGAAGTGATACACGAGTCTTCCTGTAAATACAGTCCTCACGCAGTGCTGGACAGGCTGAAAAATCAAGGGTCATAAGATCATAACTAAGCCAAAACCATTCTTATTATTAGAAACTTATCTTTTGTTTTGACTTACTTTATTTCTCGAACTCTGTAAAACACATAGTGGTTTCTCTGTTCACCAGGAAGTATAACAGCAGAACTCTACTTAGAAATTCTAAGAGAAGCAATAAAACTGTATAATTTTGTATTGCTGCCAAAGTACTGTGTAAATATTGGTACGTGTTGACATTGTGAATGAAGACAAGCTGCTTTATTCAAGGAGCTTATAGCGTAGTTGGTCTAAGATGTGTTATCAAAGGATAAGGTCAGTCAGCAGAGTGTATTTTTCTCTTCATCTCTTGCTCTTGATGTCATGAGGTTGCTTTTTGCTTGTTTGGTTATATTCTCTTTTTAAATGGCTTACTAGAATTTGGGACAGGAACTGAACAGGAAACAGCTTCCTGTGAGAGGTTTTGGGTAATAGAAAGTGGCTGCGGCATTTATTCAGAATTGCTGCATTTAATGTCTCCCACATGTAGGTCTGTGGGTTAGCTTCATGGTTCAGACAGAGAGTTAAATATCTAAACTTGTTTTGTCCTGGGACATGGTTATTATTTTAAGGCAAGGCAACTCAAGCTGGTCTAGCTTTCAGGCAAGTCTAAAAGGTGTCTGCATACAAGGTACTAATGTGCCTTGATAAGCTAAAATCCTCCTTATTTTGGTGGCAGGAGCTTCTCTTATTTCAAAACTCCAGTAAATTCATCACTGACTTACTATTGAAGTGTATGTTTTCAGAAAAATCCCCCAACAATTAATGGAACTATTTGTAGACAAATGTATAAGGGATATGTCCAAAACTAGTTCTCAAAGTTCATATACCAGAATTCTAGGTATGTGAGCATCTTTATTGTTATCCTATTTGTAAGTATAATTTCTAATAGAAATTTAACTGTTCAAAACAAAACTGTGCACTAGATGCTTAAAATACTGCAAGTACAAGTTTGTCATTTTCTTTTTTTAAATATGAAAGCTCTAAGCTGTCCTTTGTGAAACTACATCAGGAAAAAAATTTTAAGGACGTTTGCTAGGTGGCACTGCAAGTTAATAAACCAAATCATTCTCTAGGTTGTAAGATGCAATTCAACCTTAGCAAGAGCAGAGGTTCACTCGTAAAAATGCATTGTTGTACAGTTCTTTTGAAAAAAGACCGGGGAAATAGAATAAAAAGGATCGGGGCAATTGAATAGTACCTACAATATTCCAAGAAAAAATTACAATGGAAATTATCTTTTTAGGGTAAGTTTTCAAAGCATTGTTTGTTTCAGAGACTTAACCTGAGTTTTTTTTCACATGCTATTTCCAAACACTTTTGCAGCCAAAATGGATAATTATACAGAAAAGGGTTATTAGAGACACTAGCACAAAAGTAAACGTAGATCTTAAATCTACAAGGAGTCTCTGCAGAGTCACTGCTAGTACATTCTTAATATTACTGAAAAGCATTGCAGGTTTTCTTACCTGGTTAGGGCAGAGTTTTTTTGAAAAGTCAAGGATATTTCTTTTTTGTCCTTCTTGTTTTGTAAAACAGAACTTAAGGCATAAAATCTAGAAAAAAAAAAAAAAAAAAAAAAAGATAAAATTCCTCTAAGTCAGGGAATCCCCACACAAGAAATTGGACTTCTTTGAAAAACAAGAACTGAACTTGCAGACCCAATGTATCAAAACAAGTGCATAGAAGTGTCCGTTCCCAGAGCTCAGACCCGTTTCTGTGGTAGTGAAACCAGGTTGTGAACCTTAGTGTCCCACATAGTACTGTAGAAACATTTGATGCCTGTCTTCAGTATTTAAAAGGTAAAAATGAAAAAATCCTGCATGTGCAGCGCAGATGCCATGAATGAACATTCAAACAGCAAGCTGAAGTCTGCAGAAATTTCAGATAAGAAAAGCAGCAATGGGCTATCCTCTTCTAGCTCTCTAAAGAAAAGTGGAGTAACAAAAGTGATGAAACAAGGGGATGAAAAGAAGCATATTCATTTGTTTAAAGCTTCTGTAATTATAAGCATCTTTTAATTCAGGATTTATTAAAATAGATTTGCAAGTTTTTCTCTGTAGAATCTTTAGCTTTATGTGTGGGATTAAGCTTGTATTCCTTTAATGCTGCAATTAAACATCTGCATTATGCTAGCAGTGGAGAGTCTGGCAGACCTCTTGGTTCATGGATATAAATCAAAAGGAGAGGTCTTGTGAAGTCATGGCACTTGTATCAGTTTGAATGCTTGTGATTTTCATTGAAATCCAGGTGCTGGTCAGAATATAGAAAGGAAAAGATGGTGTATTTGTTATTTCCTGCAGTAGACTATCACAATATTACATATCATAGAATCATAGAATGGTTTGGGTTGGAAGGGACCTTAAATATCATGTAGTTCCAACCCCCCTGCCATGGGCAGGGACACCTTCCGCTAGACCAGGTTGCTCAAAGCCCCATCCAACCTGGCCTTGAACACTTCCAGGGATGGGGCAGCCACAGCTTCTCTGGGCAACCTGTTCCAGTGCCTCACCACCTTCCTAGGGAAGAATTTCTTCCTTATATCTCATCTAACTCTACCCTCTTTCCGTTTAAAGCCATTACCCCTTGTCCTATCACTCCATGCCCTTGTGAAAAGTCCCTCTCCAGCTTTCTTGTAGGCCCCTTTTAGGTACTCCTGGAGCCTTCTCTTCTCCAGGCTGAACAAGCCCAACTCTCTCAGCCTGTCTTCATAGGAGAGGTGCTCCAGCCCTCTGATCATCTCCGTGGCCCTCCTCTGGACCTGCTCGAGCAGGTCCGTGTCCTTCTTGTGTTGGGGGCCCCAGAGCTGGATGCAGCACTCCAGGTGGGGTCGCATGAGAGCGGAGTAGAGGTGGGGAATCACTTCCCTTGACCTGCTGGTCACACTTTGTTTGATGCAGCCCAGGATACAGTTGGCTTTCTGGGCCATGAGAGCACATTGCTGGGTCACGTTGAGCTTCTCATTAACCAACACCCCCAAGTCCTTCTCCTCGGGGCTGCTCTCAATCCATTCTCTGCCCAGCCTGTATTTGTGCTTGGGATTGCCCTGACCCATGTGCAGGACCTTGCACTTGGCCTTGTTGAACTTCATGAGGTTCACACAGGCCCACCTCTCAAGCCTGTCAAGGTCCCTCTGGATGGCATCCCTTCCCTCCAGCGTGTCGCCCGCACCACACAGCTTGGTGTCATTGGTGAACTTGCTGAGGGTGCACTCCATCCCACTGTCCACGTCACCAACAAAGGTGTTAAACAGCATTGGTCCCAAGACCGACCCCTGAGGAACGCCACTCGTCACTGGCCTCCATTTGGACATCGAGCTGTTGACCACAACTCTGAGTGTGACCATCCAGCCAATTCCTTATCCACTGAGTGGTCCATCCATCAAATCCATGTCTCTCCAATTTAGAGACACGGATGTCATGTGGGACACTGTAAAATGCTTTGCACAAGTCCAGGCAAATGATGTCAGTTGCTCTTCCCTTATCCACCAAAGCTGTAACCCTGTCGTAGAAGGGCACCAAATTTGTCAGGCACGATTTGCCCTTAGTACAGCCATGTTGGCTGTCGCCAATCACCTCCTTATTTTCCATGTGCCTTAGCATAGTTTCCAGGAGGACCTGCTCCATGATCTTGCCAGGCACAGAGGTGAGACTGACTGGCCTGTAGTTCCTCAGGTCTTCGTTTTTCCCTTTTTCCAGTCAGTGGGAAGTTCACCGGACTGCCACGACGTCTCAAATATGATGGATAGTGGCTTCGCAACCCCTCAGGACCACCGGATGCATCTCATCGGGTCCCATGGACTTGTGCACCTTCAGGTTCCTTAGATGGTCTCGAACCTGATCTCCTACAGTGAGCAGTTCTTCATTCTCCCAGTCCCTGCCCTTGCCTTCTGTGACTTGGGCGTTGTGGCTGGAGCACTTGCCAGTGAAGACTGAGGCAAAATAGTCATTGAGTACCTCAGCCTTCTCCATATCCCGGGTAGCCAGGTCTCCTGTTTCCTTCCAGAGAGGGCCCATATTTTCCCCTAGTCTTCCTTTTATCACCAGCGTACCTATAGAAGCTTTTCTTGTTGCCAGATTTAATTCTGTCAGGGCTTTACCTTTCCTAACCTGATCCTGGCTGCTCGGACAATTTCTCTGTATCTCTCCCAGGCTACCTGTCCTTGCTTCCACCCTCTGTAGGCTTCTCTTTTGTGTTTGAGTTTGTCCAGGAGCTCCTTGTTCATCCATGCAGGCTCTTGGTGTTTTTGCCTGACTTCCTCTTTGTTGGGATGCATTGCTCCTGAGCTTGGAGGAGGTGATCCTTGAATATTAACCAGCTTTCTTGGGTCCCTCTTCCCTCCAGGGCTTTATCCCATGGTACTCTACCAAGCAGATCCCTGAGGAGGCTGAAGTCTGCTCTCCTGAAGCTCAGGGTAGTGAGCTTGCCATGTGCCCTCCTCGCTGCCCTAAGGATCTTGAACTCCACCATTTCATGGTCACTTCAGCCAAGGCTGCCCTTGAGCTTCACATTCCCCACCAGCCCCTCCTTGTTGGTGAGAACAAGGTCCAGCGTAGCTCCTCTCCTCCTTGGAGGAGGAAGTGATCATCAACGCATTCCAGGAACGTCCAGGATTGCTTATGCCCTGCTGTGTTGTCCCTCCAACAGATATTGGGGTGGTTGAAGTCCCCCATGAGGACCAGGGCTTGTGAACATGCGGCTGCTCCTATCTGTCTATAGAGGGCCTCATCTGCTCAGTCTTCCTGGTCAGGTGGCCTGTAGCAGACCCCCACTGTAACGTCACCCGTCCCTACCCTCCCTTTAATCCTGACCCATAAGCTCCACATCCAACCCCAGGTGGAGCTCTGTGCACTCCAGCTGGTCATTGACATAGAGGGTGACACCCCCTCCTCGTCTCCCCTGTCTGTCCTTCCTAAAGAGCCTGTATCCTTCCATTCCAACACTCCAGTCACAGGAGCCATCCCACCACATCTCGTGATGCCAGTAAGATCACAGCCCTGCAGATGTGCACGCATCTCTTGTTTATTGCCCATGCTATGTGCATTTGCATAGGGGCATTTAAGTTGGGCCCCCGAGGAAGCTGACGTACTGGCTGGAATTCCTTTGTGCTGCTCTTCAGGTGCTCTCCTGCTGGCCTGGAAGCCATATGAAATGGCTTTAATCATGTCCTGGTTAATTAGGTGAGTTGTTCCTGAAACTGAGTCATTCTGTCACTGGAGATTAAAGGCTTGCTTATCACTGTGTATCTTAGGTTGAGTCATTACAGTGTTAGCATGAACTTTATTGGTGTCACTTTTGATTTACGCGTGTTTCTGACTTACTAGCTCAGTGTTTGAAGCAGAATTAAAAAAACCTGAGAGAAGGGAGCAGTGGGTATTATAATGTTTTCATAAAATTGCCCGCTGGGTTCAGCCAGTGTGTGTGCAGAGCAGGGCAGCGTTTCTCAGCTGGTGGTCCATAAGATTGTAATAGCCTCTAAGACATCAGAAGATGATCTTTATAGTGACTGGGGAAAAACGTGCACGTGTTTCAGTGCATTTGAACAAAATGCAGCAAGATAGTTTAACACTCTTGGAAAAAACCCCTCTGCTAAGATCCCCTTCACCCCAAAGCAACTGATTTCTCCAGAAGATTCTGGGCTGCTTCTTTTGCCTGGATATAATTGTGTCTGTGACTTGGTAGTAACAGGAGGACAAATGTTGAACTCTTTAGGGCAAAAGACTTTTGTTCATGCAGAAAAAAGTTTATAAAGAGTTTTTTAACACTTAGGTGCCAGATGTAAAAAAAAAAACCCCTTACTTGCAAATTAAAGATGCTAATATTTTTGATGTCAGGTATTATTTTTAATAGAACCTTTAGAAAGTTCTTTTAAAATCTAGGAATATAACCAATAGTTGTCCATAATTTACATCTTTGTAATAGTTAATTGTTTCTACATTTACTCTGATTCACTGGTCAAATTCATGCTGACCACTTCCATTGTGTCAAAAGTTTAGTCTTAATAACATTCCTACAGAATCTGTGTTGTAAGACTGCTGAAGTCATTGGTTGCTGTTTCATTCTTTTTACAAGATTTTAATCTGATGCTCCTCTGCTGGGGCCTGCTGATGTCAGTGGGAAAGTTATGATACACTTGGAAGAGCTGTGAATTGGAATGTAACATGGATTTGTTTTTTCTTCTGGAGTAAGAGTACATTCAGCCCCTGCATTCCTTCCTGTATGACACTGAAAGCTTCTGCCTTTTATTCCCATGTAATCACATAATACTAATAAAAGGTGGCAGCTGTTTCTTGTGGGAGAAGGCAAATGTATTGACCTACAGCAGGTCACATTTATCCCAGAAATACTCTGAGTGAAAAGAAGCTAAAGAGGAGTAATGTAATGCCATTTCATTTACAAACTGTTTTTGTGTATTTCAGAAAGAACAATTACCTTGTAAAATGTAATGCCTTACAGCTTGCGACTATCTTGTAAATACAAAGTTCTTAAATGCATCGCCGGTTAGTAAAACAAATACACTAAAACACAAAGCTTTAAAAGGAAACTTCTCAACTTCACTTGTTTATTTTTGCTGTAGGCAATTAATTGGTTTCTTCAAAGTGCTGTAGTGAAAAGACACTTTGGATTACTGGTCCAGTTTGCAGTTTGCTTGCAGTTTACTGAAATCTGGTGAAGAACAGGAGAGTAAACAGTAACAACATACTCTGGTTAAGATGCATGCCTGCAAACAGGCTGTTTTAGTAGATAGTTTGCAGTTACCTGTTTAGTAATATGAAAAATTGCTGCCTATTGGCAAGTGATTTCTCAATGAAAATGCTGAAAGTTACCTGTTTTATAGGCATCAGAAACATGGATCCATTTTAGTGAACGCAAAAGAAAGTGCGGGTTCACACTCCAGGCTGTGGTGGGGACAAGCCCTTGCAGCTGTGGAGCTGTGTAACTTCATTGCTGGGACACAAGTGTATCTAACACATCCAGGTTTGCAGTGGTTGCTCGGGTAAGTTAGTTGTTGTGTGAGGGGAAGTCTCACTGATGCTGTGGGGTGGTGCATCGAGTAAAGAGCAAGATCATCTTTTCTTATGCTGGTCCGAGCTCTTCCCACACAGAACCCCTCCCTGCTGGAAGGAGGGATCAGTCACTAAATGCACTGAGCAGGTTACTTCCGAGCTTGGACCCACGCTGAATGAGAAAGGTGGAGCCGAGTCATCCTGTAATGGTACAAGAAGCTTGATAAATACACACTGTGCTGCTTTGTTTGATTACAGGACTTCAGTCAGAAATAATGGAGTAGTTTTGAAATGGCAGAGCTGAATAAAAAGCAGTGTGGTGGGTTGACCCTGGCTGGACACCAGGTGCCCACCAAAGCCACTCTATCACTGCCCTCCTCAGCTGGACAGGGGAGAGAAAATACAACGGAAGGCTCATGGGTGGAGATAAGGACAGGGAGATCACTCAGCAGTTACCATCACGGGCAAAACAGATTCGAGTTGGGGAAATCAGTTTAGTTTATTACCAATTAAATCAGAGTAGGATAATGAGAAATAAACCCCAAATCTTAAAACACCTTCCCCCCACCCCTCCCTTCTTCCCGGGCTCAACTTCACTCCTGATTTCTCTCCCTCCTCCCCCCGAGCAGCGCAGGGGGACGGGGAATGGGGGTTGTGGTCAGTTCATCACACGTTGTCTCTGCCGCTCCTTCCTCTGCAGGGGGAGGACTCCTCACACTGTTCCCCTGCTCCAGCGTGGGGTCCCTCCCACGGGAGACAGTCCTCCATGGACTTCTCCAACGTCAGTCCCTCCCACAGGCTGCAGTCCTTCAGGAACAGACTGCTCCAGCGTGGGTCCCTCCCACGGGGTGCAGTCCCTCAGGAACAGACACCTCCAGCGTTGGTCCCCACGGGGTCACAAGTCCTGCCAGCAAACCTGCTCCAGCCTGGGCTCCTCTCTCCATGGGGCCACAAGTCCTGCCAGGAGCCTGCTCCAGCGTGGGCTTCCCACAGGATCACAGCCTCCTTCGGGCATCCCCCTGCCCCGGCGTGGGGTCCTCCCCGGGCTGCAAGTGGGTGTCTGCTCCACCATGGACCTCCATGGGTGCAGGGGGACAGCCTGCCTCACCATGGGCTGCACCACGGGCTGCCGGGGAATCTCTGCTCTGGCGCCTGGAGCACCTCCTCCCCCTCCTTCTTCATGACCTTGGTGTCTGCAGAGTTGTTGCTCTCCCATCTCTCTTCCCTCTTCACTGCTGTGTTTTTCCACAGCAGGTTTTTTTCCCCTTCTCAACTCTGTTACCCTAGAGGCGCTACCACCGTCGCTGATGGGCTTGGCCTTGGCCAGCGGCGGGTCCGTCTTGGAGCCGGCTGCATTGGCTCTGTCGGACATGGGGGAAGCTTCTAGCAGCTTCTCACAGAAGCCACCCCTGTAGCCGCCCGGCTACACAAACCTGGGCACACAAACCCAATACAAGCAGTTATATTGCTAGAGAGTAGCTGGGAGAAGAAGAAAAGGGCAATCAAAAGCAGCAATAACTATGGCTGGAGACTAACTAGAGCTCCTCAGAGGTAGTAACAGTCCTCTGAATTTCTGGTGGGCATGATGTGGTCATACTTTTTATCCTACATTAAGATTAGGAGAAGTGTAAAATATTAACATATGTTAGGGTAGCAAAATTTGGAGCACAGTTAGCAAACACTAATGCAAACCACAGGAAAACAACACACACATACTGGTTTGTGGTATTAACCTTCTGTGGTTTATGTTACTGTTGGTTAAATATACCGGCCCCACTGCTTACATTACACTGCAGCTTCAACATCTTTGTGGGGAAAATAAATACAGCACAGGAAAAGAAGCAGTACATGATTAGAGCCCATGGTTAGGAAGGAGACATAAAGATTTCCCAGAGCTTCCTCCTTGAATAACTCAGAGTTGTCCAAATGAATAATTATTTCATGAATGAGGCAAAAGACTGAGAAGAAATCCAGAGCTTTTGCTAAGCTTTGGCTGTACTCCTCCTAGGCAAGTCACTTTTTCCCCAGTCTCTGCTCTGTGTGTGTTGTGTTTAAATCTTACTCTAGTGACCAGATCCCAAGGAAGCAATTTAATAAGCATGTTGTTCTAGAACAGCTCTAAGAACTAGAATTCATGGATTATGTGACTTCGACAAGGCAGTGGGATATTGCATGTGCTCTGCTGGAAGCAATGAGAAATGCTTGGTCACTTACAGCACAAATACATTATAACCTTTATTATGCAGTCAGGAGCTTGAGCCATCCAGCTGCACGCTCTTCATCTTCTCCATATAGCAGCAGAAAAGCAACTGGTATGTTCTGGTCTCGACAGCAGGAAAGGAAAATGGCTTCTGTTTGCCTGTTCGCTAGTCTTTTATCATTGAATGGGTTAATTTAATCTTGTCTTCACAATATATTTCATATGATTGATTCAGCTGATTGTCAAAGCCAACTGAAATACATCTTTGTGATGGTGCTGCTCTGACCTCTTGTTCTTTTTATTGTGAAGTACTTGCAATTCTAATATTTCATGCTCATGACAAAAATTGTAGCTAAGAACAAAAAATAGCTTCCATCCAAAATGATATCTGTCATATGAATCTTATCAGAAAAGCAAATTGATATAAATTCAGTCTAGTCCTATTGCAGTACAAGTTTTCCAGCCAGGAAAGAAGCTATTCCTATTCCGCATCAGGCCTACTTAAAATTGTAGTATCTGTTGAAAGCTTAGAATCAGGCTGGAGCTGTAGCCAGAACCAAGAGTTGGGAAGGACTGCTTAGGTAGAAGAATCCAGGAAGAAGAATCCACACAATGTGCATGGATTCAGCTCCAGTCCTTCGTTCGCTGGGGACCTGATGTGTGCATCAACTGCAGGTTTTGCTGACCTGACACTTCACTATCGGTCACCGAAGGAAGAAACCGGCAGCTGGACGTTCTTGCGGCTTCTCCATGCCCACGGCACGAGGCCCTTCTGTGCAAAGAAGCTGTAGTTTTGTTCACAAGGTGTTCATGCTGTTGCTAGGAGACCAAATCTCTGCTTGCAAAGAAAGGTTATTTCCAAATTTAAAATGGCTCCTTACATATTTGACTGGGAAATGAAGTCTCTTACACAAATGGGCGTCCACCTGCTCATGAATAGTGAAAGGAGGTTCTTATTTTGTGAAATAGATTTCTGACTTCACAATGTAAGGGTTCAAAATTCTTTTAAAAAGGCATCAAAGTGTTTAAACTTGTCTTTATATATATATGTGCATATGTACATGTGCACACTCAGAGCACAGGCGTGTTCCAGATGCTGTGTGATAGAACTGTGTTAGGTAGAATTTATAGAAATAATTTCCAGGACATGCAGATTGTCCATTTCAAATGTGTTTTTGAAACTCTGCTCTCAGTTTCTATTTTATTACTGTACTACTAGGAGGTAACAGGTGTAACAATAGTTGGAACTTGTTAAAGCACTCTATAGGTGCCTTTTCCCCTTCAGTTTATTAAAACTGAATTAGTGTTGTTATGTCTTTCTGCTTTTCCTGCCTTTCACACGAGAGCACCAACATGTTCTTCAACACTCCAAACTCTAGTGCTCATCTTTGAATCACTCTTGCTCCACTGATTCAAGGAATATCTGAATATTAACACTTTTTAAACAATAATTTAATTCCTTTCCTGTGCTTTCTGCCCGAAGTTCTGCTGGAGCCTCCTCATCTGCTGCCCTGATTAGCGTTAACCTCCTCCTCAATTAACGCATCTTTAGTGCTGTGTCCACTCAAAGCATCATTTCTGAGATGAAGTTTCTTGTAATTATTTCTTGGATGCAGTTACCTCAGTCTGTTCTTCAGTTTTCATAGTAACAAGCTTAAACTTAATGGTCTCATCTTGTTAGCCTTTTTCAACACTGATCATTTTGTAGATTCTTATCATGTTTCTTTCTCTATTTCCTTTCCCTTTGTGCTGTGATTAAAAACAGCAGCAGCATTGATGTACAATTCTTCTAAGAAAAAAAAAACAACAGAGCCATTATTCTACTAGTATAATGTGAAAATTGCTAAGAATAACAAAGGTTTTAACTTTTTGAACAGATGATACTCAAAATATAGACGTTGATGGAGACTGATTTATAACACCCTGGTGCTGTTGAATGTTATATATTCCAGCAGTAGCTAAACTTCAACAAAAGGAAGAAGTTTTGTGGCTTGTCCTGGGACACCAGGACTCTAAACCAGCTTCCTTTTAGTCTTCCCATTATTAGTTTCAGGTAATACTAATAATCAGTTGTTCCAAGGAGCTGGAACTCATTGGAGTTCTAGGAACAGATGAAGGTACAAATCCGTTCTTCCTTCCAATATCCAACTGGATAATTTGCATTGATCCTTACTGGAGGAACTGGTGCTTTCTTCCGGGAGGTGGTGTTCTGGAGATGACTGTGTGACACTACTGCTATTTTCAATTTTCCATTGTCTACCAATGAACCAATAACAGGAAAAGGCTGGCAGCCTTTCTTCCGCACCTGTGCTGACATTGCAAAGGCTCTTGTTCAGGCATTGCTCACAACATCGACAGACGTTCACTCCGCTGGGCACCTTATTCTCTCTTTCAGCTCTCCATATGATTCACCGTTGCTGTAATGCCTGCAGGGGACTTCCAGCTGGGAAGGTGAGACAGCTGTACTGTAAGCAATTACAGTACAGGAAAATTGTTCTTATATATTGTGGTTGCACCCTACCTGATCTTCCTGTCTACCTGTTTATCTTCTTTACCTGTTTTTTTCTCTCTCCAGTGAGCTCTGAGGGTGCAGAAGTAGAAAGGGTGTAAAAGCTACTTAAGTCATAAGTAATTCTACTGATACAAGTTCAGAGCCAAAGTCATATGCAGAAATTATATGCAGAAGAGTAGGTTGGTGTATTCCCAACTAATGGACAGTACGCTAGATGTGTGTGCATCCCTACTGCTAAATGAACTGTCACAGGAGTTTAACGTGGTAGTGTTTTATCTGAGATGCAAGAAGCTACAGCACTGTCCCTTCCTTAAGACTTCTGTGCACTTTTGGAATTAGTTTGGGTTTTTTTTTCCTAAACCTCAGACAATAGGGAAGCAAATATTCCCTGTTTGGCTGTTGTTTAATTTAGAACCTGAACCTCCCAAGGTCATTAGTCTTTGGGTAGTAGATTGGGGATTAGCACCTTGGTGCCATCTTGTTTGTTTACAAGAATGAATGTGAAAGTCCTCCTGTTCCTAAAGGCAAGGTTTGTTTTGCATTAGCTGTAGAACATCTCCAGCTGACTGCTCTCCCGCGAGCCGTGTTTCTCTCTCTCCTCCCAGGGTGAAGCTTACAGCTCCCCTGCTTCTGTTCTCTCCCTCATCTGTGGGTCACTCTAAATTAGTGCTGCCACTGTCCCTCCTGTTGGAAACTGCTCATTTCTGGCCGTTCCTTCTGCAGATGTTGGTATTCATTTATCCCCCAGGGAGACTTTTCAAGGAGAAGAGTAACCTCACCAAAGCAGTGGATCGATCTCTCACAAGGAGTGTCAGTGCCTCTGTGAGGGACGCGTGGGTGTGGGTTCGTGGCTGGCTCTGGGAGAGCAGGGCGCTGGAAGTTTGGGTTTAGATGACCCTATATTGGAATGGAGCAGCACCTCAAGCTGCAAATTTACACGTTAGTGACGACATTTGGGAGTTGGGATCCACAAGACTTAACTTTTACTTGCCATGCAGCCTGTGCCTCTGAACAATCCCTGTTGTTATTTACAGCTGCTTTCCCAACACAGAAAGACTTGATTGCTCTTTCTATTGAGCTTGACCTATCCACTGTGTTAAATTCTGTGCTTACCTGAAGATCAGTGCTTAGTGACAGTTCTTTTCTCTTTTGAGCATAACGCAGTGATGGCTTCATTTTTTCACAAATATGTTGTAAGTTTGAGAAATACGGTGTTGTGGTTTAAGCCCAGCCGGCAGCTAAGTAGCATGCAGCTGCTCACTCACTGCCCCCCGGCTCCCTCCCCAGTGGGATGCGGAGGAGAATTGGAAGTAAAGGGAAACTCCTGGGTTGAGATGAAGACAGTTTACTAGGACAGCAAAAGCAAAGATAATAATAACAATAACAATAATAATAATAAGTATTATTAATAATAAAATGCAATGATAATAGAATTTACAAAATGAATGATGCATAATTTCTCACCGCCCAATGACCGATACAGCCTGTCCCGAGTGGCGATCATAGAACAGAACCAAGAGCAATCTCAGAACCCAAGTTCCAGAGAGAGAGCGAGGGAACAATCAGCTGAACAAAGGAACAAATGAAAGCATGAATGAACAAAAGGTGCCTGGCCCACTGGCCGACCCCCACTAATATACTGGGCATGACATCTATGGTATGGAATACTTCCTTTGGCCAGTTTGGGTCAACTAACCTGGCTATACCCCTCCCAGCTTTTTGCACCTGCGCATTGGCAAAACCCAGGAAGCTGAAAAAAGTCCTTGATGTCATAGCAACAACTAATAACATCAGTGTATTATCAACATTCTTTGCATACCAAATCCCATACTAAATCCAAAACACAGTAGCTACTGGGAAGAAAATTAGCTCCATCACAGCCAAAACCAGGACACATGGATTGATCCTCCAACAATGAACAAGTAGCAATTTCATAGTTTGTGTTAGAAAAGATGCTCTGTATGGGGTTACCTTCTTCTGACTTTAAATATCTAAAAGTTAAGATTAGATTCATGTTCTCTCTGTAGTTAGGGAGAGAAGTAGATCTCTTCTTTGCAGGTGATTGATCCCAGCTTACTAGAGGTGTCTGGGATGGCTGGGAAGACTCTGCTGGAGCCCGGTCAACTGCGCGATGGTAGATGCTTCACTGAGTGAAGTGTCACAAGTAACTTTTTAGCAGTGCTGACATAGGCTTTCCCTGGCACCTCGCTGCCCTTTGCCTTGGACTGGTATGTGTATTTGTGTGACTGCAGGGTGAACTGGGTCAGGGAATCTTCTATTCTTACTTATTTTTCAGCAAGACAAATTTCCCGGTTCTACAGCAGCAGGAGTGCTGGTGCTGGTGGAGTGGGAATGAAGGGTTTGGGTAAGGCACATCTAAACTCCTTGAACATTGAGCAACTGCACAGATACAGCTAACTGAATGTTTTAGGGTTTGGGTTTTTTTCTTTGAAGCAGATCTTGTAGTTTCTTTTATAAATAAAGTCGTAACTGGTTACTTAATAGACTGTTCTTGCACAAGCAATTGAGGTGTTTACATTCTCCCCATGTGACCTTGAAGCTTGTTGATTTTAGTCAGATAAAGTTGCATTAGCCTTTTGAAAACTGTCACTTACCAATATTCCAGCCAAATAGATGCTGCATAAATATTGTTTATTGGTATTTATGTAGTGTCAGTATGTGCTGCACACAAACTACAGTGATGATATCTTCATCCTAGTTTCCTTGCAGATCTAAGAGCCTGCTCTGGCAATTGAAAGGCCGTGGATGCAGAAGCCAAGCAGTGCAAGGGATTGAATATTTGCCTTTATATTTTAAAAACAATTTCTCAAAATATTTTATACATCCTTTTAAAGACGACTGGTGCGGGTTGATGGTTTAGGACAGGGTTCCGCGACTCAGACAAGAACTGCCGGGAGTGGCCCGTAGATGGCAATGTAAGATCCTTGAATCGGGCACATTCTCCACTCTGCGTGGATGAAACCCCGTTATTTTACCCAAACGTTGACACACAGGTTGGATTTATAGTGTTTTTCAGTAACTCGTGACTCTTCTAGCAGAACTGACCAACTCTGTGGCTAGTCATGCGTTTTGAGTACTATTACATTCATAGTTAGAAATACAATCGTATGAAAATACAGCAAATAATGACAAATTTTGATTTACAGGGAAAACTTTCCCTTTGGCTTTGCATATCAGTAGTTTGCAAAAACTTAAATATGCATCATGGTCTTGTGCAAGTGCTTGAAGTACTTTAGCTGTGGGCCAGAGTTACTGCTGTCAGTGGAAGAGCGAGGAGTCAGTGGGAAAAAATCCACGTACAGGTTTACACAAGTCCCACCAAGAGAAATGTTTTCTTAAAGCCATTTCAGGGCTTACAGAAGCCTCTGTGGTGGGATGAGGATGCCAGCCTTACCTCATACTATTGTTGCTGATGCTTCTTTCCTGCTCCCATCAAATCATGTTTGTTTTCATCCTGTGATGCCCATGGTGAATTTGTGCTCTCTGCATTCACCTAACTAAAAAGATGATAATTTCACGCACTTACTGTGCTGCATGATGCTTTGCAGTGCTAACTTCCCTCACTCAGGTTGTCCCCAGGAACATTCCTCTCCAAAATTCAAGACACCTGCAGTTCCCCAGTGTTGGATCTGGTTTCCCTGAGGATAGTATTTATTTGAATTCCCAAAATGTGCTTCTATTTATGAGTGAAACTGAGTTGTCTTTTCCTTGGTTGACCCAGGAACTACTACTATAAAAGTTATGGATGATATCACTCAGCTCCTTTGTGACATGAGGTGCATCACTAATGAAAATGAGCAGCGTTACTTCAATTTATTATTCAGCAATTCTGTGTCAAAACTTTATTTCTATATGTAATTAACTACAGAAACTTATGCTAGTCCACACAACTTCGTTCCTGTGGTAGGCACCATTTAAATTATATTGTTATCTTCAACGGAAAGATAAACATTATTATACTTGCTGACCACTTTACTTGCATGACTGAGAGCTGTAAAATTAGCTGTCTAGTTTTGGAAACAAATGGCCTTGTTTTTTTAAAAATTCCAATCTCCAGATAATGGCTGGGAAGTACTTGCATTCCAGGTCAGTCACTTGAGCAGACTAATTATTGTGGTTTACAGCCCCGTTTTTCTGGACCCACAATGAATGTAGGAATAAAATTATGGCCATAATTATGGCCACAAAACTGCAGTCATTAAAAAGGGTACCCGATAAAGAAGCTGAAACCTTAGCTTGACGGCATTACACGTGTTTATGTGCCCTAGCTGACTTCAGTGTTGCACAGGGCTGTTCAACTCATGTCACAAGGGCTACAGGGATAATGAATTAATATTTATAAAGTGTAGCAAATATGCTCTAATTACCCTAATTGGCCTGCTGTGTTTCCAGTTATTGCGGAACTTTATTTCTGTTCAAGTGACATTTGCTTCTGGATTAGTTCCTGCAGGCAAAAAGAAAGTAAAAGCCCTGTCGGACAGGGCAGAAACATCCCCTGATATTATGATCCTGCAGTTTCTTCACCATGCTTTTGGCAGGGCTAATAGCATTCATAATGTCTTTAGTGATTTCTAGGGAGTATTTCAAAAGATACGAGATGCTGGAAAATGGCAAAGAAAAACAACGAGCAAAAAGGGAAAAAGGTCTAGCTTTATTGTTAATAATTAATAGGCCAAAGCAGCACAGGCAAAATTCTCCTTGACTTTATTTGTGGTGTAGAAATTTATCTTTATTTGTGGTGTATGATTTTACATAGTGACTCATAGCTACCAAAGAAGGAATCCTATCCTGAGGACTTACTTACACTTTAATGTTACAAGACAAGACAGAACATGCACAGAGCTGAATTGATTCAGTGAAGTACAAGTTTTGGGTCTAAACTGGTCTTCACTTTCCTGGTTTTTATACGATCATTACTATGTTAGGAACACTGAGATAATTTGTAATGCTGAAATGAGATTGTTAAAATGTGACAGAGGAAGTGGTAAATGAGTGAGGGGGTAAATCTGGTGTTAAGCATTTTCTGTGTTAGCAATAGAACTTTTGAAGTGTATTATTTTTATTGACGGGGTCGACATTCATCTGCTGTCATGAACTCTAGTTTCATGCCTTCAGTTCTGTCTGGTTTCTGTAGGTTACACTCTTTGTGCCTATGGGCTACCACAGTTCCACCATCTCAGAAGGCATTGTACTTGGGCTTTCCCCCCAACCCCCTCCCATATTTTTGGTACCCATATCATCTTTTGGATAAATAGATACTAAATTCACTATCAATCAAATCTCGCATAAGGTAGCCAACAGAACTATTAACCCAGAAAAAACTGGGCCATATACTATTGTGGCAACTACTGATAAGAAATGAAAATGGTGAGTAATGAATGTGAAAGTGGTGAAACTGTCCGACACCCGGGCCAGAGTCATCTGGTCAGGTTAGGGGTTACTGTCACTGACTGGCGCCTGAGCAGAGATTGATGTCACGGTCTTCAAAGTCACATTTGTCACTTTTTTGTTTAATTTCTGGTTAAACGCAGTCAATTAAATCTATGTAGGTTTAGGATTATCCAGTCCAGTTTTCAGCCTGTTGCAAACCCAAGAGAGGGATGTGAAATTTTGTAGCTTTGTTATGAGAAGTATGTCTTCCTTTCCTCTTGTTTTAACTTACTAGTCTTTTTCTTATCTAAGCAAAAAAAAAATCAATAATTGTAAGGAACAGAACTATTTTACAGTCAGGCATGAGCTGCCAAGAACTGTTATACTTGCCACTGTCTTATTGTTTCAAACTGACCCTGAGCAGGAACAAGCCAACCTCTCTGGATCCAGATTCTTTGTGCTGCTTCGTATTCCTTGGTCCCCACATACAGTGAATGGGATGTGGAAAGGACAAATAATGTGGAGTTAGTGCTGGTAGATATTGGTGGTTCTGTGCAATTGAAGACTAAAAGACTCCAATTCATCTATCCTAACATTGGCCTCTTAATGTGACACCTGAGTTAGGGATCTAGTTCATTCTAGGCTCCCTCTATTAAAAAGTAAAAAATGGAGGAGACTACCTATCTCCCAGCAGTGATTCAGGTCTTTTGACAGCGAGGCCGCCACTTCAGGCACTTTGGTAAGTGCCTAAAATGAATTTTTACTCTGAGTCTCAGTCTGTAGCCTAAAGGACTGTTTGAGTGGAAAGCTTTTGTTCACAGAGATTCCTGTGAAACTTTGGTTTTAGGTACAGAGGAGAGCTATAGCTGTAGGAATGAGAACCGTCTACAGCAAACATTTTTGCTTTTGCATCAGCCTGAATACCCAGTTAAACTCCACCCACACAAGTCATGAATGTATAGAGCATGCCAGTTTTCCTTCCCAGGCGTGCATCTGATGATGTATAAATCCATGATTCAGTTCTGCATGATTTTTTTATTGTTTAACTGGACATTGCTAAAAACTCTGGCTATTCGATGACACTACTAAAGCCTCTGACTGTGGAAATCTGGAGTACTGAATTACAGTGGAAAAAATATAAAGGGCCAAATGGAGACAATTCCTATGTATTTCCCTAAGACCTTGACCTGTAATGAATGTTAGTGTAATACAAATTATTCCAACTCACCTTGTAAATTATGTTCTTTGTACAGTTAGAGAAAACTTGTGGCTCTGTCTTCATTTATCAGTGTTCACTCACCAAGTGATTTTTGTTGCTTTTTGTTACTGTTTTTGAGGAAGGAGGATGGAGGAGGGAAAGATTTTGAAGAAAGTAATTTAATATACTACCTTACCTGGAAATTCTGGTTTTATGAGGGATTTTTCTCTTTCTCATTCTCCACGGATCCTTCCTGTTCTTTTCTGAATCTGTTAGATTCTTTGGTTAAATGGTTAAAATATTTTAACGTTATGTCCCAATTAACTGTGATTGATTGTGATTCTTGGGACAACATACAAGAAAGAGGTTTCCCTATTCGAGCTACTGAATTGGTACCTAGATTTTTCTATACTGAGATAATTTTATTTCCTAGTAAATGCTTTCTATCACGGCCAGCCTGCTTCAGCTAGCGATGCTCATAGCCCAAATTCTCCCTCAGCTGCTGCTCACTTCTCATATTGACCCCAGGTTTTCAAGCATGCCTATAGCATGTGTGACAGTCTATCTATACCATAAGAAGCACATGAAAATGAAAGGAGAGCCTAACACTTTATTAATCAAAATTAATACAGCTACTGCTGTTTGAATTCATACTGTACATATTACTGCAGTATACAGAGGATAATATAAATAGCAATGCAAGCCTATCTCTATTGGAGACATGCACCACTTTATCAGTGGCAATTCAAACAATGCTTTTGACTTCATAAAAGCACAAAGTGTTTTTATCGGAACTTTCTTGTTGACTGCACATGCTGTTAAAATGCAAAAAAAGGAGTGATAGCTGACTTGGTAGCTGTCAGCTGTGTCACTGGAAACAGTCAGCTTTTGAATCAATCCATAATTTTCATGAATTTGACTAAAAATTCAGATAATATACTGTAAAGAGGCATAATCATCTTAGACCCTCAGCCTTCACAGTGAAAGCTGGAACACAGCATGTGGGTTTCATACTAATGTTGTGCTCTTCAGACTTATAGCTGGATTGATTTAGCATAAGGACTACAGTATGTATTACCTCCTGTAAAACATAAGCAAGTTTGTTACAGTGATTCATAGTAAAACATGTTGATACGCTTACAAGTAACGTGTTGCCAAGTACAAAATTACATAGGGGTACATCCTGGACGGCTTATTTGTTCCTGGCTTAGGCAGAACTTGCAACAGGCAAGATGCTCTCACAGGTTTGCTCAACCAACACCCAACTTCAGGGTGACATTTTAAAATTGTTTTTCTGGACAAGGACTGAAGAATCAAGCTATAAGTTTGGGATAAAAAATAGAGTGATACACGAAATAAATGACCATTAACTTAATGTAAAGACATTGAGAAAATGGACGGACCTTCAGCATTTACTAGCTAGCTTAACACGGAAATAAGCTTAGGTTTTACTTGGTAAGTCTTGATTTCTCCTTACACTACAGCTTCTTATTTATGGCTCAGCCTGTCAAACACATTCTTAGATAAGCAACTGTTGCTCACAGGACTAATCTAGTTACCAGTTCTTTTTATAATGAACACTGACACAAAGGTAGAAGGATGTATAGCACTTGTGTTGAAGCCAATGCTACAGATGATCAAACAGTTTTGAAATTAAGAGTATTTTGGATGGAAAATGTGTCCCTTTTTTGTCACGATGTTCCTGTTTTTTGTCCAAATCTAATTAAAGCTGAAGAACAAGAGTGAAAAGCTGGTTACGTTCGTAGCTCTGGCACATAATTAATTGCCAAGAGTTTAGACTGGATATTTTAGCGCTCTGCAGTAATGCTCCATAGGCATGTTTACGTATTCTTCAGCAGGCTGAAGAATGCTAGAGTCCTAATTATTTGCAAAGTGCGTTTTTAAAAGTTTTGGAATTATTCTTTAAGAATATCAGAACACCTTCAAACTGTATTTTAAAGACATCTGAAAAGAAAACCAGTGTAACGTGGGCTTGGCCAAACAGCATAGGCCGAAGAACTAATTCTACCTGTTTTCAAAGGACAATGTTTGTGTCCTTGGTCTTAATTTAAATCACAAAACCATCATGTGCTCTGGCATTTCTAGCAACCTGCTCCAGAAATGCCAATAAGCAATAGTAATTTTGAAAATTAGGATAGAGAAGCATTGGTGAATGCGATGGGAACTTCTCAATTTCCCTAGCAACTGTTAATAAGTAAATTTACTAAAAAAGAAGGGGGAAAAAGGTGAAACTCTTCAGAGTAGCTTTTCTTTACCTCTGAGCACACATGAAATCAATCAAGTGGATTTAATTCTTTTTTTCAAGTTCTGGGCTTTGCCTCCTGAGCTGTTATGCAAGCCAGTCTCACTCCCTCTAAAATAACTGGGAGGTCTGTCATTAATGTCCATAGAACCCTGTGCCAAACGTGGGTGTCCCAGTGACCCATGTGCTCCCACTGACTTCAGCAGGGGAACCTAGACCAGGACACATGTGTGGATGAAGATACATGGTTGTGTTTTGGGACCTTAATTGCTTTTTCATATCCTATTTAAAGTTTTCTCCATTACTACGATGTCTGTAATGATGGCAAAGGTATAGTTAATTAAGTCTTAAGTCCCTCTTGATTGAGGACAGTAAAATATAAAGCTGTCAGTACCCCCCCTTCTCCATGACTCAAATGATATTTTCTTTTTTTCATCATTGGCAACTTCCCACGACCATATATTTTCTGCTCCTTCTAAAGAACCAAATGCTGAATGTGAATGGGTAGCCGCAGCATCAATTTGCCAAGTAATGGTAGGGTGTCCCCTGGAAACAGGCCTCTTTTAATTCTATTTCATATCTGAGGTAAAGTAAAAACATGGAAACAGATGGTAGGGAACGACTGGCATCTCATCATGCATATTTCATTTGATTTGCAGCTAGTCACCTCTTGATAATAATATTAAATGCTACAAAACCCAAAGACTTTGTTCCTGGGAATATGCATTCAATGACATAGGATCAACACTGTAACTTCAATCAAATGTTGAAGCTGGTGAGCTATAAGTATCTATATCTTTAGCAAGGTTATGATACAAACAGCTTGATTCTTCTTTTCTGGTATGTTTAGGGCTGACTTACAAAGAAATACAGTTGCTGTTGTGAATGACAAATCTTACTTAATGTTTTTTTAAGAGCACAATGGGACGAACATCTGTGGTTATTTCCATTACGCTCTAAGGCTTTTTACTGGGAGGGAATTTAGCCATTAATTTCATTGTATTTACATTATTTATATACAAGAAGAACAAGAAAAATGGCAGCCTGTTTAATGATTATATACATTGTGATTTGGTTGGAAAAATGTGTATTACAAATGGCAAAACAGCCTGTCAAGTACATAATTATATGTTGTTCATTTTTTTTGTCAGAGAACTTTTAATTCCTAAAATCCCACTGTATGATCTCAGTGAAAGATCTGTCCTATACATTATACAGGAGGGGGGGAGGAAACAGCATAATAATAGACTCCTTAAACCACATCAGTTCCTGGTTAATAGCTCCTTTTCTTCATTTTAATATGAGGGTTACCTTTGTAAAATGCTTCCAAAGCAAATTAAAAGATGGAATCTGATACAACAAAACATTACTTGACATCAGGAGAAATAGTAACTTAAATTTCATTCGTTGTCCCTAGTCTCAGAAGAGATACTGGGGAATAAAATATCACTGCTTTGTGATGCATTGCTTATCTGAGACTTTGTTTTTAATAAGAACTGTGCTCTCCTGTACATTATTCTTTCCTGTTCTTGCTTTAGCTCAATGTAGGAGCGTGAAAACGTGTGGAAGATGGAGGTGACTGGAAATGCCATGAGGAGGATGCCACTCAGTATGCTGCTTAGTGCCACCACTTGGCCAGGAATGCTTCTGGGAACCATATCTCCGTAGCCTACCGTGGTCATGGTGATGACAGCCCACCAGTAGCACGCGGGGATGCTGGTAAACTCCTGCGAGTCCGCCATCTCGTTCTCGATGACATACAGGAGCGGTGCAAACAGTGCGATGGCCACGCAGAGGAAGAGCAGCAAGAGACCAAACTCCCGGGTGCACCTGCGAGCGGTCAGCCCCAGCGTCTGCAGCCCCAGGGAGTGCCTGGCCAGCCGCATGACGTAGAGAATCCTCAAGGCACGGAGAATACGGAGGACCAGACCTACTTTGTCCAGGTAGATGCTCCCAGAGCTGGGCTTTTTATAGCCCACTGAAGTGGTGTCTACTAGCAAAGTGATGTAGTATGGCAGGATGGCTATTATGTCTATCAGGGTTAACGGTCTCCGCAAAAACGCAAACTTGCTCTTTGCCTGGATGAATCTTAGCAGGAACTCCAGGGAAAACCATGCCACACAGACAGACTCCACAATGAAAATATTGTAGCACATCTGGGAACACTCACCCTGCAGGAAAGAGGAGGAGTTTGTAATCGGCACTGGATAATAACTATTTTAGTTGGTACGGTGACAGGAAGAGAGGTTTCTGTGGTGTTTTTTTTAAACCCAAAATATTAAAGGAATCGAAGCTGTTGCTATGGGGAAGCACATTGACAAATTGGAACAAGTCAAATGCAAAATGTAGTAAAGAACTACTTATTCCACAGAAGATATTGCTCAGTAATTTCAGGCTTTCTAAATGGCAAATACAAAGCTTAACAGGGTAATATACAGTTGTACAGAAGAGTGCACACTAACAAAATTTTCTTTGGTCATAAAACTTGGTATGATTAATTCTCTTAGAAGTAACCGAACACAGTCATGTAAGATTTCAAATATTCTTTATGTTATTTTTCTCCCTCTAAAGACAGCTGCAAAATCCCCATTGAAATCAATACCATCAGACCTTGTACTTGTTCTGCTCTTACCAGCACGTACCATTTTCCATCCTGAAAAGCTAACTTACCTTTTCCTCCTCCTCCCTCAGGTCAGGCATGGTGCTGATGGATAAGTTCACTGCTGTAATAGTTACAAATAAAACAGACAAACAAGCAAACACCTTTCCAGGGAGGCCAGACTGGGGCCTTTCCACCATGTCTTGCAACTTTTTCATGCACAAGCCAATTTTTGTCTCCTCTACTGTTTCACCTGTTGTTTCATTTTCTATGAGGTCATCCTCCCGTTCATTTATTTCTGTAAACTCCTCCATTTTTTGCAGATATCTCCTTTTACAACACCAGTCCAAGTTGTCTTCCTCAATTCCCCAGTAGAGCAGCTCCTCTTGGAACGACAGTGCACACATCTCACGCAAGAGCCGAAGTTTTCCAACCCGCAAAAAGGTCAGGATTGTCCTGAATGCTCCTGGGTTGCGGTCAAAAAAGAATTCATTACATGTCACATCGTAATCGTCACAGATGTTTAGAATGTCGTCAAAATTGTTACAGAATTTTAGTTGTCCCAAACGTGTCAATGGGAATTCATCAAGTGTGGTCCATGGGAGCAAATACTTAATGCCCCCTACGTTTATAATAATATGATGCTTCCGATCATCAGGGTGAAAGCCTTTCAGGAGATCCTCTTGAGGGTGAATTAGCTTGGCTCTTCGGTAAAAGACTCCCTTAAGGGTTTCTGTTTCTGGAAAGAACGTGTGGTTGAAGGAAGTATCTGAAGCACAGCTCAGGGCACTATAGTCATAGTCGGAATTTTCTCCAGGTAGAAGAGTCATCTTGGAAGATAACTTCACATCACTTCCCTACTTCTGCAAGTGTCTTCTGGAACAAAAACCAGATATATGAGGTGAGTGAATGAGTGGTTATTTTCAAGTTTGGAACAAATGTAGTGATTGAAGCTCAAAAACATTTATGGCTGATAAAAACAGCAGTCGCTGAGTATTGTCAGAAGACCTTTCTGGTAAGGCTGCATTTGTCCAGCTGGGTAGAAATGATTCTGTCAAGGGTTGCTCCCTTATCCAGGAGCTCTGCTCAGCATATTTGTCACACTGGGGGGCTTCTCCTGTCTCTCAGATGCAGAGGTCTCAGTTCCCCGTGGGTATAGAGGGAAACAGGAACAATTTCTGCATATGGCAGGATATTTCTGGTTCAGAATGGAAGTGTAAAAAGTATGATAGTATCACATAAGAACACAGAATTCAAGTGTGTTTTGTAGAAAAGGAAGTGTTATCTTTTTAGTTAACTATTACACATAAATTCTTAAGTATTTTTGTACCTATTCAGTATATAGAAAGAATGAGAAGTCAATTATGTTGTAATTTAGTAAATACACACTTTTAAAAAACAGTTAGTACGAGACTAGTTTCTAAAAGGCCATATGGAAACAATTTTGGGAAAAAAACCCCGCTTGTATGGATGATCACATAAAATGTTTGTATAAAGTTTATATACATTTACTGGCATGACAACTCCCTCTTCATGGCTCCATTTACAAAAGATTGTTAAGAAATACATGATTTCTACACAAACATTGGAATATTATTTCAGTTATAGCTGACATCCTATATGCAGTAATACGTCTTTGTCCTTATAATGAACTGAACAGTAGCTGAGAGCCGAGGTGACTGCCTTCACCTCCGATTATAGGAAACCAAAAAATTCTTATGACGACTTTGAAAATCACATTCCAATTCTGCTCACACAACACTAGTGTAAAGTCTGTGAAATGAGGTGACCACAGAGTTCAAATGGGTATAAAAAGCAGGTACTGGAAATGTTAAACTTTTTGCCTCCCTAACTCACTGCATTTTAAAAGTCAGACTGAAAGTCTGCTCATATACAGGAGAGTTGTACAGTCCTGCTTCTAGATCTTCCATCTGTACAGTCAGCTACAGCTTAACGCATGGAGTTGCTGAGTTTCATTTGGTAAGAGTATTTATTTATTAAGTAGATTGTACAATAAATAGATATTAATTATGCACACGTATTCTGACTTTCTAGCCTCGAGTTCACAGGAAAGTAATAAATATTACACTTGATTGGCTTCAGTAGCAGCACATACTTTTGTTCTCTTCCTGGCTGTACTTACCTCCCCTTTGATACGCACCCTGGGGATATATACCCCTCTTAAGGTGACTTCCTTAAACGCAGAACTGTTGTTTTCAGAAGCTGGGGTTTATAAACCACATCAATAGTGTTACATACCTATTACAGAAGAAAAATCCATGAATACACAACAGCAAAATACTTAAAATGCACAGCTGCACTTCAGTTTAAGAGCAACAGGCTTTCTTTGCTGCAAGAGGACTTAAAATGCTGCTTTCAGTAAAATACTATCTCAGTCCTGTTCCTAAACTTCCCAGAGGGATTACTCTGAACAGAGCAGTTCCTTACATACTCTTACAAACAGGTGGCCCCAGGTGAGCTTTGGATGGAGTGGTATTTCCTGATTCTTCCCCTGTAATCCTCTTTAGTACAAAAGGAAATTGTTAATTTACTTACCTTTAGGGCATGTGGATAAAGAAAGCCTATGGGAATATACAAGAATGGACAAGGCGTGATTCAGCTCTTCCAAGAGCTGTGGTACTACTTTCTGGCCTGAGGTAAGTGAAGAGGTAAGATTTGTCATCTTGCTTCTATCACAGAGTGGGATCTCTATTACTATTGCTAGTGATTTGAGAACAGCTATTTGGCAAGTAACCTGTTCTCCATGCCAAAGTCTAAACTGTGTTTAGCTTTCAGTGCCTTATCACTACATACTTGCTTGTATTGCTGAGTTGCTCTGTCGTTGCTCCAGTTATGACTCTGGAAATCCCCACGGCAGGGGATGGGCAATTCTGAAACTCCTCTGGAAGTAACGGTGGGTGCAAACAATGACAAAATCCCGCAGGCCTGCACTCAAATAAACTTCCAATTCATTTCGGTTTGTCTCTTGCCTCAAGAAAGACTGGGCGAAGGCCTGCTGACCTGAAAGTCTTTTTTTTTCACAAAGAATGTTAACACGACATGTAATTGTATTAAAAAGTCACATTCTAGGAAATTCTAGCCAATACTGGGATTATCAGTGGAGCGTCATGACAGATGATGGCACTCTGCCATTGCCCATTGGAAAAGCTGCAGGACTCAGATAAATGAAGGGATCTGAGTAGAGTGATAGCTGGCGCAGATAGTGCTAGCGAGAGCAGAGGAAGTACGGAACAGTTGAACTTGCAATTACCCTGACGTACAGTCGCATCATGTGAAGCGCTCCTGATGACCTCAGAGCTGTCTTCTGTTAAAGCATTCCCAAGATACCATCAGTAGAAGTAATGCCACTGGGAGTTCAAGCTAAAGGTTTGATGTGGGAAAACAAGGCTACCTGATGTATGCTTATGTAGGGCTCCTTTTCTTAAAGCAACTGTTGTTTTATTTAGAAACAAGCGTTTTCCCCTCTGCCTCAACTGTGTCTAAGGCAGGGCTGGCCCAAAGAGAATAAAGATTATGACTGATACAGGACTATGGATAAATGGGAGCTGTTAACCGTTTTCCCTTCTGTAATACCAGATGATGTTGGTTAGCAACAACTTATCCTCTGAATCTCAGCCAGGAAAAATGAGGAGGCAGCTCATCTCTGTCACTGGTTTGATCTCCCACTGCATCCATTGTTGACACAATGGGAAGAAATGGGGAGAGGGAAATGTAAATGTTCTGCGTGTGTCAGACACACGCTGTAACCCTGAGGCATCAACTGTGAAACAACAGAGCAAAGAAAAAAGAATTTGTTTCTTCGCTTCCAGCTTCTCGACCTGTGCAAGACAATAAATTGGACAAATTAATCCCCTGCGTAACACGCTGAATGACTGCAGAGGTGGCTCCTTCTTTTTCCATAACCAGAACTGGCAAGCCCACAGATCTCACGTAGGCAGCTCTAGTATTTGATGCCGTACGTGTGTTATTTACATGTTCATTGCCTCAGATACACATAGCATCATATCTAAGGGGGAAGAATAAGAGGAAATAAAGGACAATAGAAAAGATGGCCTGACTTGAAGGAACAGAGGAAGGAGAAAAACGAACCCATACATTTCTCTATATGTTTCTTGTTTTCCTTTGGAAGGTGCTTCTACAGAATGATGGTCAGTACTGCTTTAAGATGGGAGAGATCTAATTTATGGAAGAAGGTTTTTGCTATTGAGCTTAAAAAAACAAGCAAACTGTTTTATTCATATGTTGCAGACTGATGACATTGGGGATGGCTGCAAGAAATGCGTTAAGGATTAAAGACAACACGCTGGAATATAAGGTCAGACAAACACATTAGCCGATAGCAACAATTTTCCCAACAATTAAACGAGATGAACTTTAAGGATATGCTGTAACAGTAAAATCCTCAAATAAAACTGCTCTGGCTAAGTAAGGCCCAATGGTAAAACCCATCCTTGTTTGAGATAGCATTCTGCCCTTCGAATGCTTGGGAGTTAGTGAAGCCCAGTTCATCTTTCCAGCTCCCCTGCTGATAATGTGTTCCCATCTTGGGCAAATCACTTCTCTCTGAGCATTGTTTCCTATTTTGTTTGTAAGCTTACTGGGGCAAGAACTGTCTCTTGCTACATTATACAATCCTGGTCATTGTTCTGGCTTCTAGAAACTACGGTAATACAGAATAACTGGCCCGTAGCAAGGGCTCTTGGTGACTCTAAATGGTGTGGTGTGCATGTGAAGCAAGATATAACATCTTCTCAAAAATCTGTCTTGCACAAGATGATATTCTTATCCATTACGTCTGGTGAAGAAATCGAATTAGAAATCTGTACTGCCCTTACTTTCAGCCGAAATTCAGGAAGGGTGCCAGACTCCTAGACAATGGGGAAAGAATTATTAAAGATGCCCTTCTGAGGGAAAGAAATAGAAATCATGAGTAACATGCTAAAATTCCACTGCAAGTGTCGTTCCCCCCCCCCGGTGTCCTCTGCAGTATTTTGAATTCTGCAGTGCATCTCTGATGTAATCAGAGCTCCTGCAAGGAGTCCTGATACTGCTCTGTGATGCAGACAATTCAAAGTTGCGCCTGGATGATAACAAGCATGCAAGGAAGATGCATAACTCCCCCTTAGGCGCTTCTATCAATTCCACTGCCTGGAACTTGTCTCTGTTGCTTTTTACCATTTGTAAATTTAGTTAAAAAACAAAGTTTCAGATTTCAGTGCAGGGTGAATATGAATACGGTGACTTTTTAGAAGGAATTCCCTAAGAAACTGCTTTACAGTTTAGTGATCCTTCCTCCTTTATTCTTTCCTTAGTTAAAATGAGCAGTATTTTCAAGCAGTGTTAAATTCAGCTATCTTCTGACACATGATTTCCGTACTGTATCAACACTGTCAGGGTACCCTCCTGAAATACTTTAAGCTATACTTATGCAGATCTTTACGTAGTAATAACCGATCTCAAACTTCAACTCAGCTTTCAAAGTGAACTTCCAGCCAGATCAAAGTAAAACTTATAAAGGTCAATGTATAATATGAAACAAAACCATCCTGAAAAACATATAATCTGAAAAACTATGCTCATATCTGTATATTGCTCTCCTTGATCTGGACAGTGTTACGCTTTTTGGCATCTTATGACAACCTACAAACTGAATTATGACAAATATGTTACTCAGTGTTTGGTTTTATAAAGCTGAGCCTTATTCTGTCGATAATAATCAGAAGTGAAATAACTTTGCAGATAACTTATATCCCCAGGAGAATGTTCTGAAATACATCAGAACTAATAACTATAGTTACTATCCTGCTGTGAAATATATTTATGTCAACAAATTTTAATAAGTCACATTCAAAACAATCTCTTAAACTTATTATTAAAAAGTAAAGGATTTGTCATTTATTTATATAGATACATACTCTGCCACCGAAATGGAGAGATAGGTAGTCATGGAAGAGTTATTTTACGCGTGTCCCCCCTCCCCAAGTCTTTTCCAGTGAAAAAAAATCTGCCAGAAATACATTGCCCATCACGAATAGTTAACTTTATGTGTTAGTTGCCAACGAACAGAAGTCAGTAAATAGATCAATATAAAAGACATCTCTCAATTATTTTAAAGTTAAAGCTATAAAGACCTTCGGATTAGGCAAAGAAGAAGAAATTTGAAACACAAGCCTCCATACTGCACTGTGCAGACACAGGACTCGGGGACAGGGAGAGCCGGGAAGGGGAAGACCGAGCATCACAAACCGAGCCCGCTGGATCAGCCTCGACAGCCGTCAGCCGCCTCCGCGAGAGGAGAGGAGAGAGCCAGGAGCGCGCGGCGCGGTCCCCTTCGCCAGCCGACCGCCTCCCGCCGCTGGCAGCAACGGCAGCCCGGCCTCGGGAAGAAACGACGGCGCGGGGGAACGGTCCCGCTCTTCCATCCCTGCTGCGGGAGAAAACCTGTTGCTACAACCCGTGCACGGACCCGCACGACCCCCCGCCCCCCTCCCCGCCGCGCACACCCCCCCCCCCCCCGCGGCTGCACGGCGGGATCCCAGGGGAAGCCCCTCCCGGGCGGCCCGGCCGGGCTCTGCCTCCCGAGCCGGGGCGATGCCCGCAGCCCCGCCGCTCCCCGCCGCTGCCGGCTCCCCCGGGCACCCGCGGCGCCGCGGCCCCGAGCCGCTCCTGGAAGAAAAGTTCCCTGGAAACTTGCCTGCAAGTTGCCCGCGGCGCCGGGCAGCGAGCGCGGCCGCCGGGAGCCCCGCGGCGTGGGGTCGGCGGCGGCGCCGGGCCGTGCTCACCGCGCTGCGCCGCGCTGCGCGGGGCGGCGGCGGGGGCGGCCGCATGTGCGGGGCGGGCGGCCGCGGGGCGGGGGGGCGGGCGGCGGGGCCCCGACCCTCCGCGTGGTGCGGCGGGCGGAGAGGCGGCGGCGGGCGCTCCGCACCCCGCGGAAAGCCCGCGGCCCGCCCCGCGCCTGTGCGCGGCCGGCAGCGGAGGCGGCCACCGGCGGGCTGCGCGGAGCGCTCCCCGCGAAATCCCCGCTCGCCCGCGGGCGCGGGCTGACCTGCCGGCGGGGACGGGGGAGGAGCAGCTCCCGGCGCTCCCCGCCGCGGGAGCCGCCTCTCCCGCGGAGGAACAGCGGGCTGGTACCGGGAGGGCGCCGGGCCGGGCCCGCCCCGGCCAGCCTCAGCCCGCGCCCGCTGCGCGCCCGCGGTGCTGCGGGCCGGGGGGGCCGCCCGCCGCCTCTGCCCCGCCGCCACCCCAAAGGCAGCGCGCCGGGAGGGGCTGGACGCGGCGGGCTGCCCACAGGTGGCATCCCGGCTGCTGCCGTCGTCAATAAAACTTCTGGTGCTTGGCCCGTTCCATGGTAATTTTATTTATTTATTTATTGGTGGGAGAAGTGGCTTTAAAAGTGTCCGTTAAAGCATAAATCGTACCTCTCCCCTCCAATCCATAGCAATGACTCCAGGAGAGCTAAACTGCGCTGTATTCCTGTGCCGCCCTTGCAAAGTGCAGTGACAATTAACGCCCTGGTATTACTGATTGTCAGAGATTTAGAGAGCATTCCGTATCTCTACTTTTTAATGAAACTTGTTTGACATCTGGGTGGAAGCTGCTCTGTGTGGATTTAATCTCCGCCTTAAAGCAGTGAATTGAATCTTGGTGCCGGGGTTAAGGAGAAACCAGCAGCTTAAGCTCTGTCACAGGCTCTGAAGTGCAAACCACTCCCACCCCGTGTGCCGTTGTCCCCCAGTGGGTACAGATAATGATACTTTTGGCCTCTGATTTTTCTTACCTGCTTAGGCACCGGTCTTAGAGGGAGTTTCCTGCAGATGAACCCCTGCACCTCGATGCAGGACGGGGACAGTCACCTCTCGGCTCGGTGGGACGGGGCTGGCTCTTATTCTGAGCATCGTGCACTTCACCCAGAGCAGTGCGGGGGGTCTCATTTCGAGTGAGGTCCTTTGTTGCCATGGTAATACAAACGAAAAACCTATACTATGGTAATTTTAGCAAAAGACCTCTTTTTTTTTTTTTCTAAACTAAATTGGACTGTGGCTCAGAATTGTGTGGGCATACAGAAATAGTCATGCTGATATTCTTCAACTGTAGTTGTTAAACAGCAGTTGTGTAGAGGGCTGTCAGCGGCTGTGGCTGTGGGCAACTCGGGCGTCTTTTTCCCTGGTATTGCACAGGATTTTTATTTGACTTTGTAAAGGTTTCTTAGCATGGCGCTCAGCCTTTCTCTGCAGAAGGGAGGTAACTGGTTTTACTGACCACAGTGCTGTGTATAGAGAGTTTTGGCTTTCGTATAATGGTCTGTAATAATCTTGTTAATGAAAGCCTGTGTTTTAAAAGCCTTTGCTGATAATTGCTGTCAAAGAGGAAGGACACATCAAGTAGGGTCTCCCAGGGAATTATCTGGGAACAGTTTTGGTCAGTGTTTTCTGTAATAACTTGGGTGATGGAATGGAAGGCACTTGTATAACATTTGCAGTGATTCTGACCACAAAGTGCAAGGCTGAGATTTAAAATGACACTGATATACTGCAGACCCAGTCTGAACTCAACATGATAAAATTCTAGAAGAAAAATTATGTAGTATGCCACATAGGAAGGAATATCACATGTCAAATGAGGACTATTAGTTAGGCAAAAATACTGCAGAAGAGAATCTAGGGACTATAGTGGATTGTAGACTGTGCAGTGCTGCAGAACAGTCGTGTTGCTCTGAGCTCTAGTAACAGGAGGATCATATGTAAGACATCGGAGGGCGTTATTTCTGTTCCGTTTAGCACCAGTCAGACTTGGCTGAAGCACCCTATCCAGTTTCAAGCATTACACTTACTTACTCTTAAAGAAAGATGTAGGCAAACAAGATAGGAGAATAGCAACCAGAACTGTAAGAGACTTGGGAAATGTGAGCTACAAGGAAAGATGGAATTTGATTATTTGATCTGGAAAAGAAAACACAATGTAAGGACATGGCAACTGTCTTCAAATGTATAAGCACATTTATAAAGATGATGGTAAACAGTTGTTCTGTGACCACCAATGGCAGGATAAAAAGCAATTTACTAAAGTGCAATTAGGGAGATTACTTTAGATATCAGGAAAAAACCAAACAAGCCAGACAAAACTATTACCGTGTGAGCAGCTGGACTCTAAGGAGGTTGTAAATCTGTTCAGTGAAGATTTAACGAAAAGGGTAGATAAATAGCTATCAGGCTATGGCTGTAGCATGCATGACCATGCCTCAGGGCAGGGGAGGGTTTCGGTGATCTCCTGAGACATTTACCAGCCCATATTTCTATGATTTCTGATTGTGAGACGAGCTACACCTATCCTTTCAGGAAGAGGCACAGCAGCATGGCACAAAAGGAGAACTCCTTACCACCCCATATGATTAATGCAGTGGTTTTACTATTTAATAAATCACACCGGACTGTGCTATTTGGATCGGTATCTCATTAACATCTGGAGACCAAGAGTAGCTCACGGAGACAGACAGAGAGCAGAACTATCCATTGCAAGTAAGCAGTTTTCAAATCCGGTTTTGACCAATAATGACTGAAAATCGTTAGTGCTCAATGGTCAGTGTAAATATACATGTCCTGCAACTTGCTTGGTACTCACTGTAGAAATCACCGCCTCATTTGGATGCTTGGTTGGCAGATTCAGGTGAGGTCAAGGACTTCATTGACATTGGTATGAGAAATAAGTCAAGTGTGAGATCACTGGCTGCGGCCAATATTAAATCTGTTCTGGCAAATGGAGGTCTTTACTCTTCAGGCATGTCTTGCCTGCATCCTTCATGAGCACAGAATTCATGTGAAAAACAAAAGTGCCCTTGAAGATAACAAGTAGTGCGCCAGGAGTTTTTCTGTTGTGATAAGCTGACTGCATGGCGAACTGGCTGAGGATTCCCAGAGTAAATCTACTACTTTGTGCTCCTTGAGGAATTAGCATTGCCGCAGAGAAAAATTTTAATCCCGCTTTCATTACTTTTGCAGCCTGTGGCTGCTTTTCCTTCTGTTCCTTTGATTGTTGACATCGAAATCCTGTTCTATCGTTTCTCTGGCTTTTGCAGATAATTCCAGCATCATTCTGCAGCCAGGAGCAGTGCTGCCACCAAAACAAGGTGTTTCAACTTCACAGCACCTTTCACCTCTCACTTTCCGAATTCATTTCTTATAAAACAGAACTTAAATATCTACATGGCTGAAAGGTGAGAATTTTCAAAACCAAGCTACAGACCAAGGATTATTCACGGAACTTATTCATCAGAAAATTTCAACTAATGAATACATTACAAAAATGCCATCTGTTTGAGAAAAAATCTGTAAACAGAGATAGAAGCAAAACTCTCTGAATAAATCATGGATGGCAAATTATTCACCTGGTCTTAGAAAAGTTAATGCTTTTGTCTTCTAAGGATGCAATATAATGTATATGCAAAAAGTGGATAGCACAGACTACTGTTGCATAGAGGTTCAAAAAGGTCTCAAAAAAAGAACATGTCAAACCCCATGATACCGTCTGCTGTGTGTCAGTGGTTTTCTCACACTGAACAAGGGAATTCCTTTAAGAAGAAAGAAATCTGTCCCATTGTTTCTGTTTATACCCAGATCCATTAGTACCTTGATTTCTGCTATTATAGGAAGAAAATGGTACCTATACTTATGATTTTGGTATTGAGTACAGACTGTTAAGCGGAGTGAGAGAGGGTGCAACCACTTAGTCCTTAGCACCACGCACAGGAAAGGAAGCAGCAAGCATTTGTCAGTCTTCAGCTCTATCAGCCCTTTCAACGCGACAGTCCTACTGGGAAAGAAGGGCTTTAAGTGGCTATAGATTAAGGTAATGATCATGGCTTGCTCTGAAATTCTCAAGCTGTGGGCACTAGTGGGACCTCTTGGTTCACTCTACGCAACAGTTCATCTGGTTTCAGACAAGAGCTCTTGTTTGGTGGGATACTGGGCATGGCAGTATTCAGCAGCTCTCCTGAAAAGGACTTGGGGGTCTTGGTAGATCGCAAGCTGAACACGAGTCAGCAATGTGCCTTGGTAGCAAAGAAAGCCAACAGCATCCTGGGATGTAGCAACAGGAGCTTACCCAGCAGATCGAGAGATGTGATTACTTGCCTTTCCCTGGCACTCGTTAGATGACTTCTAGAATACTGCATTCAGTTTTGGGCACTCAGGACAGGAAAAACATCCATAAACTGGAGTGTGTTCAACAGAGGGCCACCAAGATAGTCAGTGGATGGAGTACATGCTATGCTGAGAGACTGAGGGAATGGGGCTTGTCCAGCCTGGAGAAGAGCAGGCTTCATGGAGACCTAATAGCTTCCAATATCAACAAGAAGGTTATCAGAAAGATAGAACCAAGCCCTTCATAGCGGTGTATGGCAGGAGGACAGGAGATAACAGACATAAATTGAAACAAGAGAGTAAGGAAAAACTTCTTTCCCATGAGCACAGCCAAGCAGTGGAGCAGCCCAGGGTGCTTGTCCTGTCTCCATCCATGAGGGTTTTCAAAAGCCAGTTGGATTAAGCCGTGGGCAACCAAGTGTGCTCTCACAGCTAACCCTGCCTTGCACAGGAGACTGGACTAGAGACCTCCTGAAGTCTCTTCCAGCCTGAACGGTTCCATGTTTTGATGGTAATTGCTGTTTGAAATACTACTGCTATTGTCACCTTCCCCTGAGGAGTTCAAGGTGACTGCTGTGAGGGCAGATCTGTCCCCTCAAGGTAAGCCGATTGCATGCTGGCTGCAGGTGGACCAGATTCTCTTGTCATTGCTCCGTGATACATTTCTTTGCTGATTTATGGCCTATGCAGGCATTTTTGTTGCTTGCTCTTCTCGTGTCTTTTCTTATGAATAGCTCCATCACTCTTAATGCAGTGCTTCTGTAGCGCACCCTCCCATGGATAGAGCTTCAAAACATGTCCCTGAGTTTTGTTACAAATAACTTAAAATTGCTTAAAATAGCAATTTGTCTTTTGCTGGAATTCACAGAGGTGCTTAGATCCAAAAGTGTTAATAGGAGGGGACTAGACTCAACAATCCACATTCCTGTATTTCCATGCTCCTCACACCTTGCACTCCCTCCTTTCACTGGAATAAGCCTGCAGCGTGCCTGCCAAACAGGATCCACACGCTTTCTCCATGCCCTGGTTTGGGACGTGTCCCTCCCAGCCACCCAGATGCGCACTTGCATTGCAGCATTGCTCATCTCTGCTGCAGCTCCCCAGTGAATGGCTCTGCCAGCCAGAAGAAATTGGCTAAAAGCCTCAGAATCGCTGTTCCGAGCGTGTCTCAAAGCTCTCAGCGCAGCTCCCCTCGCGCACATGTAGCAGGTAAGCCCCCGTCTCCGCTGCAGCGGTGTGTTTGGTTTTGGTGCCTTTTTCCAAGGAATCCTAAAGATTTCCTCACCTGCCTTGCTTGAGGTAAATGCGTCAATTTAATCACCTTACGCTCACTTTATTGCCAATTGAGATGCATTTGACCAAATGTGGCTACCCACCTTAAGGTACACGAATAAACTGTGTCTGTCTCAACGGGTGACTCAGGGCTCAATTCACCGTGAAAGGAATCTTAGGTGATTCTGGCATTGATGCCCACATCAGTGGTCAGAGGGGTCCCACCTGGAATCCCTGCATTAGATCACAGAGGGTCTGTAGCAGACAGAGGATTAAATTTAGGCATCTTACTCTCATCTTTAATCATTAAACAAATCCTCAGACATTCATCATTTGGAGAAAAGCTTTCCTTTAGCTTTATTCCTTGTACAGTTTTCAGTGAGTTTTGTGTTTGTGCCTGTACATGGGCAGAACAAGGCTTTTCTACTCTTCTGCTTCTGTTTGTTCTTGCTGAAAATGATTCGGGAGAACTCCTGCACGAGCTTCTGCACGTCTGTATCGTGTTAGTCGTGGCATTGAAGGAGTGAAGAGTAACACATACCTCCTCCATCTGCAGCTCTGTAGATGTTATGTTTATGTTTGCAAGGTGGCCGATGTGACTAAAATTAATTTACAAACACTTGAAATTTTACTCCAGTACCTCGTGCTGCCAGCCTCCCCCATATCCCCACTGCAGATGCGCTGATAAATGATCTGAATACTCCCGTGGCTGGACGGTGTGTACTGATACCTATGGTCTACTGTGCTGAGAAATGGAAAGTTTCGGAGTAGGATATGCTGGTGGACATGAAACCAGAATCGGCATAAACTTTTTCTTACAAAGGAAGTAGGAGATGAACAGAATCTAAAACTGGAAAACAGAAAGAAGCCAGGAACACAGTTGTGCAGAAAACTCCTTTTAATTTAAACACGTAGAGATGTATGGATGTACTTGAACATCCTCACAGGGGTTTAGTTTGGCCTGTGCAGCATATGTTCCTAAACTTAATGATATGTCTCAAGTGCTTGGCTGTGCAGTCCTCTGCTCCAATTCAGGTTTCATCCAACCTTGGAAAATCCTGTAATTGCATGAGTGAGGAGAGGAACCTCTGCATGCATATGTTTTGCATATTTTTCATAACTCCTGCCTAATGTGATTGTGCGGTTAGCACACTAGCAAAGGGTAGACAGGAGAATTTCTGCACGCAGGTCACTCTTGTCACTTTGAATTCCTTTTCAGCTTAGGTATGCAACTGTAACTGTGTGGCACATAATCAGAGAACCAGGTTTAAAAATATTTATATTCCAGAAAGTTTGGTAAAATGCAGTACTTCAACTGTGTTTAAATAATTAATTTATCTCATGTACCAACAGGACCAGCAAAAGTGTTTACAGGAGAGGAAGGCACTTTGGCTGAAATGAGTTTCAGGGAACTGCTGTATTGAAACTATCAGGGACAGTGTATTATTTATCATGGCTCTGGCAGACTTCCAAAAACATATCACTTTTTTTCAGATTGCTGAACTGAAAGAGCCTTGCAAGGATCTGAGAAATGCCTTTCCAAGCATGTGCTTAAGCATCAGTATTGTTCAGCTTTATGAGTAAGAATGGATAATGCTCCTAAATACTTTGTTACTGCATCTGCCTCAGATTAGTCAAAGAAAATCATCCTTCCTCTCCTATGTTCAGGCACTGAAAAAAATGTGGGTGTATTCATATAGTTTACGTGTGGGTCTGGGTGTTTTTGAACCTAACTGATGCAAATATGAATTCTACTAGGCAATTCCCAGTAAGCGTTGTTGGAGCTTTGTAGACCTTGCTGGTGTGGACACCAGGTTGGTACGTTTGGGTCCCAACCGACCATATCTGTGCTTGCTTGGTCCGGGGAGGAGGGCAGAGCTCACTGCAGGACTCTCTCATTCCCCTTCACATGGGAAGACTCATGGCATCCAGCTCCCTTGGGCTCCCACAGCAGCACACAACCACGGCTTTCATCACACCACCCGTCTTCTTCCCACCCATGGGATTGCAGTTCACTCCTTATAGACAAGGCATAGCGGGAAAAACACATGTACCACTTCGTAACAAATGGAGCAATCCACAAGCAACAAAGAGCACAGCGGTGCATGCTCCCTGCCTTCATCTCACCTTCACCCATGAAGATTTTTGGGCTGAGAGCAGGCTCTGAAGAGGGCACAAGAATGGCCAGGACAGAAGATGGTATCTTCTCCAGAAAAACAGTGTCTCTTCATGCTGCCTGTCTTCCTCTCCATTGGATAAACTCATAGCTAAACATCCATATTCCTATCCTTTATTTCTCTAGGGCTAGTTTCTTGGGTTCACTTCATGGTGAAATTCCAGGGTGCCAGACTCCAAGCCCTCTGCAAGGAAACTGGAGAAATCTGGGCTCAGCCATTCCCTTCTTCTAGTGAGTTTCAGTTTGAATGGGAGTCTCTCAAATTAACAGCCTCTTACTGTCAGCCCTTTTGAATTTCTGTCTGTCACGGGCAGGAAAAAGAAATAGAGAGGCCAAATGGCCCTACTTTCAAAACAGAACCTGTGGTATGAAACAATTCAAGGGGGAGAGAGTCCTTAATGCCAAGCTAAATGTACCAGTTGTTCCCTGATTCCTCAAACTGTCAAAATGTCATCGGAGGTGACCAGGCACACAATTTTCAGGCATTCACTTCTGTTCAAAAATATAGTTAAAAAGATGAGATGAGCTTCCATTACATTTCTTTTTCTAGCTCAGTCAATTTTTAATACTCGTGATACATTCAGTGAATGTGAAATAATTATCTTAGTCATAATACTTTTGATTCGTACAATAATATATTTTGTGTTGCAGTTTTAAAAATGATTTTGACGATATAAAAGAAAAAATTTATTAGGCAAAAACTATCATGCATGACTACTGTAATTGCTGTTACAAAAAGGTGTGGGTACACAGTACAATTGAAATGATTTACATTTCAGTATTTCTGCAAATAAACATAATACTTAATAAAGGCCTAATCCTTACATTTCTTATCCAGAGGAACCTCATCCTTTGAGGTTTGACAAAGCAAAGAGTAAATTAGAACCTGGGGGATTTGTATTGTTTAAGTGAGCAGGTAACTGGTACGAATGAGTGTAACTTTTGGGCCCACACAGGCAACCTTGCTCTGCACAACGCCGTGACAAGTATGCACTTAATTTCCTCGCTCAGCATCATGACCGCACGTGCAACTGCCCGGGAGGCAGCGGACAAGATGCTGGTAGGTAGGGCAGAGAGATCTGAGTTTCTGTCTTAACTCTGCAGCACCGGGGAAATGACTGTACAGCCTGTGCTTATTTTCCCTCAGTAGTTTTGACTCTTGTGACTGTGAAGGCAGAACATTTTCAATAGCAAAAAAATGCACGTGTTCACCGCTGGAAGTCTTCCCTTTAGAAAGGGAGCCATCTGGAGAATAAACTGTAAAATAGGCCCCGAATGAGCTCCCAGGCTCAGTGGGACTTGTAGATAATTATGTAGCAGAGTCGTTACTGTAAGTATAGCCCCAAATAACAGTGAAAGTATCTGACTGGCCATTTGCATAGGAATTTACCATCTCTGCATGCACAAGGGGTAACTGTGCTCAGAGGAAGCATGCTAGCATGCAACCATTCGGTGTGCTTATTTGTCGCATGCCTTGCGAAAACAAGATTCTTGCCATTGGCTTTGTTGGTCATGAACAGCATCCTGCTGTTTCTTTGTACTCTGCTTGTTAAATACATGAGTGCGTGAATGAATGTTTGATTACATGTTTGAAGCTGAGCTGTGCACTTTTGATTAAAAGACTTTATAAGTGGTTGAAGCCCTGTAGGAAAAAAAAAAAAAAAGAAATGTTTGGCAGTGGTAAATAATGAATCTGGGTGGGGAACTGCAGTCTGACTCTATGGATGGTGCTTTTGACCATCCACCACTGTTCTGCTTCCTCTGGCTCAGTGCAATTCCACATCTAATGAAAATTTAAAGCAGTCCCCTAAACTCGGAGCCAGAGTGTGATATTTTTGTTCTCTGCGAGCAAAGCCATTTTTGCCGAGGAGCCTCACTGGGTGATGTTGCATCCCTTGGAAAGAATGACCTCCGGAGCGGGTGGGAATAGGGCGAGCTCTGCCTCATGCTGCGTAGCTGCCACAAAACCTGCCTGGCCCAGCTGTGTCTTGGTCAGTGCCAGGGAACCCTCAGCTGACAGTGCACCCGTCGGCTTTGCTGCGGATACTTTAGTGGAGAGTTTCTTTCTGATATCATAGAATCATAGAATCATAGAATTGTTCTGGTTGGAAGAGACCTCCGAGATCATCGGGTCCAACCATTAACCTATCACTACCAAGTCCCCCACTAAATCATATCCCTTAGGGCCTCATCCAAATGTCTTTTGAATCCCTCCAGAGATGGAGACTCCACCACCTCCCTGGGCAGCCTGTTCCAGTGCCCGACAACCCTTTCGGTGAAGAAATTTTTACGAATGTCCAATCTGAACCTCCCCTGGCGCAACTTGAGGCCATTTCCTCTTGTTCTGTTGTCTGTTACTTGGGAGAAGAGTCCGACCCCCATCTCTCTCGTTGTGGAAGAGGAGCAGCACTGTGAAATTCCCACGTACGTGACACTGTAATGTGTTTAAGCTCTGAATACCATCCCTAGGTGAGAATGCAGTCATTGAGGACTCGGAATGCCTGGCTGGTGCAGGGAACTTTATAATTGACACAAATTTCACTGATATGCAGACTTTACAATGTATTTTATAAACACTGTCAGTTGACATAATGGCTTTTGAGTCCTGCTGATACGGATCTTATTTGAATAGGAAAATCATGTACCAGCCATCTGACCCTTCTACCTGTACTCAAATTATTATTTTTAAATTTCATTGTTGCTGAAGTTAGAGGCAGGTGCTTGATATTGCAACAAAAGTCTAGCTTGCATAGGATTTTGTTTGCATGAGGGGACCGCGGCTCTGCTCTCGCTGGGGTCTTTCAGTGCTTGCGTGGGTGCCGTCTGCACATGAGGGATGAGGAGCTGCAGGTGCAGCCTTGTAGCTTACACAGCTCTGCTCTGACAAACCTTTGGAAACCTTCTAGTGAAAATACCCCATGGTAAGGGACAGTCACTAATCACCACAATGTATATGTTTATCCTATCAGAGGAATATCTGTTCAGAGAAGAGTAATTGGTATTTCTCTAAAATGTTTTTAAAATATATCAAAAGGTATTTAACCTTGTAGCTAGACCCCCAACTGCATGTAGTAAATAACCCCTCTGTAGTCCCTTTTAATGGGACTGATTACATTTTACTCATAAAGGAACTAGTTAATTTTTAGCTGTAAATAGCCCTGAAATAAATGCTTTTAATCCTACTTCAAAAACTTCCCTGTGGGCTACTGTATTTTTTTTGGAAAGTATATAGCACCGTAATACTGTTCTCCTTCTAAACTAATAAATAAATCTCCCATATACTTTCATGGCTGTATGATGAACCTTAACATCTCTTTTGCTAAATTCAGATTATAATTTAATCTCATTATGATTCAATAGCTGCTGAAATTATTAACAGCTAAAAAAAGAAAATGCAGTAGAGTCCAGGCAAGCTATCTTAAGGAGAGGTTTGGTTTTCCTAGCATGTGAAAAATTCAATGGTAGCGGGTAGATAGATTCAAAGTTAAAACAATGTGTAATTCTTATAATTCAAAAATGGAACCTCATATACAAGAAGCAAGACATGCATAATGTAGTTATTATACCTAATTATTGTTCAGCTGTATGTCTTGCTTAGAGCAAAATTGCCACAAAATGTAGACCAGCTTTCTGGTTAATAAGATTCTTTTCCTTCTTATTAAGTTTATGAACTGTTGCTCTAAAAATAATTCTTGTAGAAATCATAAGAATAAAATCAGGTTCTTCATTGGTGGTTTACTATGCATTAGTCATTCACATTCACTGAACTTCTGAAACTCATGGATTTATCTAAAAATAAATATTATTTCTTGACATTTCCTGTTTGGTTATAATTGTGCACGGCTGTAGCCTCCTGCTAGGAACCCTTCGAGGCAGCAGACTTCGGTTGCATACTTTTGGAGTTTGGTCATGGCAACTTTTTGCTTGTTTTTCCCATTGAAATTCATGTCAAGATTCCTTTAGTTTCAATGAAAACTGGTGTGGGGTCACAGATATATCCTGAGCGAGATCTCAAATAGACTCTGAGGCTTTTTGTCTCTCTTGCTCTTTAAGAGTTGCAGCATTCGTAGCTTTTGCTGACATCTTTTGGCACAGTGTGGACAGAATGGAAGTTCACAGATTATCATAGTTCGTTCTTATTTGGCGTGTATTTTGGCTTAGATTTTAAGCATCTTGTGGTTTAATTAACACTCTTAATTCTGTTTGTCCTCATACAGTGAGGATCCGATCCACTGCTGTGGCTCCTAGAGGCTGCCACAATACAAATAAAGAAGAGTAATTTTCCAGCATGAGCCAAAGAAATCTGTCCTTTATGCCATTTCTGTGTTTAATCTGGCAAAGAAGGGGATTTGGGGTGTGTGTGCACTGAACAACTGAGTTCTCTGTTGGTTCTTGGGGCTGTTGGGAATTGAAGAACAATGTTAGCATTTGTTATTTCTCTCATAAAATAGTGAAAACAGCACTGTCTTGACAAATCTGTTGAAATAACTCACAAGTGGATAGTTCCTCTGTAGGAACAAATACAGTTTAAGGTCACTCTACTCCCCTGTATCTGCAGGCATTCTAGGACTGCAGAAGGAAAAGATTTATTTTATTTTTTACAAATATAAGAAAAAGCTCCACACTTTTCAGTCTCTATATAATCTCTGCGATGCTGTCATAACAATGTCTGATTGCGTTGCTAATCAAATCTCAGTTTAGCAGTTAGTACATTGATAAAAAGATATTAATGAGTTCTTGGCAGTTACTCTTTTTCTGTGAGACAGCTAGATAAAACTACAATGGACCAATTTAATTGGAAAATGGGCACTTGAGCATCAACACAGTGTGTGGTGGAGAGATACCATCTACTCTATTTCGGTAAGTGGCTTGACTGTCCTCTCATGAAAAGTGCTTGATGTCCAGGAGATGTAAAACAGAATGTAATTGCAATGTGGGATTTTCAAAAGTGCTTCGCTGGGGATGTTTTGGAGTCACTTAGGTAGTTTTGCAATTTGTAGTGTAGAGTATATAAAATTACTTTAATAATTAATTCAGTCAGTTATTTTTATGGATACACTTATGGGTGTTTTGTACCGAATTCTGGTTGCATTTATTTTGCAATCTCATTCCTGTTGGTTTATGGCTTTACAGTCATCGGTACCTTAGAAAATTGGACTAGTCATGTTAGTGTTGTCCAATCTCTCTTTATACCGGTATAGACATAACCAGGAAGGAAAAGGAATAAATTAGATCAGGTTGTACTGGTATTTCTGTAAGATTTTCACAGGCTAACATAGAGCAAGACAAGCAGCATGTGAAGAGTCAGTTCCTAGAGCTGCCTTCTTTTGAAATACAGTGGAGGTGAGACCTTCAAGCTGATTATTGCCAGCAAAAGGAAGTTCAGGTTTGTTTTCTCTCATCTTTGGCATTTTGTTAGGCTCATCTGCCAAAACAAACACAGGAAGAAAGTTACAGGATGTCCATGGCTTTCCGAACACCGAAAGCTGATGGACTGGTTGGGTCCAATTCTCTTCAAGGGTCTGGTATAAATCCTGTTAGCCATGTTTATATGAAGACAAGCACTTTTAAGGTAGTATTAAGGTTATAATATTTGTGCTATAACCCTTTATGGAGTTGAGCTGTACTAAGAGGCCAAAAGGAGCAAGTCATGCTTGCAGCTGTGGAGCTTGGTATGCTTCAGAACTGTTCAGTGGAAACTGCATCTGGCTAACGGGGGATTTGTTTAATTAATAAATCATCAGTTTTCAAGTGGTGTCTGGAGTGGGATGCCATGACATCTTGAGACTTTCCCTTTGTTCAACAAATAGAAATCCCCGTCTCCTCCTGCAAAACGCGCTGCTGCCCTGGGGACAGAACAGGGTTTTGCCTGCTCGGTTGCCAGCTCAGCGAAGCCTGCACTGACAGCTTGCGGAGCGGCTGGGTGGATAGCGCCGTCTCTCCTGGGAGCTCTGCGGAACATGATTGTTCTGCTTCCAGCGATCAGCTAAGCTTATCTGGATTGAGATGCTGATACACTGCCCAGGAGATGGGTTTGTAGATCAAATTTCAATGTTGTACTGGTACAGTTGTCAAATGCTTGTTGTTATGGGCTTGTGGTCTGTTAGAAGGAGGTTGGGTATATACTGATTTTAAATTACAGAGATTACAGTTGGTCTTTTCCTCTCTAGCTGGAAGTAACAGTACTTAGTCAGTGACCTGGAGACACATCCAATTATCTGTTCTCTGAAAGCCATCCCATAATGACTTGTTAAAAACTTCCCTAACGAACTTCCCTATCTGATACTGTAGTGTGGGCAGGAATGATTGTTTTCTGTAGTCAGAGTATGAGTTCATTCTAAGTATATGAATAGCTTTTCTGATTCCTGGAAAACGCTTGTGTCTCCTGCTGTGAGCAGGAGTTATTCCTTAAAAGCTGATGTGACGGTTTCATCAGCATGTAGAGTTGCAGCCCTAATGCGCTATGAGGGGCTGGGACCTGTCCAGTCCTCTCTGTAAAAGGAGAATTCCTCCCTTGTTCATCCCGTAGCAGGTTCATCACCTCCTCTGTTGCTCCCAGGCTTTGGGATGCATCTTCCAATGCTGCAAGGTTTTAGCATCACTTCTACCATGGATGCTAATTCTTGCTACTTTGGGGCAGGAAAAACTGTCCGATTCTTTTTCCATACTGTCTGGATAGTTCCAGCTCCTGATGATATTAACTTACTAGTGTGCTGCTATGTGCACAGGTTATTGCATTTTTAACCCTTTCCTAATACCACCTGAAAATCCTGTCCAGTAAATACCACTTATTTTGAGAGAGACTAATCACATCAGTCTCAGTTACCTGCACCCCTCTTGAATATAGAATTCTCTTATTGTTTACATTATTTACATAATAAAACAAAGAAATCAAGACTGAGTCTTGAGCCATAGCACATTTTAAGTTTCCAGCATGAGTAATCTGTTTGTATCTATCATTTTGAGTCCTTTTTCACTGTACTGTATGCCTAAAGTTTGGCAGGTATAAATTAAACCTCTAGAATGAATACAGTTGCTCCCTGCCATGACTCAGAACAGTCTGTCCAAAGTTTTTCATCAAACTGAAATTATAATCAGTTATGACAAAGGTGGCAGGATGCCAAAGGGATAATATATTGAGCAAGAAGGAAACATGAAGCACCACATAGCGTTTGGAGCAGTGCTTAGCAAACTGATGGCTAAACATCTTGTGGTGTCTCTCCGATCCTGCCATCTAAGGAGAGGAGCGAGCAATGCACAACTTCCATGATCCTTAGCAGTACACGATTCCATAAACTGAGCACTTCCCATGGGCAGAGGTGTTTTTCCTGAGACAAGATTCCTTGGATCTTCTCTTGAACTTCTCTGTCTCTGGGTTTGATATGGAATGACCAGAAGCATCATGCCAATCCCAGTCATCGACCATAATCACAATAGCTGCTCTGGAAAACGTGATTTATGGGGGCAGGAAGAGCTGCGGCTGCGCTATACAACATCATAAGGCCCAAATTCTGCAAAATGTTATCTTCCAGCTTAGGTCTAAGTGAGGTAAATTACAAAACACGCTTGGAGGAATGAATGTTGGACCACATTCTCCCCAAGTTCAGAATACCTGGAGTTAGAGTCTGGTCTTACTGGCCCATAAATTTTGTTTTTCTTATGCGTGTAACACTTTCTGATTAAGCGGAATAATGATAACAGAATTAGTTTCACTTTAATTTTACTTAATCCAATACTTTCCTGACTAAACCTTTTGTAAGATGAAGGATTCACTCCAGGATGAATTTGGCGCACGTATGACAGTTAGTGTCTAGGATGATAGTTGCTATCTAAAGAGAAAAATGTAAATTTACCTACAGAAGGAAAGGAAAGAAGGGAAATATTTATCCACAGTGGTGCTGCTATAGAGACCAGGGACATTTCAAATAGCAATAATAAAAAGATACACGTGCTAAATTATCTCTGCTTGGTTCGATCATTGTTAGTCTTGTTACCATCACTACCTGCTGCACTGGTTCGGAACAACAGCTCCACCAGAATTTCTTTAGACATTTATACTTACAAAAAACTGTAGATTTGTGGAACCGGATGATTTCATTTTCCTTTGACAATGATGTTTCAGCCTGTAGAAAATAGCTTTTCAGTCTCTTTTCCAGACTCCAAATTAAAAGAATAATTTATCACAGAAAAGTATAAAAATGGACTTAAGGAGAATGAAAGTAACATTTATTTTTCTCTGAATAAAAATATATCTCAGAAGTTTAAAGTAAAACATGCAAATGAAAAAGACTGATTTAGGTACTGCTGCAGATTACACACATTCTGTGCAATCTTTGTTTATTTAGTCGTGTATAAGGTAAACTGAAATAAAACAAATATGGTTCAGATTTTTAAGTAGGTTTCCAGAAATCTTTCTATGAATGCTGATGTATCCTATTTATAGCTTGTTAACACCACTAGGTCTAAAGCAAGAAACCTACAATGTCTTGCATCGCATCTCTGTATTTATGCAAAAGATTGTATAAAACAAATCTGAGATACCCACCATGGTGAACGGAGCAATTGCACCCACGCCTGATCTCTGAAAACGTCTCATTCAGTAGATCAGCATCTCAGATCGGATCAGTGGCAAATTTGGTGTGTCCCAGAAACATCAGTATCCAAGGTGCAATGGCTTTGCGGTTTATCCAGTGGCTGTTCACCTGGAGTCTCCCTGACTTCCAACAGCCTCTGAGCAGGGGAGTAGGTGCCCACCAGAAGCCACAGGACCGGCAGTGCTTTTTACGTTGGTTGGGATCCGTTCCTCCTCCTTTCTGCTGTGATGAGGTACTGTGAGCCAGGATTGAAGGCCACAATAAAACCTTTTCTGCCCTGAGAATATGATTGCAAAAATGCAAACACATCAGCATTGCTAAATCGTCTGCTTCAATACCTGTCCATGCACCCATTTAAATGCGCTTAGATGCACAGAGTTCCCATTGAGCTAATGAGGTGACGCGGGTGTTTAACTAAAACACATGCTTGAATACGTGGAAGATCAAAGCCGTTAATCGTAGGCACATGGTGCAATTGTAAAGGTACTTGCGGCAGGCGTGTACAAATCGCCTTTTAGATGAAGGATCTGTCACAGGTATATGGATTTTACTCAGTCACCTGCACTAGGAGTAAAAGTGATGGCAAATATATGAATGTTTGTGTCTTATTCTGAACATGCATTGGTAAAAACAAAGGCTCTTTATGGTCTATTTCCCACATATGTGTACCCAAACCAGTTCAGGCTCATGTTCTGGAGCATCTAATATGTAGATTTAGTTAGGGGGGGAGGCTGTTGAAGATTTGGCTAGTAGGGCAATAAACTTTGCCATTTGTTATACTTGTATGACACGACAAAAATTATTTAGCCTCTTATTTAGTCATCACACATTGATGTTGCTCAGTAGAACACATAATTTAATAAATCCTATTTGACTATGTGGCTAAATAATACAGCCAGAAGTGGTTTTATGTGCTGTATTCCCATTTCACCCGAGAGGAAAATAGAGAGCATGTGTTTCTGGTGCCCCTTGTCTAGGTACAACTTCAAAAGGTACAGATAAATGCCAGGGAAAGCCCACAGTTTCAAATATTTGTGCTGAACAGGTATCGTATGTCAGAAGCAAATTTTTCCTCCTCTTTCTTTCCTTTTTGCTTGAGATCACTTGTACAAAAATGAAAGACTTCAGGTAACTGTGCCACTAAAGGCCTTTATGTATGGGAAATGGATGTGTCCAGAACCACTACTGTATTAAGCTGCTCACTGCTCTTAGTAGTTACTAAGGCTATATGTAATTGGGGAGCTATTAGCTTGAGAAATGATCTGGAAAGGATTAATAATGAATATAAAACTGGAATAATGAAAGGCATCAAGTGTTCCCCAGGGAAGAGAATATGCTTAACATTCTAATTCTATACCATGTGGTCCTGGAGGCAGTGGGCTATTTCCACATCGGGAATCAGATGCGAGTGTTACCCACTGGAGCGGTTTGCATGTCTGATGTACAGATAAAAATAATCTTAAACATTTTTATGGGCACTTGTGAATTATTAATTGGGCTAAAACTATCATTTCAGCTGAATTATAGATTTACTCTGAGTTCAAAAGCTGTGTTTTGTGATTGCATATGCTCATGAGGGATACTCGTTATTCTGAGGGACAGTGTGAAAACTGCGCATAGTCGATCTGGTTATCCACGTACATCTGCAAACACTGTAAAATCCGTTAACTCCCTTTCACCAGCCTGCGCCTCACGACCCCTCCGGCGCACAAAACACTGTCTCGCTTGGCTGCAGGAGCACAGGGGAGGGTAGGAGAGGCAGGGAAGGATGCTGTGTGGCTGAGAGGGGAGCACACTGCAACACTCCACGTGAGCAATACCTCAAAGCCGTGGATCCAGCAGCCTATTTTTAAACTCGGTGGTGTTCAGCCTCGGTGGTGCTTGGTCCTCTTTTGGATACTGTAATTTTGCTCAGTTCAGTGCTCCCAAACGCTGTTCAGAGATTTGGCTGAGAAAGTTTATTGCACCCTGAATCATCAATAATCACACTCTCACTAATCGAATTCCTTTCGGAGCTTCCTGCACCCTGTGCAGCTCTTACTGAGCCTTTCTCTTCATCACTGATGAGGTCTGGTGATTTTCATCAGATCATCATGCTCTTCTTTGCATGTCACATGTGGTTTTCCAACTTTTCCTTTGCACTTACTTTGATAATGATGGTCAAGTCAATATTAAATTAAGTGGAATTACGTGCCATGTTTTTAGCCAGCATCAAAATTAAGAATAGTTTATCAACCATTTTGAAAGCGAGATTTGGAGAATAGAACAATAGTAGCTCAAGTCAGCTTTCCCCTTAATATTAATTACTTGAATTTAATTTTGTATATAATGTAATTGGTAGATACCTTAGAAAATTCCAGTATATGCCTGTCTGCATCTTTCAAGGCCTAAATACCTTAAAAATACCAACTGTATGCAATGAAGTCACTTTTGAAATGGAATTTATACTTCTGCATAATTAGGCACATTCAGAAACTTCACCTCTTGAGTGACGGGCAGATTCACATTGACAGTATTAGTGGCTATGGCCCAATGAAAATCCACAGGAGGTTCTCCAGTTCTGAGATCTTTTACTTCATCAATGCATGAGGTCGTACTGGTGTTGGAAAACCCAGATAAAAAATGAACCATACCACAATGTTTGACTCATACTTAAATAAGTAAGTAGCAGTTTCCCCAGTTCTTTTTAACCTTATTCTCTTTGTAGCTTTTAATCTATATGAAAAACTCAGCAAAGAAGGGATAAGCGCATTATTTAATTTTATTAAATAAAATCAGTTAATTATATTTTCTTACTATCCTCTTTTACATTTGCAAAGTAAAGGCTTTCAAGCTGTTGATCTCAGCAACTGAGCTTGGTGTTCCTATACTTTTGGGGAATAATATTGCGTCTGTCATGGATGAATACATTATATTTATGGTTTACTGCAATAATTTGCTGGTTCATGGTCCTACAGTCCCCACAGGAGTGTAACAAATGCTTGTGATCTCCCTGAGAACTGCCATGTGGTTTCAAATCTTGGCATGAGCTGGGGGAAGTGTAACATTCACATGATGCCAGTCAGCTCCCTGCTGACTGTTTTCGCAGAAGCAGTCTGAGGTATTTGTTGTTTCAGGGAGAACCAGCAATAAATTAACTGAAGAAGTAGACTTCTTTATTACAACTACAATAGGACACCAATAATAGCACCTACTCCTCCCTCCTGTTTTTCTTTTTTTTTTTTTTGAAGGAACTTGCGGGGTTTGCTCAGCTTTGCTCTGCACACTAAGATAACCTGCTAGTGCAGAGCACACGAGGCAAAGGAAATATCAGCCCCAGTGCCTGTTGTTCTGGTGACACTGCTTATCTGCTGCCTGCACCTGGGCTTGGGACCTGCCTTGGGTGGATGAATCAAGATGGATTTTGTCTCCCTTTCAGGGGGGATGTTGGGATTGATAGCAATGTCCAGGTCGGGGACAGAGATGCACCAGAACAATCCCTGCAGGAAGCATGTGAGCTAGATGGATGTTTGGGTTTTTAAACAGACGATTGTTTGAGTTTCCCATTTAACATCATTTCAGCATCCCTTAGGAGTCACAGCTATCCAGGTGACTGTGTTCAGTCCTGTCTGGTCTCTAGAGTTTTCCCTCCTTAGAGGGCAGATCAGTGGAAATGCGCATTAGGTGATACATATCATTGCAGGAAAATGAGGACATGCAGACAAAGCTTTGCCAGAGCATGGTAGATAATTATATTATGTTCTGTGAAACAGGACATGGAGCATTTTGCTTCCCAGGCTGGCCAACTGGCCGCCGTTCACAAAATGTACTTTTCTTTCATTACCTTCAGCTTCACTCAGCACTGAGGGGCCATCCCTTTGGTTTTCCAGGGAGGGTCAATGCCAGATACACCCCTCCTCGTCCTGCAGTTTCTTCCGTGCGTTTGCCTATTGCCTCTAGCACACGGGAAGGTACTCACCTCAAAGGCAGCGTGGGAAGTGCCTTGCTCCTGCTGCCTCCTGGCTGGGCCGCACGTGGGGATCTGTCATTGCAGATCTTGGCTCCAGAGCTAGCTGGGAATGATGAATTCAGCTCCAAGCACTGACTTTCAACCTTTTGACAAGATCTTATGTGAGTCTGATACATTTACCAAAAGTTAAAAAGTAAAGAATAAGGAAAGAAAAAACCAAAGATGCATAAAATGTGAAATGAATCAGCAGGCTGATGAAACAAACATGTCAAGATGGCATTAAGCCATAAATGATGGAGTGAATTAGTGCAGTTTTGGAAAGGATGGTTAAATAACCCAAAAGAATTAACCAAGCAATATACAATTAATGCAAGTGGAATTATTTTCTTAATAATCCTTTAACTTTTGGTTATATATACCAGAACCCTGTGGTAATTTTGGCCCAATGCCTGTTCCTATTGCATTTTGGTAGCCATTGCTTGCTTCTCTGAGGTTTCCCTTTGATACGTATAGGTAGTGTACATTTACCTGCCTGTATAACTTGTAGCATGAGTTTAAAAATGTGCTTAAAAAAGGTTATTGCACAGTGCAATCTGAAGTAGTATAGGTACAAATCGTTGTAGTGCCTTTGAGCTCAGTGAAAGGTCACTGATATGCACGGTCTTGCCCTGTAATAATAAATAGACTCAAAATATTTTAACATAACCATGTTCTCTGTCACCAGTTGCTAGTCGACCTCAGTGGTCGGAATGGGGCTTCCAACCAAGAGGAGAATTCCGTTCGCTCCTCGTTTTCACAGTACATCGGGCTCCACTCCTGGGCTCGCAGGGGTTACTGCACCGAGGCTGTTGCTCAGTACCAAGCAAGTAATTTGGATGCTGGTCCCAGGTTGCTCATCAACTCAGCTCTGTTGGTAGTTCTCTATGCCCGTGGGTTTTAATACTCAATTCTGCTTTCTATAAATGTTTCTTGTCTTTTGACCTGTGACAGAGGGAGCAAAGTTAAGTATAGGATAATTTCTTCCTCCCGTAAATGGGCATACATGGAAAATTTTAGATGCTTTATTATCTGGTTATAGCTTGTGCTTTCTTTGGTTTACACTTGTTTCTTGGCATGTTTTATAGCAGTGTCTGGAAAATCAATTTTTCTTTTCCAAGCTACAAAGCAGTACATGTGTTCTTAAACAGAATTCTGTCATACTGACCAACATCTTTAGTTTTTCTTCCCTGGTGTTGTCGTGAAACCCACTTCAGTCCCATACATTTGCTCTTTAATTTCAGTGTTGCTTTTAGTGATCACAGTTAGTTTAAGAATGCTGTCAAACAACTGATTATACAAAAGCACTGCATGTATATTTAGTGTTTTTCCAAAAGGGGTTGTTTTATTTTAATTATGCTTTCTAAATTGTAAAACTTCACAGGTTTCTTTCTTCTAGCCTCCTTGTTTATTATATATCTTCTTGTTTTAGAAAGTTATATGGGTTAGTGATGAGCGTCATGGTTTAAATGCTTCTCAGATGGGGATTTATGGGAGAAAAAAGACTAAAGATGTTATATTCCTGCTTTCATGGGTTGCCAGCCATGTCACAGGAGATCTGGATGTGCAGTCCTGTGTCACCACGGGAGCTGGATATTGGACTGCATCTCTGAGACGATCCAGGGAAGCCCAGCAGTCCAGCAGTTGTCTCCATTAGCAGCGGATGTCAATATGGGTCGTCTGGGGGAATGGGAGATTGGCTCTAGATTGGTTATTATAGTCTCCTAATTGGCATGATCCTGCATTCCTTTAGAGTCCAAACTCCCATTGGTCTCATCGGAGCTGTGGATTCAGAAAGAGAAAAAAAGCTCAGGGTCAGTGAGTCTGGCTACATCTCTTCTAAGGTTACGGCTGTCTGCTTTACAAAAATTGATGGCTCTTTCTAGGCACCAAGGCAGCAGTGACTAATGCCCCTTACACGAGGCTGCTGAAATACTCTTTCTGAAGCTTGCATTCATCAATCTGGATAAAGAGACTTGCAAAGGCAGAGCCTGTGGTCTGATGTCCAGCATGAATTGGAGCCCTGCCATGTTCCCCATGCAAAACCCATAAACACTGCTCAGCGCCAAGCCAATAAAGGAGGAGCAGGTTTGTGTGAATACAAGAATGTGGACAGTAGCACCAAGCTTCATCCAGTGCTCATCATCTCCCTTTCTGCCTCAGGGAAGTCTATCTAACCTGGCCCTGGAAGTGGGAACCTTAGGGAGAGGCTGTTGACAGCGAGAAGAGAAAACCTGCGTACTGTTGTGGAAAGACTGGTGAGCTCAGCAGGGCAGAAAAGAGCAGGTTCTCCTGTTCTGCAGCAGGAGGTGATATCTTGGGCTCGTTAGTGCCTCTTGTGTATGTAGGACAGTTTGATATCCACTGCTGGGTGGATGATGTCATCTCAGGGTCAATTAATCTGTCCCCGTGTAGGCAGAGCATATGCTTGACTATATCTGGTGCAACAGAATTTAATTACTGTATTGAGAGGTTTTTCTTAACACTGAAATTAACATCACCATTCTCATTTGAAATCAACTGGTCTGTTGAATTAGTTTCTTGTTTGTGGTATTTGTCTTGTAAATGAAGCTTTGATCTTCTATGCTGATGAGCTGATATACCACAAAGCCTCGAAGAAGAGGGATAATGAAAGATGCTGTCGAATGACAATGCTAATGATTAAGGATAAACAGAGCTTCTGCTGGTACCTGCTAAGGTGCAGAGGTTCTTTGCTTTTCTGGGAATGTTGAAAGCTAGACCGGGCATTTTAAAGGGCTACTCTGCACTAAAGGAGTGGTGTCCACCTGCCCTGACATAGAGTGGCATCAGGAGGGCTTGAGGTGAAAGCTCTGGATGCTCAGGGCGGTACAAGGAATGTACAGATCATGCCACAGTCACTCTGTTAGTCACTGGTAGTGGTGGAAGCGAAAAAGCGTGGTAGTGATGGTCAGAAGTGGGAACACAGTCGTCACCACACAGCATCTGCACACGCAGAGATCTGCTCCGGGCTCGAGCCTGTGCTCACCGTGTGGATGTATAAATAGTGGAGATGTGGGAGTAATAGAAGTTATGAACTCTTCTGGTATCCTGTAACAACGTTTTTGTAACTCTGTAGCATTGTTGCTGGTTTATAGAGGATGGGAAAACAAAAGCAAATTGTTTGAAACATTTTGCAACTCACATGCACGTTATCCCATAAAGTACAACCCAATGGAAGCAGACCCTCAATACCTTGGTTTGAAGAGGGAACAGCAACGAGGGAGACAGCAGCGTTGTGAATTGCTGAAAAGAAACAGAACTGTGTGTTCAAGTCCTTACAGGAGAGTACTGGCAAAACTTGGCATAAAAATGGTCCTCGTCTGAAGGAAAAGGGTTAAGATAACACGCCCAAATCCAAAACATATTCGACTGATTTGCAAGAAGGAATTTGAAAATGTATTTTTGTAATAGGAGTCTCTTAGATTTTTCTTTAAACTTTTAAGACACCCTTGAAAAAGAAATTCTGGAAGAACACAGGATATTGCTAAATGAATTCCCAGCAGTCGGGGTGTGCTACTTACTGCCTCAACAGTCCTCAGATTATTTTTGGGGGTAGTTAAATATGTTCTTGTTAAAAAGGACTTTAAGTTGCTTTGCTCTTCAGAAGAACATGTTGATTTCTCTTTAAAAATCAGCATTTTACTTCTTCATCTATTGGTAACACCTGTAGTGGTTACAGAGGTATTTAACCCGGAGTTACTGAGCAGCTGAAAGCAATATCTTGTGTATGGTACATGTGCTGTTTCTATTTCCCTGTTTTTCCTTCTTGGCTCTCTGCTGTTTTTCTTTCCCAAAAAAGTCACAGTGCTACTTTCTTCCATACCATGTGTTGATCTCACTTAACTGATTTTTTTTTTTTTTTTTTTTTTTTTTTTTTTAAATTCTACTCCAGTAACACTTAAAATTCAGGTCAAACCTTCAAGCTCAGGAATGTCTGGGATGGAGCACATTCAGCCATCAGTTTTCAGTGCCTGATATAAGAAGAGACGGAATAGACTGGACTTAAAATGTAAACTGTTTGTTGATGCGGAGGTGAGTTTGTGAGATTAAATTAGAAGGACATAAGCAATGCAGGTAAGGGGTTTTAAAATTCAAGTCTGAACTGCTGCTTTTTCTTGTGCTGCAAAGCCCTCTCCTTTTGTGTAACCTTGGTCCCAGAGGTGTAGGGATATACAAGGACATTGCAGATTTGTAGCTGATACAAAGGAAGGATTTAACTGGTAGAGATAATACGTGTATTATCAAACAGATGGAGGATAGGTAATGTGCCTGTGTGTGTGAGGGCCAGCCTCCGCTGGAGGAAAAGGTGTACTTTGAGATCAGTAGTTTTCTTACAAACATCTGCTGTTTTGTTCATGTATAAACACGTAGTGCAGGTAGAACAGTGTTTCTTTTGTGGCTGGGATCTTGTTCCAGTGGAGTTAATGTTACTGTTGACTTCAGTAGAGTCAGAAACTCTGCATGAATCCCTCCGGTCCAGAAGCCAGACGCGGGGAGGACAGAGCCTGGATAAACTTCACTGCAGACAGAGTCATTTCTGACGATAACAGAGCTTTTTAACTCCCCTTGTCTGCGCAGACCTTAGTTTTACAGATAAGTGTTTTCAATAAGGGTGGGTATTAGTACATAATACAATTTATCACTGCTTGCCTCTTCTCTTTTTTTAAGAGCTCTTCATCTTGTTACCCAGGCATTCAATGCTATTAGAACAAAGCACACAAACCCAGAGCAGCTGATATTTTCTGTCCAAGCTTATTTGAAATTACACTGACGTGAGGGTTTAGGTGATTTGAGGAGACTTATTTATAGCTCTTGTGATGGCAACAGTGTACTTTCAGCAGGATTTAGGATTTTGAAACCCTGTGGAGCCTTGGTCTTGGCTTTGAGAAACACCCATCACTTGGCTACAGAGACTTGCAAAGTTGGAACTGGGTGAGCCTGGCCAGTGAAGCTGGTAGCAAAACTCCTGGTGCCAAATCAGCTCTTTGTGTAGTGTAGCGTTGGGTGGCCGGTTGGAGTTTGTGAAAAGGTATCTTCTACTTTTTTCTTTGCAAGAATCTTAGAGTAAAATCTTCTTTCATTAACACGTACCTTTGTTTTCCCCTTCTGATTGCATGTAGAAGTGCACGTGCTGCATTGTGCTGTGATGCCTCTGCCATATGCTTTGTCCAGTGGTGGGCTGGAGCTGTGCTCCATTGCGTCTTGATGCGGGAGTAGATAAGCTTATGTCTATAGGGTTTATCTTGGCTTTACATGATGCGGATAGATACAGGTGTGCAAATCTGCATTGTCCAGCAAGAGCTAAGGACTAGTCATCATGCTGAGCAGCTGGTATTATTGGCTTTGGACTATAAAATGTGGCATGGTACAAAAGATACCTGTTCCATCATCAACAGAGTCCTGCTGGCTCTCCTAGCTCCAACTTTCCTTTTCTCCATGCTGACCTTTTATTTATTTATTTTTTTTTAAGACAACATTACTGATTGCAGTTCAGTATTTATAGTGGTGTAAGATACTGCCTTGGAAAGCTATAAAAGTAGACCTTTAGGCCAGAAGATTAAAAAAAAAGAAATAAGTATCTTAAACATGTTATGTTTGTCCGTTGCACTGATGTCTGTTACCGAGAGAATAAGGTAGAGAAGTCCAATGTCTTATCTGGATTAAAGAGAAAAATGGAAAATGCCGTGTTTATTTACATCCTGAACATAAAATATCACACAGCATTTTCAGAGGTCATGTGTGTACTGGGGCAAAATTACCACGGGAAAAGGCAGTAGCAGAGCTTGGGATAACCCATTTGCCTTAACCTGTGTGGGGCATACGTATGCTCACATACCTGTGGGTTGGGAGGGTCAATTGATCTAGATATCTGAGTGCCTCTGATCACTGTGCTTATCCTGGTGCACTGGAACAATGCTGTGGTATTTACTGAAACTCTAAAAACAATAAAAAATTTGTCTAGGGCCGTCTGAGATGCCCAACTCTGAATACACACTTCATATTTGGATTCTGAGTCTAGCGGTACAGTGAATTCACTCCAGTTTCAGTAATTAAGCTAATTTTGTGAGACTTCATACAAGCAGTAGGATATTTGACAAGGTGGGCTTTCTATTCAGGTCTCACGAGACCGGACTGAAAAATCCTTAAACCTCTTTCTTTCAAGAGATTCATGTCTAGCCAAATATTTAAGAAGCAATCAGGACTTAACAAGCATCCAATTTATCCACCATCTTAACAAAGCAGGTTTTTTTTTTACTAGTTTGCTTCTCAGAGTTGCAAAAATAGCCAGTGGAAATTGTCGTTCGGAAATGTCACCTGCTTTGTTCTCTATCAGTGTGATTTGACTTCAGGGTAGAAGTTTGCAGCCTTATTAAGAGTGTAACTATTTTCCCAGCCTGTGTGCTTAAAGTTTTCCTAAAAAAAAAAAAAAAAAAAAATAAAATTTGCTTACAGGATGGTTTGTTGGTGTATGAGCCTGGGAATATGTCACAGTTTGCCACCTTCTGTTTTTGCCATTTGGAAAAGCTAATTTTGTTAGTTTGCTTCTAGCAACGTGTAAGCAGCAGCTGCAGCGAGGTACAGTGAAGGGGGCCCCTTCTGAAGGACTTCTGTGCATTTTGAGAAGGTGGATTGCTTTCCCCTTTTCATTACTGCTTCTCTTTGCTTGGGGAAATTGTCCTACCCACTACCGAACTCCACTCTCTTTTCTTGAGGGCATCTTCTGTGCTTTTAAATGAGTTTCTGAAAGCCCCTGATTGTTGCCTAGTTAAGGACCCAGAGCTATAATCACTCAAACTCATTTCCCTGATTTAATGAGCAGTGCAAATCACTGACAGCTTCAGATGTTGCCAACTTCTGAAATACAACTAAACACTAAATCCTCCATCAGCTTGGAATAACTCTCAAACACTGAAATTATTAGTGTGACCCGATGTATGGGAGGAGATGACTGAGCAGATAATTAGATTGGGCTGAGGCTGAGCCTGGGGATCTTACATGAGAAGTAAACAGAGGGAGTTAGATATGTCTGCTATAAGAACTTGATATTTCGTGGTTTTTCAGTGGGAGACAAAAGGGGTTGTCTCCAGGGCTTGTATTTTCCTTCTAACCAATGCCAGATCATGTGGATGGCAGAACAATTTGTATTGCTGATGGCAACCCCCTAGGAGGGATGAGGCATGGATGGAATCCATTTGGGGTGAGGGTTATGAAGAATTTTGAAGTGTTTGGAATTTTACTTGTGACTTTCTTGAATAAAGTGAGCTAAAAATAGGATTGGACTGTCCTCAAAACAAATATGGACATAGAGCTTGCCTGTCTAACGCGTTCATCCGTGACAACCAAAAGTTAGAATAGCGGAAATCTATGAATGAAGTGTTGGTATCTGTTTTGTTGTTTGATCTCAAGGGATTGAATGCAGATTTTAAATACTCTAATTGAGAATTGGCAAGGTAAATCTAAAGTAACACATGCAGCTATGCAGCCCTTGGTATCACCTTAGTTTAACAGTTAAGCGCTCTCTGGTCATTAGTGATTAAGCTTAAACAGCCAATATATCTCTACTGGGAGATGTGTTCAAGCACATTTGCATACTTAATGCATTCAAATTTGCACCCAAATCTCGTGGCTCACTTCTATTGATGTTATTTGTTAACGTGACCTTGGATACCAAAATAACAATCCTTGGAGAAGCTAATGCTTCTGCATAATGTGGTTAAAATATACCTGTGCATTTCATAATCATTATACTTCTCTCCTCTCGGCTGTATTTTGGAAGTGCATTCTTGTCCTATGCCAGCATGTTCAGATATTGCCTCTTTTAAGATAGGGTTAAAAAGGAGAAGGTAAATAGGTCTCAGCTGTAATTCCAGTATGTGTTTGTTTTTATGGGTTAGATTCAGTTGATAACTGAATGAAATAATTCTGAACCTGCTAGGAAATGTTAGATGACACTAAGCCATCTGGAAAGACTGTTACTGAGAATAACTTAGGACCTTTTTGATCTTATACTCCATTTCTTCTTGTCTCTTTGACCAAATGTATGTCCGTGGCATGGAAAGGTTATTGGTGGAATGATCCCGTTACAATTCTTGATTTATGGATTGTTTCTTAACTCATTAAATAGTCTAAAATGTCTGAATGACATATAGGAAATGGTCTTTATCAAGAGGCTGTGTGCTGAAACAAACAAAAATGAACAGATACGCATTTTAAGACCCACTTTTATCACTGTTTCAAAAGGAAATCTTTAGAACTATGGGGCAATATGATGACATAAGAGCTAATTAATTCTATGGAGACTTATTTTCTGTCTTTATTAGTGAGGAAATGAATCAGTTCATAAGTGCCATAGATTTAGATGGTTTTGGATTGGGCTCATCTCTTCCTGGCTTTCCAGCGTTGTTCATTAGTCATTCTCTTTGAATGCAAGTCTCTGTGAACTTGCAGAGAGCTGTGCTTGCCTTGGGGTAAGCAAGCTGGTGAGACCATTCAGCTGGGCTGCAGGAGCTGGTGAGGTAGATAAAGATCTAGATAAAGAGGTAGAAAAAATTTGCAAGACTGCAGTTTAAACTTACTGCTTAAGTTGCAGTAGTGCTCTGAGACTTGTATCTGGGACAGATTTTCATTCTCTACTTGGTGCTGTTTAGGCACAAACAAAGATGTGGACCTTGACCTAAAAAGTTCAAAAAATGATTTGTCTGCATATTGTCCAGATTATATTTAGCATTTCCTGGCCATGTGCACACAATAACTCTTGGCTTGAGCAGCTTCCAGCCTAAGGCTTTGCAAGCAAACAGAGGCCAGGGTGAGTGAGACCTGTATATATGAATTAGCAAAGTCACTGTAACTCACAGAACCTGTCAGCAGAGGGATTTTAAGGTCATTCTCAAACTGCTGCCCAGGCCTGTATAATAACCCATATAATGCTATTTTGGAATTCTGGTGGTATTCTTCAGAATGCAGATTTTTAATTTCTTCCTGTTAGGCCTGGTACAGGGTGGTCTCTTCAAAACCCTAGTGATGGGCTATCCTAGCTAAATTTTATCGTATTTATTTTAGGCTATATGGTTGTATTATTGAGTCTTTAGTGGAAACAGGGATGCTATCACTCTGCTCCTGAAAATTATTCCTTAAAGGCAGTTGGATTTAGACTGTGTTGTAACATATCAGAATGATGTACCGAGAGCTGTATTCCTGCTACTTCTGTTCATGAAAGGTAGGTGGGGGCAGAAGGTGAAATATAGAGGATGTCATATTTAGAGTTATGCCATTGCATAGTTACAGAAATATTAAATAATTGAAAACACTCTAACCAGTGCTGCTGCAGTTTGGAGAAAGAGCTTGAAAAGACCACGTTTTACCACCTACCCCAATCCAACATTTTCTTGTAGATCACTATGAAGAATGGAGCAGAAATGACTCTTCCACTGGGGATGGTGGTTCCATCTGCACTAGACCTTCATAACACTCTGACTGATGCTTATTTTTCCCTGTACTAAGTGCAGATGGCACATGCCAGCACCAAGCCCAGCATCACAACGTACAGAGTGTAGGGTAGAATATAACCCAGCACTGGAAGTACTTGTGGGAACAGGAATTGTACAGTGCCCGAGCAGTTGCCCTTTGAGCCTGGTCATCCCCCGACTAAAAAATATTAGAGCCACCACTGAAACGGGTTAGCATGGAAACTTTGATTTCACTCTTTTTAGGTCTCAGCATCATGTGGGTATTGTCTTCTTTGTTTGAAGCAGATTTTGACTTGGAACCTATACATAATGACACTTGAATAAATCGCTCCTTTTCCTTCCATGTAAATTCTTTTGAGCTACTTCACCAGGTTCTACCTGAAAGACGGTCCTGGGAGAGGACTGATCTGTAAAAGACACTGTAGATATGGTGATAAATTTGGAGCCAATTAATCTCAGGTGCGAGTAGGGAGTGTTTAGTTGGTTACAGCTGCTTACCCTTCTTGTGGCACTTCTGAATGGGGGGTTTAGTTTTCTAATGTTTGAGCCAACAGTTAAATGCCGAAAGTTGCTTGAAGGAGCAAAGCTTCTTTCTAAGAGAAGGCACGGCAGAGAGCAGCAGCGGAGACTTACATGGGAGGTAAAGCATTTCAATATGCATCAGGGCAGACTCTGCCAAGGAGAGCTGTGTGTCACCTCACTAGGGCTATTTCACAGGACTTGAGGGACATAGCTGGGTGCTCTGAATCCATGCTGTTTCACTGTTTGTGTGATCATCCGTGCAGTAGAGAATTGAGTGTAAAATGAAGCAGTAGTGGCTTCCTGAATCCAGAAAGCCTTGGAAGGCAGTGACTCAGAGAGAAGCCACCTTCAGCCCACTTTAATGCCTCTGGAATCACTACTCTCCATGCTGGAAAGACACCCACAAGCATTAAGGGGTATCAAGTGCCTGCTCTAAAGAGCTGTGTTGCTGGAGAAGGTTACTTTTCATAGCTTGCCACCTTGTTGCTGTCTCTTGTAAGACCAGCCTGTGCTACAGTCGCCTGTCTTGGTTTGGCAGATGAGCTGCCTCAACAAGGACCATCATGGCCAAATCCAGAGGAGCATGTCTGTCCTAGCTCTTATTTAAGTAGAAGGAACAGGTAAAGGCTGAAAGGGCTGCTTATGTAAATGAAAATTAGCATCTACTTCTTGGTGGGGTGGGGAGTTCAATAATGGAGGGGGTTGTGAGGAAAAACCACTTCAGGGAAGAGAAGTGAAAAATGAAAGAGTGGGAAAGAAGGAAAAGCAAAGGTCAGGAACAGTGGTAGTCCTGAAGGTGTACATATGGCTGTCACTGAATGAATGGTAAGGTACTGAACAAATAGTAATTAAAATCCTAGCTACTATGTAAATGCCAGATTATAGCTGTGATCTTTTTGCAGACTTTCCTTTGATGTGAGTGGGAGTCTGTCTGCTACCCTTGGGAATGCTTAAGCCTAAATATATGCTCAAAACCATAGAGATTCAGTCTTCTTCCTGGCATGGGTTGATGTCCCTTTGACATGTACCAGCAACACCTTGAGGTTTCTATGAGGATGAACGTAGCTGGGGTTAACTGTTCAGCGTTTCCAGCACGGTAATTTTACTTTTTTCCTATAGAAAAGGGTGTTCCACTGATACCCTCCTGCACAACAGCTCCGATTTGTCTGCATTTATAACCTGATCCAGAATTGAGCATTTCACTTTCTCCTGAAAAATGTGGTCATGAAACTGTATGGGGGAAATGGTGCTCTCACGTGGGCAGGGAACATTTCACACTCTTGTTAGGAGAACAACTGGAGTCTCCTTAGGTAGACGCAGTGGGTAAGGTTCATCCTTAGGTAGACATGGTGGATAGGGAGCAGTGGGCTGCGGGAAAAGCTATTGACAACTTATTTGCTGAACACATCTCTATAGTTCTGTTTCTATAGCAACCCTAATGTGAAATGTGTTGCTAGAAAAACATTAGTTACTATAGAAACAACTTCCCTGTAAGTGAAAAGTTTACTTTGTAACACATGATACCTAATATTAGGTTTTTTTAAGTTAAACCACCCACATGTGTGGTGAAATCAATAAACAGATCATTGTACTCAAGACTGCATAGCTGGAAATGTACAGAACTTGCATGTCTTCCACTAAAACCATCTGCTTGGCTTTGACTGACACCAGACTGACTTCTAAGTAGCAATTAGGACAACAGAAATGTTGTTATATGCATGACACAAGGGACTCTTGAAATAGTTGTATTTGAAACTTCGTTTGAGACCCTTAATTCTGTGGTAAATCAGCCAACTTTCTTTTTTTTGTGGATTGAATTTTTTACATTTGAAAAATCACAAATACTAACTTGAGTTACTAGGTTGTATCATTCAGACTTACCCTAATGGCCATCAGGACTTTAAAACTGGGGGAAGGTTTTGATTGGCTTTTTTTAAGGTCACTTTCTAGAAACACCTTTCTGAAAGTGAGGCTTGAATCTGGTTCTTCCTGTTCTGCTCTGCCGTATTATGTGATAACGCTTCTTCCAACCCTAAAGCACTTGCAATACAGGTAATGAGTATTGACCAACGTGTGACTTGAGGAGAGTGGAAAGCACCTCAGCAGTGTTGGTGGGCTCTTTGCCTCTGCTTTGGGACCTCTCCCACATGCTTTTGCTGTTAAAGCCTGGTCTACACTTTCTGGTTTCCGAGCACAGGAGTTGGCCTACCAGCCTTAGCAGTGTCAGCCTGGCAGTGAAAATACCAGTGGAGATGTAGCAACCCTGGCAGACAAATCCTTTTGGTAACACTCAAAGGACCAGTCAGCTACACCCACAAAGTCGCTCTCTTGCCAGGTAAGCTGAGCCTCTCAAAGGAGGATCTGCTGGTCAAGTGATGGCATCAGACCCGTTTAGGTGTGAACAAGGCCGTCGTCGTCATGGAAGCTCATTTTCTGAGTAATGCGTTGATTTCCTTTGCTAGGCAGTTTATTGTGTTATAAAGTGCCGACAGCGAGGCACAGTGGTGGAGTTTTAAATGTCACCAAGGTAACGATCATCAGTCACCTCATTACAATCTCATATATAGATCTCTTCTCTTGTAAATATGAGGCTTCCTTCTTCAAAAATGATGCAGGGTTTAAGGCTGTTTCTGAGCTGGGGAGGATTCTTCTGTTATTACTCAGGCTTTGTGTATATTGGGCCAATACTGTTCTGTGTTACACCGGTATGAAACTACTGCAAGTTTACTAGTGCTTGTGGGAGATTTAATGTAAAGGATTTCCTGTCTTTTGTGGTTTTAATTGCTAGCTGGTTTTGAGTGCTGCATTACATGAGCAGATGATAAAACTATAGTAATGGGTTAGAACTCGTAAAAGAACAATTTCCTATTGTTTCTGCGCTTGCAGCACTGCATTAGTGAATCACTGTGCTTTACAAAGCATTCCCACACCTTCTCCTATGAAATAAATACTGTTAAATATCGTCGTAATTTTATGGTTGAGTACGTCGAGCTGCAGGTATAGGAAGCTGTTGTAAGCACTATGTACACCTCGTTTGGAGAGTCTGAGGCCTTTGAGAAGGACTTGGATCCTACGGTTTTCATAGACGTCAAGCAGCATGTGAGGAAGTCTGTCACCTTTTCTCTATAAACTAGCTGAAATATGGAAAAGCTTTTTAATTCTGTTAATTGTACTTTTTAGTTCATGGTGAAGTCTTCTAGGAAATAACTTTAGTTCAGAAATTTCTAAATTTTTGTTCCAGGTTTGTCATCCACTTTCTAGCCTAGAGGCTTCCCTCTGCGAAGACGCTTACAGGCCATATGTTGCTTGGCTGGAAGGGGAAGCCGTTCCTGGAATAGTGGTGGATAAACCAGTTAACATGTATTGTTTCACAGAATGTGTAAAGATTCAGATGTCACAAGAATGAAGGGATGCGGTGTGTGTGCACAAATGCAAAATGAAGTGCAGAAGGAATCTTTCTGCATGTCTATATTGCCTCCCTGGGAGACAGAAGTGTCCCTCAGTTAATAGCTTGGACACGCTGACTGCTCTGAAAATAGTCTGCTCTGTGCCCTTCGGCGTGATGGAGCGGCAAACGTGTGTGACTCCCAGGAGCACAAGGTCACTGTACTCTGCAGAATTGAGCCCAACACTAGAAGTTAACTGTATATTTGCTTCGAGGTTGAAGGGAACTTGTAAAACCTGATCCTTTGCTGAACAGAATTGCAAAATAAAAATGGAGCCATTAAATGGACCTTTGGTGTAGGGACGTGTTTGTTACCTCATGGAGCTGGGGAAGGCAGGGTGCAAAGGTGGCTTCAGTGGGCAGAGGAGACCAGTGCTGGAAGGCATGGAGGAAAGAATAAAGAGACTGGGACATATTGTTCCAGAAATGCTGTTTCTTGAAGAAGTGCTCCTTCTGAAGGTTAGTACCTTCTCATCACATGCTGCTAGGTGTCTTTGTACACAAAGTCTCAGATTATCTCACATATTTGAATGAAGGAAAGAAACAACATCTCATGAGGGGTTTCAGGATGATTGTTTTCAGGCCTTTTGTCATCAGGTGACTTATACACGCTGTGTGGTTTAGGTCGTTTTGGACTGTTTAAGAACTTGTAAAAAAAAATTAAGAGTTTATGTAATTCCACTAGCCTGATATTTTTAACTTAAATGCTGCAATTGCAAAACTCAGTGCTGCTTTTGGGTTTTTAGCTCTTCTACAGTATGTGCCAGCTCTGTTTAATCACTGCATTTCATGCTGTCTGATCACCTGCAAATAGATCTCCCACAAAGTCCTTTTGACTTTCAGAGCCTGGGGAGGTAGGGTGGGCCTGGCATGAGTCTGGTCTGGAGCAGTGCTGGGGGGAGCAAGGTTTGTGTCTCCTTGTCAGCCTGACAAGCAGATTAGGCAGCCTTCCGCTAAGGGATTCGAAGTCAAAAGGATTAGATCGGCCTCCTGTTTTCTGAAGAAATCTGAAACTTGGAATAGAAATGTGAACACACAAGCTGTTGTTTCTGGACTCCTATAATAGCCTTGTTCTTGGTGCTGCAGGAGTTTTCCTTCAAGCACATTTGTGTGGTGCAACTGTGGCATCAAGTGATTGGCGGGATCCATCTGCCCATCCTCTGTGTGGGGCCCAGGGGACCGGATAAAAACAAGATCTGTTAATTTAGTGTAAGGAAAATATCATCTTCCTACTGGCTGTGGTATATTCCCAGCCCAAGTGTTTCTCTTAACTCCTCTCTCCCCGCGCTGTGAGAGTGTGCATGCTACTCTGGCTGGCAGGGCTGACCTAGTGCCTGCCTGCTCCGCAAAGCGAGAGGTCTATGAAAAGCTTAGGAAGCTCCTTAGTGCCTAGGTGGGAAAGGATCTTGCTTAGCAATGCAGAGAAGAAAAAGGACTTCCTTTGCTTGCTTTAGATGCTGCTGAGCAGAGCCCATTGGATTGCTCCCACCGCTTCAGTGCTTCCCTGGGAGGAAGATGCCCAGGGAGATGTGGCTGTAACCAAGAGGAGGCTGTAAAGAAACAAGGGGCAATATTTCAGTGTGTGGTCCTGGTTTGGCAGCATGGTGCCATGCTGTGGATTTGAGCTGAACCAAACGGGTGCAACTGGAAACTTGCCATTTGGGTTCAGTAGTTTCTACTCGGTCCCTCACTTTCTTTTTCTGTGTTTCATGATGGGGCTGCAGGGGTTGGGACTGGCTACGTGGGCTGTACTGTTTGCCTTGCAACTGAATGCCATGGACATGGCCAGCCCGTCAGACTCTCAAACTGCTGCTTCTATCTCTGCGTATCTTTTAAAGATGTGTAGAAAAGGCCATACCAGCCTTGTGATGTGAGTTAGACTAAGATGTCAGGAGTAGGGTGCAGGCTGAGGATATTTGGGTTGTTTAACAGTCCTAAACTTCTCAGCATCCTGAAATAAGCTAGGGGTTGGTTCTTTACACCCCTGTTCATCACCCCATAGGGAAGCTTGGGAGGAACAGTCGCCTCCATTCGGTACTACAGGAGAAATCCCAGGAGCTTTGAGCAAGACTGAACTGTGTTTTGCGGATTTCCATGTTTGCTATGCTGTGAAGAAACAAAAATCCATGACTGGTCTTTGGATTTTTACTGCCACCCTTAATCAACCAAAGCTGTGAACACATCCAGAAGGAATGAAGGCTTGTGTCCAAAAGACGCATAAAGAGGGGTTGGTAAATAGTACTTCATTGAGACAATGGCCACGGGGATGAGCAGAGCTGTCAGTACAGAAGACTTCCTACTCTGTTGCTTTTAACTCATGGCTTTCTGGTTTGGCTTTCCAGATGTCCTTGCTAGATGATGGCTCCTCTTCATGCATAACTTGAAATGTGCTTGTATTGGAACATCTCTGTGGCAGTTACTCCTTTGTGAAACCTCATGGAAGTAAGGGCTTGCATATGCGAAGATCTTGGTTGGAGCTGATCTGATCTAGTGGATGGGCAGAAGAGATTTCCAGAGCCAGTATTTCAGACCTTTTCTGTTGTGGTGGTGTTTCTGGGTGGGTGGGTGTGTTTTGTGTGTGGGTGTGTGTTTTTGTTTTTTTTTTTTAAGTTCGACCAGTTCTAGGCATTTCCGTGAAGATTTGGGGGTAAATTTCGGTATTACTCCATTAATGTCCTTAAAGAAGGGAAAGGAGTAAGAAGCCATGCTTTTCTGCACTGGTAACTTAAGGACAGAGTGTTCTAATTTGGGTACCATAAATTATACCCATGAATAAGCTTGTCCTGATTTTTCAGAGGTGCTGAACACTTATAATTCTATTGACTTCAGTGGAAACTGGAATGAGCCCAGTGCATGCTTTGGATAAATCATGTTACGTAACAGAAAAATGATGGTAATTTATGTTCAAGAATCTTTCATCACAGCACTGAACTCTTCTTTGCAGTTTGAAAGAAGGAAAAGTTTGAACAGTCGTGCTGAGACTCTGAATTCACCTACCCTTGCACCTGCGCAGCAGTTCTGATGTGCAGCCCCAGGACACCTGCCCTTGTGCTAGCTTTCACCTCTCCCAGTGCTGGGCCGCTTTCAGAGGATGATCCTACTTTGTGTGGCATAACACCAGCAGAATGCCGAATGTCTGTGACTCTCGAAGTTTTGGATGATTGGTAGCTTGATGCATCGGAGCCTAGAAACCTTTTTGGCACAAGAGATATCCGTGGCATTTAAACACGCTTTGGCCTGCCGGAAAGGTGTGTGCAGGTGGCTAATAGTCTGTCTTAGTGCTTGCACCTGCAAAGCCCAGATGTGAGTGTGTACATGGACAAAAATAAAGGCTGGGAACACAATGTCTTCAACCCTTTATTGTGTAAATCAGGGATGCGCTCTCCAGGCTGCTCTTGTGCAATAGCTCCTGCTCCGGGTCCTCTGCCTTTCATTAGGAAGAGTGGCCAATGTGCGCAATAACCATACATTCGCTTGGGCCCCTCCCAACGCTGCTGTTTGCTCTCAGCAAGGGTGCAGGGAACATTGAGTGCAAATTAAAAATAGAAATAAAAATGAAGTGAGGAAAGCAATCAGAACACCTAAAATCCGGCACTATCTTTAATCATAAGTGGAAAAAAATATATTGAGTGTTGTTTGATCACAATCTAAACACAGCCTAAACAACCCTTTGAATTTGTAAATGACATGCAATAGAGGTATTTTTAGCTCATGTTGCTCAGATCTCGAGGAGGATTTTTTTTGGTATGTTTTAGCTTATCACATTTCTCGCATAATAAGCTCTAGTTTTCCAAAGCAGTTTAATTTTCTGTGAGCCTATTCTGTATGCAAATAACTTTTCTTTTGTGGTCTCCAGTGGCAAGATTACCTTTATTCACAGTAGATTTAAGGTAAAAAGAGGTTTTACGGGAGGGCAAGAATGTAATCTCTTTGTTTACCTTGTTTGACTTTCTCAGGCATGTATTTATTACCGGTTTTGCTTGTTTTGTCCTCTCTCAGGTTGAAGTTCCAATGAAAATGTGGCAAAAATTCTTCTCGCATCTCTAGGGAGTGCCAAAAAGCCACAGTTCTTGTTGCATTTTCTGATTGAGGCATGTGCCTTTTTCCCATATTGTCAACAGAACTGTGTTCAAAGGAGGGTGCTTTCTCCTGATTTTACCAAAGAAGGACTTATTAGCACCTGAACCAAGTCATTGTTGCGATATTAACATCTGTTGGACTTTCCTTTGTAAGTATGTAGGGAGCATGTTTGTCTTGTAAGCCTTCCTACTGAGCAGTTTCGTGTTTGAGGCTTGTAGACTTTGAGAATTCATCTCTCTACTGGAGTGTGCTTAGCAGGGCCATATGTTGCATCACCCTTGTGCAAGCAGAAAATGCTCTTTAATGAAATAAATAACCTAGGTTTCTAATGCACGATTCCACTGGATGGCTTCTGCTGATAATGAAAGAGCAGCTGAAAAGATCAGTCTTATCTTCAGAGTGTGCCAGACTGGTTTTTGTTTCCTGGAAATGAATTCAGGACTCTGGAGTATAGATACGGGACAGCTACAAAAGGCATGTACAGTTTTCACATGATGGAAAGACTGGAGGGAGGCCACAGACAGCCAGTTTTTGGAGAGTTTTCCAAACAAACTGGTGCTCAGATTTAGTTTTACAACAAAAGAGAATTGATTTCCTGCTTTAGGGGCCAATGGTCCAGATGCTTCTGTGTTCCAGACCCAGATGGTCTATGATGGAAGTACTTGAGGCCTGTGTGCTGGGGAGACGACTTGCTGTTTGAGGCAATCGGGAGGAAGAAGAAAAGCCTGGAAGAGGCTGGAAAGGCCAAGCAAACTTAAAGTAAGAGAAAGGAAAAGGCAAAAACGGAGGAAGAAGAGGTGGAGGTAGACCGTCTTGAGGAAAGAATTCAGGGGGGGACTTTCCTCAGCAATCCTCTGCTTCAGCCGAGGTCTTCTCCCAGCTGTGCAGAGCTACAGTGTAGTGTTGACCTGTGCAGACCACCGTGCCGTGCATGGAGTGCAGCAGCCGTGGGTCAGGATGGCACTGACCCCACACCTCCTTCCTGGAAACGGAGCCGGGGCCCCTCGGGCAGGGAACAGACTGCAGTTCGGCAGGCTCTGTTGGCTTCCGTATTTCTCGTTTAGATTGAGAGCGTGTAGTTGTGGGCCAGTGACAATGAAACAAATCTGTCTCTGGGTGACTGCTGAACAATAAATCTGTAAATACAAAGGGTGAATGTGATCCCAGTGCCGCTCCGTTCCAGTATCTGAAAGCAAATGGACATGCTGTCATAAGCAGAATGAGAATCCTGTATTTTGACTGATAATTAAATTCCCCACTCTTATTTAATATCTGAAGTACAACAAACAATATTCACAGGAAGCGTAGTTCTTCCTCCCTCATTCTTAATGATTAGTCCCAGCAGAGGTCTGCTGAAATCAGTTGGATTGATTGCATAATAAATTTCAGGGATCTTGGCAGTTTCGGTGAAAATTAGAGTACCTAGAGAATTAGACACTTTGTTTAATTACAGAAATGGCTAGAGTCGGGCTGTGAGGTGCAGTTCAGCACAGCTTTAGGAACTGCGCTGACTTCAGCCTGGATTTTCTTTACCTGCGTGCTACTGTCCATTTGACGTTTTGGGATCTTTGCCATCTCCTCAATTCATATAGTTGTCATAGGAACTATTTCCTAAGCTGTGTTCTGACTTGTTCCATGAGGCGCTTTATTGTATTATAAAGTGTTGACAGCAAAGCACAGCAATAGATTTTTAAATGTCACCAAGGTAACTACTGGCATTCAATTACAGTTTCAGATAAAGATGAATCCTTTCTGCAAATGTGACTGTGTGACAGTCAAAAAATGTGCTGAGGATGACGGTGATTTGTGATACAGCAAAGATTTCTCTTCTCACTTTGCAAGGTTAATTGTGCCCATTCGGTTTTCTGGTAACACAAATGTAACATAGGTTATTGCTCGATTCTTCAGCTAATGTCTTGATAGACATTGATCACTTGGTATTCTGTTGTTTGGTGGGTGGGTTTTTTTTTTTTAAATTCTGCTCCATAAATGAGCCTGTCAGTCTATGAATAGCAGACCCAGGGCTTATCTCAGTGATGCTCTGTAACACCCAAAGTAACTCTGTTTTAAATGGCATTTCTCTGGGCTTACATAAACATCTCGGAGATCAGAACAGGAATCAGACTTGTCTGCAAATCTCTTGAAACCTCAGATCTTCTCATTCATCCTAAGCCTGAGAAGATCAAAGTGCTAGGACTTGTGGAGATTAGGGAGAGTGGACAGCTTGAGCAAAAATTTGTATTTTAGAGAATGGCTTTTTGAGACTGGGAGAGAGTGAAAGAGCATTTGTGTGTGGGATCTGAGGGATCAAGAGGGGAGGAGAGAAGGGAAAGACAGTAGCAGGGTAAGAGTCTGGCAGGAAAAATAAGGTAGGTGGTTTGGTATTAGAGACTGCGCTGCTAAGGCTGGGCTTTGCAGAGTGAGAGAGCTGCTCTGAGGCTGTGGGCAGCCAATTGACTCTGAAGGCAGAAGGCTTCTTGCAAGCAGCATAGATGCCGAAGACGTGATCCTTAAATCAGCTGAAGCTCTCATGTGGTTTTGAGGTTGTAGCCATAAAAAGGGCTTCTTTCAAGGCCCCCTCAGAAATGCCCAGTGACAGGCAATGCTGCTCCTTTCGTTACTCCTGACCAATTTGCCTCCTCCCTGTTACCTTATATCCATTAGGTCTCAACGTCTTTTCACAGAGTGATAATAATCACTTGGTATCATTGAAGTAAAACTTGGGCTATTATACATTCGTTTTTCTCTACTGTTAAGAACTGTCTTTACTTTTTCAATAAACCACATTATCTTTTTTTTTTGTTTGAAGTTTCACATTAAAGGTGAAAAGAACAGAGCCTGACAATGTCATCTGAGGAAAGCAATTATATTTTAAGGTGAAGTGTTTTGTGAACAGCATCCTGATTGCTTGGCACAGCTAAAAATAGCTGACTGGTTAAATAGCTTATCAGCATGTGGAGACCTGGGAGTAATGCATTTTTACTGTTGCCAATAATTCCATGCCAAATACTGCCCTAGTGTTGGAATTATAATGGAGGGGGAGCAGGTGGCTTCTTCAAGAGGCGGTGTGTGCTGGTTTTGGCTGGGATAGAGTTAATTTTCTTCCCAGTTACTACTATGTTTTGGATTTAGCATGGGATTTGGTATGTGAAGAACGTTGATAATACACTGATGTTATTAGTTGTTGATAAGAAATCAAGGACTTTTTTCAGCTTCCCAGGTTTTGCTAATGTGCAGGTGCAAAAAGCTGGGAGGGGTATAGCCAGGTTAGTTGACCCACACTGGCCGAAGGGATAGTCCATCCCATATGATGTCATGCTCAGCATATAAAGCTGGGGGAAGAAGGAGGAAGGGGGGGGGGACGTTTGGAGTGATGGTGTTTGTCTTCCCAAGTCACTGTTCCACGTGATGGAGCCCTGCTTTCCTGGAGATGGCTGCACACCTGCCTGCCCGTGGGAAGGAGTGAATGAATTCCTTGTTTTGCTTTGCTTGTGCACGCAGCTTCTGCTTTACCTATTAAACTGTCTTTATGTCAACTCATGAGTTTTCTCACTTTTAGTCTTCTGATTCTCTTCCCCCATCCCACTGGGGGGGGAGTGAGCGAGCGGCTGCGTGGGGCTGAGTTGCTGGCTGGGGTTAAACCAGGACAAGGTGCCCATGATAAAGTGGGTGAAGTAATATGTTTCTCTCTAAAGCAGCATAAACCCTCCAGCGATTTAATTTACCAGCATAACTTAAGGGGTCAAATTTCAGATGGTTTTGAGTGCAAAACACTCGCAGAAGCTTTGTGCCCGAAGCAAACCCACAGTCCGCTGATGAAGGTGTAACAGCAAGCCTGAGCAACCTAACAGCTGGTAGTCTGGTTAACAAATAGCAACACATCTGCATGCACACCACCGCACTGTGCATATTCCTCCTGGCAGCTGCTTTACAGGAGGATGAAAGGTTCCCTGAGTAGGTTTGCTCCAGGCTTGGTCCTTGTCATGCCTGCTCAGGGCAGGGGGAAGAGTCCAAGAGCATCCTCCATGTGGTCGTTCTCAAGCCTGTGTGAAGGGTGGAGCTGGTGGCATTTCATACAGCTTAGAGGAGGCAGAGAGAGCCTGGCCCTTAGGAGAGGCTCTCTGAGTAAATTAAGTAGGTTTATTAGCTTAATCAAACATAAAATGTAGCAGTTCATAACAGAAAATGTGTTTTAGTCACCTGAACAATGTCTTCTGGCCCTGTTCTTTTGCAGGGCGCGTACACGTCTACCTGCTGCTCCGTGTAGTGAAAAACTTGATCTCTGTCAGACGTTTTTTGCCTAATACAGGGAGGATTAGTTGTTGGTGTACAAGACTTACTGCCTGCTTTGCAAAGGCATTGAGACATAAGCTAGACTGCGCTTCCCCCCCCCCAAAAAGCCTTAAAAGAAATGTGAAACTCCCTAAGATACAAGGGAAGGATGGGTAAACCACAAAGATGTACAGAGCGCTTGTCCTCACTTGACAAGTAGCGTGAAATCCAAACAAAGGACTGGGATTTCTGAGGGATTTGCCATGTAAGGGGCCCAGTAGAGAGACAGCATTTTCTGACAGGACAGTCTTGTTTATTTTTGATTCTTGTAATGTGGGGAGTTTTTCTCCTTGTTTTAAAGTTGTGTTTTAATTTTTTTTTAAATCATCATAACCCCCCTTTCATCGTGAGTCTGTCTACCAACAGAACATTTGTCCTCCTTAATGCATCTATTTCCATCCTCTCGCCTTAATTTTTCCCTCCCAGGCACACTCTTATTTGGATTTCAGCCCTTCAAGGAATACTACACTGGGAGGGATTATGCTCCTCGGATGTCTCCATCACTGGATAATTCCCCTGGAAAAAATGTAATTGCTGAAGAATTTTTGCTGCTGCTTTCTCTTGAGGAGATAAAGGGGGTGAGATTTTAGAGAACTTTTGTCTTTGGAGAGAATTTCTCTTTCCCTGGGAATGTGCCATGGGAAGAATCCATTTGGGAAGGGGTACTGTCACTGTACATCTCATCTGTGTGGATACAGTTGTGCTTCTTGCCTGGCACAAAACCCAGTGACGGTGCAAAGAACTTGGGAAGCTACGCATATAGCGATTAACTCTCTCCTTTTGCCATATTGTCAGGGGAAATGAACCCTTCATACGTTGTCATTATCAAGACAGGTTAACGACAGGAATCCTGCGTTTCTAAGCAAACTGCTGTAAATGGCAAAGAGCTGGCTAGCTCACATGGACGTGGATTCTTATGAGCTCCATCTTAGGAAAGTCAGGTGAATATTTTATTTTTTTCCCCACTGAAGAGTGACTTGGTTGCTGTGAGCTGCTTGCACTTTCCGTAATAGTATGAGGTCATTGACTGATTGCAGTAAATTGACGATTGTGTGTTTCAATTTGGTCCATAGGAAGGACTGATTACATACTTGGTATTGGCATAAGTTCTCAGGTGCAACTCTATTGCACTCACTTGAAACCTCTTGTTCCTGACAATGTTCAGCCTTAAAGGAAACAATATTGTAGAAAGGGAATTAAAGTGGGACTGAGAAGATGAATTAAGGATTGATAAACTGCTGTGTATCTATGTGAAACTGAAGTTTCTGTACTGTTTAAAGGCATTTCTTTGTTTAGTTTTAATACATTCAAAATGTTTAGATATTTTTCCTAATATTTTGAAATATTTCTAGCAAGAAAAATGGAAATAGCTTTGTTTCTCATCTCCCTCTTCTGCCTCTAGGTAAATTCTCATGAGGTTATATTTGACAATTTCTGAATCTTAGTTCAACAGCTCTTCAGGGTATTTGCTGATAAACACACAACGTGCTCAGAAGCTCTTTTAGATTTGAAACAATCCAAGCAGAGAAGAAAGCAGATGGGAGGATCCACTAAGTGTGTTTTGTTTTTTAAAAATCCAGTGATATAGTAGAAGTAGTTCTCATTTTGCTTTTGGAGATATGTATCTAAACTAGTGATTCACTGACTTATTCTGTGGCTTTACACTTCATGAGACAGAAGTCTTATGAACGCTGAAGCACTCCAGTCCTCTGAGGATTTGTTCTCAAAATATATAGTTCTCAAACTCCTGAAGACAAAGCTCTGCCGACTGTTGGTGAACCGCGGCCTCTGGCTTCAGAGATACCAGATCATGCAGGAATCTTGAGTTCCTCTGGGTCTGGTGTCCATGTAGTCACCTATACAGCCTCCACGTGACTCTCTCAGGCTGCAGACACGTCAGAACGGTTATTGTCCTTGTCCACTGCCGAGCACAAGTGAGTTTCTTCTATTAAAGGGTCCTCTCGATTATTCCAGTACCGTTATTATATTTACAATGCTAAGATTATTTAAAATCAGATTGAGGAGCCAGCTTGGCTAAACAGCGTTCCACATTTATATTTACAGTGGTTCAAATGACAACTAAAAAAAACCCCAAAAAGGATCTGTCATGTGGTACTTAGCTCCTGTTAAGATAGTCAGGCTGTCTCTTTTAGGGTCACACACTGCCAGGGAGTGCTAGTGCTCCTGACGAGTGGGAACTGGCATTCAGCTCTATAGGAAAGCTGTAATATAATGTAGCTGCAACACAACTAGCCAGGAAAGGCTGGTTAAGGTACAAGTGGGTGATTTTTTTTTTTTCTTTAGCTGCATATTGTGAAACTCAACATACAAAGAGGTAAGAATATGTATTTTAATTAGCACTGTTTTTCTGGCTTCTTCGTTAGTTTAATCTCTGAATTGGTGCAAACTGGATACTATTTCAAGTTAGGAGAACCTCTAGAGTAGGTCCTGGTGTGATTTTTGTGGTGTTCTTGTCATCAGTTTTCTTCTTATCTTCATGCACGGTGGTACCTTCATCCCCAGCTGGGAGATTTGGACTGTGAGGAGCAGAAATGGCTGCAAAATGCCTGCAGCGTTGTGGTGTTGGTGGCTGAGTCTTGTGGCTGGGAGAACACTTTCAAACTATGATGCTTGCAGAGGAGAGTTTAATTTCCTCATAAATATGCATCCCAAAGATGATTGCCACTGAGCACAAATGGGGCCTGAACCAGGACCTCACATCTTGGAGGTGAGCTTGGGCCAGCGTCTGCAAGCAAATAAGACTTCCCAGAAGCAACTCCTTTCCTACCCAAAAAAAGAGATGTGACTGTGTATGTGAATGTGTGCACATTCACGTACGTTTTCTTTGTCTTCTCTTGCATTCACATCCTAATTTGGAAAGCAGAATGAGCTGGAAGCTAAAATGCTGAATTTATCTCTACAAATGTGAATAGAATAGCCTTATTTTTCTTTTTGTATAGTCTTTGCCTGGCATATGTTCTGAACAGGAAAAATGAGAGCTTTAAAAATATGAATTAAATCTTAAGCAAGCCAATATAGTAATTAAAAGGAATGCTGATGGTCTTAATTAGCAGCATATTAGTATGCTGTGAGCACCAGCAGTTCTACTGGGTTGCTTGGTCTGGCTGATTCACCTGTATTTACTACTAATTAATGAAATGTTACAATCATTAATGTTCTTTGCAATTTATTTATAGGGAAGTTAATTGTGTAAAGACTTAGAGCTGCACTAAACTTTAGTGCTAGAATAAGATCTCATATATGGGGCTGTTGGACTTACTTCACTGGTGATTAATAGGTACTGAGCTTTCTGTTTCTATGGTAGGATGAGGTGACTCTGTACTACACTGATTTCTTTTTTTTTGGTAATGTTTACATAAATGTCTCTATTGTTTGTTTGGCAGATGCTTTCCAAACATCTGTCATGTCAGAAGCTGAGCAGAAGTTTGGCAGAAGAAAAGCAGAAGTTTGTGTCCAACACAAACGGAAAGATTATTCATTTTGATCTATCTACACGAGAGCTTGGTTGTGTTTGAAAATGGGTTTCATGACAATTAAGAACTTTCATTCTCAAACTCTGTAATAAAATTGAGAAGCCACTTAAGCATTCTCAAGAGTACCTTTTTGATTTGTACCAAATTTTAGTTTGATAACCTCTAGTGAACCAGATGTTGAGTTATAGTATAAATGAAGATGGTCTGGATTCTCAATAGTCTGGGTTTTGTTGTTGTAGTAGTTGTGGTGTTTTGTTTTAGTGTCATGAGACTGTCCATTAAAGAGTGATGTTGGAGTTTGTTTGGTCTGGTTTTACTATACCTCACTGTTAGGTTAATTTAACTTTCTGCATGGTTTCTCTTTAAAGAAACTAGCAGGATCAGCTATAGTTAAAGCTGGGTCCAAAGCAAAGTCTGATTCACATGTTCTTCAGATGACTGCATCAAGTTTGGGATCCAAATGGAAGACCTTTAAGGTCCAATATCTAGCAAAACATAATGTTAATACGTTTTAAATCACTGCCTATTGTTAATGACTTTTTCATCCAAAGGCCTCACATACTGTACGTGACTGTGGCATCAGTATCTGATTAAACAGAAATAGAAGTATTGTAATTACCTTTCTGGAATCATGTTCTTAAAGGGAGATCACATATCAGATTGAACCCACTGAAATCATACACCCGGGGTAGCATGTGCTAAATACAACCTGTGCTATTAAGGTGATGTTTGGTGCTGCTAATATCAAAAGAATATGGTAAAGTATCAATATTAACTGCAGCATTGAATGTATTGTTCGACTGTAGTTAGGCTTCAACTTCACAGTCCTAAGTTTATGTACAAACAAATTTTTAAATATGTCCTATATAGTGAGTATATAAAGTGCCCGTCTTTCTTATTCGAAGACCTTTAACTGGGAGAATGGGTAAGCCAGGGTTTTCTGAGAAGGAGAATTGCAGCTGAAAACTTTCACAGTGACAGACTTTGGAGAAGACTGTTTAGTTTTAGTTGTTCTTTTATCCTCTCCTCCCTTTCTGTGCACCCAGAAAATGTCAGACTCTAAAGAGTGTGGGAAGTTTCAATAATGAAACTATTGGCTGTAGTTAACTTTGTGAAAGGAAGATGATGAATTAACGGTGTTTGGAATAACTGAAAAATCAGTCTACTGATGATGAAATTTGGCATTTTCCCTGTCTCCCTATCAGAAGGGGGGGGAGGGAGCGCGGAAATTTGCTGTCTTAATTTTTCCATTAAGCTTGGATGGTTTTTCTTCTGAATCTCAGATGTTCTGGACAGGATCAGCCTGCAAATCAGTAGTGTCATGTGTGCATTAAGTTGTCATAATAATGCAGAGGGGATCATCTTATAATCATTGAGGAAACTGTTTTACTTTTGAAAGCTCATCACATCTCTACTGCCACAGTACAGCCTGTGCATTATGTCTCTGGATCCCCAAAGCACATGGGCTACGAGTCCACGGCTGAGGGAACAGCACCTCCCTCAGTCCCGATTGCTTTGTGCTCTTGGTCAGTGGCTCAGCAGGTCTCTAAAAAACCCAACCCAGCTATTACTTTAGCACATCTCTCTCCCACACATCACCCTGAAGAGGCACTGCTCATCTTAGTCTTGTTGCCTGTTGGCTTTGAATGTCAGGTAATAAAAATAGCTTGTTTTCATCTGTTGGAGGAAGTGATTAAAAACAATGCTCATAGTGGAGTTCGCAGAAATGTTCAGGTTTTTCACAATGCTGCTTTTAAAACATTTAATTGCAAATCAATATTAAAGATTAAATAGACGGGAATGAAACCCTTGAGCGTTTACAGTTGGTTGACACCCTTTCTACTTGCGAGTCGAGAGTGCGATAAAGTGGGCAGAGTCCAGGGGAGGTACGTCACTGGAGTGCCCATCACTTATGAAGTACCTGTAGTAGAAGAGGAGCTGTTTGCTTGTTTTCTGTCAGCAAGTTACTCCACAAGCGGTCTTTGCTAAAAGACTGCTGACTTGAATGGGGAGATCCAGTGCTCTGATCCTTGTAAAACCTTTGAACTGTAACTTACGTGGTTAATGTTAAGCGTAGGAAGAGCTCTGGTGGTTCCCAGGCTGTGGAGCTGGTCTCCGATTAGCTCCCGGCACCACCACCTTCCCTTGCTCTGTGAAATTGGAGTTCTTGATTTCTTGTCACCTCACTTGAGTATCCCAGGCTCTGCTGACTCCTCTGTGGACTGGCAGGCTCAGCAATTAGTGCTTTTCGTTACTGAACAGAATTTAGTCAAAATTCTGTGCTGCAGTGGTAGGACAACATTTTAATTTAGGGATCCTGTAGACTTCTATGTAAGTTAATTAAACAAAGGTCTTATATATTAGTGAAAAGGAATTGCAATTTCTCAGTCAGGTCAACTGAGAGACATTGCATGTAGGTTTTAGGAGGTAAGTACAAAAGAGAAGGCTATTTATCTGCCTGACTTGCAAAGAAACAAACAAGTAAACAAATAAAAAGGCTCCATGAAATTAGAGCTACTATGCATAACAAGCCGAGGAGATGCGTGTGGCTGGCTTGTGTGTTCAGGGTCAGAAAGGTGTCAAACGTGGACGATGGCGAGTTTCCAGCTTCCCATGCAGTCTGTGCCCTGGTTAGCAGGTCACCTGCTGGGATCAGCTAAGCTTTGCTCATCTGACCAAGTCTCTGTCATGGCAAGTCCCTTGGACTTCTGAGCTGACTCGTGGTGGTTGCCCCGAGCGAACTGTGTTCCTTCGTGGCAACTGTGCTCTCCTTTTGTGAGCGTGTGGGGGTAGAGCCCGTGATACTGCAAAAGCCCTTTTTAGTTGCCTTATTTAGTGTAGATCTGTACATGCAGGGTACACAGCAAATGCTTTGGGCTAACGAAGAGCTTGACTGGCTTGAAAATAACCTCCTTTTAAATTCTAAGAAATTACAGGCTGCCTCAAGTGAATGCGCAAGCCAGGCTGGTGTGCAAGGGGGGCACTGGTAATAGCTGGTCCCTGTGATTTGCCCAAGGCTCCACACAGGGCTAATAATGGGCATTAGACAGGAGGAGTCCGGGCCAGGTACTGCTGAATAGTGCAGCACTGGCCAAGGAAAGAGTGGGGCAATCGGTGACAGAATTACATGTCAGAAGCTCAGTGTACGCTTTGCTCTGCACGTCTGGTAACGTGTTTTTTGCGTGCCTGCCACACACCGCTAAGCAAGGCGGCGTTTTGGAGATCCTGGGTGGTCTTTGGTGCTGCGGGATGTGTCTGCCTGTCACTCTCCCATGGTACCAGGAGGTCCTGGACCATGGAGTGTGCTCTGAAAAAGCAGCTGCTTTAAAGGAGACGGTGAGGGAAAAGAATGTCTTTTCTAAAGGTCAGCTAAACCTACGAGCACTTACAAGCAGAGGAAATTATAGCTTTGGTCTCTCAGTAGTGGGCTTTGCAGGAGGATGAAAAGAACAGAGGTGCGTTACAATGGGCTCCAAACAAAAGTCTTTTAAACATTGCTATTAGAAGCTATTAGAAGGATTTCTTTGGGCATAAATGAAAGGCAGCACTTTGGTGTGGAATGTTCCTCACTTTTAACAAGTTAAATGGCTCCCTTGATTATACAGGCTTGCTTGGCAGTTACTGGAACTGCATATTAACTCCTCCAGGAGCTCTCCTGCTGCCTGCAGGTTAGATGACATGAAGGCTGAATTTGCAAGCCTGGCCGGCACTCATATTTCTCACTTGCATCTTCCTGCAAAAAGCTGATGTGATTGCATGTTTATTAGGTGCTGATACAGACTTAAGATCTGTGGTCAGATTGTAAGTGTAAAGTTACTGTCGTTCTCTTACAAAATTTCCTACAACTTTATAGAAAAGCCCCTAAATATTCAGTACAATGGCTGTCTGATTCTCGCTTCTTCAGTCGTAATAGTAAAAATTGTTCATAAATGTGTTAGAAACAAATATCCTATTTGCAAGTTGCACCATGTTATTGGATTTGACTTGATTCTGGGAATGTAATAGCACTGAAGAGATCAAACTGTTACCACAGGGAACTCTAGCTAAAACACTTGCAAACCTCAAAACCAATAATGTGAGTAAAAGTTTGTCTTCAGCACCAAGTAGATTTGCAAGCAGAGAATAATGCTTTGTTTCAGGGCGCAAGCTCTTCACAGCAGTGTTTGTGTTTTCACTCTAATCCATTTTCTTAAGGTTCTGTCATTGGTTTCAAAGTTTCCCATTACTTTAGAGTCCTCAAGTCCTTCCTGCCATTTTTACAAGCTTAACCTTGACAGCGCTATGACATGAAATCTTTAAGGCGTACTATAAACATGGCAGCATATGGTATATTGCAAGTTCTTCCTCTGTTGCAGAGAATGATTCCTCTAGCATCTTCATACAGAGCCGCTAAGGATCTCAGGGGTGCAGCTCTGCTGAAACGCTCTGCAGTGCTGCTACTCTGCATTGACTCGTGGGATGTTCCACTCTGTGGCTCCCAGATGTAAATATAATTCACAAGAAAAATAGTGAACGTCAGGAATTTGGCTAGAAGCTTAGTACTTTGGCCATTAGTTTGCAAGGTTAATATAAAGGCATAACAAATTATAACTTCTTGGTTTTGTTTTACATAAGGAGCTTCCAACTGAAATAGAAAGAATTTAATGTTTCTGTATTTGAATTCATGGTGCAGTGATCTAAAATTCGCTCTGAGTTTCATCATTGGCATTGCAAATGACTGGTTACAAGATTTCACTGCCTGAATCTTTTCTCATTTTAGGTTAAAAGACAAAAATGCAGATTACAGATTTCTTAGGGCTGTTTTGGAGAACTGTCTCTTTCTGGATCAAGTCTTTGACAGTTGGGTAATGGCCATGTTCCTGACCTCTGTTCCTTAGAAAGTAAATTCTGTAAACCTAATGTGTGACAAACTTCATCAGACTTATATCCTCAGGTATTTTGGAGAACATCAGCTATGGCCAGATTGTACCCCATGTAGTTTGACTGAGAAAGTCATACAAGGTAGATGTCTTGGCTCCGGGTTCCTAGTTTCTTTTAAAGCTATTTTTCAAAAGAGTGAATGTTGTTATATGAATGACAGTTCCTAATCTTCTTTGGTCAGCTTAATCCCTCTTCTGCAGACTGTTAGTGTTGAGAATGAATGCCTCACATAAGAGAGACCGAGCGCTTTAATATGGCCTCTGCCATTAGGTTGTGCAGGACTCTCAACCATTTATTAAAATACCATTTGAATCTGTTTCCATTCTCTTGAGTTTGTGGTTGGCAACACAGCTCACCACTTGTTCACCCTGTCTTGTGTGTGTCTGAATTGAATTTGTGCAGAAAGTCAAATTCCAAGTCAGTCCTTTCCTTAAAGAGCAAGTTGTAGATTGGGTCCTACTCTCACCCAAGTCACAAGGATATTAGTGTGATTCCCCTGGATAATAGATTCTTAAAGGGGAAACTGATTAATTAATTCAAATTATAATGGTTATTATAATATGGATAGAGCTGTTATTTATTGTGAGTAAATATTATTAAAAATTTTGTCTTAAGGATTATTAGATAATCATATTTTTCAGCTAGTCTGTACTTTCTTGCTGTCTTTAGTCAATGGACTAAAGACAATCTTTTAATCAAAAAAAAAAATCATCTTGGGAAAGTGTGATTAACGTATAATCAACAGTCCATGTCCTGAAAACTGCTGTCAGTGTCGTCTGCCCTGTGAATCCATAGCTTGTAGAATAGGTCCATCCTTCAAATTACTACAGATTAATATGGTTTGCTCCTTTCTATGTTTGTCCACACAACGTCCAACTGTTCTCTCCATCTATTTTATAGACCTTCACAGCATGCAGTCAGCTGTGCAAGTTGAATGATGTAATTTCTACTGTATAATTGAAAGGTACACAAAAAGAACGTAAGGCATCTTCCAGTACATACATTTGGACTCTGCATCTTCTATAGCAAAAGCTCTAGAATGTCCATAGCTCACAATGTATATCTATATATATCTCTATCAACCATACAGCAGGTGAAGGGGCTGAGAGGAGGGACTCTTCAGCCTGGAGAGGAGGAATCTCAGGGAGGACCTTAATGTGTATCAATACCTAATGGGAGCGTAGGGGGGGAGTAAAGAAGATGGAGTTGGCTGCCTCTCGGTGGCATCCAGTGAAAGAACAAGAGGCAATGGGCACAGACTGAACTACAGGAACTAGACTATGTCCAGATGTCCCTCCCAACAGCAACTGTTGTGTGATTCTGCAATGCTCAGAGGTGGCTTTGTACAGATGCTGCTCTCTCTGAACATGCTGGTATTTTCACTTTCCAGGTAAGGCATAATGAGGGGGAGAGAGCGTAGAACTGAGTCAGAAAAGTTGTGTGGTGATGCATTTTTAGCAGAGGAAAGTGTTTGTTATCAGTCTGATTATTACTTAGCACCTTTGCCTGACTCAGACTGCTGTTTCTCCCCTGCTCGTTCTAGCTGTGTTCGCTTTAGTCACAATGTCACTTAGATCCTGGCTTTGCAGAGGGTTCTGGGAGCTCTGGAAATTCACAGCAGGGCAATAATGGGAGAACGTTCTGAGGTATGGCTGGTGAAGCTGGATGGAGTCTACTTATTCATGCGTGCTAAGCTGGTATTATGGCCAGCTAGAAAACATATCTATTCTATATCCATATGTTGTTTGGAGTGCTCTTGTGTATGGAAGCAATAGGGTCTCCAAGTGCGCTAAGGAAAACCATATGTTTTTTAGCTTGGCAGGCTTTTCTGGTATAGACAAGTCTGATGATGAGAAATTGGGGTGTCTGGAAACTAGTAATGAGATCTGTCAATCTTGTGTGTTACACCTCAGTGTGACTTGTGCAGCTGAGCAAAACCATAGCAGAGAGAGACTCTGCTTTGTGTAACTTCATGAAGGGGTAAAAACTAGAGAAATAAGCTACTTAACCTAAACAACAGTTTTGAAACAAGACCAGAGGCACATCAGGTGGCTAGGCATAAGTTTAAGCCTGGGAATTAGTAGGTTTCTAGCAACTCTTAACTCCTAGATCTAACTCATCCTCACTGACCATTTCCAGATGAATATCTGGGGCTTTTTACCACGCTGAAATACTTAGCTTAAAGACTGTAGGTGTCACAGCCTCTCTGCAAAAGAGCAGTGAGAATTTTTTTTCCCTGAAGTTCTTATTGAGACAAGTTCCATTTAGAGGCCTGTAAATATTCAGGGTATCATTTTAATATTTAGAACGTGGGGAGCAGTCAATGTTCCTTGGAGCATCCAATTTTTGTCATTATCAGAATTGTCAAGTCTTCTGTCTTGTTCAGGAATAATAAAGGCGTGAATTTAGTAACAACTTGTCTGGGCCAAGTGCCAGCAAAGAAGTTCTAGGAACCGTGACAACAAAGTGTTGGGGCTCCTCAAGGGAAAAAATATCTGCTGAAAGTGAACAAGCTGCATCGAACTTTAAATGGTGGAGAAATCCAACTGAATGCCAAGAGGTATCCGTTATTGAAGAGAACTGTACCTCCAAAGGCAGGGCTGTGTGTTCCCTGCTGCGACACCTGTGCTAGCTTTTCTAAGGCAGCGTGCCAGACCTGTGTGTCCGTTTGAAAGACTTTCAGGTCTGAGGTACTTCATGCGTTTTGCCCTTTCACATTCCCTTTCGCTCAACTGCACTTTCTCCAAGCGTGTTTCTGGGACTGATGTTATACAAAAATGGGCATTTTTTTTTTGTGTAAATAATGTCTGATTCTTTTTTTTTTTTTTTTTTACTTCAGCTAGGTTGAAGTTTTCAGAACTAAAAATTATTGAAATAAAAATGATTCAACATGCAGAGTGAGCAGGGAGAAGGCTTGCTAGTAAACTTTTTTGGGCCGTACCATGAATTGTTTGAGAGTTACATCTTGTTGGGACTTTCCAAAAAGTGTAGAGCAAACACAGGAACTATTGTACAAGGTGAAAGATGGGGTGCCAGTGGATCCTACTGTTTTGGCAGAGCACCTGGAGACCTCTGTAGCTAACAGTGCTCCAGGTGCTGGGTAGGTAACAGAGGGACACGAGCCTGGCATTGAAACAGGAATCCATAACGTGCACCCGGAGTCTTCAGGTGCTGCCACAGACGTTTCTGTTCCTGGGCTTGTTTAGGGTAGGAGCTGAGGTCTGTGATAACTCTTTCCTTTTCCTGGACCTCTTGTGTATAAGAAAAATCCTACTTTTTAATATGGAAATAAGTATTTTATCCTTGACTTCAGATGAAGCAGAATCAAGCCCAGATGTATGCTTAAAATAGGCACTGTTCTGATACAGTATTTTCTGGTAAACTTCTCGTGGCTAATGTTTTAGTATCCAGGTACATTGTGCGATATTTGCAAAGTTAATAAATCATAGTGCAAATCCAGTGCTGCTGAAAGCCTAAGTAAATATTAAGATTCCACTTTCATGAGTATCCCCTGGCTAGCATATTATTTCTGTTTCAAGAAACCACCTCTTTCATCTCCTACCTAAACATTTTTTATATTTGGATCAAGGTTGTGTTTTACTACATACTGCACAAATGTTTAAGAGGATAGAGTTTCTTCACTGAGAAGCTGACAGTTGTCTCAATAAATCCAGTGTTGCTAGGCTTATAGAAAAATATTATATGTTGAAGAGAACTTCTGGTTGATCCACAGATCGCTGACATAGATAGCTATGGCACCAATAGCACTCATTGTTTTAATATCCAAGAAAGTGCATTGTCAGATACAAAAGATGGGGAAAAAAAAAAAAAGCATTTGACTCCTCCTGAATCTCAAGGTGAGAGCAGAGTGATTTTTAAGTCACTGAAGGAAATAATTACAGGTTGCAACTCCTGTAAGGTTGTGTCTGTTGTCAGTGGTGTTTTCCCTCTGAGTAGTATATCATCAGCATTTCCTTTTGATTTATGGGAAGAGCAGGGTTTTTGTAGGCCAGCAAACAGTCTGTGTGGGGGTTGTCATGAAATGCAGAAGTACAGCAAATGTAATTGTTTTTCCCCTAACACCTGTATTGACTATATTGATCTAAAAGAAAATTAGGTTTTCGAAAGTTCAAATGTGGTTTAATGTCACTAGAGTGAAATGGATCATCTCCTGAAACCCAGACTGCTCGGTGACCATTTTGTGCAGACTGCCCTGCAGCAAGAACAACCTCTGTGGTTCAGTCAGAGGTAAAATGACCAGAGCTAAGTGTTAGTTGCACAAATGCTATCTAGTATTGCTGTCCACCTTATCTTACAAAAATAAAGGTTCTGGCAGGGGGAGTTCTAATGAACGTAGGTAGATGGTTGAAGACAAATGATCTAAGCTGGCAGTTTTGAGATGTTTAGGTTGCATATTATTTATTGCAGTCACTTCTTTGAAGTGTTTGCATGTGTTCTTTTTCTAGGAAAGAGCATCTTAGGAGTGTCCTTCACTCAGGTTGGCAACAGGTAGTAATTCAGACAGTTTAGCTGTAATTAAAAACTTGAATTTACATCTAAATTCCACTTAAAACTAAAGTTACTTCATTTTCATCATTGCTGTGACAAAAGTTCTAAGGCTAGTAAATCCAGTGTTCACTCCCCTTTCCTTCTGCTATAGATATGCCTAGAAAGATTGTAATTTACCACGCAATAAATTACTTTGCATCTCCTGTCTAAAATTCCCAAGCACTTTGCAAGCATTAGTACATAGTTCACAACACTCCTGTATGGCACTAGGAAAAACTGCAATTAACATTTAATGAAGCAGGAATTCATTCATGCGGGCAGGTAATATGCCAACAGTACAAGATAAGCAAGTAGCAGAATAAGGATTTGGCAAAGTCTAGCCTGACTGCAGTTATTTTGGGCAGTTATTACTGTCTCGCACGACTGAGAGCATGTAGTATCTGTACAGGGAGTGCTAAAGGAAAAGGGTTGGGTCTACCACTCAGGCTTAAAAGTCCATTTTATTTTATTTGCAGTCCTAGGTGTCATGCACAATTCTTCTCCTTGAGAATAATCCTCAATGCTGTGTTTATCCAGAAAGAGATGGAGATCTCATTCCGTGCCCAGTAAGTGGTCAGTGGATACAGCGGTATGCAGAGAGCAGAGGCAGGATTAAGGTTCAGCCATCTCGTGTTGTTCAGCTGCTCTGTAATAATTTTTCATATAGTCTCCTCTTATGCCAAAGGATCAAACAATGCAATAAAGCTACGATCAGAAATCCTGCAGGCAGAGTGCCATGCATAATCTCTTCATAAAAGGCTCTCTCACTGATGATATTTCTTGGTTTTGCCCAAGGTGAAGAATCTTCACTTCTGTGGCTCTTTCACTGCGTAGTTTTGTTTATTTCTCAATTTTGGATGAAAGACATACCTGTTTTGCAACAGAACAAGAAAAATAAATTTGCCAGAGGCAAAGGGGGACCTAGAGGGAATTTCTTGATTAGGATCTCAGAATTTCCATTTGAAAAAAGTCACAAGAATCTGGAAACTTCTCCAGGTTCCTTGAACAGCAAATGAAGCGAAGTATCTTCAAACGGGAGAGTTTCCAATGCCCTTAGCTGTGCTTCTCCAACAGGCCAGTGAAAGCATTTCTTCTTGCAATTGTTTCTGTGCCAACCCTGGGACTGCGAGTCGTGTGTCATACGGAAAAACACTTAGTGTTTTGAATCCTTGGCAGGATTTGGGGTTGGACTCAGTTAAAGGGACAGACAAGTTAAGTTTGTTCTTACTTCACCCACGTTGGCTCACCAGTCTCCAACCTTAATGTCTCCCTTAATTCCCATTTCGGCAGTTGCGGTCCTGCACACAAACTAGCTTAGGAGGCAAAGTTGCAAGCTTGGCTCTTCCCTCTTGTGGACTTCCCTGAGACAAAGGTGTTTACAGCTTCCTGTGGTGCATCCTGGTCCCTGGGAGCTGCTGTCCTGCTCCAGGGGTGCCCCTGGGTGCATCCAGCCAGGGGAGCCCACGTGGGAGCTGGGACCCCTGGGCTCAGAGTTCTGGGAGCAGCCTGGGAAGTCTTCCAGAGTTGTGTCAATGCAACTGGCCTGCAGTAGGTATCACCGCCTGCGTTTCATTTCAGAAAGTAGTTTTGCTCTTCCTGAAATGCATCCTTTGGGATTCTCTTTTGGCAGAAAATTTCTAAAACTTTAATTCTGGTTCTGCACAGAAAACCTAAAATTTTCCAAAATGTCCCAATTTCCTATGAAAATAGTGTCACACTTTGATCATCTCTCCAAACTTTCTGATATGATTTGTGGATGCCAGGACTCAGGACAGTTTTTTCTGCTCACTTGTAAGCAGGAGTGGGCTGAGTACAGAACATCTCCTGATGCTGAAAGATGCACTCCTTATTGCTGCCCTCTGTTACCAGAAGATTGCACACCTTTTAAAAAGAAAAAAAAGTCTTGCTCCACTGAAGATGGAGAAGTAGGCACACATTATTCTTTCCTGAAGGTGGTGGCTGTTCAGCGTTCATTTGTATACGCTATAAATTTGCAGTTCTCTCAAAATGCTGTGCGATGTAGCTTCTTCCTATTATCTTCCCCTTGGAAGGAAAGAGGAAACATGTATTGAGTGTCACAAAGCACGGCACACCTTTTTGCAAATTCTGTTTGTGTTCCTTGTAATATATTGAATCTATCTACACGTTTTACCATCAAAGTGCGAATTTTCAGTTGACTAAACTTTCATCCTATTGTATAGTCTGGGGGTTTTCCCCCTTGAGAAGAGTGTACCTGAAGTTTCCAAGAAAATTGTGACTTAGATGAGTCACATTTAATTAAAGCAGTGAACAGATCTATGCTTATATGGTTAACTGCCCATTTTATTGGGCACTTGATTTAAGTCCCTACAGAATCATAAGAGACTTGATTTAGTTTTTTCCTCCAAAGCTTTGTAATGATTGTGACTTTGGACTTCTTGTTTCTTCTTTTAATTAAGGACTGAAAATATGTAGTGCCGTGAAACATCTGGCATAGCCTGCCTCTCTGTTGCAAAGTAATATGGTCTGGTATTTTGTGCTTTTTGTCAGTCATAAATAACTTCTGTGTCTCTAATATTCGGAGCTCTGTGGGTTTATTTGCCAAATATTATCACCAACTATTTGAGCAGAAACTTCAATAAAACTTTTACATTACTCTCCAGAAAACTTCTTGCCTTTATTCACTGCAAGTTTCAAATTATAGTGCTTAGGAACTTCAGCCGGAATTTTCTTGAATTATCTATTTATTCATTGCAACATTTCATATTCTATGGGCGAGTTGCTTATTTCATTCAGTCATTCATTCAAAGTCTTTTACTATCTGCTATTCTTCTCTACAGTAGCTGTTAAATCTGAATATCTTACAGTAATTCCTGATGCCTCTTTCCTTTCTGCTTCACGCGGAAGGTCTGACAGTGTTTTGTACTTGAAAGCAAGGGTGTTATACTATTAAACGCTAACATTTGTAATTTGGGCTTGATACCGGAGAAGCAAGATTTGAGAGGTATAAGCATGTTTTCTGGGTTGGAGCCACAAACTACAGGCTGGCAGGAGTAATTTCAAGATAGTAAAAGGATTTTACTGAACCTTAGGCAAAGCTTAGATTAGTTTCAGCTGAGGACTGCAGCCATTAGCTAAACTGCAAGCTCCTCATGAATAAGTACTTGTGCCTTCCAGCAATAATTGTTTTCTCTAAACGTTAATAAAGAGGAGAGAAGGATTAGGGTTTGAACACAAGTTAGTTTCATTTACCAGCCGGATTTGGATTCAAGAACAGTACACTATCAACCACCACCATAAGCATCGCAGTAGTTTTAATTCGGGAGAGACTAAGGCAATAATTATTTGGTTTAATTTGAGGCAAGGGAAGATTTAGATCAGATTCGAGAGAATACCTGTCAACAGTCAGGGTAGTGAAGCATTGCAATAAGCTGTGGGATCTCTCACCTTTGGAGATTTGCAAGGAGCTCCTGGCCAGACACTTGGTGGTGATAGTCTGGACAGAACTGATCTTGCCTTGACGTAGAGGGAATAGCCCAGGGACCTCATAAGTGGACGAGTAAAGCACCCTCAAACTAACAGGCATGTGAACTTGTTTGGCTTTCTGAAGGGCTGTTCAGACAGAGAAATGCTCATCTGGATGTGGCTATTTTTTTGCTTTTGTTTTGTTATACTATTAGGTAGTGGATGTTTTTAGTAGGAGCACCATATCCTCCTGCAACGCAAGTCATGGTATCTGGAGATGGCTAATCCACATCATTCATCAGTGGCTTGTCTGCTTTCCTCACTCTGTCTGAAGAGCTTCTCTTCTGAAATGATAGTAGTAATCTGCAGTACTCTAAGTAGCTAGGCACAAAGCACTGGAACAAATAAAACTTGTAAATAAGCCATAAAAGAAACCTGGGTAAATATTACCTCATAGGTAGTCAATTTACAGAAAATGGGACAATTTGCTGGAAGACTCACAAATGGACAAAAGAGACATCAGACAAAGGTATCTGCAAACTCTGCAGTCAGACTCTGCCTTTAGGATCTTGTGGGTCGTGCTGTGCAATTTCCTCCCCAACAACAACTTCCCCAAATCATCAGCGAGCATCCATTCTCTTCCATGAGCCGCTACAAACTGTATTAAAGGAGAGGCAATGAGAGAGGGTTGGGGAATAGGGAAAGCTTTAATATTAGGTAGCTGGTGGTGTGCGCTTAATGAACGCTTTCATGGATTGGACACTGCTGAAAGCTATGAAGATATGAAATTAAGCTCTGAAAAGATACTGCTGCTGGTTATATTATATAACATTTTGGCTTAAATAAAACACGTGCCTCTTATACCGCATATTACGTTGGACATAATAATGCAAGCTTATGAGATTACAAGAGAATGCCAACGGGGCTGCTGCATAGTTTGCAGGCAGTGATATTTTTTTGTAGTTCTTGTCAGTAGAAGGCTAAATGCTCATGAAAGTAATATGGACCTGCACATAACTAATATTCACCTGTGGAAATGGAAATGTGCTCAGTTTTCAAACATATTGGAAATGGGATTTAAATTCTAGCAGTTGACATATTATTCTGCCATCAGAAAAACCTTGCCTCTAAATAATAGTTATATGTGTTTCTGTGATTGGTGGGCTAGTTTGTAAGAACACGTCTGGTTTTCAGCAGAGGGGCTGAACCTAAATTGAAATTGATTTTAAGTGGGACACTTTCGCCTGTTCTGAATTCTCCCTTTATTTGCTCATTCTCTATAAATTGGCAATTGGCCAACTAAAAAGCACCCACCAGAAAAATTCTATCAGGAAGCCTAAATATTACAATTGTCACGTGTTTTTATCTGTCTGCAGTAGCATTTGTAGTGCAAAGGATGGTCGGAGAATCCACGCGGCACGGGAATAAGTGTGGCTAACGTTGCAATAAATTTGCTTTTCAAGGGTTACTGTACAAAGTAATAGATGTAGTACTGAGACGCACATTGCAATTTAACTGAAAGCCAGTCAATACATGTGGAACTGCCCTTCCAAGTTTGGATCATCAGTTACAGGTTCTTTGTCAAACGTACGATAGACGACTTTAAAACCAAACATACAGCCCCCCTCCCCTTGTATCTTCAAATGGTTGTAATGCTTTTTTAATCTGAGCAAAGACGGGTTTTGTGCAATTCAAAGCAAAACAACGCGGTCTCCTGCATTGCTGAAGTTACAGCACCTTCGGGTGCATGGGCAACCTGCTGAATTGCTGAGAGGGGCAGAAGCCGCTTCTCCGTAGGGTTAACAAACTGTCAAGTGGTATCCGTGCAGAGAATGTATCTTTAGCTGCTCTCATACATATTTTGATATATTCCATTTCACGTTCAAAGCAGTATTTACTGTTGGTTTCTATTTCTGATGACATTTTACATTTCAGCGTAGAAATACTTGCATTTCTTTGGACCTTGAAGGGATTCTTCAATTACACACTGATTAAATATTTGTCTTTGTGTCAGTAGAGAAATAAAGTCTGATTTGAAACCTTTTAAAGCAAAAAAACATATTGTGCATTATAAATAAGGGAATGAATGATGACTTAAAAGGAAGTTGAAAGAAAGCAAATATATTTTGCATAATATGAAGTTTAAAAAGCCCCTCTGCACTTGCTGAGTGACACTTGAGCACCGTCAGGATGGCTGGGCAGGAATTCGCACGTGTCACTGTGGTGAATTACAGGTTTCCGCGATTTCTGTGGTTTTGTGTGTGTTCATGGAAATGAAGAAAGTGTGCTTACGAGCCGAACAGACAATCACTTTATGTAATGGGATTCACACTAGTTCCACAATTGTGCAATTAAAATAGATACAGGCTAGGCAAATGTGTCTGAGACTGCTTAGCTGCCATGACATGTTCGTGGCACGTTTCCTCCACAGCCAGACTAGCTACATGTGCTTGGTGCTGCTGTTTTATGTTTATTGGCGTCTTTGGCAAGCAGCTCGCGTACTGCAGCCAGAGGAGCCTGTATCGAAAAAGGAGGCTGAAACGAACGGGAAAATGTGTAACTCAAATAACAGGCAGCACAAACTTCAATAGCTACAACTGAGTTAAATCGACAGAGAAGTAATTACAGCAGGATGTATGCTCTCAGCCACACTTCTTTTACTTTAAGGTGGTATGTAGGATGGACAAAGGACTGGTTTGTGTTTATTGTTTGTCTAAATTGGTAATTTTTTTTTATCTCACGCTTTCAAGTTCGCTTCAGCAGTTTAGTACAACACAGTTGCCAGAAAGAGGACTGATTTTTCTCTCTGCTTCTTTCATTGAACATGAGCCCATCTTTACTGGTACAGTAGAGAGAGGTTATCCAGATGGCTGCATCCCTTTGAACTTTGAGGGCGTTCAAGCCTGCTGGCTCTGATCTCTGTAATGAGGTGTGCAGCATGAGGAAGGTCAGGCTTAGGTCCGACTCTAACAGGCAGGGGCATTTTCCAGGCTCCAGGCTTATGACGGTTATTAAGACTCAGTGGTGGGCTTGCTCATTTGATCATGCTCACGAGCACAGCTGCAGTCCTCTCTGAAATTCTTGCAATAATGTCACATGAACGTAGGAACCAAAGTAGCCCACTGAATTAAAAAAAAGTTGCAAACACTAGCTACAAACCTGAATAAATGAAAAATGCAACAAAGGTAACCAGAGATATACCACAACTGCTCAAATAAATTGAAGGGAAGACACTAAAAATGGCCTGAATTATCAGTAGAATGATTTCTCAATAAAAAGGAATAAATGAAAGGCATTGTGTTCATTGAGGGACTTGATGTACCCTGGATGAATGTGCTCAGCTATCAGAGGGGGAATTCAGAGGCAAAATGGCATGTGGGGCAGGACGCTTTTCTCCTGATGATAACAATTTTGCTGTTGTGTGGACCTGCTTTGTATTTTGTCCTGTCACAGGAAAATGAGTGCAGAAAGGGCAGCAATAGCAGAGAGGTTATTGATCAGTGTAACTCTTGTGGGGATTGCAAAAAGAAACATTCTGTGCCAACGCTGCAGCGCAAACACATTAGCTCCTGAAAAACTGAAGACATTGAAATCGGTGACGAGTCAGCTCATGAGTGAAGTGTGTTTATTCTATGCACTAATTCAGGGCTGTGGGAAGTGATGGTCTCAACATTGCTTTTCAGTCAAAAGGGTTATGCCGAACTGTGGGTTCCTATTTTCACGTAGTGGAAGGCATTAAAGCAATACTCTGACTTCTCGGTATGTTTGTGTCCCAGCCAAGCTACAGTTGCTGTAATCTGAGTCCTTTGTGTGTTAAAATTCCTTTCAGATTTCAAGTGGAAGCAACCTCCTCTCTCTCCTCTAAGCTAATACACATGACTAAACAGATCCTGACATCTTTGCTAGCGGTGCCTGTTTTGGAGCCCGGTGAGTGGCGGGTCTGCACGGAGCCCATCGCAGCACGCCCGCAGGAGTGCGGCACGGGGGGCTCAGCCACGCTGCCGGGGGTGATGCTGCTTTCTGCCCTACCTCCCCTCTTCTGCCGTCCCGGATCACAAAACAGATCCGGCTGGAAGTGAATTTGGTTTAACATTGGTTTTGATCTGCCAGGTTACTTTTCAGATGCATTTATTCCCTAAGCAGGTCACAGCGCAGCTGGACAAATGCCTTGCGGGCGCTGAGCTGCGATGGGGAAGGAGGGCTGGGGCTGGTGGGGCTGGCCTTTTCAGTGGCAGCGGTTTGGTTGGCTTAATTGTCACAAGCACGGCCTTTTTATGGATGATGTTTTGGCATGTCTGCATACAGAGCTGGCAGGATCACAGTCGAGTGTCTGGGATAGCAACAATCAAGGTGCAGCAAAAGTTAGCAATATTTTTTTTCTTGTTAAGGCGATTAAAAAATGTTACAGGAAATCTGTCCATGTATGCACAGCTCTGTGTGGGTGGCACAATATCTAATTGATGATTTCTGTAGCAATAGCTTTTTGCGATGTGATAGATTATAACTTCAGGTTATAACTTTAGCTGGAAAGCGCAAGACCAGAAAATGAAGATAACTGAAATAAAAACAAAAATGCAATCTTACTTATCCTCAAAAATATGATTTTACCTTTCCACATGTACTTCTGCGGGTTGGTGTGAGCAAGGAGACTGGAGACATTAAAACTGGGGTACAAGTTAGAGGGGACAGGAGAGAGCAGGGAGCCATGGAGAGGAAGCCACTCTACACAGTTCGGCGTTGAAGGCCAGTAGTGAGAAGACAAAGTGGGCACAACTTGTATTACTTGAGCAGCCCGTATTATCAGAGCAGTGCATGGGAGCTGCCCGCTAATCCTGAATGAGTTGAAGCCTCCACCCGCCAGCAAGGAATATCCTCTGGAAGTGTAGGGATTACTCATTTCCCTTATTTCATCTGGGAAACGCGTGGAGAATAATAAAGTAGATTTCTCCAGCGCTTCAAAACTGGAATGACTGTTAAAATAAGTGTTCAACCTGCCTGGTCTGGGGCTCTCTTCACTGTTGGTGCAGATTTCAGACCTCTGGTAGTCCATCTCTCTTGGGAAATCCTGCTGTCATGGAAAGAGCTGTTAAAAACCCCAAGCTTTCGGGTGGGGAACTTGTTTGTCAGTTTAATGAAATCTTTTGGTGCTGGGAGATATAATTTATTCATAAGACTCGAAGGAAATAAGCTGCAGGACTCCAAACAGCTTTGTCCAGGAATTGTGAAGTTACATGACACCGGTGATGTTCAGCTGATTAGAATAATATCACAAAACAGGAAAGAAGCTCAGCTAGAAATACAGTCAAATTGGAGGAGAGCTGCAGAGTCTCATGGGAATTGCAGCTCGGTGTTAGAGTAACTGCTGCTTAGATGGCAAAATAATTGAAAGCTGGGGGGAGGAGGGGAAAGCTCTGCAGATGGCTGCTGGGCTGTGTGTCTGAGATCCTGGAAGAAGATGCAAAAAGCAAGAGCATTTGGCATCAGAGAGTAGGCAAATGATGCCAGCTTTGTGCCAGGCAACTTTTTAATACAGGCCTCTATATATCTGAAATTGCAGAAACAAGCAAAATCAGGAAGCCTGAATTTTGAGCTTAAAAGCAAAATAAGTCCCTTAGCGTTAACTGTGAATTTCTTTTCCTAATAAACGACTTCTGCATAGGAGTAAGACTGTTTTTTGGCACGAGTGTGAAATGTATCTGTGTCTGTTTGCTGTAAGAGCAATGAGGGCAGGGAACAAACAGATAAGCACAGGGAGCAGATGAGGTATGTGATGTATCTTAAAGATTCAGTTTGGGTCAGTTGGCAATTTATACTTCTTTATTTGGCTTCCCTGTCCTAATCAAATGAAATCTAATGAGAACTGGCTGTATCTTTGCGGGAAAACCATGTCTGTCTGGTTGTCAATCTCTTGTTCAAGCATACCAGAGGACAGTCTGACCTGCAGGGAGCTTTCCTGCAAAAATCTGCAACTCCTCCTGGACTTTTCTAATATTCTTCTTTCCATGCATGAAATTTCTGCTCTGGCAACATAATTTTATCTTAAGAGCTGGAATCCTTGGCTATGTATACATAAAGGCTGGTTAGACATCTGCTTTTTTAAAATAAGCTATTTGCATCCTGTGAGTGCATCACTTTCTTATAGCACTACACCCTAAGGAAGTCAACACCGGGTGCAGGCTGTGCACCCCAGCACTGACGGCTGTGGAGGCTGGCGCTGCCATGAGCAGAGAGGCTGGATGTGGCCCCTGGAATAGCCCGGGGTTATTCAAATGGTGGCGTGTCTCTGCCCTTGGGCTTACTGCAGGGGCACCTTTATCTTACAAAGTGTGTCCTATGCTCCCAGATTAACTTGAGCCCCTTCAGTGGCAATTTGTCTAGGACTTCTTGGTGTTTGCAGCCCTGGGATTTGCACTGTTGAAGGCCTGGAAATCCTCAGACAAACGATCAGATTCCTGTCTTTATGCATGGAGAAATTTTTGTGTTGAAAAAGAGGCTGAATCAGTCAAAATGTATTGCGTGCCTTTTTTAGAAAAATGGTTTGGTCCGCACATTTCTGAACGACCCAAGCTTGTTCTCCTGCCACCAAGCTTGCTGACAGAGCACACGAAAATGCGCTCTCATGGTTCCATGTGCGGCTGGACAATTGGCAGGATTGGTTTTTTTTCTCTGATTATTTCTACTGTGGCCGTTTCTCAGCTTGCCCAATAGCTGTTCATGGACCCTGGTTTTAGAAGTGAAGGTGCAAGTGTGACATGCTAGGGTGGGCAAGGCGACCTTCGGTTCAGCAAGTCATTTAAAAAAGCTACACAAGGACTTATTTTAACATATCTGTTAAAATACAATACTGTGTTTTTTAAAAATTTATTGGACTTCCCAGTTAAATTTTTTCACATGTAAGCTTTCTTCAGATCATGTTGATATTTTTGATAGAAAATTAAAAATATTTTGGCTCTGAGTTAGATCAGTTCATTTTGTATATGCTGCTGCATTGCCCACTTGGTATTTCAGTGCCTTCTTTATGTCTTGTCCTTTGTGGAAAGGATGTTTTGCTGGGATCATGTTCATGGGCTTCTGAAGTGCTGCATTCCAGCATCTGCTTTCCTTTTAAGAAGAAGGAAGACCCCTAAAGAGTAAATGGTCCACCTAAGAAGTGCAGTCTGTCAAAGTGAATGGGAGCACAGACTCCCTGAATCAAAGCATGTGTTTCTTAGCCCAGACATTTTAGTATTTTAACCTTTTCTTCTTGAAAGCTGAATCTTCCTATAGGAAGCAACAATTTTTTGAATGCGTGTGTGGATGTGATTCTGTGCTGCTTTCCACCTGATGAAGTCATTTCCTTCTGTATGGCAGAAAGCTCCCATGCAGCAGCGGTGGCATTATGCGGTTGTAAAGGCTGATGCCAGATGCATAAATGAGAAGTATCAGACCCGGTATGTCAAAGTCGTCAGATAAAAATGACCTTCTGATGTAGCACTGCTACCGTTTTGAGGACTTCCTGTCCTATTGGAAATTTATTGTGACAAGAGCGAGACATACTCCTTCTAAAAGGCACGTCTGAGAGCTGCGAAGCACACAGACCTTAATGGCTGTTCACCTGAGTGATGCTTTCTCTCCGGAGAGCAATGCTGAAGAAGGCCAACCATCTCCCAGTTGTACCATTTTTGATAGGGCTCTGAAGTGTGTTCTTGTTTCTCATCATCATCTAGCACCAAAAGGTCACAGAAAGTACATGGTCCTTTTGGTATTTTAGACAGAGATTTGCTGTCAGATTTTTCAAAACAACCACCACCACCCTGTTCTGGAGGTGCTGTCGTATGCACGGAATTAAGCAGCTGTCTTAAAGGGAAAAGCCTATCTGGAATAAGGATGCAGGAATTAATGGTTAGATGTACTTTGACAAAAACCCTATTCTTGGGGATTCTCACTAAAGAGTTTTTTGAAAACTGCCTGCCTAGCTGGGATTTTCTCCTGCAGAGACAGGTAAAGGAGCCCATAGAGATGGGGATAAATCATTGCTCTACAAGCGGCAGAAAATGAAAAGATAATGTTATCTTCCTTCACTTTGCCTTACTGAGGTTCTTCCTAAAGGAGCTTGGTGGTCTCTGTGCATGCAAACTTTTGATAAAGGAAAAGTGTGTTTTCTATTGATCCAAATACATCATCAGTGTTCCAGGTAGGAAATTAATACCATTTTCAGGTATCCATAGGAAAGCTACCTTGATTTTTTTTTTTTAACATGGTCATACCATTTCATTATTCTATTTTGCTGCTTTTCTTTCCTTGTTTACTAGAAGATGAAGAATTATTCACTCAACAACAGTGAGCAAGAGCTGGAAGTTCTATCTTTATAATTAGTTTGCATTAATTTCATTATTACAGCAGCCAAGCAGAATGATGACATTTGAAAGTCAGCGTTGCCCAGGAGAGGGGAAAATATGCTGAGCTGCGGGCTGCCGGTGATGGGGAACCGATACAGGCACCTGCACGCGCGTCCTCTGCGGAAGCTGCACCAGAACTTGTAATTACAGGTTTGTGCTCTAAGCCCCGAGCACATCCACAGCACTTCTCGCTGCTTCCCCGAGACCAGCGTGGCTGGTAGCTGCAATCACAGGGTGACCTTCACTTTGTGATCTTCTTCCAGAAGACTAAGGCCTCCTGGGAATAAGGTGCTGCTGCTGCTGCGGCTTTCTCTGCTTTTCACTCCAGTGTCTCTGTAATGCTCAATGCAGAAGGAAAATCTATTTAAATTCAAAGTGAAAACTACGGTGCTTTACTTCATGCTCTAGCATATGCCACTTTTATCACAAGACTGACTCCATCCCCAGTGCAGTGCCCAGGTTGGTGGGTGCCATGAGGAGACTGATCTATACCGCGCTTCCAAGGGAAACCTCTTCCCAGAAAGCTTACAGGACCTCTCTAGTATGTTAGATTGGTCCTGCTTTTATTATGTATAATTTCCTTCTTGATTTTGCTCCAGGGCACTTAAATGCCTCACAGTGAGCTGACCTAGGCAATTTGTTAATTATATTTGGAAAAAATCTCTTCTGTGGTTAATTTGTTCGCAAGATATTCAAGTGATGACCAATAAGGGTTTGACGGATCTGGCTGTTCACTTTCCATTAGCATGGCACAAATAGTTGCAAAAGCTAGGAAAATGAGCACTCTGGTTAAATGGTGAATTTTCTGAAAAAAGAGGTCTCCTCTGTGTGAGTGAGCAAATATTTTCAAGCCATTCCATGTTTGATCCAGTAGTACCTAAGGACTGGACTCAGCACAGGAAAGACACGGACCTGTTGGAGCAGGTCGAAAGGAGGGCCACAAAAATGAGCAGGGGGCTGGAGCACCTCTCCTATGAGGACAGGCTGAGAGAGTTGGGGTTGTTCAGCCTGGAGAAGAGAAGGCTCCGGGGAGACCTTCTAGCAGCCTTCCAGTACTTAAAGCGGGTTTAGAAAAAAGATGGGGACAAGCTTTTTAGCAGGGCCTGTTGTGATAGGACAGGGCATAATGGTTTTAAACTAAAAGAGGGGAGATTCAGAGTAGATATAAGGAAGTGAGTTTTCACAATGAGGGTGGTGAAGCACTGGCCCAGGTTGCCCAGAGAGGTGGTAGATGCCCCATTCCTGGAGACATTCCAGGTCAGGCTGGATGGGGCTCTGAGCAACCTGATCTAGTTGAGGATGTCCCTGCTCATTGCAGGGGGGTTGGACTAGATGACCTTGAAAGGTCCCTTCCAACCCAAACTATTCTATGATTCTATGGCTGCGTGTTAGTGTGGGTCAGAATAACAAATTTGTGAAGGACAAATGATATTCCATTTTTTTTTTTTGAGTAAGTGGTTTTTCTGAAAGTGGTCTCCAACACTCTCTTTCTGTAATATTTTAAGACCTACCCAAATGAATAACTGCTATATAGAAGAGACTTAATTACTGAAAGATAATTCAGTAATGATTCAATAAATGACCTGCTCCATGGGAGTTCAACATGGTGAAAGGTCTTGGTTTTTTTAATGAACACAATTTACTTAAGGTTTGTCTTTCAAGCAAATGAAAAATTGCCAACAAATACATGCCAGAGAGACCTAATTTATGGATTTTTTTCATCTGTTAAGCAAGCTTTAGCTTATGTATATAAGCTTACATGTATATAAGCGTGGAACAGAAAGCATGAAGTCCTAGCCCTTTTATTTGTGAGATGCAGCTACTCTTGATGAAATCCCAGCCTGTCTCAAACCATGCATTTTCTCTTGGATGTGTATTGTCAGACATTGTGTCTGTTCTTTTGCAGAGCTTTGAGTCCCCAGGTGCTTGGATGATTAATGTCCATGGATTATAATCTATCTTTCTCAGGTTTTGACATAGACATTTTTAATAATGATATAAAAGGTAATCGCGGGTCTCGCAGGACTTCTATTAGTTGCAAAATGTTGTGAAACTTAATATTGTTGCTAAATTGGGACAAACCTTTTTAGTGAGTGGATCATGCTTCCTGCCTAGCCACAAGAGTCTTGAAGATGCTGGCCCCTTCTCCTGTAGGAGGCTGTGGTGGGGATGGGACTTTCCTAGGCACGTTGGTTGCCTTAGTCCCAGTTTTGTTTGGCATTTGAATGAGTAGAGGAGATGGCTGTGCTCAGAGTGCTACAAGCTGCACCATCTTCAACAGCTTGGTCAGAACCTTGCAGCAATGTCCTCCTCGCTAGGAGGCCTCCAAGGGCACTGGTCACAGGTTGTCCTTGGTGGCAAAAGCCCTTTGAAGCTACATGGTCAGGAAATAGGAGCAGGGGACACCAGGGAGCCACAGCTGTAGGAGAGGCAGGTCTTTGGTGTCCAGGGCACTGTTTGTGAAAATAATTAACTGCAACTCTTCCCTGACAAAGTCATTGCATAGAAGGGAACAGGGTGGCTAGAAATAAAGCTGGGCCTTTTTGATCTCGTCTGCTTAGTCAGAAGAGTGAAATCTCTGATTCACGACGTTCTCAGCTTCCCCCTTATGCTGTTGTGGTCATCAGAAATTACTGTTGCAGACCTCGGTCCTTTGTGTACTTTCCTTTTCATTCATTCATAGTTGCATCTTTTCTCACTTTCAGCTGTATGTTATTCACCACTTTGAATACATTTAGCACCCTCCACGTTCACTCTTGAGAATAAACCTTTTCAGAATAATTACTCCCACTCATCTCCAGAGCAATCAATACAGTGAATAAACCTAGAGGCAGCCAGTGGTTTAATTCATTCCCATTTTCTAGAAAATATTCTGAAAGTAAAATGAATGGACACAAATGTAGGACCTGGTTAATGAAGTACTGGTGTGGCAAGACAACGGAGACTTTCCTTTTGAAGCTGTGCATGGCTCCCATCAATACGAAATGCAGTGGGATGTTTTGCATGTGAGTTGCATCTAAGTTTTGTTCAGCTTTAAGACTGCATGGAACGAGGAGAGATGGCAGCCAAAGGTCTTTGCTACTCTTCCTGTCCCAGGGATAGCTTCTCAAAATGACTATCAAGGAACACAGAATTATCTGCTTTTCACCAGAAATAAATTGGATTGGTGGATAATGGTTGACATGGAAATCTAGTCTTACTGATGTCTCTACTTTTCCTACTCGGATGCTATATAGAGACCTTTTTTCTCCTAGACTGCCTGTGAAGGCTTTTCATCACCAATAAATACATGGAAAAGAAAGAAAGTAAAAAGAAAAAGAACATGCTGTGAAGGAGGAAAGCTCCTTCCAAAATAATCCCTCTCTCTTTCCTTGAAGGAGAGTTTGGTGCAGTTTGGTTGCTGAAATATGCTGGCTAAACTACATCAGATGAATTATTAATGCTTTGCAGGCTGCTTCTCTCAATTGGCTGAGGCGAGGCAGGCTTTGGTGGGGCGTATGTAACTTCAGTTCTCAACATTAAAAATAGACTTCAGGCCTCAGAGGAATGGGAAGCTTAACAGACTATTTTTCTCAGCACAGTTTTAGTTCTATTATGTGTTATTTTGTCAGAATGGATAGGGTGGATTGTTATTTTGGACGTAGTGGGTGATCTGACTGAAAAACCACTTCTGTTTCCTTTCTATATGTCACAAGCTGCTTCAAATTAGAAGCCCCATATTTTCCTTATTGCATCCTCAACCAGAAGAAAATAAATAGGATGTACATGGCTGTTTTACAGGTTCAGTTACAGACTATCATGCTTCCACGAAGCAACCACATTTCATGGTGAGAGAATTTGCACTTCATTAACAACTCAAGGTCAAAGCAATTGAAATCAGTTTTACTCTTTTTTTTTTTCTTAACCTTTCTCACTGTTGATCTTTAATTAGCTTAATTTGAACACAGCAACTCTTACCCTAACATTTTGAAGCCACCCTGGTGCACCCCCATGCCAAAGGGCCTGCTGTCAGCAAGCATCCTGCTGCATCGCTGCATGGACGCCCTGTTTTGGTTGTAACGCGTCCTCAGAGCTCCTCGGTCACGGCAAACCAACTGTGTAAACCCAGAGTCAGATGGAGTAGCGCTCTTTGGTGCGGGGCTTTTATAAGGGTTCAAAAGACTTAAATACAGAATTTATTACTGAGGCTCTTTCCTGTTTAGGTTAAATGCTTGCTTGCACCCTTTGCCTTCCTTTTGACTAAATTAGCTTGTCACCAGCACATTCTGGGCCTTGCATCTCCGGCAGCTTTCCGATCTTCAAGCTAATAAGACTAAGGAAAGCATGTTGACCGTATCACTTGTGCTACCCAAGTTCTACTAACCAAAGGGCCGTTTATGTGCTGGGTGCAGGTCTGCATTTAAGGCTGTAGCCCTAATTGTTGTGCATGTAAAGTCCCAACGCTGGACTGTGGCCCTCTTGCCTCCAGGTTTCAAAACATGCTAATCCTGTAGGACTGTTGTGTTTTAGCAACCTTGGATTTGGATCTTTATATGGTGGGGCAAACATTGGCTCAAGTCAATCTAAGGATTTGGTGCTGCTGGAATAAGCAATTCCAGTTCCTCCCTCCTGGCTCTGCTCTCCAATTGCGTCTCCTGAAGTGACTTTAACGCTCCTGTGAACAACCTGAGCTATAAATGAATCCCGGGAGTTTGCATGCGTGCATCCCTGATCTGAGCACGTCGTGGCCCTTGGCTCTGACTCAGGCTGTACCTGTGAACATCCTTAAAGGCCATGTACTGAAGATGTTAGTCACTGGAGTTACGAGTACTGGTTTTCCCTCCAGCAATGGCCTATTTCCTTCTCGATTAGGGAAGCAATAGTAATCCATGCATGCCAATTTGCTTAGAATAGTTTATTCTCTTATGTCAGCTTTTAGATTAGTAGCAAACATACGTGTCCCTGTCTGTCTCATCACAGTGGAAAACAGAAATGATAATATTAAATCTCAATATAGTTTTCAGGCAGATAAAACAAGGTTACTCTGACCATCTCTCTCATTAATTTCTCAGCACTCTGTGCAACAATAACATTCTGCAGTGGGATTAGGTGCAGATGAAAAATGATGATTAATGGGTTGTGCAATATAATAGTATAAATACTGACCTTTCACATCTGACATACAGTATATGAGGTTTTGGTACAGGCAGTACATAGCTCTATTGTCCAGTATTTAATTTTTAAAAGAGAAAGGAAGTAAATAAAAGCAATCAAGTGTAGGACAGCATTATCAGAGGTTATAAATTGCTACCTCCTTGGGCAAATTCAGTATGTGTTTTCTTTCATGCTGTTGCAGCTCTTGGAGATTACTGCCTCACACAGAGCAACAGGGGTTTATATTAACAAAGCAAAGTTATTTATTGCTCTGAATGAATTTTTCTTTGGATGCAGAATGTTAGGAATCACTTTTTCTCTCTAACTCACACCTATTGCGATGTCTGCCTCAATAGATGTTCTTGATTTACGTTGCTATTTTGTTTGGGGAAATGCGCATTTTTTTACAACCTGTGAAACATCTATTATTGTATAGAATGAGATTTAATCTTTATTCAGTTAAAGTTTCAAATGTTTTTTGTGGAACTAATACCAAGAGTCAGGTTTTGTCAAGTTCTTTACTGAGTATCACTTCTTAGTCTAAGGATTTTGCTATCAACGTCAGGATGTGATATAAATTAATTCATACATATTTTCTGTTTGCATAAGGACGTGATAATGGGTTCAGCGAAGCCAACAGAGAGAGTACTTTCTAGTTATTCTGAATGATGTCTTGCACATAGGATTTGTTGCATGGAGGATAGTCAGCATTTTTTATATATATACGTGTGTGTGTGAATAAAAATAAATGTTTGGGAATTTGTGCTGTTGGCAGTTTAAGTAACTGCTTGGGTCTGTAGAACTTGTAAGTGATGGTAAACATATTGACCTTGTCTGTGCTCATGTCAGATCAGATTGGCCCTATATATTTTTAAATGCTCTTTTTTAGTGCACACATGGCCTGTATTTTCTGTCGTGATCAAGAAACTGCTTTTGAACTCATTACTTCCACTTTGAGGTAGATGATGACAGAGAAAATCTTGTTTGTTTTGCCTTAAACATGTTTTATTCGTTTCATTCCAAGACTGTATGGATTTATGGAGATTAATAGGAAAATTTCCCTGACGCGCTGTGCAGTTGGGTGCTATTGCCAGAGCCTTGCCCTTCTCTCGTTTCAGTGCATCGTCACTTGCAGGTTTTGTGACATCTGGTGGCTGACATATTTTGAGATATATCAAAATTCCACATGAATCATTTTATTTGCTTCCTTATTGTTTTGAATTTACCATCTTGTCAGATATGCTAACATTTAAGCTCTCTTTCAATTTACACTATTAAGCCATAAAGAAAACAATCAAATACAGCAACAAAAAGTGGATTGTCGTTATCTTCAGCTTCCGTGTTTTGCTGATGTATTAGCTTACAAGCTATCCCAGTCAAGACATGACCTTATGCTTTCTCCGTGCTTATTAAATGCAACAAATAATAAAAGTTCATGAACCCCCAATGACAATTCTGCTACCAGTTGTTTTTTTTTTTTTAATGAATAAACAACATTGCTCTAAATGGAGGAACACTGATAACAGGAGTTACATTCTGCACTTGAGGAAGTTTTAGACCAGTTTTAGGCATTTGATCCACTTATAGCAGCAACCTGTCTTGCCCCAAGCAAGGAGAACTGTGACAAAAATTAGAAAACAACGTATTTGTTTCCAATTCCTGCATCTTTATTTTCATCTCCACCTCCCACCTTTGTTCTCTCTGAATTTCAAGGCTTCACATCTGGTCTTGTGTTAATTGCTCCTAAAAAATCTCTCTTTATTGAAGGAATCACAAATCTTCTAATCTGTCATAGCTGCTAATTAAATTACGGCTGACTTTTGCTGTTATAGATTTGTGTTACAGAAATAAGTATTTCCCTCTGATTTTATTCTCTCTCTTCAAAACAAAGTATGGATTAGTTCTTGCAGAAACACATTTCAGCTGCAAAACGTTATGGAATCATTTTACATTAAAAATGATTTCTTTTAGGGGAAAAATGTCTTCAAAGTAAAGCTGTAGAGATGATTTGGAAAGGGATGTAACAACTGAGTCGCCTACAGCAGGTCACGTACAAAGAGAACAGTCACGGCATAGCAAGTGTTGCGTTCCGGTTTGTGAAATGTATTTTGGGGATGGCTGTGAAGATTGGACCCTGGTTATTCTTGCATGTACTGTGGGTATCAGCACCGTACATTTCTCCACGTACACAGACTTCAAGACTGCAGCTCTGCTCTGAAGTCCATCTCTACAAACCCCAGCTACCCCTGACCGTGGACCAAGGGTGATTGTAAATGTCTATATATTCAAAATGCCCCTCAAATATTAGGCTGGGCAAGTGGTAGTTCCACTGTACATTTTTATATGCACAAAATATGTATGGGATGCTGTAGCTTTCGTCCAAGTTGGTGCTTTCTCAGCCCTGCTGGGATTCCAGGGCTGTTTCTGATCAAAGCGTGGAATGCCAGCGTGAAGACCACAGGTAGACATCATGTGGGCTGGTTTAAAGTCTAAGATCAAAGAAAGAGGCAGCTAAAGCCACATGTTTTATAATTAGGTGCTGCAACAAGACTTTTAATTTTTCACATGTTAATTCAGGTCTCAAAGAACAATTGTCTCATGGTTGTGTTTCTCTGGGTTTTTTACATTGTCTTCATTTTGGTAAGAGTTAAAACTTCTTCTTTAAAGAAAATTTCCTTTATTTTCTTGGCTTCATGTATTTAGCTTTCTTCTGTTAGAGTTTCTGTTCCAAGTGAGATGTTTAGAGACAAATCAATATTAGAATATTTATTTGAACTTTGGGGTCTGACGTGAAAAGAACTCTCGGTCTGATTACTAGTGGTTTTGCAAAATCTGACATTGGTTTTACTTGTTACTAACATTGATCTGTGGAAGCTTTTGGTTTTTTCCGGGCTGTGACCTGTAGTTTGAGCTGTTTGTGTTCTGATAGCGGTTACCCACATTGTGTGTTCTATCACCATTTTCAGTTCACATAGCTATTGTTGCTCAGGGAAAATTTATACCACTGTTATAACAAACTTTGACCATAATTTTTTTTTCTGTACAAGAATTTTTGTTGATAAATATATTATCTAACCCACTTATTTGGTGTATATAATATATATTCCCTAAGCAGCTGCTTTGAACTTTGCCTTTCATCTCTATTGATTGATACAAAATGAGATCTAAGCTTTTCAAGTGAGCCTGAAGGTGACTGAAGGAAGAATCACTGGTAAAGAGACTGATCACTGCAGCGATAGCAAGAATTCATTTCTCAGATGGGAAAGGCACTACTGAGGTCAGTTAGAAAGGAGGAGTTTGTTGCAGCACGTTAACTGCAGAGGGCAAGTTTGTACCATACTATTTTGAGGAGGCCTCTTGATGAAGCTTCTTACTAGAGGATCAGCAGAAAATTTGTTTAGCTAAAATGGTCACTAGCACATAGCTCGCAATTTTGCTCCTTTTGTCCCTGAAATGTTGTGGAGTTGCTTCAGCCCACAAACATAAACTTCTATTTTGAAGAATCTAAGAATTGTCTGTTAACAAAAATGTTATTTATGAAGTGGGATAATACTTCTTTCCATTGTTTTACCAATCTTTCACCCCAAAGTCAGTTGCCAGCTAAGTTTTTCCCTTCACGTATCCCCTAATCGAGAAGTTATGTTGATTAGAAGTGCAGGAGAATCAAGGCAGCATCCTGCAGCCCTTCCACACAGACAAGGGTAGGTTGCTCGCCAGTAAATGCTCAACCATGCAGCTCTGCTAGTGAGCTGTTTTAGCTCTGGTTTAAAGCTGAGGTTTGAAACGTATCTGGACCTTTTATGAGGATCTCGTGGCAATGAAAGCATCTTTTGGAAGACCTGTGATATTAACCCTATGTCCTAGCAATATATTTCATTGCAATTTTAATTCACAACGCATTCTACCCATACTTTCTAAACTCCTCTTACAAAATTTTATCAAAATTCACCTCAGAGGTAGTCTCATTTTAGCGATGCATTGATTTATTTCACATTAGATATCTTGGAAAAGCTCTTCTGCAACCTTTGGGATGAAAATCTCTGCATATATAGAAAGAAGGTTTTGCTTTTGCTTTACATGCTTTCAACTCCCTTGACTTCAGTTGGCTTTATAGGTGAGGCAGAGGTTACTGATAAACATCTATAGCAACTGCTTGAAAAATGAGGGTTCAGGTTTTTCACGTGCATTAGTCTTCATTCCTTACACACACGTACTCTGATTTTTCATGCAATTTGCCCGTAAAACGTATGTGTAATTTCTTGCTTAATCGGTAAGCAGAGTTAATGGGACCACATGCACAAATGGTGTTGCTGTGGTGGAAAAAAAAAAAAAAAAAGTTCTTTGTTTGCATCCAGAGGAACTGGACACACAAATGAGGTACCTTATCATGTGCCAATATTGTACCCTCATTTGGATGCCTCACAGGTTCCAAATCAGATGCACAAAGTCTGGGAATTGTCTCTTTGCAGGTTGAACTTGAATATCTATTGCCCTATAGTCACAGGTGTTTGTTGTGATATACATTTAATAAGACTCAGAATAAAGTAAACAGGATGACTGACTGTGCTGAAAACATAATTTGAAAACTATTTAAATGAAAAATGGCATTTTAAAAAGCTGTTTTTGTCAACTTTCCAGGCAACTGGAATATGAAATGGTCTAACATCTACACTTATTAGATGAGATTAAGAGCAGAGTTTGAAATGAAATCAGTATAGATTCCAGAGGATAAAAAGATTATGATGAATGAAAAACAAAGCCAAAGATGCCAAGCAAATAATATACTTTGAAAAAATAGAGCAAAAATTCACGTTGCTATGGACTTTCTCCTGGGGGATTTTATCTTTGGCTGAACAATTGTATCCATTAATTACATTTAATGGTGGTGGAAAATGCACAATATTGTTTATTTTGAAGTTTAGTCCAGCATCAGTAGGATTAAAACAGCTGCAGGAGTCCAGGAGTAAATAATAGGGATGTAATCGGGTTCTTGGGAAGCTTTTTCCTTATCTTCATTTACCTCAGTGTATTATCTGGTGCAGGTGAGACTTGAGGTCTCTGGAGGGAGAGTTATTAATCATGGCAGAGATCATTTTAATCCCAGTTAGGGTAAGGGTTTTGCTGGTAAGCAATATGATCTAGTGGGTAAAACGTAGCGTTGCGGTCACTGGGCCTGGGTATTATTCATGACTTTGTCACTGGGTGACCTTACTTCAGACGTGCCATGTCTCCATGCCTCAGTTTCCTCCTCTGCATCATGTGGGTTCTGACACTTGTCTCCACACTAAGCCAGAGTAATAGAGGACCTTGCTGTCCAAGAGGTGCTTTTACATTTGTGAGAGAAAGCTGGGGAGGGAGGGGACCGATAACACTGTTTTCCTTTACCTCATGAAGTAATTTTAAATGGACAAGAAGATAAAGTGATCCTGGAGAGTTCTTAATGGATTTTGCTAGAGCCATCGGACAGCCCCAAGGCTTGGGATAGGAGAGAAACCTGATAGGAAAGCCCTGAACTTTGAGCTGACCTGGGTAACTTGGATTGCAGCAAGAATTTTTAAGTTGCTTCTCCATTTTCCTCTGAATTTTTTGGTATAAATCTATTTTCATTGCTGGTTTCTTGATTATGAAAGCTGCCATCATCCTTTAACAAGCCATCATGGTCCCAGATTTGCGAACTATTGCACGTACGGCTTCCTTATCAGGGCTCTAGTCCTGGGACTTGATCCTTGCAGAGCCTTATCCTGCCACAGGCTTCCTACGTGCCTTGGACACGTCGTGCTCTGTCTGCAGCCCCTGTTGCTAAAATTGGGCACATTATTATCCCCCCCTTACTAAGGGGGTGTTAGGCTGACTGGACTGTGGAGTACCTGGATGTTATACAGAGGTGCCTGAAGTGATGCTTTGTTCTTGGATCGTAAGCACAAGAGGACAGATGGATGGGGTTTGTTACACGTGAAGTGATTTGGTGACGGTGTAGGTTATTTTGCTGCCTCTGGAGTGTGTGTGTCAGATATGCAAGTGAAGGGGCTGCAGGGAGCTCTGGCGGTGGGACTTGTTCTGGGCGGTGGAAGGCAGAGGTATTATTATTGCTGGCAATATATAAGATTTGAAAACAATGACTGAAATTTATGTTGGAAGGAGTTTGAATTACGGTATTCTCTTCCTTCCAGGGAATCCTGATGGCAATGACTGGATGTAGCTATTACGATTATCGGAGGAGTGTAGTTTAAAAGTGCCTTGCTGCTGTGACAGCTGAAGTGTGAAAGTAAAACAAACAAAAAAAATTAAACAATAATAGTAATGTGATTTCTGTAATACATGTCTTTGTCTAAAACCCTGAGTTGTCACACGAGGTTTAAGATGCTGATATTCACTGGAAGGTTGTGGTAAAGGTCCCTTGCATCGTACAGCAATCTGGGAAAGAAAAATTCTGTTTGTGTCTGGGAGCTGTGTGTACCATGAAGAATCCCCTGCTGCTTTCTTGCTAGAGAAATTGCTTTCTTATCTGAGTGGTCTGATTATTTTTTCTATGCGTCTACAAATAAGTGGGACAGCGCTTCTTCTCTATCTTTTTTGATACTTGAACAAGAGAGGAAGCAAGAAGTTTTGGCGTATTCTCTCTAGACAGAGTGTGCAGGACTTACGCAGGGCTCCTGGGCCACATACCTTAAAAAAAGTCTTCCTTAGCACAGAGGAGAAGTGCAGGACCTGAGCTCTCTTTCCATGGTTGCCACAGAACTGAGAGTGGCCATCCTCATTGCTTGGTTAATCACACAGTTGTGAGTGCCTCTGACTATAGTTCCTTTATGAATATATATGTATTCGTTTATATATATTCTGAATATGCATGTATATGTGTATATATATTTAAGGAGCAAGTGCATTGTAAGAAGCTGGAGCTAAATCTTCTCTGCCAATATGATACCCTGCTGGCAGGAGATGTTCTATTTATGGACCTTTCTTATGGTTGTTATGGCAACAAGACTGCAGTGAGTGGTCCATTTCGTGGGGCAGTGTAGGGAAGGCGCCGTCCTCCCCATGCTGCACCTCCTGCTTCCCTGCATCCCTTGTGGCCGTAGGGAACGTTAGGGTCAAACACCTGAACCAGGCGTTAGACGCAGTTTGGTGCCTTTGGGCAGGGCTCCTGCTGAATATCTGGTGTGAGCTGTGTTTGAGTGGGATTTGTTTATATTCACACTTGAGAAATAGGAAATTTAATTTTATGTGGTCTTCTGAGATCCATCTCCCGGTTCTTATCATGGCCTCTCCTTCAGCCACCAGTTCAAAGATCTGCGACGACATTTCTCTGTGCTCCTTCGACTCAATACTGGCCGCCTTGATGCTGTACTCCACTCACGTATTTCGCTTCTGATAGGCCTTTCATTTTCTCTTCCTTTGTATAGTTACTTTCTGCCACCCATCCTTCTGGAAGACACTGGCCCAAAATGCAGCTGCCGTCGCACCCGCTTGGGTGCTGGCCCTGGGACCACCAGACCTACAAGCCCAAATTCCTATAGCTTTGGTGAGCACCACATGGCCCTTGAGAGGAAGGCCTCAGCTGCCTCACAAACCCTTCACGTGGTCCCACAGGCAGAGAGGGAACAAGCGTGAGTCTTCCATGCCGCTTAATCTGCCATAAAGCAGCCCTGCAAAGACTGAGGGCACTCAGCCCCTGGAAGAATTGGTCTCCAAAGGAAGCAAACGCTGAACAGAGTCAGTAGCTTTGGCATTTAGACAAGAAAAATGTGTTGCAAATCCTTGAAGAGTTTTGTACGGAGTCTGGCTGGCATCCATGTAGGCATGAGGAGGGGAGCGAGTGGCAGGTAGGACAGAAAAGAGAGCCAAACTACAAACCTTTGCACCGTTTTCCTAACGTTATCCTTAATGCAGGAAAACTCCAGAAAGCAAGCAGTGTGCCTGCGGCAGGGTTTTTAAGGAGCACATGCAGTGTTTCGTGGCTGCCTTCCCATTGGGATGGGGTTTCCTTTTTATACTTTATTTTCGGTCATGTGTTTATTATGGACATTTTCTAGTTCATTTCTCTTGCTAATAGATACCAGATTACATCCAGTCAGAGAGCCAGCTCACAGCAGTGCTAGGTTTTAACGCTGAGTGACTGCAGAGCTGGGCACAGCTATTTTCTTATACAAATGACTCTGAGATTGGGAGGATTTACCCTTGTGATGTGCTCAGAGGGGGAGAGAAAAGAACAAATCATCAAATAAGGACTGCAATGTCCCTTCCATTTGATCCTGACACAGACTGGGGCATTCTTAGGGTGGAAATTTCCCCTTTAGATCTTTTTCTATGCCCATCACCAGGATTTCTGATCATCCTCTTCATGGGTGATGGCTGTGCATGCCAAAAAAAGTCTTTAGTGTAATTATTCACTGCTTATGCATTCATGCCAAATGAATGCTGTGCCCATCCTTTCTGCTCCACTGTGATCCCAAGGCCCGTGTGACCATTGAATTCAATGGGGAAGAAAAGATAAAAAATGGGATACTAGTTCTGCCTGGGACTTGGTGACATCTGAGCTTCCTTTTGCTCTTCTTTCCAAAAGCAGAGCAATTGCCAGCTCCTCCCTTTCCTCCTCCTCCTCCTCCTCTCCTCGGCTTGGCTGCTTTTCCCTTCCCTCTTTTGGAATGAAGATCAGCCTGAGTCAGAGTAAAGTTTGTCACATTTGGAGGAAAATAACTCACAACTGCCCGGGTCTGCTGTTGATCACTGCTGGCTAAATTGGGTTAGGGAATAGCTGGGATAGTGTAGGGAGCAGATATATTGCAGGAGAGAGCTGTCGGCATTCAGATATACATCAGCTTTTTCTTCACATCTGAGGTTGAATCAGAGTTCAAATTCGATAGCATCAAAATCTCATAAATCATCTTGCACAATTTCAGTATAAGCTGGCCTGAAATCTTTTAGTCACCTGTCTTAAGATTCCTTTGGCTGTACAGACTCGGAAGATAAATAACATGCGGGTTTTGGATTGGTGGTGGCATGAGATCACTGAATGGTGATTTGTGTCAAAGGCTGCAAGTCAAAACTTCCCGAGATATTCAACAGGTTTTGAAGGTCCTGGCTTTGGCCCTTGCCCAGAACTGAAAACAGGGGTTTAGATTTCTCTCTAACGTGAGCCAGTGTGTGGAGGTGCCCTGGGCTCCCAGAGATCTAGTGGCTGTTCTGGACTAACCCTGCAACTGCCAAATGGATGTGGCTGGAACAGAGCTGAGAATATCCTGCATGGGAGTCACTAAAAATTCATTCGATGCGAACAGACAATTCTAATGTGTCTCCTGGAGGAGCAGTTGAGCCCTCTTTGTTCAGCATTTCAGTTAAAGTGCACTGTGACCTCCAACCTTCTGCAGAAGATCTGTGATGATTCTTAAAATCTGAAAAAATTACGGATTATACAGACCAATGGCATTGGCAGAGGCTATAGTAAGAAGTATAATTTGTTTTTTAATCTGCAGTTACATACAATTTCTAGTCTTTGATTTGAGCAAAATGTATAGCTTGTTGTCATGACAATCATTAAATGCTGCTATTCATTTGGCTTTGCACCTTTTTTCATTTTTCCATGTTCACTGTACAACAGAGCTTTTTATCATCCTTTATCAGTAACTGCAGCCTGAAATGTGTCAGTTTTAGTTACTGCCCTTTATTTTACTAAGAGTTCCCAAATCGTACATATTTGTTCAACGACCTATAAGAAAGTCCTGTAAAACACGACATAAAAGCAATGAAGTTCTATAGTCTAAAACTTGCTGAATGTGATGGAGTTATCCAGGATGTCTACTAAAATCCAGCGTGGAGGGTACGGTCTTCCTTAACGTTCCACTCGAAGTTTTCAAAACCCCGACGAGCATGAATTCCCCAGGCTATTTTTGACACTGCTGTGAATGGACACCCTCTAATTGCAATGTTTTGAGAGCAGCGGGCGAAGTGCCCCATGGTTCAACACAGAAAAGCTTCCCAGCAAAGTTTAATCCAATTAGAGGGCTGACACTATTGATGCATTTGGCACCACCAGCACGGGCTGCTCCGGCGAGCTCTGCCTCGGGCTTGCCTCGAAGATCTCTTAGACAGTCAAGGTGACAGCTGCCCCACGTTCTGCTGTGCTAAGCCGATATGAGCCTCCCCCCGACCTCACTGCTCAGTTGTGCGTGGACTTAAACTCTTTGCAGTCACCTCTAAAGCCTCTGCCTGCGGCTGTTGGAGAGGTTGCCATTATCCCATCCCAGATGGATGCTGACACTAAGGGCTGGTACACTACTACATTGCTCAACAGAAATAGCAGAACTTACTAGTTGGAGTAACCTTTTATGTAGATCTAATTCTGTATAGCATAATGATGTGACTATATCTGCTATACGCTTTTTTGGAAAGATTATGACGTTTTCAAGCAATTGTGTAAGCTCCAACAAACTGAGATGTATTTCTATTCAACGTGTCCCCAGTTTGGAATGTCAAAGAATAGCTCTAGTTGTAATTACACTGAGTCTTTATATAGTCATTAAAAAAAATTCACCTCATAAATATTGGATTGAGCTGCTACCTACAGTACACTTTGTATGTGATGGTGATCTAGAAATAAATTGATAGAAATTAGGTGATTATCACTGGTGGTATTCATGAGAATTTCAAAGCAGATAAATAATGAATAGGAATGTCATTTACTCACTCAGCTTCAAAACCTAAGAACAATCTCCTCATTATTCTATTGACTCAGTAAGAGGGAAGAGCTATGTGAGGGAAGAAAAGGGAAAACTAAAGACAATCAAAGCATTTTGGAAGCATCCGAGGCTCCCCAGTCATACCAATTTAGGGATGGAGAGCTCAGAAGAGGAACAGTAGTGCTTAAGAGATGATTTAGGAATGTTATCACAGCACACAGATTTATCTGGTTTAAAATTCAGTGCTACGTTTGCTGCTGTGCTTCTCGTTAGGCCTTTAAGTCATCACTGGCCCTTCTGGTTAAGGACCAGATCCCAAAGACTGCAGAACAGGCAGAGCCCCCCCAGGATGGTCCCCTGAGCCTGGGGGTGCAGAAGGTCTCAGGGCTGGCCCTGGTCGCAGGTGACAACCATCCGCAGACTGTCTCTACCCACATCGGTCCTTTTCCCATTCGGCAAAAGATTTGGGGTCCTGAAGGGTGCAATTGCTGTGGGCCTGTGCCTGGTAAGTGCGTAGTTTATTAGGGGGGTTGTCTGTCTGGTTTTTAAAAAGTAGAAATACTAACGAGTGAGCTGGCTATTCTAATACTGCTATAGTTAACACTGTATTTAAGACAAACAGTTTCTTAAATGTTTATTTTAATATTGATGAAAGAAATGGGAGAAGGGGAAACAGGTGTTCAAAGGAGAAAGGTATTTTTGTTTAAGTCTTAGAAATGAGATGAGGAGTGGGAAGCAGTTTGCCTCTGCAGGGGCAGCTGCAGAACGCGGGTTGATGCCACCACAACTGCTGAAAACCGTGGGAGAGGGGTTAGATGAGAAGAGGAACAGGGTGGGTCAGGCCAAGTTAGTCCCGTGGAAGAATGAAGTGTTAAACTGACTCACTTTAGAACTGATGGATTAAGAAACAGCTTTACAGAACACAAAACCTTGTTTCTCACTTGCAAAAGTCGCCCTCCTAGCCAAAACCTTCCTCTGCGCTGCCGCACTCTGCCTCTGTCTGCGGCACCCAGGCTCCTCCCGAGGAGACGCCTCATCAGGGTTATCCCATGCTATTGCTCCCCGAGGGTCAGTGTTGATATGCTATACAAAACCAGTCACTTAATATCCATAAGCATTGTCTGTTCTTGGGGGTGAGACTAAAACCTGGATGTACGTTTCGTATATCAAAGCACAGGATGAGGGTGTGTTTTAATTTCGAATAGGTACTGGGTGAAGTGTGACGCGAAGAGCAGCGAAGTGTGCATCAGTCCAGCCCTTTCTAAGGGGCTGGGAGCTAAGAGCGGTGTCTGACAGCTCAGTGTTTTTTCACAAACATCCTTTTCAGTGTCAGTGTTTGGCCTGGACCTGTTTCCCTTCCTACTTTGTCCAATTTTGAAGTTCCATTATTCAAAAACTGATAAAACCGCTGAGGTCTGTAGCTATCTTCCATCAGGTAATGGTGTTTCGCTGTCTCCCTTTTTTTCTACTGTTGATTTCTGACTCTCGTTTATCCAGCTATTTATTTTATTTCATGAGTCCTAGCATCAGTGGGAGAACCTCTGGGAGAAAATGAGGACAATAATGATGCATTGCCATTATTTGTCTAAAATCCATTCTAAAACATTAAAAAAACAGAACTAGGTATTTTACTGTGAAGTGTGTTTGTACATTAAAAAAAACCATTTCTGAAGGCATGTGTATACCTCTAATAGTCTGTGCCCGAGTTGAAGTGAGGAGAGGAACAATGCTGAGCACCTTTATTCATGTTGCTTGTGCTCAGCTCTCAGCAGGCTGGAGGTAAAAGGCTCTGACTGGTGCTTTAAATTTTGTTGGAGTCTTGTTGCAGCTGCATGCGTTCGTTTTGGGTCAAACAATATTAATAATTTTATCCTACTTTTTTATATAAGTGACTTGCCCTTATGAAGAAAAAAATATTTCCTTTTGGAAAAAAATGTCTTGTTTTTGTGGTCAATGACTTTTCTCTCAGCCAGTGCTGACATGTGTCATTGCTGTCACAGACTGGATGAGAGTTAATACCAGCGTTTGGTTTGTTGGTTATGTTACTTTCTGAAAACAAAGAGAAAATAAGCCCTGTCACTCTGTGGACTGGCTTACAGCAAGTAACAAAAGTACTGGAAATTCAAGGAACAAAAGTGGGGTTTTTTTGGCTTTCATCATAAATTAAATATGAGTATAATTGCACCATTATTTCAGTGTAGACAGATTCTCAGAAAGTTGCTGGGCTTGTTTATAAATAAAGGTTGAATAAAAGTTTCCATCATATCGGAACTGTAACATTCAAAATGTACTATTTCAAAAATAAATACATCCATTATATCTGTGTAGAAAATCCAGTGTGGCCCGTGCGAATGAAATGTCTGTGTGGGGATGGTTGGTTGGTTGTTTTTGCACAGAGCATCAATCTTAATGTGGTGAAATTCCAGTGTGAACCAATTCTGTCTAGTTAATATTCTTCTATGTTTTCCTGCAGAAAAAGGTTATTTTCAGTGTTCTAGCATTTAGGCTTTAATAGTGATGCTATTTTAGCACCTGGGAATTGAATAGTGTTCCTGTAAATACCTTAGAAAATCTTATCAGGCTTGCCTGTCGTCTTGTGTAGAGACTCCCAGATCCAGTAGAGCAGCAGCATAAATAAACAATCAGGTTTAGAGGGGTTCCCTTTACTAAAAATATTGCTTTTTTGGGCAGGACTAGTTAGCCAAAATAAGGGATTTTATACTTCTAATTTTTTACTAGAGATTTTTGCTGGTTTATCCCTCTGAAGGAATTAGCTTTCTGGAAGAAATTAAGATAAAATAGGGATGGACTTTAGACAGTACCTAACCCTTATCTGGTTTTCCTGTAACGTGACGTCCCGGGCTCAGACCATGCCCCGTAATTCTGCCCAGGCAGCCTTGCAGTTTTCTTCTCTTTTTGTGTATTTACATGAGCTGTCTCGCGTTTCTTTGCACGTCCCAGAATGATGCTCCGTAAGGCTCCCTCACACAGATTGTTTGAAACTCGGGGAAGCCTTGTCTGTGCAAGGGTTTGAGAGGAGAGACTTAATTGTCTTTATAGCTCTCTTCCACTGGGGATGACGGGTATTTCCACCTGCCAGCGTCAGTGAAGTCTGTAACAGAAAGCCTAGTTATCTGGAACTGAGGTACGTTCATAGAGATTCCTCCTTTTTTGTAATGTGTGTTTTATATGGCCTCAAATTGCACCAGGGAAGGTTTAGATTGGGATATTCGGAAAAATTTCTTCCCCGAAAGGGCTGTCAGGCCCTGGAACAGGCTGCCCGGGGAAGTGGTTGAGGCACCATCCCTGGAGGTATTTAAAAGACATGTAGATGTGGCGCTTAGGGACATGGTTTAGTGGTGGACTTGAATGGTTGGACTTGATGATCTTAAAGGTCTTTTCCAACCTAAACGATTCTATGATTCTATATGAGAGACAAAGATAAAGCATCTGTGAGCAGGGAGTAGCCTGGCTCAGCAGTAGTGACCCTTCAGCTATATGTATGCTCACAGTAACTCAGTGAAGTTTCCCAGATATTCTGAGATCTTCTGGATGGAAAGCACTTCATACAAATAAGCACTGCTCTGGGGCGCAAGATTAGCAATCTGTACTCACAGAACAGAGGAGAACAGCTGACGGAGCCGTCTGTCTCCTAACATTTTGCTGCACTTTCAGTAAACTGTGTACACTTTGTTTTCCCATGCAGCACAGATTTAGATACTCTTAATTCTTTAAGGTTTGAAGAGTATTATCTTTCCTCCTGGCTGAAACGATTCATCACTCAAATCGTGTTTGGATTCAGACATGGACATAGAAATATTTGCGCTGATGTCCTCAACTCTTCTATTGCTCTGAACTGAAAGGAGCTTAACTCATCAAATGTGTTTTCCTACTTGTTTTCAGGAAAGACGCTCTTAGACCCTCTAGAGAGATGACTTATTTCAAACACATGCATTATTTGCAGTAAATTTATCACACAGATATGAAGCTGCCCTTTTCCTTTCCAAAGAGCTGCTGTCTCCTCTGTTCCAGAACTTTTTGACGGCTTGAACAGAGAAATAATTAAAAACCAAACAAACCTGACATTTGCTTATCAATTAAACTCCATGAACAAACAGGCAGCTTGCGTGGGAGCGCTGGGGGCTGCAGTTACAAACTGTGCTCTCAGACATGCTTGTGACAACGCGTTCAGGTCAGTTGCCCCTTCTCCTCCGGGGTCTCGGTGGTGGTGGGGAAACACCAGCAAAGACAGTAGACTAGAGCAGTTGGGTGATAATGCAGCCCCAGTTTGTCCCCACTTAGGGCACAGATCCCAGAACTGGGCTTATGTTACCCAGGTCATATTTTTACAGTTAAATCTGGCTTTCTCTGTGGATCCAATGCTTCCACTAGAAAGCTAGAAAGTCTAGATGAAGTACATTGGGGTAGCTTAAAACCTTCTGTTTTCTCATTTCTTGGAATGGTACATTTGAACCCTAGAAAGAGTTTTTTCAGTGTTTTCCAAGTAATGTGGTGATTTGCAAGTGTGGAATATATCTTTACTGATTCATAAGAGTGTACGTGACAATACGAAGGTGCAAGTTGTGGAAAACTGGCCTTATAAATTTATACTGCAGCTGGCTCTTGAGCTGTAACCTTTTAAACTTCACCCCTTTCATTCTGTAGGAGCCCTTTTAGTTTGGCCTTTTCTGCTTGTCTGGGTAGGATATTAAAGTAAATATCACTGCACAGCCGTGATTGCACGGTGCTGCGTGCCTTCCCCCTTTGCAATGGGCAGAGGCTTTCAATTCAGATGTCATTCACAAATTGTGGCAGTGAGATGATATCCCTGCAATGAGACAAACATGAAAGGGAAAGATTTATTTTGGTCTTTTTTGGAAGCAAGGGACACTGGACACACACATCCTTTTTCTCCTCACAACAGCAGCTGTTCTGACAGCCAAGAATTTTCTCCATCTCTCATCCTATTGAACAGCATATATATACTTCCCCCCCCCCCCCCCCCCGTCTTGAAAATTCCATTTATAGAGTGGCTGGCACAACTCTGCTTCCACTTATCACAGTCTAGCTGAGCTGATAGCAAATTCACAAATCTTTAATGCACACTGGGAGGATATAGAACAAGGTACTTGTAATGGGTTCTTTATATCTATTAACCCAAAGGAAACCTTGTTGATAAATACTGATTTTGTGTAAGTTAGAGGAGAGAAGCGCATTGCTTGTCAGTGAAAGTGGCAGAAAATCAAAGCTCTTGCTGCAGTCCAGAGCCAACATCTTAATGTGGGATCTCATATTGCAATTTTTGCTCACACATGTGATCATCTTTATTCCCATGGAGCATCTGATGGAAGTAAGAGTTGCTGTAATTGGATCCTCTTACCCTTCCTGTTACTGGTCATGAATTTAATTGAAATTCTGGTCTTTTTAATAATTATTGAGAAATTATTCTTTTTTTTTTTTTTTTCTTATTGCTGCTCCTAATGTGAACATGATGTTCTTCATTTAAAAATTAAATTAAAAGAAAGTCTTTCTGGGCTATGTCTGAGTTAATCAATTAAAACTATCCTTTCAAGCTGAGCAGAAGAAAATACACTGCTGTTAAAGGGTAAAGCTAGGTCCAGCACTGAAGAATTAAGCAACTTGAAGCTTCTCAGTCAAGTGTAAGGATAAAGGGAAAGAAGCTATTTGACCTCAAAAATAGTGGCTGTCTAATGGTGTGGACCTCTATAAAACGTTAAAATTAATTCCTGTTTTATTGTGCTTCTGATTTCAAACTGAACAGTCAGAGGCATGACTTTCTGTCAAATGGTGCGGTGAATGGCAAGCTGGGGTTGCAGAAGACATCACGAATTACTCTGAAGCAGAACTTAACTATGGGAAATAACTTGCTTATTTAGCAGGTATTTGTTATTTTTTAATGAAGTGTGCCTGAAATACAGACTAAACTTCAGCATTTGATAACTGGATGCCTTGCTGAGAAGTCTGACAAGTAAGCAGAGAACGACATTTGGAGACATGCTTACGTACCTTACGGGCAAGGTCAGCTAGGAGACAGCATATAAAGATGGGAAGGGCAAAGGGCCCCAAGGAGAACAGCTGCCTGGTACCCTCCGTTTGACAATCGGTGGAGATTTAGTTCTCTAAGAATAAATCTGCACCACACAATGCACCTCAATGCAGAGATAACTGAGCTGTAAAGTTGTAAATATTCTAGCACTGATGCCAGAATTTGTGGAACTGTGGTGACATAAAGTTAACTTACCTTGGGAAGGAGAATGACCATTTCTTCATAGAGCTACGTGAATACACACAATAGCATGGGGATATCTTTAAGGGTCCGTATATATTCATAGGTATGAACTATTCCCATCCTCTACTTCAGAAAAAACCATCAAAACATATCTGTGTTCTTCAAAATGTAATTAATGTAATTTTTTGGTTGAAAGAAATTTCGGTACTGAGGTTTGCCTGTGGTCCATCTCTCCTATAATGTCTGAATTTTCGTTTTAAGAAAAGCTTATGTCACATGAAGAACAGCCTGACAGTGATAGTGTTACTGCTAAGAAATTCTGGAAATTCAGCAAAAAAAAGCAACAGCAAATAGAATTAAAAATGAAATTATATTTATTGTCCGAAGTGTGACTGGTGATGTCACGCTGACTGAGTGATGACATATAGAAGAAAGTGGAGGTGAGATTAGGCTTGGCCTAGGAGAATGTGTTGCCTCCAACTGGTTGCAAAGCTGAAGAAGTTCGTGCTGAGGCGATGTGTCAATGTGGGTCTTTCAGTCCGGCGGGACTCCAGGGCAGGGAGTGGGAGAATCAGACTGTTTTCTTCTAAACCTGCCAGAGACTCTCTGCACACGTCAGTACGTGCATTCACAGCTTATACTGACCAAAGGCAATGAGGTTGGTGTGTGTTGGCCCCCTCTCCTTGACTTTCTGCTTTGTTTTCTCAAGCTGCAGAACAGGCACGTGGATGCTCCTCTTGTTACTAACTCTTTGGGCTGGAGCTGCAAGAAAGCATAAAGAAGTGCTCCTTACTTGGGCAGGTTTATGCACAGAGGTCTTGAAAGTCTGTTAGGAGAAAGACCCCTCACTGGCACTCCCAGTGGTTTCTATTCCTATTTCATGTGTGCTATTCTGCTGTAAACACGCTCGGAAGGAAGAGGGACTGCGTGTGTTTAGAGGGCAGAAGGGAGAAAGGAAAAAAAATATTAGAAACCCTAAGTTTTTAGGTGCATTATGTACTGCTGGAAAGAGGCGTGGCACAGGGTGACCAAAATCATGACATGACGTGCTGTGCTGCGCCTGAATTAGCTCATCCTGATCAATGGACTCTGGTAAACCCCTCTCTGCAATCGAACCGGGGAATTACACAGTCCCCTGATGATGGAACAAAGTGTGTAATCAAGTTAGGCCCAATGTAAATGCAAATCATGAGCATTAATTAACAGGAACTGCACAGCAGTTGTTAAGTGCTGCAAGAACATGTACACGATTCGTAGGTCCCCTGCAGCTCTGTCTTTTGATAATTAGATTTCTTAGAGAAGAGAAGGAATTTCAGGAGGCAGCGTGTGCTGGGGATGAGGAACAGCCCTGACACGCTTGTCTCGCCCGGTAACATCCCGTGCGTAATCGCTATGCGGAGCGAGGCGTTGGAGCCGTCCCTGCGAGCAGCCCTCGCCAGCCCCTCGTCATTCCCGAGCTCTGGCCCTGCAGTAACTGAGCCTTTCCAGCAGCACCCGGTGTGCAAAGCAGAAAGAAGGCAGAGGTGTTATTAAAGTATATGTGTATTTTTTTTAAAGGCTTTTTATGTTGTCTGCAGCTGTGTAATTGCCAGCTTTCACGCAGGCTGGAGAGGGCTGTACCTCTACTATGTAGCATTTAAAATTCTTATTTAACGGGAAGCTTCAAAAGGCCCAGAAACACAACTGTGAGAGCAGCTAGTCCCCACCAAAAGCCACCGCAGATTATCCTTGGAAGTGGTTAGTTTCTTGTAATTATTAGAGCTGTCCTCATATCTTTGTTTTAAAAAGCATTTAGGAATCTCCTAAATGGGTTCCACAGGAAACAACAATGCTGCAAGATCAGCTCTTGGGCTTTCAATGCAATGATGTATAATTGGAGCCCAAATGTCACTGGGATTGATGCTCTGGGCTGTCTGTGCTGCCGAGTTAGAAGGGAAGAATGATGAGGTACTGCCGGAACTCACTCCTTCGTGGACCACAGCTGTCATCTGCAGTCAGGCATCAGTAGTGACATTTGCTTTTAAAAAGGCCAGGGATTAGGACACAGGGAAGCCAGCTGCTTTCTAAGCTGAGAAGTAAAAGCCACAATCAAGGTATGAGTCTTGCGCCCCCCCCCCCCCCCCCCCCATGTCTTCATTCTTTCTCAGCTTCTTGTTCCTCTTTTTTGCTGCTATTCTGCTTCCTCGAAGTTGATTAAATGATTGGATTAAACAGGCCATCATTTCTAAAGCCTTCATTTTATTCTGAGGATTCTCTCACCTTATGGAATTTGGAACTTTTGGTACAGAAAAAAATAACATGCTGGGCTGTTAGGAACAGGAATTAATGGTGATAGAGAATTGAATACTGCTACTCTTATTCTTGTGGAGCTCCTTCTATGTTCCCCTCTGTGATGTGCTTTGAAAGTATTGACAGTATTCCTCTAAGACGGCTAAACGTGATCCGCAGTTTACTGAGATGAAGCGATTTAGCCAAGTCACTGAGTCAGCCAGGCAAAGGACCACCGCAGTTTTACCCCTCTCTTCATGTGCTCTGCCTGCCTGGCTCTTCTCAATATAATTAGTCTCTGCTTCTAAAATGCAGCATTTTGTGGCTTTTTGTAGATATATTTTAATGAATACCTTTTTCTTCTCAGTGAAGGTCCAGATTAAGACAGACTATGGAATTTCTAGCTGTCTTTTTTTCAAGCTTGAATACTTCTGAATTCTTAAGGCAGTTGGGAAACAGAGGCAATACGACTCTGATGTTACCTCTCTCTCATCCTCCTGCACGATTTGCCATCTTTTCTGCCAAAAAAGAAGCTGCTTTGCCTCCTCAGCTTGTGACTGGGTGTGTATTTGTGTGCAGCTGGGTCAGTCGGCTGCAGTAATCAGAGCTAAGTGCACTGACACCTAGTGCTTTGGATAAAACAAGTTAATTCTTTGGCACCTTAGGCTGTGGAAAATACTTTGTCTCAAGTGGTATTTGTCTCGAGTGGTTCACTCACTAAAACCTGCCTGGTTTAGAGGGTGGTTGTACAAAGGTGAGCAAGGAAGAGCAGCAGAGATGAGATGAGAGGGACTGTGTGAACTGCTGACTCGGAAAAAGCAACGTGACCCAAAATGAGATGCAGCCATTCTCCGCATCGTTTGTGAGGCCTATCTGGGACTTAGGTTGAAATTCTAATTAATCCTGTCTCTTTATGTCATTGACATATTTGGTTTTCTTCTCTTATTCATTTTGAAGATGAAACCCAAAATTTGCTTTTAAGGGCAATCATTGTGAGAACTTGTGAAGCAGCTAAAGGCTGGGGTTCTCTAGCGCTGGAAACTTGCCTTCCTTTTATTCGTGCGCTCCATTCAGAGAGCATGTCGCTGTTTCTCTTTGAAGGCATCCTTTTACCTCTTACACTTTCCCTCGCTTCTCAACGAAGTCCCTTCCTCTAGTGCGTGTCCTCGTTCAGCAACTGTGTCCCTACAGCCTGTTCTTCGCTGTGCGTCCCAGCTGAACCTCCCTCGGAGGTATGAGTAAGCCGTAATGGCACTTCCCGGAGCTGCATTGTTCAGCTCCAGATAAAGATCCTCTTACTTCTCGCTTGAAAGATCATGAGATCAGTCCTCGCCCTGAGCAAGATAAAACCCATCACATCTCTCTAAGTGCAGTGTCTGAATGCTGGGTGGGATGAATTTGAGTGGATGCAGCCCGCGCTGCAGATACACAGCTTTCAGTTGCTTCTCTTTCTTGAGGGTCCACTTCTTGATATGTTGGAGCCAAGCTGTAACTAGACTTGTACTAGTTGGGGATGAGAACCAGCTGGGAATCTGAAGTGCTCAATGTATATTTACTGCTGATTCCTGACTAGGTGCTATGCCATTTATTTATTTTTTGCTTTTTAAACTGCTGTCCAGACAAGCCAATTCCTTCATCACCTCCCATGCCATGTGGTACAGGTAGAGAAACTGAGGCAAAGGCTGTTCGTGTGACCGGTCAAAAGCCAAAGAATGAGTCAGTGCAACTAAAATGTTAGTGATCAGAGCTCCCCACCAGGAATCAAACCACTAGTTCACACCGCTATTTGCTGAATTTATACTGAGATATGTGGCAGAACTTTATGTAGAGTCATATGTTGAAAAATGTCAATAGTAAGTTGCATTACTCACATAATTCTGATGCATAATGTTAAAGGGTCAGATAATGAAGTGCTTAGTCAGGAAAAGTCTCCATTGGCATTTACTGGAATTTTGCCTGAAGAAAGGACTAAGAGAGGACCACAGGACAGGGTTTGGCAACATGTATGATTTTTGTTGGAGAAATGAATATGACACAGTGGGAGCTGAACTGGATCCTTCTGCAGCATGCAAATGTCATTAATCATAGTAACAAAAGGCATAGCACTGACTAATTTGAAATATCCTGCCCACTGGCCCTGTGGTATACCATGTAATGGGTCTAGTGCTGTCAGATAATGACTGTGATGAATATAGTATTTAATATTTTACTTGCTGAGCTTTTTAAGAGATTTATAATGAATTCACTTCCTGCCCTAGGAGTTAACAATCTATACAGGGATGATTATGCAGATGAAGCATCATCAGATCTATACTGATTTATCCAATTCTATCGGGTAGATGGAATGGTATAGTTCTAGGAGAGGTGAACTTAAACAGACCACTCTGGATTAACAAGAAATGTATCAGCAACCTTTGGGGTTTTTTTAGGTTTATAGACCATCTTTGAATATCTAGCAGGAGGGGAAATTGTTTATAATGCTAAAGATGCTGAAATCAGCATGCTGCGTTTCATCCTACACCCTCTCTCGATGGGAGTCTTTGACATATGACTCATTCAGCAGCCCTCAACATCCAGTCTCTGTTGGTTTTGCTTTGGTTTGGTTGAAATCTTCTAATTGTAAATCCAACTTCCAACTCTGAAATACGTGGTTGCTTTCTTGTCTGCTTCTTGTTCAAGTGAAAGTTGTGGTTCATGAACCTGGGCTACCGAGTGAGTGATCTCACCCGGAGGGTGGTTCAGATAGCTGTCACTTGTACATTCATTATATTGACTATCATCTGGATGTAATCTGTTTTACTCTTTTAATGCTAGTTATTGGTGTTGCTTGGCTTTAGATTACATAGTATTTTAAACCAAAGAGATGTGGTTATGCACAGCCGATTTAAAAAAAAAAAAAATCCAATCCTTAAAATAAAACAAGAAAACTTCTCACGAGACCCAAAACCTCAGGGGCTTCTCATACATTTCCTGGGTGCTCTGAGTGTCTTCACTTGCTTCTGTCTCATTTTTTAAAATCTTTGGAGATTTTAGGTGCAGAATTATTTATCCAATAATTATGTATATGCTGATCTATTTTGTCCCATTCAATTGCCAACACAAATGACTAGTTAGTTCCTTAACTAGCAAGTAGCACGCTAGGTAATCCTCTCACCTCTTGCCAGAGGGAGTTTGATTTTTCAAAAGCATTTTTTAGACTATGCCTCAGATGCCATATCATGAAGAAAGATTTACAATTATATCCTGAAATGTACGTGTACATTCAGGTGATTGCATTTTGGGGGAACACAGGATTCAGTGAACGTATGGCTTGAATTGTGCCCAGTGGCTGGAGCTGTGTGTGCAAACCAGCGCACAGATCTTCACAGAAACCACTGACTGCTCACGCCAACTCACCCAGCCACCATCTAGACACAAGTTGTCCCAGCTGAGCTGGGTTTGAGTTCCCTCTATAGGCTACACAAAGTTAAGTCTCCACAGGGTGATCCATCTACCTGTCTTAGGGCAAGATGAATTACCCTCCCAATGTACCTATTTTTCTTTTTTGAATGCAGAGGGAGCTTAGGCTCACTGCCAACCCGAGATGAGATGTCTAACTTGTCAATGGCTGAAGATCGGTAAGATGTAGCCAGGCCTTGACTCTTTGAAGCTGAGGCCCTTGTAAAAAGTGCCTGAAGCACTTTTCTCTCAACTCTGCTGGAGGAAGAGAGTGAAAAGAGAGAAAAGGAAAAAAAAAAAAAAAAAAAGAGAACAATATGTGCAGAGGTCAAATCAGGCTTGTGCTTCACTGCAGAGGTCTAATGGTCTGTAAGATGAAAAGCCTGTCTGATGCTGGTGGTTAAATGAGTGTTGATGGATATGAAGTGCTCATAAATTCTATGAAGTGGTCTGGGCAAACTGATGAAAAAGTTTCTAATGATGAATTAAAAAGTTTCCCATTTTGGAAATCCTGTTTTTCACTACTAAGTCTGATGATTTGCTGTGTTCTGGCACATACAAGATATAGTTGAGAGAGGATTTTTGAAGCCTGTAGATCTGAATGAAAAAGGCACCTCAGTCTTTCTGCTTTTGAGAGACTTCCAATAGCTGAGAATTTATCTTGGCGTAATCCCTTCTGTTTTCTGTGGAGCAGTGGTATACAACTGGAGCTGAGTATGTTTGGCTAGAAGGGGTTGCAAATGAAATAGTTCCCGGACCATCCTAGCCCTCAAGCAGAGCGTGCCCCCTTCCTTCCAGGCACCTGCTGAACGCCCCAAGGCCAGGCAGAGGTGGAAGCCCATCAGCAGTCACCGCCGATTAGTCTTTCTCCTGTCAAAACAGCCCGAGGGAAGGCTGGAAAGAGCAAACCTAATGTGTGCTGGTGCTATAGTAATAACCTAAGACACAGTAATAAATAACCAAGCTCACAATGTATTGAGGCATTGGCAGACTTGAGTTTACTATTTGCTTGTCTAGGGCTATCTTGCATTTTGTGGGTGATTACCAAAAAAGTGTAATGGATGGGAGGGCTCAGACCCTTCCTTTTTTTGATCAAAGTTAGGTACAAATCAAGCATGGAGTCTATGCAATGTATTATTTTTTAAAAATTACTAAAACATAAGGAACAAAGGCTATGAAAGCCTCTGATGACCTCAGAGAAGTACAAGGTATGTGCAACCCACCATCAGGAATGTGTTTCTGTTGAGGGCGACGGTTTAAAACCACAGTCGCATTCCTAAAGAACAGAGTTATGAGCACAGTTGGAGTATAAAAGGTAATGAAGGTGAACTATGAAAAATAAGCTGGAATTATTAATGAAGCTTTAACTTTGTTGAGTTCTCATTCCTGTTAAAACAACTAATTGAAGGACACTGGAGCTGCTCATGGAAATAGAAGTCGGATCATTAACAAATGAATCCTCTTTGTTATTACTCATATACATATAAAAAAAGGAGATGTAGGTAAAGAAGAAAAATATATCAGACCCGTGTCTCATATATTGCATTTACTGAAACCTCATCTCTGCAGGTACAGCAAACAGCTCCATCTTTCAAATGAAATATGCTCCTGTGGCTGTGCAGCTGGTCGGTATTCATCAAACAGCGAGGGAACGTAGAATACAAATACAGAAAAGTGCACCCTGGCTCCTTAGATCATCTCAGATGACTATTGGGCTGAGCTAAGTCTTTAAATTCATGTTTGCTTTGGTGTTTCTGTTTTATGGGCACCACTGGACACCCAGAACAGAGTCACAGTCTTAACATCTCATTTGCCTGGAGTCGTGGGTATGATCACGTACTGTGTGACCAAGAGGGCTCTGTGACTTTTTTTGCTTTTACTGTATGATTATATTGTGAAGTGTCATGATGCATTTCAGGAATTTATGGAAATATCATTCCATCTTCTCTAGCTAAAGCCATATTGTCTGTCTTTTGGGGAGGCGGGGGACTTTTGCCTCTATGCTGAAATGGACTCTCTTTCTTGTTTTCCTTTTTTCTGATACCAGATTGCACTACATTTTAAAAATAATCTTTCGAAGGAGCATATGAAAGGAAAAGACATGAGACTGTGCAGAGAATTCTGCAAGGAACAGGGCTCATTCCCATTCAGAGTTACAATGAGGGAATGTCTCCAATACAGCTAATGATGTATAGCAAAGAAAAAAGCCAATGTCTCCTCCTTACCAAAACCTTTGAACACAGACAAGCCCCTTCTAATTTACAAGTGCTTTTGTCAGAAAATCATGTATTTTAGGAAAGGTCACTGTCTGAACTTCAGAAGTTGCAGTTAATCCTTGCTTATAAGCGACATCCAACAGTTTTCTCTGTACCCTGAGGCACCAGCATCACTAAGGGAGGGGAAGGGGGACCGGTGAGACGGACAAGCAGCTCTTTCTTTTTACATCAAGCGTTCCTGGGTGTGCTTCTTATAAGCTGTCACAACCAATAACGCTAAAGCCTCAGCTCTTGTGAGCAGCTGTGCGTGGTCCTTGATGTCCTGGAAAGTGCTTGGAGCCTCTGCGGGCTAAGTCTTTTGGCACGGCGTTAGTAGCTGAGGCGACGGAGCCACGGCAGCTCGGTGGCAGCGAGGCCGTCGTGCTCGGGGCTGCCGTGTGCGAGGGGCCCAGGCGCCGCTTTTTGGCTGGTGGATTTTAGGCTAATTCTCAGATATGAAGGATCAGAAAAATGGCAGCCAATATAGAAAACTGGTTAATTGCCAGAGTACAGGCTGTAGCTTCATGTAATCTAACGCTCTCCAGGGGCTGGGTTTGAATAAAATAAGAACTGATGACTCATCCCTTCATCTCAAACTCTGAATGAACCTAAGCATGAAATTAAAATGTGAGTAGCTTTTTCCCCTAGTTTAATTATTTCCACATTTCTCTGTAAACCCTGATTCCTACCCAATCTGGAAGGGGAGATTCTCTTAACGTAGCAAAACCAGTGCTCCCAATCCAGCTAGAAGCAGAAAATTCATAAAACTTGGTAAGAAAGTCTGTTCTCAGGAGAATTCTGCTCCATTTGTGGCACCAATGGCCGTTTTCCTCTTCCATTTGTAACTCCACTGTTATAAGTGTTTAATCCCAGAAGTGCCGAAATGTTGATTTTTAAAAGGAGTGGGTTGTTTAGTGCCCCTGCTCTTAACAGGTAAAGCAAATGTATTTAAATACAATGTGCATGGCACGGCAGTGGGAACGCAGGCGGAGGGACCGCGAGCAGTGCATACACGGGATGGCATGGTTAATTGTGCGTCTTTCAGAACAAAGAGCTCCCGTCGTAGCCGTGCTGAATAACTTCATCTTGTAATGAGCCTGCCTGAAAAAGACGAGTATTTGAAATCTAAGCTTTTCAGACGTGCCTGGATCTCGATGGGTTTGAAATCTCCATCTTCATGGTACAATGAGTCTGTCACTGGGTTGAGTTCAATGCGAAGAACATGCTATTCCAGACCACTGCAAATTATTGTTGCTTTGAAAAGGGAACAGCCACAATGAGCCAGTCTTCAGAGGGCGGGATGAAAACTCTAGGCATTGAGGAAATTTTTGGGAGTGTTTCTTGTGATCCATGGTAGGAGTACACTGTATTTCGCACAGAAATAGATCTGTCTCATAGAAGAGTGAGATCTTTCATAGCAGGTTACCAGAAATGTAATGTCATTTTGAATTTGATTTATGAAAGCAATACAGTGTTGCATTAGGGATATTTTATCATTTCAAGTCATGAATATAATGCATCAATGCCAACATAGAATGTATTTATCATAATATTTCTTGCAGTGTTGTGTTGGAAAGTATGTGATTTAGCTCCTGACATACCATAGAAAGATTCAGACAGTAGGAGGCTGCAGTGGATTTTGTATCAAATCTTCAGTAAAGAAAAGACATTTTTAAATTTTAACTACGGCTTGTTTAACCTAAGTGCTATTCTATTTACCTGGATTTCTAGTGAAGGTCTTATTGATTACGCTTGTCACTTTTCTGGTCAAATTATGCTTTTCAAATTGTGTGCTCCACTTTGGGGTTCTTTTTGTTTTGTAAAACATCGATGAGGGTCAGTCAAAATATTTTCTGACTGTTTTCTGTTGGTATTTTGCAGGCTTAATTAATTGATTTCTGTTTCAATGGCGTTTCCAAACCTGCTTGAGATTGACAGCTTATAGCTATCAGTGATTTTATAGTTAAAACGGATGAAGGTAGCTACTAAAACCACGTGGTTTATTATACTTGATATCATTAGAAGCTGATCAGGATTCGCCCATCTTTTTTAATAATGTAGTGCTGCAAAAATCTCCAATCCCATCTCAAGAGTTATTCAGGCAATATTTCTTCTGATTTCATCAACTGTGTTTTCTTGATGAGTTTTGATTAAGGAACTTGGGGATTAACTTCAGTGATTGCAAGTGTGGAAGTATTATAGAGGTACTATCTGCTTTTCTGACCTCCTCCCTTAGACCTTGATAGGGTATGTGTGTGTTAATACCGCAGCTGTGATCTATCTTTTATAATTATTTGGAATGAGATGAAGTTTGCTGTGAATGGAAGCCATCCATGCAATTACTGAGTACAGTGTAATCTCCTTCAGAGGATGATTAGACTAAAAGCAAAGTTTTACTGTCTGCCCATTTCTTGCTGCTGTTCTTGACTTCTTTCCTTTCCTTTGCCAGGAACGCTCACAGTCTGAACATTTTGCTGTCCTAAATTCCTACCTCCTCCATGTCCTGGATAGAGATTTAGTTGTGTCTAAGGACATTGCCAATGGCTATTAGTGCCTAATTGAAAACTCATGCCTTTCTCCACACACTTCATGTTGCCCCTTCCATTATGGGCGTGCCGTAGGGATGCAGCCACATCCTTCTCCAGGCTCTCCTTTGATCCCCCAATCACCCTGGCCATAGTGCTTTTCTGTATAGCTTGTGAATTTTTTTGCCTGCACTCCTCTACTCTACTGTAAGATTTTTACAAGAACCTTCTAACATGCAGGGTAGTTCCTTTCCATTGAAATGCCTTCCTGCCATTGCTTTTGATTCCAAATCTCATTTGAAAATCTCTTGTATTACCTGTTTCTTTTCTTTTCTTTCTTTTTTTTTTTTTTTTTTTTACTTTCTCCCCCTCACTCTCTTTTGCGACTATTATGCTAACTTCATAACTCTATTATTTTAGCATGAAGAGCATTTTAGGTAGAATTTTATGAAAGACATTCCTTGATGTGCCTATAAAAAAAATGCAACTTCCAAACAAGATTTATAATCTTTGTTATGCTGTATCTTATACACTGCATCTAGATTTAGATTAAGACTATGAACATCAAAATGAACAGGAGCCAGAAACTGCCGGAGGGAAAGAATGGAAACCCAGCATTGAGAGGAAAAGGTGAAGTTTATAATGAGAGCAAAACTTTATCCCTGTGGACATATTTGTTATTCCTCCTCTGGCTTTGCCCAATTTAATAAAATCTTGGAGAACTTTCAACCCTGCACAACTCCTGATTTTTAATGAAAACTGATGAAAGGGATTAGAGGTCCATGTGCTTGTAATCTCTTTCATAAAGTGAATAGTTTTCTACACGTCAGAAACTGCTCCTGCATAAAAATGCCTATGAAAGGCAATTTTTAAAGAAATCCCTATAATGTTTATTCTTGTTTTATTGGATGTGAAGCTGCTAAATCTAATACTCTCTGGACGTTCTTGGATTCATGTTTGCACTGGAAAACAGAGATTTTCAAGGCATCTATCTTCATTTTCTGACTGCCATTGACTTGCTGTGGGCAAGTCACTGTCGTGTGCCCCTGCTATGAGAACAGCATCACCTCTCTGTGCTGTGTAGTTTGCGCCTCTGTAGCACTGAGATACTACTCAGCTACACAGTGCACTGCACCCAGGGATGCTCAGGTCTGTGAAGCACTTTGACCTCCACAGATTTGAAATGGGTCTGTGGGACAAAGCTACTGGTGTCTCCTTTGCAAATGCCTGTTGGTTTAAAGAGGACAGGGAAGTCAGATTGTGGTGGAGTCAGTGGTAAATGTGTATAAACATATTTTCTGCACCTGTAGATTGGGAAAAGTAGTGTTTATTTAGTCCTCACTGCCCCGTCAGTGGTGCTTAGGGATGTCCCTGGGAAGAGCCCTGGCCCCATGCCCTGCCTGCCCATGCAGTCCTGCCTGTCCCTGCTGCAACTTCCCTGCTGCACTCTGGGCTCTGGAGAATCCTCGGATACCTCGCTCCTTTCCTGTCCTCGAGGCTGTGAAACTCCAGGGCCACCTCCCTTCGCTGTGGACTGCAGAGCGGCCCCGGCTATCCCTGTGCAGCGAGTCCCTGTGCTCTTACACACGTTGCAGCTACTTGCAGCAAGGCTTTGCCTTAGCTGGTGTACAGCAAATCTGTACACGTGTGCCAAAAAGCACCGGAGACGCTGCTCCTGCAGCAGCCCGGGGTTAGAAATGGGCCACACGCAGCATCTCCAGCCTCCCTATTCCCAGTTCTGTTACTTCCGACAGCTCCAACGTCCCAACGGCAGCTGCAATGTGAAGGTGGCTGTTTCTTGACAGTTTCCCAATATGTACAGCAAATTTCTGTCTTTTGTGAAATCTTACTGTGGTTGTAGGCTTAAAGATATATATTGAGTCAACTGCTCTTAGCGTAGGCTGAGCTCCTGCGATGTCTCCATGAGGTACTGCTCTGTATGGGCATTCAAGCTTGGCTATTTGTGGAGGCCTTCCTCAGCACGTGAAGGCTATTGCACAGAGGCAAGGTTTCATCGGGAAACATGACCTCCCAGATGAACCGTCTCCAGTAACGTGTCTCTGCTTATTGCTGCTATCTGTATCCGAAGCCCCCAGAAGGCTTGAGGTGAGTTCCCATCTCTGCTGGAGTCAGTGGGAGTTCTGTCTTTGATTCCACCATCTTTTGTGGGGAAGGACACTTAGCTGTTGCACTAATGACGAAATACATGTCAGAGACCCTCTTTCATCTCCTTCAGCATCGAAGAGGGTGTACGTATCCCCACCAGCGCAATGACTTCTGGAACAAGGCATTACTCAGAGGAGGATGGCAGGCTGAAACCTTACATCATTTTACACTGTTTGATATCGGTGCTCGTGGCTGGCCATCAAGTTTAATTGAAAGCACTTGGCACACTCCTAAATAAAATACGAAAGCTTGGGGCTGAGAGGCAGAAGCCCGTAAGTGATGTATGAAAATGTTGATTGCCCATTTCCGTGTTCCAGGTGTGATTCATGGGGATGCTGCCTGGGAAGCATTTATATCCAACCGTAACAAACATAAACAGAATGACACAGTTTATTAAGCCAGAGGCAAATGTAAATGATGAAAGGCTGCTGTGTAAAACAGCATTAAACATGTCCCATTACATGATGTAAACCACATTTTGTAGCTGCTTAAACATAATGCTCCTTTCATTCCTTTAATTCCTTGGTGATTTAAATTTCTGTATTTTATGAGATAGGAAAATAATAAAAAATGAATTGCACTTGTGCATGCTAATGTTCTGTTATCAATATAAAAATAAGAGATAAAATAATGTCACTGAGAGGGATATAGATCTCTAAATATCTATTGTCAGGAAGGGAGGGAGAATCATTTTGCACCCGGCGCTGAATGAGAGGGACCAACCACACCTCTCTGCTGTAGATGGCAATCGCACACACCGGCTTCTCAGGCCTGAGGCACAAATGTGGACAGAGAGGGCAGAACTGCACCAGCAGAAGGCTGGGACACTGGAGGGCCAAAAAATATACCTCCAAAACTACACCCCTGCCTAGCGCGTTGCAGGGTTTTGTATTCTGAGGTAGTTTCATTGCTTCCAGTAAGTGGCAAGGAGGCTGTCACCAAGCACCAGTTCAGCTGACAAGAACAACTGCGCAGTTCTTTTCTAGGTGCGCTAGAGATCCCTTTGAACCCCTGCAGATGCATGTAGTTTCAGTAACATGAACTATTAATCGCCCATCATGGGCACAGCTATTGTTTTCCTGGGGTGCACTGGACAGCCTGGCAGAGGTCCCCGCGCAGGATCAGTGTTTAAGGGTTTCTTTCTAAGCGCTCTTGCTGTTCAGAGTCCCTGGACCTGTCTTGACGTGCACCAACTCACAATTGCTTGGTGGACACATGCGATACTAAATGCGGAGCGTGACCGTGTGCTGTCCTCTGTGGGCTGCCACATCAGTCCTGAAAGTTTAATGCAGTAAACACAGAAATGTGAGAAATGCTCAGAGTGCCTTGGATTTTAGCAGAGTAATTTCATTCTTCTGCCATTTAAGGGTTATTGAAAATCTTTTGCGGAGAGGATTCATCTTTCCTGATACAAGGGAATTTAAATGCATTTAACAATTCACTGAGCTCCCACTGATGTTGCGTGAAGGGTGTGCATTAGCTTTGTTCCACAAGCCTTGCTTTCTTAAAGAAACATTTTTTTCCATTTTATGGAGACCTGACAATTTGGGGTCAGATTTTTTTCAAAATTTAATGTACGATTCTGAACGCAGAAATCATCCTTGTGTGCACGGGCCGCTGCCAGGCGCCTGTTGTATGTGCCAGCGGGCCTGGCTTGGGTGGGACCGACGGCCTTCTGGGTTCATCCGTGCGAGGGAGGGAGGGGTGGTTTGACTTTCTTTGCTGCCTTGCGCTCTTCTTGTAGGCAGCCGGCTGGCCTGGTGTAGAAAGCAGAACAGTCTTGTGCCATTTCTCATTTTTTATGCGTATCTGAATTGCAGTTATTACAAGGTGCAGAGGAAGAGAAACTTCTAAAAGCATTTAGTAGGTGGTTTTGTTCTGACTTGCTGTTTAAAAATGGAGCTGGGAAGGAAATTGATTTCCCATCCTGAAAAAATATTTTCACTGTGGCATAAAAAATGTTTGAGCTGTGCTGTAGGGTGAGGCTGAAAGCCTTTCAAAACTGTGATGGAGACCTACCTGCTTGGCAAAAGGCGGCTTCCCAGAGCGTAGGACACTCATTTAGGGTGATCCAGAGGGGAAAGGAATCTAGATCTGTGCTCCAGACACCCCTGGCCGGCAGAGCAAACACTTCCCACCCCCGGGTTTCTCTGAAAGTCCTCTCAGGGTCTAAAATGTTTCCAGATGAAACATTTTTAAAAATTGATACATTACTCTTTTTTTAAAGAAATTGACGTTTTCTGAGGGGTTTTTTTCCTCCAGATAGGTTGAAGACAATCAAATTCTGTTGTCAAGCCACAGACGGGAGAGACTCATTTTGAAGAAAGATGTATTACTTCTGCAGTGAAAAGTATTCCCATTTATTCTACAGTATTTATTGTACTCTCATATCCCAGTTCTTGTTAGTGTGCATTCAGTGGAAACCATCAGCCAGTTTCAGTGATAAACTACTGATTTCAAAACATACACAGTGCGCTGCACAAGCAGCATAAAACATAACTCATAGCACCAATTAAAAATATTTACAGCGCTGTATTTCCTATATGAAGTTTAAACATAGCTTCTTCATCTTTTTAAAATTCTGCTTTGCATAAATTTGATTGCAATTTGCAGTTCACAAACATGGGGAATAGCAAAGTTGCCGAGGGTGTGATATAAGGGATTTGGAGGCATCGCAGATCGCCGCTACTCATTTGCCCAAATCTATTCTTACCCCATGCTCATTTTTCAGGCATTTGGGCTCTTTTTGTAAGTAACTGCTGTCAGATGGGGTGGGAAGGACCTGTCCCACCCAGCAATGCACCTGCTGATTACCGAGGTCCCACTAGCTTTCTTCATGCGTGAGAAAGAACATTATTTCGAGTTCAGGAATGGCGGAGGGGAGAATGAAGGAGAAGAGGGTGCATCCAGCTCTCCCTTTTGTGGGAAGCCCTGCTGGGCCTCGTGGTGACAAAATGGCTTCTAAAGAGCATTGTCTCAGAAACGGAAGAATTAAGTGCATTGCAGACAAGGGTACTGCAGCCTTAGAGAAGACCACTGCATTTGTGGTTCTTGCAGCTCGTGTTTTAAACGGAGGCTATTTCCTCCAGGATGAATAGAGGGGGGGCTTTTCTCTCAAGCGTCCCGCTCTGACTGCTAAAGAGAAGAAGGTATTCTCAGCTACTCGGGAGTCCTGACCTGAGCGGGATGGTTTAGGACAAAGCCAGTCAATGAGATTTTGGATTCACGCACCCTTGCATTTTAAGAGTTCTTCTTTTAAGATTTCAGTCCAGAATGTCAGAAGCGTTTCCAAAAACAGCTAACATGAAGAGGTTTTCATAACCTTGGATAACACAAATCAGAACAGAAATTTCCTTGAATTTTAGCAACGGCTAAATGAACCTAATGGCAATGCTTCTTACAGCATTTTGGCTACATCTAGATCAGACTTGGAAAATAAACTTCTTTTCACTTTAATCCCCTTATGTTTTATGGTTGCAAATCCTTTTTAGGTCCTTTTAAGGGTAAGTGGTCTTCCTCTCGGAAGAAATTGCACTTTAACACAGTGTAAAACACCGGCTTACGCTTGTCCTTTCATAAGCCGGTCCCTCTTACTATGCGAGTCACACGCACGGGTATTTCATTCATGGCTGTGCAGCACCTCTCCTGGCACCTGCCTCGCCTGGCTTTGTGGGACTGGGAGCATCCTGGAGGAGAGGCAGCGATACCAGCTGTAGGAGAATTTTGCTGCCTCTCTGACTTCTTTGCTATCTTTGCCCACAAGACGTAATGAGGGGTCCAGGAGATGTTACGCTTGGAGAAATTTTCAGAAGCTGATTTTGCTCAGGTTCTTTTTCAGTGAGTATTTTTATTCACCTCCCATTATAGTCATTAGACTTATGTGGCTGTTCAACCCCTACATGCTCCACATTTGTGTTTTCCTCCTACCTTTTTAAAAATAGACATTTCAGCGTTCTGCAGCATCACATTTGTTGCTGTGGAGATGATTGTGATGTTGCCAATGGAGATATGACTTCACTGACAACCTCTGAAGAAGGACAGAAACGCGAAGACGCAGTGTGGCTTGATTTCTCTTCTGCTGCCCGTTTACTAATAACCCTGTTCTGCCATTCCCTCTTCCCCATGCTTCTGTATGCTGCATCCTGAACTTCAACTGATGCACAAATCTCTCTTCTTCCGTAACCTGGGCTATATTTTGGCATAAATATATACAAGTAGCGGATGCAAATTGCCTATAATTAGCGGTAGAACACAGTACTGGTGTAATGATTTGTTGATTCTTGCGACACTCCCAATCTCAGCTGTGCTGCCGTCTCTGCCTACCAACACCCTTTGGGCTGTAATTCTGTAGGAAGAATCCACCGAAAGTACATGCACGGAGAAATTGTCTAATATTCAGGGAAAATGAAAGTAATTTCCTAGTTCATTGCGTGGGCAATCCCAAAGAAAAGTGACAGGTTGGAGGGAGGGAAGGAAAAAGAGATGGGCAGAGTGACAAGCCATTATTGCTCACGCTGCTTATGCTGAATGTCTGGCAAAAATATAAACGTCGTTCCCCACCCTGCTGCTACCCCATGGTGTTTCTAAAGAAAATTGGTGGGCTTGTGAGAACAGGTTTGACTTGAAAGATGAAAGAAAGCCAGGAGAGAGCAGGATTTGGACCTGCAGGGTGCAGGTAGGGTATGGGTAGGGCCATGTGGGTGGTTCTTCTGCAGGAGGCCAGGGGCAAGCTCCCTCCCGCGGTGGAAAGATTTATGTCTTCGTGATGTTTGGTTGATAGTGCCGTAGTCAATATCAAATTAAAGTTCTCTGAAAAGGAAAAATCCAGCTCCATTGAGTAGTCCAGACCTTGTATAACAGTCCGTGTAGTTTTTAGTTTGTACAAAGTTTTGTAGAAAATTCCCAAACTGTGTAAACAAATGAGCTGTATTTGTCAGTGGGGAAAATTAGTGCGTTAGAAATACAGCGGTATTTCTTCCTGGCAGTCTGAGAGTCCACATCAGAAGTGGTTTGTGCTGTGATGGTAATTGGGTTTCAGATGATTGCAGCAAAACTATGAATCAACTGCACCCATTTTTAATAATGAACAACTGAAACATAATCAGAAATATATTCACAGTGCTACAGCGTTCAGTGATTATATGCAGCAACTGGTGCCTGCAGCCTCTTTGGACTCAGATTCTCCCTCTTGCCTTTTTTTTTTTTTTAGATTAAGCATTAGAAAAAATTCCAATATTTAGAGCAGTTGATTTGGCATGAGATGGAACAGAATGCAAGAATTAATATTGCTCTTTTCTGTGCTCCAGTGCAGTCTTATTTCTGACGCCCTGCTGGAGGAGATCTTCCTTTCCCTGTTCTTACCCCAGGCCAAAGTAATCAGCAGGCACCACCGGTAGCGCAGAATTTGGCAAGCCGTGATGCGCTCTTGAAATCACTTGTGAAAATGGTGCAGTAACCTTTAGTGCTGATAATGGAAAACTATATTTTACCTCTCTTGAATAAAGGAAGATATTGTGTAGTATTAACAGAAGGATAAGTTACTATGGTGATGGAGGCTATATAAATAGATGGAAATAAATATACGTATAGTGCCTGTTAGGTATGATCTGACAAGAAAATTGTGACCTGTTTCCATGGGACTTTATGGAGCAATGGTGTGTGTTCATACTGATACTTTATGGAAGTTAGACGTGATATATGAGAGACTTTATTTTCTATCAGAAAAAACCCTGCAAGGACTTTGTGTGGTAGAGCAGCACCTACTGAATCTCAAATTTCTCCCGTATTTGCTGCAGGCCTTGTACCCCCGATCTCCAGTCCTGGGGGCTGTGGCTGTAGTATTAACAATTCCCCCATCCTTTTTATGTCTTCTGCCTGTAGACACTGGGCTTTGCTCAGGTCAGCTCAGCTTAATAGGGTTTTTCCCTCTGTGACCTTCTTCCTGAGTTATTGCAGACAAAGCTCCAAAACTGATAAATTTCTGGCCTTTGTCCTTCTTGGTTCCTCCTCTTTCTGTTGTTTTGACTCTGCTGTACGATGTTCCTCTGCTTGGGATGCAAAGTTATCTCAGCTGTAAGCAGGAGGATATGATATGCTATCACCAAGAGAGGGAAAGGCAGTGGGTGTTTCTGATATAGAGGCTCCTGCAGAGAGTGAGGCCATGACAAACCCGGCATAAACCCATGTCCTGGGCTGCAGCTGGATTTGTAACGGCAGCTTTGCAGGCTCTCAGGGGCTCTGGGCGTAGCTTACTTGAACAGGCCAAATAAATGCCATGAAAACAGAAGGCAAGGGGGGATTTTTTAATCCAAAAAAGATGCAACTTTGAATTTTTCTGGTTTGAATTTTTTCTCCCCGCTCCTCCTTGTCTGGATGCTTAGGTTTCAAGGTAGACGAACTTTTTTGGGGCGGGGGGGAGTATTCAGTTGTTTCCCCTGCTTTCTCCACCTCTCCCTTTCCCCAGGTCGCTGGATCATTTCCAGCTAACCCTCAGTATTGCTTTGCTCTTCTCCTCCGGTGTTCCCACCTATAGGCTAAGGTAGCTTGGCCAGTTGGACCCTTTATGTCCCTTATCTTTATCTGTAAAATGCCAAAGTGAGTTATAGGAAGGATTTAGGCAGCACTGATGGTAATGTGATGATTACTTAGATGAATTTTAAACCCTTTTTGGCTTTCAGAATTTTGCTCGTGACTCATGTCTGTTCACAAGATATGATTATAGAAGTTTTTGGAGCAATGGCATGTGTGCAGCTTTGGAAGGCCTCTTGTGTTGATTTAAAGGAGACCTCTGAAATGAGAAGGTAAAAATCAAGCCTCAGATGAGACATCAGGACTTGATTTTTCTACCAGCTGGTATTTGTTTGTCTGCATCTGCCATTCCTCAGAAAAAGCTACTGGCAGCGAGAGCTGTGCTGCCTCTTCGTGATGCATGCAGGGGAATCTGCTCCCTGTGTTGGTTCTGCAGCGCTGAGAAGGTGGAAAACTTGCTTTTGTCAATAAAATAAAAAGATATGACTCAAAGAGCAAAACAGGAGCTGAGTAAAGCTGTTCTGCTCTGTCACTGTCAGAGCAAGATTCAAAGTGGGCTGTGAAAGAGCAGTGAGTGACTGCCATGCATTCGCAGCACCCTCGCACCCCAGTCCTCTGCCACGCACCCCACTTGCCTGCTTGGCTTTCCACAGCTCCCCATGGAAAAAACAGCCACGGGTCACTTTTCCAAAAAGCGGATGGTTAAAAGGGGACACGTCAGCTCCCAAAGTGGCTGAACCCCAGCCCTGCTGATCCAATTCCAACATGCCACCTAAGCACACATAATTTATCTGTGCATATAATCCGTGTTTTATTTCCCCATTCCGAGTATTTTGTTCTCTCAGAAATGCTCCCGGTGTGCTATGCAAGCAACTTTTTGTTTGTGTGCTTCAGCCTCGCCGAAGGTACCTTCTGCCGTAGCCGGGTAGCTAGTGGCATCAGCTATCTTTCTGCTCACACCCAGCTATTCTGGGATTGCCAGCAGAGCTTGATTGTCACATCTCGCTTCCTGCCAGTGCCTGGTTCCTGATAGACACACTATTTGCACCCGGTTTCACGCAAGACTCCCAAATGCCAGATGGGTTCTCACCAGCCCTGTGCTGAACCTTGGCAAACTGTTCCGTGAACCCAAGGTAAGATTTTGATTTAAGACAGAAGACAGCACCAGGCATTCAGCTTTCTTTTTCAATAGTCCAGAGCCTGATTTGATAAAAGGTGTTTATTCAATTGTGCATGCAGCTGGTGTGATTATGTGCACGGACTGGTCAACAGTCGGTGTTTCGGCTACCTTGTAGCTGCTTTGGCTTGAGCCAATTAACTGATTTATTCCTGCACCGGCAGTCATTGGGCAGATGAATCAGGTGCATATTTGCATTTCCTAAATTTAGCGTATGCATCTATGTATCCAGTCTGTGTGCACAATTTGGGCATGTTTTCATTTGCATTTTATCACATTTAACTGAGGGAGGTTTAGATCATTTTGAGTTGAGCAGGACCTCTAGTGGATCGCTATGTCAAAACACCGGTGTTTCTATACCCTTCAACCATCCTTGGAGGGCTTGTCTGCAAGGGAAGACTTCTCCAGTTATGCAAACAAAGTTAAACAAGTCCACGAAAATATCCCTATTACATGGAGGTTTATACATCAGGTACCCTCATGGAAAGCTACTCTGGTGTAATCATACCGACTTGAATTCACAAATCAACATAAACAGTATGATTACCCCTGTAAGTAGCCTTTAAATATCTCTAATACTGTGTTTCCAAAAAATCTGTCAGTAGTTTGTTCCTATATCTTCCATTAAATGTACTTACTCAATATTGAACAGATTATATATTATATAGCCATCAAGTGTCCTCCCATGGAGTCACCCGTGTATGTTGAGAGGTCTGGACCAACGCAGTGCTGTACCCGTGCCGATGAACCTTCCCACATGTGCATTGCTTTTTCTTGCCATGCACTTCTGGTGTTCCCATCCCCGCTCAGGTCCCACATCTGTAACCCCACTGTTCGTTGCTGTGCTCCCATGTAGCGGAGCCGAATTTGGCCTTCATGCTGTAAGCACAAGGGAGAAGCCCAGGAGGAGAGCAGAACAGGGTGGGAGCAGTCAAATCATGGAGCTCTTATTTCGTATTTCCATTTTCACAAACTTTTTTCTCAGTATCTGGTTTCATTTGCGTTCCTGAGAGTAGGAGAAAGCTCACAGAGGGCTGGGTTGTTTTTGAGGAAATTAATACACAATTCCATCCCCAGTCACTGCTGGGGAAGCTATTTAAGCAAAGGCAGAATAAATGGCAATGTTTGGGTTCATCAGGAATTTACTCCACCAAAATGAAAGCTACCCTTTGGGGTTTAGTTCCAAATTGGAGCAAAGCAAGTTATGTTACTGCTGTTGGCTGTCGATGCTTTTTGTGTTCCCCTGTTTTATTCTCTGACGGAAGGAACTAAGGAGTGGCAGGGTGTTTGGCACACGTCTAGGAGGCTGGGAAGCATCACTCTCTCCTACTACTGAGGCACCAGACCTTAAAGAAGATGCTAATGAAGCTTGAAATCACATTTGCATTGCAAATGACACAATTTGTTCTGCCTTTATACAGAATTAATTTGAACTGTTTGTTGTTTTGTTCCAGTTCTGCAGCTGAATAGCGCTGCTGCTTTAGGTGGCTCAGCGCCGTAAAGATCTTATTCATAAACAAGGCAGCGTAAATTAAAAATATGTGCTACGTTGGACAGATCATCTATTCAACTTTCTGACATTCATTTGTCGGCCGTCTTCAAATTATCAAGCAACAGGGGAGTCCTGTTCTCCCTCCAAGTCTGAAGTATTGCTGCTGATTTGTTCAGTTACAGGCAGATTTTCAATTACAACAACTTTAGATGATTACCCTAAAGGGTTAAACCACCTCCTAAAGTGGTTTCATTAGCTCTTTTGAGTAAATAGAACATAGGAAAGTGTGAGTTTTATTTAGTAACTGATTAACAACGAGTGAAGTGGCAGGCCCTAGAGGAAACAAGGGTAGCGTTCGTAGCAGCCCCTTTCAGGACTGCCCGATTGCTTCAGCCACCTCGGCAAGAGTTTTTGAGGACCTTTGTGTAGCAACAGCAGGCAGCCAGGCCTATGTTTAGTTAGTCCAGAGGGAAGAAGAGAGTCTGTCCACATCCAGTGACCTTGTTACATGTCTGTGTGACTGAGACTCACGCAACGTCCCCACCACCTCACTGAGCCTATGAGTCTAAGAGCAAAGCTTTTAGGTGTTGGAGAGCCACGAGATGCGTGCTCAGGTGTATCCGAGAGCTGGGAGACCACAGCATCTCTCCGGGGTCCCACACTGGCTGGTTAACAAGGTCGTGGGCAAACAGTTTCACCTTGGCAGCTATGTCCGCTGTAAATGTGTTTCCTTGCATGGCTGAGGCCTGGGAATACCGAGCGGTCCCCGTGTCAGCATCACCTTGCTGCGGATTTCAGGCTGTAGCCCCCCGCGAGAGCTGCGCGCAGCCCGCGAACCCCAGGCTGCGTATCACGGCGGTGCTACCTTAGTGTGTCCCATCCAGGCTTAGTCCAGTTCATTTGAAGGGAGGACTGCTGTAATTAGAATGTAATTTCTTTGTACGTGAGTCCAGAGGCAAGGAAAGCCCTGCAAACTGTCCTCTAAACACTTCTTGCCCCTGTGTGGCAGGATGTGAATATTGTGAGACAGAGGCGTTTGAGCAGGTTTTCTCTCATGCAGTGCATAGACAAAGCAGCTCCTGTCTGGTTCTTCTCAGAGATCGTAACTTCATGACAAATATCTTTCTAGGCATGTAGAAAAACTAAGGATGATTTTTGTGTCATTTCACATTATGTTGCTGAAAAGGTACCAAGTCTTGGAAACGTGACTGCTCTTCTGCGTAGTGAAATCTCAGGTGAGTGTGGGTGAAAAGACAGGTTGGAATCCCAGGATCAAATCCTGATCCTGTTGCTTTTATTTCAGAACATATTTGAAATCTGAAGATCATATTTTCTAGGCCTACAGCATTTATGCATCTGTTTGGATGCAGTATTTGTGTGGCAGTGATGAAATCTGTAGCTGAAGCCCTTTCTGGGTAGTTCACTGCCCAGACAGCAGTGGTAAGTGTAAGCGACCTGGTCAGAAGAAGAGAACAAAATCGAGACTTGGTGCGTTATTGGTGCTTGAGGATCCCTCTGAATCATGGAGAGATGATTCTCCCCAGCAGTAGATTTAGGAGGCACACTTTAGTCGGGATTAGTTGCCTCTGACTTTGTCTTATACAGACTAGACGTCTCCTAGACTGTAGTCTTGTATCCTTTGATCAAAGCCAGAGGAGCTCCAGAAGGACAAGGCCTAAACAGCTCATTACCAGGCTGGGACCAGTTCTAACAGATGTTAAATATCCACAAGTTCAGGTTTAGTCTGAAGTCGTGTTCCCTGGCCAAAGCAGCCCTGCTCTGGAACAGTCAGAAAAACTGGAGCTGTTTTTTATCAGCTAGGGAAACACTTCAGGCCCATTAGTGCAGGTACTTGCGGTCGGTTGTTTTCATTCAGCAAAATGGTCTTAGAGTTGAATTTTAAAAGGTTACTCATGATGATTGAGAAGCCAGCTCCCATTTTTACTGATGATGAATGTAACTACGTGAGGCATACTCCATGAACTTTTGAAAAAGGGATGCAAGTTTAGATCCTAAAATAGTGACAGCTCTGCCTACCTTCTGCATCTCACCTCTTGCGATGAGCTAGAGACATCTTCGGATACGAGAAAGGTACGGCTGAAACTCTCTCCCCATGGGCACTCACCATAGGCAGTCGTTCTCATGTCCACCAGAAGAGTGGATCCTTAGTCCAGCCAGAGGGAAAGCATCTTCGATGATGCTCACAAGCCAGCATCTGGCCTACTGAGAAGGTGACCTTGCGTTTTGCTGTGGTGAGAGCTAAGCTGACAATATCAGGCTTTCTATGTTTCTGGAGGGTTAGGGGGGGGGGGGGGTTTGTTTTTTTGGGGGGGTTGGGGAAGGAGTTGCTTTTAATTGTATTACCTATATGTTCACTTTAAAGTTAGAGCTCTGTGCTGCCTCCAGCCCAACGTGAGAAATACTTTAAGGCTTTACTATGATACAGTTGCATAACAGTGTGAGAAAGTACCTAAATGTTTGAAGAGAAGTTTTCAAAAGGGTGGAAAGAAAATACATGTTTCATCTACTTATGCAGTAGGTAGATGATATACAGAGATTCAGATATTGGTAGCCTTCGCATTGGATGTCCAGATGCCATTTGGCAATTTGAGATAAGCTTTTACATACCACAAAGTTTCAAGCAGACATGTATGCATACTGAGATTTCTGCTGCATGCACATAAGAAAGTGGGGGGTTTTGTGTGAGTTGTTGGGTTTTTTTTACTTTTTCACACAAAACAAGTTTTGCATGTCCTTGAAGAAGGGACCTATTTAAATTTCTCTGTGGTGGATTACAGCTTTTTTCTCAATGAAAAACATTAAATAACTAAACAAAACTTAAAGGATTACAGTACTCTAAAATGAAGTTACTTTGATTTATTTTCAAAGAAAGATCATTAGCTTACCTTCTTAAATATGATACTTGGACAAAGGATCATCTCATTTATTTTTGTTGTATACTTGCAATAGCTTTAGTCCACCTTTTAAATTCTGTTTTATACTCTCCTCTTAATTTCAGATATGGTCATCCATTTGCACATGTAACAAGAACATATCCTTAGACAGTGACCTTCCTCGACGTGGCACGTATCTGGCTCTATTGGCATTTCCCATACTTTCTGAAGAGATTTTTGGGTAAGTGTATAGTGGTTCAGCTTCATCTGCGTACAGAGACATATCTTTTTTCAGCTCTCTGCAAACAGAGGCCTCAGAACAGTCACACCTACAAATTATTTAACTTTCAAATGCTCATTAAATCTTTGGCTCCTTCTGCAGGCTGTGCAAGTGCCACGTACAGAATTCTGGAAGCGAGGGAGGAGGAGGAACAGGATAAAAATTGCTTTTCCTTCACACTGTTACACCCTGCGACGCTTTACTGTCTGGTCGTGCACTGTCACTCATCTGAAGTGTCCTGTGCAGCGCCCATGGAGTGCCGTAGCATGTAACAGCACCCCATAATTAAGTTCGTAACGAAGCTTGACTAGCAGAAATGTTGGGCAATGCTAACGAGGAATTCTCATTCAACTTCCTAAGTTTTGTTTGTATCAGAGCAGTCAGAAAGGAGGCTGAAGCCTTGATACGCTTGTGTGCCTCACATGGCTAAAGCAAGGAGAATTAGTGCAGTGTCTGATTTAAACCACAATTTTCACCGTCTAAATCTTTTTTTATTCCCGCTGCATAGTTTCAGCAAGAAAAGCGAGTGAAAAATTGCTGTCATAAAAGACTCATCTGCTTTCCATTATACTGACATTTAAGGATTGCACACATTAAAATGCTCCTATGCGCTACAGAGAGCGACAGAAAAAACAGGAGGTTGAAATTTATAACAAATGGGGGATTTTGTAATTCAGCCGCCCTGGGGTGGGCGTGGAACCAGGACTGCAAAACGATAAAGATCTCCCTGCACCTAACCCTTCCCATCCCTCCCTACATCTGCATGTCAGGGAATTAAATTGCCAGTGCACAGGAAAATATTTTCTCAAAACACCCTTTACCCTCTGTCTCCTTCAGATAAAAAAACCCCTAAAGTATTGATATTTTCAGCCTGAAGTCAGTGTGTTACGCTCCCTGCAGGCATAACCCTAAAGTCAGTGGTTTAATGTGATCTGGTTTATCGGTGGCTTTTGGTCTGCACTGGAATGCAATTGTTAAGAAGGTTTTTCTCTGAATTAGGAAAGCCAATTCCTCCTTCCCTTCTGGGCAGCTTCCAGCTGCTGGTATCTTTTGGTTTCTCACAAGCTGAGGAGCAGCATTTTTTGTGAGTGAGATTTCTAAAAATACCGGTTGTTTTATAAGCGAGTGGCAGATAAACAGCTCCGCGCTCCTCTCCGTGGCAGAGCTGAGGGGTGTCTCTCTGGGGACAGGAGCATTAGCACGGAGTAAAATGTGGTCTTCCAAACCTGCCTTCCCAGATATCTTCACATGACCCCGCGAAACCACAAGAAAAGTTTGAAAATCTTGGTTTTATAATAACATCTCACATCTGTCTTGGCATGTGAACCACATAGTACAAGTCTGGGCCTGAGAGTTTTGATTGCGATTCTGAGTGATTTTCCTTCAGATCTCTTTCTCAAAGTTTCAGATAATCATGAAATGTCTGAAACCTATTTTTAAAAAAGCTTCTTATGGTCAAAACACAGGGTGTAAAAGCACCAACACTAGGCTTCTGTCTCTCACTCTCCAGCTACCACTTCTGTATCAAATTTATTCAGTTTACAAGTCAAAACCAGCTTTTTTTCCATCTCTGTGACTTCCTGCTCAGCCTGTTTCTTGTAACTCAAGCTGTGTTTGCTCTGTTTCGTGTAACGCTCCTGCCAGCAGTGACCCTGGGCTGGGGCTGGGCTTGGGGAGCTGCTGCCCGAGAGCGGAGAGAAACGCTTGCTCTCCTACTAGTATATCACTCGTTGCCAAAGAGAGTAAAAGACCTCAGCTTTGTTAGGAGATTATATGTTTTATCTTAAGAGGGAAACTAAAAAGAGATGCCAACAGGTTTTAGAGTATTCAGCTTGCGCTGTTTTTCCTGACCCTTAGAAATCCTTAGCGTCAGTCTAGCTTTGTGTCAAAACCTGACCTTTGGCGTTTGGCAGTTACCCATCCTCAAGTTGGGAAAAGAAAATGTTCATTGCTTTGTAGCGAAGAACAAAATAACTAAATACCCACATTTGAAAGAAAATATTTCAGCTTCTCATAGAAATAGAGCTGAGTGGTTCCGATTTCCAGCTCCCATCTACTTTTCAGAGTTGAACGTCCCTATCCATGCTAAGGCACATTGCAGTAAAGAAATGAGTCACCTTAGGCTCTCTGAAGGCAGTCACTCATTGACCCATAACATTCTGCATCTAAAGGCTGAGGGGACCTGATTCACCATCTAAGTAACTTCAAGTAATGTACAATATAAAGTAGAAATTAGGCAAAGATCTGCACAGCAGGATCAAATATCGAATCCCAGCCTGCATTTCTGTGGGTGAACTTTTGCATCTGCAAATGATGATGCTCCAATTTATCACCCTGTATAAATGATGAGTTCAAACACATACCACTGAATTTATGGCTCTGAAAGCCTTAACAGTGTGTAGTGGGAGGAAGTGGAGGAGGGGAAAAGATGATGCTCGCAGGGAATAAAAGTGAAAGGAATGCACACTTTCACTGAACCACAAATTGTTGGCCCTTTGTGTCGTGCTGATGCATTAACGATCAATACCAGCTTCCTCCTTATAGCGTGTACTGCTCGATGCTGTTGCCTGTTGCTTTTCTTGCCCCGTTTTCTGAGGCTGCCCAACAGGAGCTCCTGAGAAGAACAGGGGGAACCAGAATAAAAATTGAGCCGCAGGATGAGTTATGGCAATCTAGAAGAGGGTGAAGGGCAAGCTGTAACTTTTTCATTGTAAAAAGCCCTCAACAAACAGACCTATTTCAGCAAAGCATTTATCGTATGGTTCTCATTACGCTTGCAGGTGAGTTTGTTGGCTTCAGTGGATCCCTGTGTTTGATATTTTAAGCCCATGCCTAACTTGGATGTATGTGGGCACAATGAGACAAGAAGTGAAAATATCTTTAGAGTATCTTTACTGCCATTAATCTTTATAAACAATGTAATAAGACCTCATACTTACATAGATAAAGGGAGCAAATCAGACAGAAAAAAAGCACGTTGCTGACTGTGCTTACAAAAGAAAAAAAAAGTATTGTTTTTCCAGTTTGGGGTGAGTCCAGGTAAAACGTAGGTTAGTGTTTAAACTGCACAGGAGGTCAAGGGTCCTAGTTCTAAGTTTGGGAGTAATATCAATGAATTAATGCAGTGTGAGGCTGATGTGGGATGAGAGGTGTAGATTTGTTATTTTGTGCTTGAGGTATTCAGTGAAGGAAGTGCTACTTTAACCATTTGACAGAGACCGTGCTAGTAGTTTTTGCAGGTTTAATGAGTTTCTCCAACAAGTATGTTCTCAAAAACATTTTTTGTGAACCCTGACTTTGCCTCTCTAGAAGGCTTTCCCCTGGGGACTGTCAGAGGGGAAACGAGGAGCTGTCGTGGCATTCGTTAATGAAACACTCCGGCCTTTTGTGAGTGGGGTCATTTGCAATTCCGCGGGTTTACAGGTTGCATTTGTTGCCCAGAAGTTGCCCAGAACATCGGTTTCTGAGCTCTGAATGGATTTGCTTCCCACCCAAGCAGGATGTTTTGGAAATTGTTTGTCTTCCTCAGATTATTCTCTCTTTCCCTACCAGCAACATTTGCTGCATCATTGCAGTGGATGGTGCTTGTTCTAAATGAGTTACTTATAGAGCCAGGATAGACTCTTTTCTGGCTTTTTTGCTATAACAGGTTCATCTTGTATCCCTATCATGACAGGGCTCAATATTGGCAATCTAATGTAGCCTGTATATAAAATTCAAATATATATGGAAATGATATAACTCTAAAACACGTGGACATCAGCTTTCAGGGTTTTGGACGTGGGATGGCGTGGAATAAATTACATTGATGTTCTCCACAGAAAGGTATTTTTAGTATTTTATTTATATTTTTAGCCACACCATCAAGGTTAAAAAATCGTTTTTATAGGAAAACTATCCTATGTTGAAGGTTTGAGGGTACCTGAAAGTTTCACAGTAAGTAATAGTGTGCAAATTGCTACTGCTATTTAAATACTAATTGCTAAGATTTATTGCAGAACTGTAAATGTTAAAGGCCAAATTTGTCCTGTCTCATACCATGCAAGTCTCATTAAATCTGTGATCAGAATCTGATCCAATAAAAAGACTTTTGTCCAGTGATCCTAACCACAGCTTTTAAGACAATTAACTTGGCTCAGCATTCTGATTTGAACCATATTCCTTTGAAAAGGATTTATTGCATCCATTTGAATCAATAACGCTGTTAAAAGAACAGTGGGAAAGAAAACTGAAAATACGATATGAGGTAAATCAATGAAAAAAGATAGTAAAATTTATAGAAAAAAAAATAGGAGGCAAAATTGGCAGTCAAAATATTAGCCAAGGACTCAGTTCTGGTGCAGAGATGGATAGTGTAAGTATTTAATCAAAGCAGCTGAAAATCTCCTGCAAGACATAGATCACACTCAAGCCTGAGAGGAGGCAGTGAGGGAAGGAAATCTCTTGACAGCTTCTGAATGCCTTTAAGCGCACTGTATGCTAACAGTCTCACTGCTTAAAATATTTATAAAATGTGATACTGAAGGTCTGAGAACAGAGGCTCCCGCGGCAGACAGACACGTCTTCTTTTGGATCCTGTCTCGCCAGTGGAAGAGGTGACAGTCCCCGGTGCTTGTCACTGCCTCTTGCTGCCAGTCCTGTCCCCGTCGCTCCCCGCCGAGCCCCGGGCGAACGTCTCCTGGGGAGCATCAGCCGGTCGAGCTTGTGCGTCCGATGCGCAGGTCGGGGCTCACCTGGCTGCCCCCATCCGAAGCGCACGGGTTGCTTCAGCTGGGGCTCAGCAAGGGGGGAAAGATAAAAAGGGAGGGAGAGGAGGAAAAACACTCCCAGAGACAGCGACAGGCAGCTCAGGTGTGTCTACGCAGAGGGATAATCATGGTTAGAGGTACAAGCTCAAAAGGGGGACACATGGTTTAGTAATGCCGGACTGGGGCTTTGCCTTTAGCTCTGCTGCTGACAAGTAGGTGGGCAAATTGTATCAGCTAGCAGTGAAATTTTCCTACTCCTTCAAAATGTTAGTAATAATTGTGACTGGTGCGTGGAGTTGTTTAAACTGTTTAGAAGCCTCATATATGAGCAGTGAGATGGCATTCTTTTTTATTATTAATAATTACATGCCAGAGTGATCACTTGCCATGAGTTATTACTAACAGCCCCTTGGACCCAAAGGCCTTTTCCATGCGAATGCCTGCTCCGCAAGGTTCTGCTGTAATGAAGCGAATCTTGGCGACTCGCTGCACACTCTTGCCAAACTCCAGCTCATAGACAAGAGGCACCAAACGGGATAAAACCTCCAAGATTTGGTTCAGTAATAAAGTTTTGCAATTCCCTAGCCCCATGCATCCAAAGGCTTCGCAGTGCTTGAGTGTTTGGGTTTGAAAACCCTCTGGATTCAACTAAAGTCCTCTTGATTTCCTCAGCTTATGATTCTGAGCACATCGGAGGGGCAGGGAACCGTGAGTGGACTGTGCGCGGAGCCTGGCTGGCGGCAGTGGCCTCTTCATTAGGAGAAGAGGGACGTGTCGCGTCTCAGAGTACTTAACTCCAATTAACTGATTAGCTTGAGGTAAAACCCTAGCAAACACAAGGCTGTTTGATGTTTCAAAGTCAAAGACTGCCAGCTGTCTTGTGTTTGGAATACAAACTGTCCTGGGGTTTTTTTGGTGTAGTTTTTGTGATGGCTGAGGAGGAACTCCTGCCTTCGGCCTGGCCAGGGCACCACGTGCTTCCGTGTCCAGGGAAGCTGCTGCAGCAGATGTGACAGCAGCTCTGTGGGTGCCAGGTTCCCACCTTGGGGCAACTTGTGTGCCTGAGGGTGGGTAAGTGACTGGGGAGCTCAAAGGGCCTTCTCTTGTGTTTGGAAGAAAAAAGTTGGAAAAAGAAAACAAGTCTGGTTGGACTTCGTGCTTGGCTGTGCCACAGACCTCTCATTTGACTCCAGATGGGAATATCGTAATTTCAGGGTATAAGGTGTTAAATTAAAGCTACAAAGATCATAATTCTGATCTTTGTTTTCTTTTTTTTTTTTTTTGTAATTCCTGAGGTTGTGACTCTGTAACATTTTTGCAGCTGTTTTGCAGTTCAAAATGCCCCTACACATACATTTGTACTCACTCGTGTGTATTATTAGTAAAAACTGTTGCTCATTTTGATACACAATAGAGATAGATAGATAGATAGACTATGCAATTACTTCTACCAAAGCATTAAATGATAGGACTAAATTCTGTCTTTAAAGACAGATATCACATCTCCTGTTAACTTCAAGAGCATGGCTTGTGAGCCCCTCGTTGAGATCCACAGTGTGCATTAGTGTACTGGAAGCAAAGGATCATTTTTACAGTATTAATTTCACCTGAGTAGGTGACTGATCAAATTCAGGTGTTTCTGACAGTTTTTCCAATCATCTATTTTGTTTCCCTACTCTCTTTTCAGTTTTTCCCCATTTTTCCTAGCAGATTGCACCGGGTTGTTAGTATGGAAAATATCTTTACTGCCGTCAGTGCGCTGTAGCGCGGCTGTGCATTGTGTACGCAGGCTGGGGGCACCCGCAGCCCCTGTGCGCAGCTTTGCCGCAGCCCTGCCTGCTTAGTGAGCCGAAATAAAGCCGCGTCCCGATTTCATCAGAGGAATGCTTGCCTTCATGTGAAGTCTTGAAAAGGCAGCAAGAAAAGGCAGCAGCTCATTTCTGTGGATGGTGGTTTTCCAATCAGTCAGAGTGTTTGGGATGCCAGGCTGTGCCGCGCAGCCCTGCGGGTGACCAAGGTGATGATAGTGTTTTTTCCACGCAGCGGTGTCCCTGTCCGAGGGGAGCGTGGGGATGGGAGGGCAGGTCAGGACGCAGGCGTTCCCGCAGAGCCCTCGCCGGGATGGTCCCCCCGCTCCCTCCTCCGATGCTCGCACAGGCTGGCACCACCCAGGCAATACCCACCTACTCTGTGCCGCGGCCCGAAATCCTCTGTACGTCTGCAGCTCTCTCCGAGGCTGGTATTATTTTTTTTATGAAGCCTGAATTAATTCAGAAATATAAAAAGAATGGAATTAGGTACAAATATGCCAATTTATGCATTTAGCACTCCCCTCAGCATTTTTGGTTTTCTTCTTCTTCTTTCTCCCACCCCCCCGAGCAACTCATGGTTGTAATGTTTCCTTAACGGTTCAAAAGCATGGTGAATTCTTCCAGTAGAAAGGCCTCACAAATTCTCATTTGGTTCTTCCTAGGCAGAACTGGGTTTTAAGTGCAGTATATGGGTTTATCCTTGTTTAACCACCCATCTCTCAGTTTTTGATCTCTGAAGGTTGAGATTTTGATATTAAGTATGATTATAAACCCTTGTTTTTATGAGGTTTCGAAAGCCCCGAGATATTTGTTGCCTGAATGTTCATCGCACTGAGATCTACAACTTCCTAACAGCCTACGACAAAACGCATGCTTGCAAATGGTAATTAGAGGCACAATTTTATTTTATGAGCCCCGTGAATTCAAATGTGTGTGCTTACACCAACCCCGAGTCACGGAACAGCGAAGGCTTGGTGGTAGCCTCTGATTAATCCCAGCCGGGCTGCGAGCCAGCGGCAACCTGAGGCTGGAAGCTCCATCTGCAATTTCCAGCCTGCTCAGCCACGCAGGGCCCCGGGGACTTCGCTTTGGGGGCCTGTTATTCCCGGGCAGAAGGCAAAGATTGCACACTGCTCTGGGGTCCTTTGTGGTTTTATGTTCCCAAATAAAATAGTGTCTGAGTATGGATATGATTTAAACAGTTTCTAACCAGAGAGATCTGCTGTTTTTTCTTTGTTTTCGCTAATCTGCCTCACAAATGGGAAATTGTGGAGATCACAGTCCTTTTGGAAGATCAGCTCACTTCTGACATCTAAGAATGTTGCTTGACCAGTTCTTTCAGAACTGGTTCTTTCATAAAACTGTATTTCTACAATCTTTTTTTTTACCTTGAATCCTAGTAAGATGTTTTAGGCAGCTGCATTTTAATCTTTAGCATTAATTAATTTGGTAAGTATAAAGCAGCAGAAGCATGGATGACAATATTAATGAAAGTAATAAAAACAGATTAATGACTAAATCCAAAGAAACAGAACCCCAGCCTCCCTGCAGACACGGATATTAATGAGATTCCCTTTGTTTCTCTCTGAGGGTGGGCAGTTTTTCCCACCCCGCCAATGTCTGCAAGTGCCAAAGGGTTTGTTTACTTTGTGCCTGGTTCCAGTTAGAGCCGCAGGCAGAAACTGGTAAATACAGTGAAATATTGTTAGAAGCAGGAATTTCTCACCTGACAGTAAATGTGACAAAGCAGTAATCTTAATGGGACCTTTTTTCTTGGTGACCAAAGAGCAGGGAGAGGCAGCTTTGCTTTTGGGTATAGCATAGAATCATAGAAGGGCTTGGGTTGGAAGGGACCTTAAAGATCTTCTGGTTCCAACCCCCCTGCCATGGGCAGGGACACCTTCCACTAGACCAGGTTGCTCAAAGCCCCGTCCAACCTGGCCTTGAACACTTCCAGGGATGGGGCATCCACTTCTCTGGGCAAACGTGTTCCAGTGCCTCACCACCTTCCTAGGGAAGAATTTCTTCCTTCTATCTAATCTAAATCTACCTTCTTTCAGTTTAAAGCCATTACCCCTTGACTATTACTACATGCCCATGTAAAAAGTCCCTCTCCAGCTTTCCTGTAGGCTCCTTTTAGGGACTGGAAGGCTGCTAGAAGGTCTCCCCGGAGCCTTCTCTTCTCCAGGCTGAACAACCCCAACTCTCTCAGCCTTTGTTCATAGGGGAGGTGCTCCAGCCCTCTGATCATCCTCATGGCCCTCCTCTGGACCCACTCGAGTGGGTCCACGTCCTTCTTGTGTTGGGGGCCTCAGAGCTGGACACAGTACTCCAGGTGGGGTCTCACGTTATATGCAAACTGCAGCTCTGATCCTGCTTTGCTTGGGTAGGAAAGACAGGCATTCAGTTTTCCAGTGTCTGTCCAACTTATTAGGGGAATTTAAATATATGGAAATGGACAAAGGGAAGGAGGTGAATTAGGGAGGTTCTGCCACACCAGCTGCTGGCCTGTTTGTCTGCTCAAATAAATAGGACCAACAAGTGTCTTGAGGGCAAATTAAATAGAATCTCATGTTAGCGATGCATGGAAACAGCTACTGGGTATTTGGCGCTCTGTGTTTTCCTAATGTCTCATAGTTTGTGTTGAGTGCACCTTTCCCTCACTTGATTTCAAAACAGAGACGAGTGACAGCCTCTTACAGTGATGGTGGGGCATAACATCTCAATGTTGGTCTGCCCGGAGCCTTTGTCCAGGGAAAGAAAGTGATGATAGACTGAAGCCGACTGTGGTGTACATTTCTGTGTCCATCTCTGCGTCCTGCTTAGGGAATCAGAGAAGGTTGATTTGCAAATTCCTTCTGTTAATGACTTGTGATCCTGCAGCAAACTCAATTTGTATCCATAATGAAACCTTATAACGTTAGTGGCAGTATTAATATCGGTGTAATTAATAATACTATTTATATCATCAAGAGACAGTCACTAATTATGCAGAAGGATTGATATCTAACAGCAGATTAACCTGCTCTCACTAGGCAACGGCTTGAACTTGTTTTCACCCAAGTAACTCATTAAGGGAGATGCTCAGAGCATTGTCACGGGGGGAGAGAGCTGCTGCAGGAGAGCAACCGAAATCTGGTCATCGTCAGTGTACGGCATCGTGAGGTGGGCAAAGGCTTAGGGGCAAGGTTTCCGTAACTCAAGTTGAAGAAAGTTCCACTTCTAACTAAAGCGCACTCATGGCTCTGAAAGGGGACCTGGTACTCGGAATTAAATCAGTGTGTGACTGGCACGTATGTATTCAAAACTTCTTTCCATTTGAGTTTGTCTGGAGCTGGATTACTCCTCAGTTACCTCATATGTGAGGTCGTAGGAAATAGTGGGTACCATGGTAAAGAAAAAATGCTATTTATGAAACCAGGAGCAAAGAGGTTCAGTCATTCTCAGCAAATATATTTCTCTTGGTGGAGTGGACTCCACATGGGTGAAAAGTGCGTGAACTTTTTTTGATTTTTTAAATTTCATTACTACTTTATGATACTGATTTAAAGAAGCCTCAAACATTTTAACTTGTTAAATTCCTTATCTTTGTGGTTTGTTTTTTTTTTAATATCAGGTCCTTTCTTCCTAGCTGACAGAAGAACTGGTAGGATGATGAAGCAAGAAATACTGTGCAAATAAAGGCTGATCCATGGTGAGGATGAGAACTTTTTTCAAACTATTTGAAGCTCTTTGGTTTTTCTTAGTGCTACTTTAACTCAGACTTCTGAGAAACTCTGAGGCGTAAAGATGTCTTTGTTAAAATTCATTACTTCTTTCCCTTTATTTAAAGAAGGAGAAATAAGAGTCTGAATCAGAGACTGCTGATGAGTTATATGGGAAGGTCAGAATTGATAGCAGCTGTAAAGATGAACAAAACTGCTTTAAAACCTCATCCCTTTCTGGTGATAAATAAAGAACATGATCTCAATTATTTTTCTCTTCTATAGACCTGTTTCAAGTGAAGGTTTTTTGTTATATGCAGTTTCTTCTCTGAAAACAAAGTACATCATTGATAATAAAAAATAATCCTTCCTTTGGGTGAGCTTTCATCCATGAATTCTGACAACCCAACAATCAAGGCTTGTTTCTCCATCCCCAGGCTTACGGTTTATACTGCACAAGGGGCTGTACACGTGCAGCGCGCAGCCAGCACGACGTCCCACACCCGTTCGCTGTATGAAAACGATGTTGTGGTAAGAAGACAATGGGGTTCCCAATGAGGAGTTGGAAAGCCGTCAAAACAGCTGCTGAGTCGGCTTTTGCTCAGAGCTGGCTTTCTAAAGACTGCTTAAGCTACTTCAGATAATTTATGCTCTTGAAATTTCTGTCAGTGAAAACTGGAGGTCTCAGATATTTCACCAGTCGTGCCTTACCTTGGTCTGTCTAGCAACCAGCGGTGTATATTAAAAGGTAATGGGCTTTGGATTAGATAGTCGTGATGGAGGCAGTAGCACCCGAAACCTGTCACAGCTCGATTCAGACTATTGTGGAGATGTCTATCAGTGCTAGATCAGTGCTCGGTGCTCTATAGATAATAGCCTCGTACAAAGGCAGAGCGATAGATGAAAATCCCATTGTATCCCTTCTGGTACTACATGTTCTCTGATATTTTTACTGAGCTTATCAAATGTTATGGTAACATAACTGCTCTCTGACTCTGCAGCTTCGGGAGGGAGGGGGGAAGTGGGAGGAGAGAGAAAAGCTGTCCTTAAAATCAAGAGATGGAATTTTAAGTAGAATAAAGGGATATAATATCCAGATACTCACACTAGAGCTCTTGAACAGCCAGTAGATAATCCCATTACATGGATACAGCTGGAGTAAAAACACTACAGGCCAAATTCGGCCCCGACACAACCAGAGGCAGCAAATTTGTGCATGAAGCCCAGAGCCTCCCTACACCTTTTGAGAGGATAACGGTCCCTTGCTCTGCCACATTAACCTCTGCCTGGCTCCACGGAGGAGGGATGGGCGCGCAAACAGCGGGAGGCACATTGTCCCACCCTTGACCCAGCTCTTGGGGATGGTGCAGAGCCTCAAGTGCTTCCCAAGGACCGGCGGCAGTTCTCAGCGGAGCAGCAGGGCAGTACCTGCCGGCCCCTGCTGCTGCCTCTGCCTTGTGGGAGCCCGTTCAAGTAGTGCTTGGTTTGATTTGAGAGTTTCAATTTTCAAGGAAAATAGACTGCTTTTTTGTGGCTGGAAAGAAACACATTTGCAGTGTGACTAGTACCCAGCGCAGGATCAGACTCTTGCTGCTTTTCATCCTGAGAGACTGAGCTTAGGCTTGGTCAGAGATACAGGCACGATTCCGGGAACATGAATGTCAAGCTGGGCCGCCTTCTATTCAGAAAATAAAGACATATCTGAGTTCTGGTCTATTTAGAAAAACAATATAGCTCACACTTTCCTTCCTTCTTTAATGTTTAATGTTTCCTATTTAGACCTTGGAGCATCTTTCATCTCTTCTCTCATCTCAGGCCTTAGTTTCACATTCTCCTGGGCAGCTGGTAGTCACCATTTAATCCTCCTTCACCTCCCTCCTCCCTCTAGATGAAGGTATTGGCCCTGCAGCTGGGAAGGCTCGCACAGACAGCCTGCGCTGACTGCTGGATGAAGTTAGGCAGGAATTACCTGAGGTTTCCTACAATGAGTGGATTTTTTTTAAAAAAAGGTGAGTTTGCAGATGATAGTAGAGTAACGCTCATGTTTCTGGTTCCCAGCCTTGCAAGGCTCCCTCTGACCCGAATCACGTGTTTTTGCATTTGAGCCACATCAGTCTGCCTTTGCCACCCACCTTCTCTCCAAAGGGCCGCACCAGCACCTTCATGGGGCCCGGAGGAGCACAGAATTTGCCGGGCTAATGCTGCCGGCAAAGGCCATGGTGCCTCCTCCAGCGATGCTGGAGCTGAGTGGATGGGAGCCTCCTGGGAGCCCTTCCGCAGCGGTGGTCAGTTGAGGGCTGGTCCAAGCTCTCTGTGGTCAACGGAAAGATTTAGGTGACCCTGGTGGGTACAGATCCAGCCCTGACTCATTAACGCTCAAACAGAGAAAAAAACCTGCTCGTTCCTGTAGGTAAGTGCAAGTCTCGCTCACCAAATAATTAACCTGGCCACAGAAGAGAAGAAGAACGTGCACAATGAACTGCTGAGGTTTAACAGCAGTCGTGACATTTGAGCCTACAATTAATGAGCTCCCAGTCTGCAGCAAGCCCATCCTTTGTCACTGAAGATTTGACTTCAAATTATTTGGCCTTTCAGCAGAAGCCCGTGGATTCCCCCAGTGACCATAATGTGCTGAGTAGCAGCGCGGGTTTTACACACGCTCTCACACAGGGAAGGAAAAGTACTGCAGACTTCTATATAAATTAATTTTTCATGTAAAAGCCCTAGAACAATGAGTCTTCAACATGCATATATAAATAATTAGTGCGGTTATAAGTTGGCTGGTTTCTTTTTAATTGACTGTATGTATGTATTTATTGGCTTTGAAAATGACGCCAAACTTTTCTGCTAAATCAAAGGAGCTGACTTTCCCTCTTGCAATGGTTTCCATGTGGCGAGGAGCTTATTAACGGATTTTCCCCAAGTTATGGAAGGAAAAGGCTCCCCTCTTGTGGCTGCGATGGAAAATGACATTTTCTGCACCGTATTTGCCACTTTCTTAGTTATAGAGAAACGTTAATAAATTATAAAATTCCAGTCATCTTCCCCTCATACCACAGCACGGAGCTTTGCCACTTCTGTTGTGCTGTAGCAGTATTTTGGCAGCCTCTTCAATAGCTGCTGTGTTTGCTTCGAGGTGAAGGGAAATATTTGAGGGGAACTGATTTAAGTTATTTAAATTACAACTAAAAGTCGTGATCTATGTCAACAGCCAAACCATTAGATTTAAAGAACTGATTTAAAGCTGGTTTGCCTTTGTACTTTTAAAATACTTTCTTAGTAAATGTTGATTTTTGCGTGTTGGATTTATTTTGCTTGTTCTGTCTGCTCTCTGAGAGAAGACTTTATAGCTAAATGTTTAAACCGTTTTGTAACTCAGGAGGCATCCATTCAGACTATCAGGTTTTCTGTTCTTACTACGTTAGAAATGGTGAAAAGCATATATTATTTACAGGTTGGCTGATTTCATTTCCAGTTGGTGTGAAACTGCTTTTGAATAAAACCTGAAATTTAATTTAAAAGCCCCAAAAGCAGCAGCTTAAAATCATGAGTTAAAAGCTGCCTTTAAATGCTTTAGACGCATCCGAAAGAAAAGCAGTAAGTTTCCACAGGCACGTTTGACAACTAAAATTATTGCATTTATGAACAAAGGGAAGTTTTTCTCAAAGTCAGTAAACTGAAGCGCTTGTTTCTTGTCAAGGTGTCTGCCAAAGTTTTGGAGCTACCAGGACTTCGCCTCTCACACCTCATCGGTATGTAGAAATTGGAAGAAGAAAACAAACTTTCTTGCTTTTTCAGCTCCTAGCTCGTTTCTCAGGGTTGAATGACCTACTCATTGAACAGAGATATACTGAAACTCAAATACACTGAATTTTCTTTTCTCTGTGGTCCTACAGAAGAAACAATTACTACCCAAAGTAGGGCTCATTTACTCATTTAACTGTCCAGCTTCTTGCAGAATAACTTCCTTCAGGCCGCTTGCTTGACTTTCTTTACAATATCAGCAGCAAAGATGTGCTATTTGAAAAGTATATAAATAATTTATATAAAATTTATAATAGCTTATATTAAATTTATGCCTCAATATAAGTTGTTATTATTTCAGTTTTACTTTTAAAATGTGTTTATTTTTAAAAGAAACATACATGTTAAATAATCTGCCTTTTTTTTCTTAAATCTGTATTTTATCTATTGTAGAGACACTTAAATTCCAGGAAATAATTTGATCCTGGGATTTGAACTGGACCTACAAGAAAACAGTAAAAGTTTTGGATTCAAGGCTATGATCTTGGACATCTCTCAAAAGGAAATATAGAAAAATGTAGCTCAGGAAAAAGGCAGCCTGAAATTAGAACTGTTGTTAATACAAATATAATAGAACAGATTTAGACTTTAGTTTTAACCCTGGTGCTATTTTTATACTATAAAGAAACTAAAATGGGAAGTCTTTCATGTAATGAGAACTCAAATATAAACAATTCCTTTTTGATTTCTAAAGTAGATTTTTCTATTGAGGAAGACTTATGTTATGATTTTCAAATTTGCTGCATATCTATTATTATTATTATTATTATTTTAATAATAATGAATTATCTTTAAAATGAGATGCATTTGGCCCAATACTTTGGCACATACAGTAGAACTGTTCACTTATCATCATTAGTTTGTGGCACTAAACCCTGTCATTTTCCCCATTTTGTGTAGATCTGTTCAAAAAGACTTGGAAATGGGATGGAAACGGAATTGATGTATGAGTTAGGGCAAGAAGAGAAGTCACAGCACTTGTGTGAGTATCAGTTCGCAGCCCTGATGAGAATACGGGTTGCTCTATTTTTGTGCCCTGTCTTTGGCAACGCTCTGCACGGTACCATTTTGTACCCTGGTACCATCGGTATCATTTGGACTCTCATCGGTGTCTCTCTGGAGCTGAGGTACCTTCGCCGGGCAGTGCCGCTGGGGAACTGGGCATTCCTGGTCATTTACAAAACAGAAAAAAACCTGCGGCTTTTGGAGCTGGAAATATCCCCAAATGTATATGACATGTTTAGTCCGCATGCATTATGCATGTCCTTAGCTACACCGAGGGCTTCTCAGGAGATGCAGCTATAACCACAGTGTAGCCAACTATTTATTCTTCCCTCTGATAAACAAATACATTCCGGAGAAGGCAATTTCAGCCTGCTGCCTTTGGACTCCCAGCCTGATCCGAGCAAACACTCCACGAGGAGTGAAGGACACTTGAGGGCTCTGTCTGTGCAGTTTGCAGCTGACCACGCAGAGCTGCCAAGTTCCCATGGTAATCCCCTGCCATCCAGATTAAGAGCTTTTCAGATCCTTTGCAGATTTTATTTTTTTTTAAGAAGCAACTCGTAGAGTTCTCTAATCACCACTGAAAATAGAAACCAGCAGCCTTCGGTGATGTGAGAGGTTAAAATGAGGGCCGTGCTCTTTCCTTGCTCTGTGCAGGGAAGATACACAGACCACTCTTGCAGAGCAGATCTTTCCCCACCTGTTCCCACTGCTCAGTGTCCACTTCAAAAGCTTTTTTTTTTTGGGTAAGCTGATGTATTTAAACCTTCCAGCTTGGAAGCTTGGTCTATATTATTTCCATAAATTAGTGGATTCTGAAGAAAATTCCAGACAATTAAAATGCAAGGATGCGGGCGGTGATGGCTACAGGAGGCGCTGGCAGCTGCATGATAACATTTATCCCTTTCTCTCTCTCCATCGTGTCCTGCCTACACGTTGCTCTCGCTTTGACCCAGCGGCTCTGCTCCCAGCACACATCAGGCCTTAGCGTGAGCCGGGTGTTAGCCAAAACCTGAGCAGGAGTCGGGTGGACAGACGCCGAGGTGCCCGTGACTTCAGTGAAACTGCTGCCTGGGACTGCAGGAAGGCCCGAGGTTGGTGCGGTTTGTGGAGTTCAGCTTTGTATTTGCTTCTTAATGCTTTACAAAGAGCAAAAACTATGTGTGCTTGCTACCTCGTTATTGTGCATAAGATAACTAGGGCTCCTCTGGGTGAAATGAGCTTCAGAAATGCATGCTGCTTTTCTGCTCTACATTTAAGCAATAATAATTTATGAATCTAATTAGGCTCTGGTTTGCAAGAATGTTGAATATTCACATTCTAAATAGCTGAGAAATATTAAAAATGTATGACAGCTTTATTTGTTCCAGCTCTGAGGATTATGGGTGAACATTTTCCTGAATGTGCTGAGCTTTCTCGGCACCGTTCAAGTGCTGACCTAGGAAAAAAGGGCGTTCAGCCTGATGCAGGGCTGCACCTGCCAGGCACACCCGTGCGCAGCGCCCTGCAGACGCAGTCGATGTGCCCCCTCCAAAAACAGCAGCGACAGACCTGCGGCACTGCGGGTTTCAGAGTCTCTGTGACAACTTGTTTCATTGCCATAGCTAATATCCGAGTCATTTTCTAGTATGTGTATTTTTAGGAACTGGATTTCTTAAAAGTGAAGTTAAGGATAATGTTTTCCTAATAACTTCCCCCTATTCCTTATCTTACCGGTAGCTTTGGAATTTGTGTATTTGAGCTGGAAGGATTTGATAACTCCTTTTGCATTTCACCTTTAATTTTATACCTTTTGCTCTGGACTCCTCTGCAATAATGAAAGCAGATGATCAGCAGTCTTGCTGCCCTTAATAAGGTGTTTAATTTACAAATTCTAAGTTGCCTACAGAGCTTCCTGTTGTAGGGAAAGTATGTCCTTTTTTTTTTTTTTTTTATCTCCTTCTAATTACTTTCTATATTTTGCTTTGCTAGCACAAGGGTACAGTATTTGATTTGCTTGTTTTGCAGCAATCTTTACATAAGAGCAAAACATAATTTTACCATCTAAATGACCAGTCAGGACTAAATTAATACCATCAGATGAACACTGGTCTGTTGGAGAGCCCATCATATGAGAATTTAATTTGAAATGCATGTTTGTGTTGGGATTTTTTGGTGGAGGTTTTTTGGTGTGCTTTTTTTTATATGTCATTATAAGTATCAGGCTCAAGAAACTGAGAAAGAAAGATATAAAAATCTTCTGTAGTCTATTGTTCTGTAGGGATTACTCTTTTTTTTTACATTGGTATGAGTTTGGGGCACAGCTCACGCTGAGGTCACGTTATCTATCGCGCTGAATTACCAAGTAGTGTGTCTGTGGTCAGCCGGGATATAAAGGTCTCTATGTCACGTGCAGGTTTCTTTGGATTGGATTTGGTTTCTGGTAATTCCTTATGTACATACAAAAGGAAAGCAAACATTTCTGCCTTGCAGCTCGTCGGCTGGGCAGTACAGAATCAGCACCCCAGGAACTCTGAGCCTACTATTTATGAATGAAAATTAGGTCAGACAACCTGGAACTCAGCATTTATAAATTTTAAATACCTTGGACTAAAAAACTGACAGCCATGGAAACTACCTATCTGCAACTCGAAAACAGAAAAAACCCAATTTCCTTTTACCCTGTTGTTTTCTATGTTTATTGTACACAGGGCTGAGGTTCTGGATAAATTTAAGAAAAATTTATATTTTACTGGCTTTGTCCATCTCAGAACTACTTCCTCGCACAACAGCGATTTCCTCACACTACAGCAGCTTGACTTTGACACTCTGGTAGAGATGCAGCAGCGTTCCCGTTAGAAACTGCCTTTCCAGTGTGACACAACTGGTAGGAAGCCCTTTGCATGACAAAGCTGGGTTTATAGGGTCTCAAACTGGAGCAAGATGCCTCCTCCAAAAGGGTTGAGCAATCTCTGAAAAACATGTTATGCTGGACAAATCACGTTGACACGAAGTCCGGAGTTGACCAGGTGCCACTTGGCTGGTCGGCACTGGCTGGTCAGCCTCTCCGAAAGGACAGGCTCTGATCTGATGGATTTTTCACCTAACTGGGTCAGACAGACAAAATGGGAGTGTGAGGAAGGGTCATTATCCCTGTTCCGTGGACTGGGAAATGGCAGCCAGTTACTCATTGAAAGTCACACAATAGATGTGTGGGTGCCAGATGCTGTAGATGCCAGAGATGGGATTTAAACCCAGATGTCCTGAGTGCCAGCCCAGTACACTGATTTCATAGTTATCTATCCTCACAAAAATCCAAGAAGGCTTTCTGATTGATTCAGTATTTAGAAAGCTTTGGCTGCCATAAAGTGATACTTCAGAGAAACATACAATTTACTAATGTAGAAGACTATTTTTACTACCACGTTCATCTCCTTTAGGAATGAATGAGTTCAGCCTTCTACGAGGCGAGAGAATAACAATTAGAGTAACTTTTCAGAGGTGGATGTTACAGCACAAGTCTGAAGCGACTTGCCAATAACATCTGCGAAGTCTGTGTTAGGAGAAATAATTCTGATTCCACTCTGTACTGCAGTGATACTGCAGGTATCTTTCATTAATATTTTGTTCCTCAGTTTTTCCTCCGTTCTTTGATGCATTTTATAACTTTACAGATCATTAATTGTATCATTTTCAAATTGATAAAAACACTTACTTATGCCAGAATAAATGGAGCATCTCTGGTGGATACAATTGAATTTATTTACTAGCAAATCAGACAGCTAAGGAATACAATTTAACAAGGAAGCCACTACCTTCAGAAAAAATAGAGAAAAAGAAATCTGTAATTCTGAAGACTGCAAGTTTTGGAGCATAAATGACAATGGAAGTTTATGGAGCCTTTTGGATTAAACCAAAGGCCAGCTCCATTAAACCAAATGGAGCATTCCTAATCTGACATGTTGACAAGGACACCACTGCCTATTCCAAAAGGGAGTTTCAAATGAATCCAGATTTATCTTCTGTTCCCAACAGGGGCTGGGTTGGCTCCAAAGGAAGTTATCCAGGCCAAAAATAAACAAGATACACATGAAGCAGTTTGTGCCACCAAGAAACTTTCCAGGGAATATGCGGAGAGGAGAAGGAAAGCCATCAAAATCACAGCTTAAGATGTCTTTCCTCTCTCCTCATTATGTTCTGTCTCTATTTCTTCAGAGAATGTAAATTAAAGTTTCTTCCCCATGAGATCCCGTGCCCTTATATTCACTTTCCTCATCCTTGCTTCCCCAGGAGGATGGCTCCATGTGCTGCTTCTCCCCAACACTCAGCTCCTCGCTTTGCTGCAGTTGCAAGGCAGCAGCTGCAGAGATGCTCAGCGCTGAAGTGCTGCTCCTGCATCTGCTAACGTTCACACTTGGTTAGGGACTTGTGCGAGAGCAGGCTGGAGCTGAGCAGCCATGCTTTTCCCAGGAGTGTGTGTACATAATTTGAATTATGTAATTCTAGCCTTTTCCAACTGCTTGTACTGTGGCAGACACATACTCCCAGTAATTGCAAATATCAGGACAAGCATCTTTTACATTTACATTTTGACAAACTGGGACCAACCTTTTACTTTGCTGAGAGACCCCAGGAGAGCTGTCCTGGTGGCATACATTGCTCACTGCGCCATGTCTGACCAGAGCCTGACGTGGGCTTTATAATTTGCTGGAGCAGAGTCACTAAATTACACGCTGCTATGAGATATATAACCCCACGAGACACAGAACAACTCCTTAATACAACAGTCTTCGAAGAGGCATGGGCTCAAGTACCACTGCAGAGAACAAAGCTTCCCAGTGTTAGATACGATGTTAGAAGTTCTACCTCATGAAACATTATAGACTCCATTTTCAAAGGAAATCCAAGTTTGTGCCCGTAATAATAGTGTGTTCAGAACTTCCTGCCAAAGAAAAAGTCTGTCTAGCTAGACAAGCATCAGTGCACACAAAAAGGAAGGCTGTAGAGTGTCTACGTTACAAATGCAGCTCTAGGGTTTCAGAAGTGCATGCTATACACATGCAGGATGGAGACACTTATAAGATGTTTGGCAGTGAGGGCCAGAGTATAAAATATGAGTCTCAGAAGGTTGTTTTATAGCCTGAACTGTAGATTTTGCAGCAGCCTTAGTATTCTGTCAGCTTTATTTTGGAAATCAGAAATCTGTTCCAGAGATGTGTACCCTTCCATCTTGTATTACCATTTAAATTTTGTGTGTGAATCTCTCATCATCAAAATGACAGCAGTCCTGTTTGTCCATGAATTGTGTCATTTACTATCCCCAGTGATAACTGGCTGATATTGGCCATGTTCTTGTAGAGTTTGATACTTGAAGGAAATATGCTAAGAGAATTAAATGTGAAAAATAGATTACTAGTGTCACTTGCAGCAGTGAAAACTTCTGCAAAGAGATGGCATAGTATATTGCTACAGTATAGAAATTTGTTGAAACACTGCACATAAAATAGGTAAGTGATGATCAACGATCGTATGTGTGTATTCACCACAGAGTCACATTGACTTTAATGGCAGTCACAACCAAGGAGGATCTTTTTTATTGTGTGTGTGTATATATATATATATATAAAAAAATTGATAAATCTCTGTCTATATGAATAGATAGATGTGTGTGCATGTATGTATAAAACCACAGCTGCTTGGTCTTGTCCTTGTGCTATAATGTTTAAAAAGTCAGATAGAGATTTATTCTGGTAATATTATAGTATATTTGCTGCATAAACCAAGGTTTTGTTTGTTTGTTTGTTTGGGGTTTTTTTGTAGGTACCAGGAAGGTAATAGGTAGCTGGGTTTTGGGGCTCAAGCAGACGCAAAAATCTGAGGCCAGCCACATCACGATTTCAGCTTGAGAAGTGTGAAATATATAGCTGGATCACTCCAGCAGGTCTAGTGCAATGATTTTGCTCTTGTCTGTCTGTAAGATGTCTTTCGACTTGCTCTTGGTCTTGGCAAGAAGCTCACATTTAAGGCTTTGGCTCTCCTTCCAAGGAGGAATATTTAAGCCAATACGGACACTTGAATCTCCCGGTCCTCATAGGAACTGACAAAATTATGGGCAAGTTCCATTAAACGATGCTGGAGAGTTTTGCTTTTAAAATTGCTTAGAACTGGGTCATGCATGTGGGACTTGGGCTGGGTATCCCAGAGGGGAGTGAGGAACCTGTGTGCCTGGGTGAGCTACCTCCTGGATTGGAGACGGGGGGACGCCACCCCTGCACGCACTGTCCGCAGCCCGGGGTTTACAAA